>OU343225.1:85684211-85765283 GCA_910596185.1 Chrysanthemum makinoi | reverse complement strand
TTCTTCTTGATTACAGTTTCTAGATCACAAGCTCTGATACCACTCGATGATCCCAGTTGAGCAAACGATCCTTATAGAAATTGACTTAACAATAACCTGTTAAATATTACGCGGAATATAATACTTAACCTTAAGAACAAGAACAATAGTATTCACTAAACACCTCAATTATATTAATAACGAATACTCTAAACAGTATTAGGGTTTTACAACCTTGAAGTGTATCGACCTTAGATATATAAAACACACGTATATCTAATCTAAACCTAGGACATCCTTTTATAGGCTAAGGAGTCCTTTACTAGATACAATACGTAACCTACAAGATAAATATCTTTTCCATATTTATCTAATACAAATATTAAACCGACTCAATAAGACTAGCTGGTTCCATCTTTTACTAGCCGTGGTTTGTTTTCAGTAGTGGTTACTTTACTTCTAGCCGTGGTTACATTTACACTAGCCGTGGTTCCATACTTAGTATAATTTCTTTCAGTGGAACCTAAAACCCAACAATAACTGGCATGTTGCTCAGTTAGATGTCAACAATGCTTTTCTGCATGGGGACCTTCATGAGGAAGTATATATGGTGCTACCCCAAGGCTACAAACACACTTCCTCCATTTCAAACCCAGTCTGCAAGTTACAAAAATCTCTTTATGGATTGAAACAGGCAAATAGGCAATGGTTCTCCAAACTCACCTCTTTTCTCCTCAGTCATGGTTTCACACAGAGTTATCTGAGACACTTCTTTACTTACCTACAAAAAGGGCAATGATTTTCTAGCCTTGGTAATCTATGTTGATGATATCCTTCTGACAGGCAACAATCTTACTCTTATCAATCACTTCAAACATCAACTAGACCTCACATTCAGTATCAAGGATTTGGGACAACTTAATTACTACTTGGGGATTGAATTCTTGAGAAATAAACAGGGAATCACCATGTCTCAAAGAAAATATGCTTTAGAACTCCTTCATAGTGCTAATGTTCTTGATCTGAAACCATCTCATATCCCTATTGATCCTATCATCAAACTAAATGATACAGATGGAGAACCTCTCCCTAATCCCTCACTTTACAGAGCCACTGTGGGCAAGCTTTTATATCTCACCATCACAAGACCAGATTTATCCTATGCAGCCCATGCTCTAAGTCAGTTCAGTCACAATCCCAGAACACCTCATTGGAAGGCTTTACTCAAGGTTCTCAGGTATATCAAGATCTGTCCAGGCCATGGTCTTTTCATCTCCTCTACCTCCAATCTTCAACTCAAGGCTTATTGTGATAGTGACTGGGCCAATTGTTCAAGCACAAGGAGATCAGTTACTGGATTCTGCATCTTTCTTGGCTCAAATCTCATCTCTTGGCAATCTAAAAAGCAATCAGTGGTCTCAAGGTCTTCTACAGACGAGTAGAGCCTTGGCAGATTGTACATGTGAGATAACTTGGCTTCTCAGTCTCCTCAAAGATCTACAGCTGCCTACAACAAGCTCAGTTCCCATTTATTGTGACAATCAATCCTCCATTGCTTTAGCTTCCAATCCTATTCAGCATGCAAGGACCAAACACATAGAGATAGATGTCACTTTGTTAGAGAAAAGATTAAGAATGGTATTATTCTGCCCACCTTTGATCCATCTCATCACCAGGTTGCTGATGCTTTCACTAAAGGTTTAAGCAGGTCTCCCTTTCATAATTGCATATCCAAGTATGGCATGTGTGATCCATACACACTGCCAACTTGCAGGGGGGGGGGTAATGGAGCTCTCAGATCCTCACAAGTTAAAAGTGATCAACACTGTGCTCTCAACAAACTATCTTCATCACCACAAGTGTTTACATGATTGTAGTTTCTTGTAGATGTATACTTTGTAATAGGTCAATGCAGCCTTAATAGAGTTAGTATAGTTAGCTTAGTTAGTTGACTTTTATAGTCAAAGTATTGTAAGTATAAATACTCCTTGTACTGGTTCATTTCATTTCTTAATAATAGATTTACAATCTTTTCCCTCCTCTCAGTTTCTCAAAATATATCTCTCAACCAAACACCTTTTTATATACTTGTAATTAATTATAAAAGAAAAATGACTAGTGTCTTTTATACGTGCTCTATAGTTACTTGTGAAAAGAAGCAAACCTATTTGGTTTAGAAAAGTTTGGTTCGAGGTGAATTTATAAATTAGAAAGGGTCTATATATAATTGAAATGTGTATGTACATGTACATGTGTTCAAACAATGATGATTTTACACATGATTACATGAGAGTCGACGGGTTTAGAAGGTTATCACGACCATGTATGTAGTGTGCACGTGATCAAACCGAGCCATTTACATTTAAGAGTTTGTTAAGCATACACTATAGGACTGTACATAAGATTATTATCAACTAACATATTACTAACCCATTACGCTACATTACTCTCCACATTGTATCGAGTTTGTGATGTGGAGACGAGATATAGTTCTTGACCCCAAATATGGTAGATGAGAGAAGTCAAGAAGTTGGGTGGTAGTTAGCTCTAATATTATTAGCAACATAACTTGTATTACGATAATTTCATGTGTACATAAGTAATTGATTGAGTCATGGTCATTTCATGAAGGAAGATGGGTTGTAAACCATATATCTATATCTATGCTCTTATTACGAATACAAAATTGTTCTAGCGATGTTCAGATAAGGTGTCTCGCAAACAGTATTCTACATCACAACAAAAAATGTAGGTGCGTGTTTGTGAGTTTTATATGAGGGGGTGATACATTTTTGATTAATGCATCACAACTTGTGCATTACAGGTATATGCGTACAAACATGTACTTATGAGGGTGTGGTCATTAATAAATAATGGTGTGTAGGTATCAATTCTCTTTTATATGTAATAGACAAAGATCAACCAAAGCATCGCGTATCAGAGTGTGGACCCATTGTGACGGTTTGATTTGCAATAAATTAACAGTGTTGCGAATCATTAACATGTTATTTGCATTGGTGAAAGGTTAAAAATGATACAATTAAATATCATTGAAAGATTGATATATTCATTGTTGCTTGGTTTATACAGAATAACAATTTTTAATTTTAAATAATTAATCAAAGATTCAAGCAAAATTAATATAGTAAACTTGATCAGATTTTGAATTTTTATATTCATAAGTTGACAACTAAATTAGAACAAACAAAAAAAAAGAGAACAATTTACTTGAGCGATATAGGGAGTTTAAAATCTACTATTTATTTGTTGCATATGTAATGCAGCCTAAGGGCTTGTTCGTTTAAATTATATATTGACAAAAGTTCATTATATATCTCAAATTTACTATAGATCTAATAAACCAATGATAGCCATTTATTTTTCTAATAAAAAAAATAAAATAAACTTTCATTTTTTTTTTTTTAAAATTAAATATCTCGCAAACCGTTAATCGTTCTGAAAAAAATTATACTATTGCGACAAGAATTAAATTATATTTCTATAGATATGCACTTCTATATATTTTTAACGATTTTTTTTTCAAAATTTCGGCTCAGAAAAATCATATATGATTTGTGAAAATCATATATGATTCGATTTTTACAAATCATATATGATTTTTGAAAATCATATGTGATTCGTTTTTTACCAATCATATATGATTTTTCTGGGCGAAATTTTTGAAAAAAAAAAAATTTGTCGAAAATATAAAGAAGTGCATATCTATAGAAAGATAATTTAATTCTCGTTGCGATGGTGTATTTTTTGTAGTTTGAAGATTTACCATTTGCAAGATATGTTGTTTTTAAAAAAAGAGTGAAAATGGTCTTTTTAATGGCTAAGATTGATTTATTGGATCTATGACAAATATTAGATCTATATTGATCTCAACTCATTATATATTAAGTCATGTTTAAATAAAAGATGATTTAGTATAGGCACTCACAGTTTTATCACTTTATATTTTCAGTCATCTTTCTATAATAAATCATAAACAAACGTCTTTCATATGACTTTCTAAATTAGCGTTGTTTTTTTTCTTCATATTAAGTTAATTAAATCGATATCAAACATCACCTAAGTCAAAGTTTCTAACACTTTTTGACATAGCAAAGTTGACTAGCCAATTGTTGGGCGCCACATGGCAAATCTTAGTGAGCAAGAAAAGACAACTTATTCTTAATCAATTTATTCTTAATCAAAAGTTCAAAACCAACGCAAAGTCTAAACCACCATTATCAACACAACCACCTTCATCTCCGGTCAAACCGTCGCCACCTGTGGTGGTCATACCACCACATCCGCCGCCAGCTCCAACAAACTATCGTCGCCGCCACCTCAGGACAAAACACCACAACCGCCACTCCGGTCAAAGCACAACCCTTGGTCAAACTCGGATCTAAACCTATACAAACACACACACTCACAAAGCTAGATCTGATCGGACTTAAATTCGGTTTAAAAAGTTAGATTCGAACCTATACCGGTTATGGTGAAAATTGTAAGTAGCAAAGTTGTGGCAATGTTATGGCTGTAGTTGTGGTTATCATAAAAGATTATGAAAATGTCACATTACCCCATGTGGTAAAAGACAAAATAGTACGGTGGTGTTTGGATCTAATAAAAGTGGTGTGGGAACCGTAAAAAAACAAGTCCCACGAAAATCTTGTATGATAGCTACAATACATGCTATAGTCATAAAACAAGTCCCAAAAGCATCAATTTCACATAAATTCCAGGGTGTAACATAAATTAGCTATACTTTACCCTAAAAAGAAATAAAGAAAGAAAACTATTTGAAGTCATAGCACATGACTTCATGTGACACACAACAAAGACCAAATTGAAAATTAAAAAGAAAATTAACTAAAAAAATACATCATTACTCTAACCACTTCCCTTATTTTTCTACTTCACAAGTCTTTAACTCACTGTCACTGTCTTTTTCAACTCTTTATGTTCTTTAACTTCAAATTTCAATCCATTTTTTCTTGTTTTTTTCAATGGAAAAACAAAGAAGTTTTTCAATAAAAAAAACAAAATTCTATATCTTTTCATTAACAATTTCAATCTCAATCATTTTTCTAACACTTTTTTCCATATGGGTTTACAAATCTGACCCATTTATCATCAATCAAGAAACCCATTTTCACTTATCTCAGATTGGTTCATTTTCAAATCTGAGTCAGACCCATTTCACTAAACCCTTGAATATTGATGGGTTTGAAAAAAAATTGAATCTTGATGATGCCCATGATAGTTTAAGTGTAAATAGTACTAAAGATTTTAATGGGTATGAAAAAAAATCAAATTTTGATGATACCCATGAAGGTTTTGGTGTAAATAGTACTAAAGATTTTAATGGGTCTGAAAAAAAATCAAATCTTGATGATATCAATGAAGGTTTTGGTGTAAATAGTACTAAAGATTTTGATGGGTCTGAAAAAAAATCAAAATTTGATGATACCCATGAAGGTTTTGGTGTAAATAGTACTAAAATTTTGGATTTTGGTGGTGATTTTGTGCAAAAATTTGGTGTAAATGGTGATAGTAGAGTTAAGAATTATGTGAATGTATCTACTAATGGATTGGGTATGAAAGGTATAATAAGTGAAGGGGTACACACAGTTGAAGGTGAAAATGTGTGTGATGTGACAAATGGAAAATGGATATATGATGAGGGTTATAAATTGTATACTAGTGGTACATGTTCATTTATAGATGAAGGTTTTAATTGTGAGGGTAATGGTAGATTGGATAAAGGTTATATGAATTGGAGGTGGAAGCCTCATGATTGTGATATTCCAAGGTGCTTATGTTATTTTATTTTTCGTTAAAGTTGAGTACTTTTCGGTTGAAAATGATTTTGTTTGGTCATGATGTTTAGCTTTGTGATTTTAGGGTGATTTATTGATTATTGTATTTACTAGTCTTATGGCTTTTGTGAGATGGATCATTATTATTATAATTATGTGAATGTTTAGCGGTTGAATATATAGTTCAGGAGTTGCGCATAAAAACTGATTCTGATTATTGGGGCTCGTTTTAGTTGTAAATGCTTAAAATATAAAAAATTGTTAAACAATGATTATTTAGTACAGTCGATATGATTCTTCTATATCACATACTCATTTCAGAACACAATGCCAAACCCCTCCAAATGGGAACATATAGTTCAGGAGTTGCGTAAAAAAACTGATTCTGATTATTTGGGTTGTATATGCAGGTTCAATGCAACAAACATGCTGGAATTGATAAGAGGCAAAAGGCTAGTGTTTGTAGGTGATTCGATTAATAGGAACCAATGGGAATCCATGCTATGTTTGTTGATGAGTGCTGTTAAAGATCCAAGGAGGGTATACGAGACACGTGGCCGGCGTATCACCAAAGAGAAGGGAAACTACTCTTTCAAATTTCTGGTAAATGTTTATAATAGTTTGATAATCATCTGTGTCAATGTTGCTGAGTTTATTATGGGATTTTGATCTGTGATTTTGAATGATTTTTGTATGTCAGGATTATAAGTGCACGGTTGAATACTATGTGTCCCATTTTTTGGTTCATGAGGGAAAGGCAAGAGTTGGCAGAAAACGCACGCAGACGTTACGTATTGATACTGTCGATAGGGGTTCATCAAGATGGAGAGGAGCTGATGTTCTGATTTTTAACACCGCTCATTGGTGGAACCATTACAAAACTAAATCAGGGTGAGTTCACAATATCTTAAACCTCATAATAGCTGATTGTTCACGTAAATGCAAGTATATATGCACATTTGAAGCAATTTTGGCATATAGCACGTATAAACGACAGTCGTATAAAAAGAATCAAACAAAATACTCAAATCATGATAATATATAGATATTTTGTCGTTACATGCGTTAAAGAAAGATTTTGAACACAAACTAAAGTTTACTCAACAACACAGAACTTTAATTCACAGCTTTCGGGAAATGCAAACGTCATAATAGTAAGTTCATTAATGCTTTTATCCAAAATTAAGTATAGGATGATGTTTAGATATCGTTTTCAGTGGAAACAATGTACTCCATCATTCACGCGTATATCTGAAATACATTCTTTTTTCGAAAGGCATACACTCTTCTTTGAGTAACTATCTGTATGTCGTTTCGACTTCCATATCTAGCGTCTTCGACCTTTGCTTCCATTAAAGCTAATTCTTCACAAAATTCTGTTTCCAGCTTTTATTAATCACACATAAGATTTAGCCTTGAACGAGTTTCTAAGTTGAGGAATCCACTCGCGTAGTAATCGTTCCAACCCCTTTATAGGTGTGAAGTGTACATCCATCTTTCCCTTGTTCAACAAATTACTTTTGTGATTCCTTCATAGATTTTGTCACTCTAATTGTCTGTATGCACACTACAAACCAAAAGTAATTCCCCTTGTTATTATACTTATTCTAATATGGTTTCCGAATCTGAACGCTGGAGTTTAGGGTGCTGCAACTCTATCTTCACAGACGATTTTGTCTCTGGAATTAATTTATCGAAACACCTGAATCTTTGTGATGCTGGTGCATCATACCTTGCAGCCCTGTATTGTTGAACTTTACTTTTTGCGTTTATCATCTAGGTAGCATAGGTTCCTTCACCACATTAAATTTAGTTAATTTCTCACTTAAATTAGAAGTGATGCGTAAAAAATCTCTCATGTTTTTGTATCTAAAACGGACATAAACATGCCCAAAACGTAAACATCCATGTTAATGCATATGAAATGTTTGTTTAATCATTGAAACACCTTTATACGCCTTCCATTTCCAGCATAATGTTTTTTTTTTTTTACAAACCTTCCAATATGCTTGCTGAGCAAAATTGCTGGACTTTTATTAAAAGTAAAAACCTTTTGTGTTTTACATTTGATCTCCCTGATTGAAACATATCTAATACATTTCGAAACTCTTACATACCCATTTTTTTTTGTCAAACAAGGATTTTGAATCGAATAACTCAGTTTGACTTTATAGTAGGTCAAAGTGTCTGTAATACATGCTCTACGTATTTTACTGTAACATTTTTTTGATGTAACGTTTGAACACCCCGATCTGTTTTTACCTCTAATTTTTCAACATGTCACCTTATTTTAAATACTGTTTTTCTTCAAAAAAAGAATACTATTAATTCTTTGCACTTTGAAAGCGTGCTGATCATCTCCTCAAGGACTTTTTAAAAGACCTCACATAACATTGACCTTCTAATTTTTAGAAAAAAAATGCGTTAAGATATGGATCATTACTTTAAGAGATCAAACAGATTATAGAAAGTCATCTGATATTATAAGTATTTGATTCCATCCAACAGATTACGTTTCTGGTCCTTAAAACCCGTCATACACTATACTAATCTATTGTAAACCTATCATCATAACCTTTTCTATTGTTGCTGCATTACTGTATTTACATGAAATGATGAGAATCGCAGTCTGATTTACACAAGTCAAGTTATTCGTAAACACAAGTCAAGAAGTATTCTTCTTCTTCTTCTTTCTTTAAGGATCTCTGTATTATCCTCATTCTTTCTGGCTTTCAGCTCAGGAACTAATTTTAGGCTAATTGGGACACGGGTCAAAAGCGATTGATCAATATGGGTAACTTTTCTAGTGCATATCAATATCAGTATAATAAAAATGACCAGAAAAGCTTTATTATTACAATGATTTGGGAGGTTCTATCCATTTGAGTACACATTTTCGATGATGTTCGACCCGTTCAACATATTTAACCTAACTAGATACGTGTATTGGTAATTGGGTCGAAATGGCCACCTCTATTTTCTAGTGCAGGCCCCAAGGTGTCTAAGGAATGTTTATGATAGAATAGTTTTACTGAACTTATTAAAGTGCTATATATCTCTAAAATTTAAACATTGAGATTTTAACTTTATATGCCAAGTATACAGTTATTATATTATAAATTACATCTATGAGCTATCTATTTCATCCCACAAACCTACTCGGTTCATGCATTAATGCTTATCCCCTGTGTCAGTAAGTTGGTATCATTTCACATCTCATACCTCTAAACTTGCAGGGTGAATTACTATCAGGAAGCAGATAACGTTCTGCCTCATCTTGATTCATCAACAGCTTTCGCAAAATCAATGACAACATGGGCATCATGGGTCGACAAGAACATAAACCCAAGAAGAACACAAGTTATATTCAGAAGTTCTGCTCCTTCTCATTTCAAAGGAGGTGAGTGGAATGACGGTGGTCATTGTAAAGAAGCCACTCACCCCCTCAACCAGACTAGAACCACCAACAATAGTCCAGAAAAAAATCTCATTCTCCAACGCATCATAAAACAAATGAAAACGCCAGTCAAGTTCTTAAACATAACCACTTTGTCAGATTACAGAATCGATGGTCACCCATCGATTTACGGAAGAAGAAAAGGCAGCCCTTTAAAAGGTGAAGATTGCAGCCATTGGTGCTTGCCAGGTGTTCCAGATGTTTGGAATCAAATTTTGTATGTTCATCTTCAGTCTAACGTTAGAAACAGGTACATTCAGTAAATCATGCAACACATTCATTTTCTCAAAATGTATAGTTCGTCAAAAGAAGAAAAGAAGTGTTTTTTTTTTCTTTATCGATCCATTGGTGGTCGAGGCGATGGTGGAGGTAGTGGTGGGCCTGCCAATGGTGACCGAGGCAATGGCGACCGAGGTAATGGTGGCCGAGAGAATCGTGATCGAGGCGCTGGTGACCGCTTAAATAATGACCTATGCAATGGTGATTGCTGCACTGGTGACCGACGCGATGGTGATTTTCTTGCTCGCGCTCGAGGAGCTGAAGGACCTTCGTTTGGATCACCTGGTTTTAATGCCCAAACAGGTGCCACGTCAGGTCCATAACAATAATCATAGAACAGCTCTTCACCAGCTTCAATACGTTTTTTTGGCAAATATGCCAACACGGTCATCACCTGCCACTTTCAAAATCTGCATGTCCCGACTTTTTTAGACACAAAATGATTTTAAGTGAAATTTAAGACATAAGAAGAAACATACCCTGGCATAACAGTTTGGGTTAGCTGAATGGTTAGCGAATTTCAGTTTGTTTCCCATATGAATTGGATCAATGACGTACTGCATCATATAAAGAAGCTGGCTGAGTTTCAAATGCTAATCATATAGTGCACATTAACTCACGGAAACTTGCATACTGGTAATTAATTTGAATGGTCTGTCAATAAGTTTTTGTACATCTGATTCGTTAAAAATGGTTTTGTGTCCCGTTTGCGTCCTTTGTAGCCAAAATAACCCCATGAAAGCAGCTTTTAGAAAATGGTTTACAAAGTAACTCGAATGGGCTACAAACACATCTTTTAACGACTTACATGTAGAAAAAGGTTATAATGACTGAAATTAGAACTGCGAAAAATACATTGGTAATTCGGTATTATCAACATTGATGATAGATATCGAAAGGGCTTGCCTGATCATTCAGGTTGAATAGGAAAGATGATGTATTTGCATCCTTGTATAAATTCCTTCGCACATCTGCTTCTTCACCAGAGATCAGTTCGCCGGTATACTCTCCAATAAATTCATCTTTGTTGGCAGAGCTCTAGGGAAAAAAAAACGTTTTATTTTATTTTATTTCCGTATGAAACATACATAGAGAAAAGGCATGGTTTGATTCGCGATTCATACCTGTAGGAATGCTCCCCAGCCACTAACATCAGATTTAGCCATGAGAATCTGAGGACAACAGAAGTTGGCATCATTGTGGAATTCATTCCATAAACTTTTTTTACATGTTAGATTGAAAGTGTTGATATTGCTTACCCTTTTTTTCTCCTTTAAAAGGACCCTCATGTTGCTACATGGACCTTCTCCTTTCCTCGCAGGCTCGCCCAGTGGCCCACCGCCACAACTGCAATGTCACAGATATGTATGAACATCATAAGTTCATGACAGTCAAATGTTGAACATGTGTCAAAGACGAACATGTGAAAACGATAACTACATTAGAACCAGGTCATTTATGATCGGTTAGCAAGTATTTTTATGTGGTATATTTAGGGGGCGTTTGGATAACCTTATTTTTCGGGTTTATGAGATTATTTAAAAATGAAAAAAGCTCATAAGTCTACTTTATTGGGCTTAAAAGCTATCAAGTTGAGCATACGAACTTAACTACGACATAACCTCAAATTGATAAGCCTTTAGCATGATAAACTTGAGCTTATGAACTTTTTCAATTTTAAATAAGTCAATAAGTTCAGGAAATAAGCTAATCCAAACACCCCCTATAGAAGAAGGGTAAAGGCTAAATATGTTTCTTGTACTTATGTATTTGATTCATTATGAAATACGAACCGATAAAAAACTCATTATGCATAACATACTTGCACTTTTTATTCATTAAAATATTTACTTATGGCGAATGAATATTTTATGAAAAATATACATGTGCATAATGAATCAGAAAGACCCGTATATTATGCATAATGAGATTTAAATCGATTTGTAGTTCACAATGAATCTAATATATAAGTACATGAAGCATTTTTAGCCTTTACCCGTATAACATGTACAATGAGTTGACAAACAATATCCTAAAATAGTTCATGTACCTTAAATAGGAGAAAAGGCCATATAAAAGGGCATGATGAAAAGTAATGGTTAGGCTTTTATCACAAACATTTAAGGAAGGTGCGGTTTGGTTCGAGTAATAAAAAATAAGCCGAACATGTAAGCTTAGAGCATCTCCAATGATTGATTTCATATCAAAATAGAGTTCTTTTCAACCCGCTCTAATACTTCAACTTATTCTCAGACCTGTTTTTTAAAAGTTTTTCAACTTTTTCTCAACCTAGGATTGGAGATACGCCTAGGTCTTAGTTTGTTACTTATGCCAATGAACAATTTGGATTACTGATGTTGTTACACCAGCACAACAAAGCTAAATTGATTTGGTTCAACTTGATACACCTACATCGAGACTTTTGTGTAGTTGAGACCATTGGAAGAGGACACGTTCTCTAAATGTCGCTAGGACAAATGTCTATTCGGAAAAGAGGGTGTACGCATATGGTTTAAAATCTATGTTCCTTTCATGAAATGACTGATCTGAACAGATTATAAAACATACATACACATGAAATTATCGAAATATAAGAGTTTTGCTAAAAACAACACTAAAGTTAACTACCGCTAACTCACTCAGCTTCTCTCAATAACCTTTTTAGGTCAAATAAGTGTATCCCTCTTCTACATATCATAAAGGCAAAAAGTATAGAGAAAATGTGATGTAATGGGTTGGTAATATGTTGGTTGATAGTTCATACATAGTCCTAAAGTAGTGTAGGTTTAACAAACTCTAATATAGATAGCTTGTTTTTGGTCAAAACGATCCGCACTATATTCTATATACATGGTTGTGATAACCTTCTAAACCCGTCGACTCTCATGTAGTCGTGTGTAATTTTGTAGTTCCTCCAACACATGTATCTACACATCATAAAGGCAATTATCGACACATTTTGATTTCTATATTCTTGTAGAACTGAGCTTTCTAGACTATAAAATTCTAGCTTCTTTTCACAAGTAACTATAGAACACACATAAACACAACTATAGTCATTTTTTATAATTACTAAAAAGGAACGTGAAATACAACTTGAAGTTAATAAATAAAAGGATGTTTGGTTTGGAAATATATATGGGGGTAGAGGAATAACATTCTATCCACGACACATGTTTGGTTAGTGGTTTTGATTTTTAAAATGGGTATCAAACCTAAGCATATACCCAAAAAGTTTGATGTGTTTTAGTTTTAAAAAGCGCGCCTAAGGCGCGTCTCGACTCAAGTCTCAAGCTCTAGGGATTTTTTCGGATCGAGGCTCCACATATGCATAAGGCTCACAAAAGGCACGACGCCTTGGGATTTAGAGCCTTGCGCCTAGGCGCGCCTAGGAGAGGTGACGAATTTTAAACATTTGTTTTTCAAATTTAACATTCATCGACCTCATATGTTTGTGAAACCTAACCTAGAAATTAACTAAATCAGACAATTTGAGAGTGTTATCCTTCAATTCAATTGTATATTCATACAGACATCTCCTTCAATTTTAAGCAGACCTTTCCTTCAATTTTAAGCATGAGATAAGCAAATGTCATCATGGATCATCTTGATACATTGTTGATATTTTGGGTTTGAATTTGAGTTTTGTTTTGATAAAGTAAGTATTTTAGTGTTATTTAAGTCATCATTAGTACATAAAATGTCACACAAAACTTTTAAAAATTTATTCAATTCAATGCGCCTCATATTCATGAAGCCCACGCTTTGATCTGCGCCTCGCCTCAAGGCTCCATAAGCCCTTTTGCGCCTTAGTGCGTCTTGAGCCTTTCAAAACATTTACAAATCCATTCTCATTCAAATGCCCATCTCATATGTCTATTTATAGGTACATTAAACCTTATGGATGATTGTGGTTTAGTTATCTTAGATACAACTTCATGTTTACTATTCATAACCTTAGTGGATGGTACATCGTTAGCCTTAATTACTTTGAAAAAAATGATTGGTGTGCCTAAAACTTGTGACTAAAATAATGTCTAACAGTATGATTGCAATTAGGGGTGTTATTCGGGTTGACCCGGTCGAGTTCAGGTCAATTCGGGTCAAGGCTCAAAAAACATACCCAAACCCAACCTTGTTTAGAACTCGGGTTCGGGTCAACTCGGGTCGGGTCAATTCGGGTCGGGTCATCTCGGGGTTCGGGCCTTGGCCGTTAAAAATTATTAAATTTTGGTGTTTACATACAAATTAGAGAGAAAAAAATGAAACTCGGGTTGACCCGAACCCGAGTAAGAGATAAATATTATACCTGAACCCGAACTTGTTTAGAACTCGGGTCAATTCGGGTTGACTTGATTGACCGAATATAATTTGGACCGAATAACCCGTCAAAAGCCATATTTGGGTTTGGGTCGGGTTGGGTCGGGTCGGTTTTGACACCCTAATTGCCATGACAAATTGAAAGGTTGAGATTAAGAGAGATAAAATGACCATTGTGTCATATCTATTATTGCTCTTGCTATTAAAGTTAAGGGCTAGTCGAAGCTCAACAAAGGTTAAGGGCTATTCGAAGCTCGAACCCGAACATGAACATGTCCCAAATGGCCATATTAACTTAGGTCATGTGACCGGTTAGGCTCCGCGAGTCTACTTTCCCCTACACATCTTTTATTGGGTAACAGGGTAAAGCCTGATTAAGGAAGGTTCCGGCCAAAACCGGACCAGGCCAAAAACCGATTTGGCCAAAAAACAAGAGACCGAGGACCGGACACCGGTCCAAGTTGGTCCGGTCCGATCCAGTTTGTCTATCTAGCCGGTCCAACAAAGCAAAATGGTCAGTTTTATGTAACACTGAACCGGACCGAGGAACAGATAAAAAGGGTGGATAGAAGATCGAGCAATATGTTTTGGTCGATCCGGTTGGCGGTTTCTCGGTTGTCTTGGTCCGCTGTCTATTATGCTTGGCTCGCTAAAGAATCAACGAGGTTTTGGCCTATGGTATCGATGTGTTTCATCAAATAAAGATTATAGGTTCAAATATCTATTGAGACACATTATATACATTATAAAGTGTATAATATACGTGTTAGTCTTTGTATCTTAGAAAATTGTGTTGTGCTTAGTAACATGCTTGTAATTTTGGGTGAAGTTCCTTGTAAAAGCAAGGATCAAGCCTAACTTGAATTAACATCTTTGAAACAATGCTTCTGGTCGCCAAATTTTATGAACCAAAACAATCGGAAATGGATACCTAGTCTCCTTTTTCATTTGGTTTTAGTTTGGTCAAAACTACTCGCGAAAACTTATGAAACATATACAATGAAATAATAGCACTTATTCAAAGCAATGTAACAACAAAAGACAACGAATTAGCATGTGAACAAGTACTAGTATTTAAGGTAATGTGATGCTCATATCATTACTAATGTCATAATAGAAGAAAATGCTAAAACAAAAAGGAGGTGTTCCCATAGGTCTCATAGTAAACACGAAGAGAACATTGAGTTATACAAACTGTATACTATACGGAAACCATATTACGACCCAACAATTACTTACGGACATCTGGGTCACACTCACGTCTAGCAGCATGGCATGGGCATTGTTGGCCTTTGCATTGAGACTTAGTGCGATTACACCCCTATACCGGTTCCCCACGGCTTCGGGCACCTAAAATAATATATTATGTATATAGGTATCACCGAAAATAAAAAGATTTAATTACTTAAATAGACCAAAAGAAAGTTGATTTCCAGCCTGTAGACTTCGCGACTTTTTTTTTCCCAATAGTGGATTCGAGCAAAATTACAGTGAAGCCGAGCAAAAAATAAAAGTGAAGTCGAGCAATAAAAAATAAGTCGAGCAATCAAGCAGTTTATAGTTGAATTTTTTTCCAAACATAGACCACGGTCTGTGCAATGGATAAAAAATTTCTCTTAATCTATTTAAGTCATCGGCCAAAAGAAATATCGCGCCATTATAATGTACATTTGCTAATTAAGTTATATACCGCAATACTTCTCTCACGCAGTTGGAACTCTTTAAGCAAGGGCGGTCCTTTCCAAGCAGACTTGCAGTCACATGGGGTATATTGCTTGTTGTCGCGGTTCTTGTTAGTACTTCCTCTCGATGTTGGTCGACGTGCAACGACTTACGGAATGTTTTTGTCTTTTGGCTTTATTCTTTTCTTTGGCAGATGATTGTGGCTCCTAACACCACATAGACACATAGCAACAAGATGCAATTATTTAATAATTATTAACGCAAGATGGTAATCTAGTGACAATAGAACAAACATCCGATGAGATGCCATACCGTAAGTGCAGTAAGGCTGATTGCTACATGGTGTCTCATTTTGTGGATTGACGATAGAGGGTGCTCGTTCAGCCTATTGGTCATGCAAGTAAAATTACATAAATGCAAGCTATATAAAACTCCACTATAAAAACATAACGATCTTGATAACACAATGCTACAGGAGTAATAGCGTTTGCCTAATTATGTGGCGACGACAATTAAAATTCTGTCAAGTAAGAAGAGTAATTAGCTCACGTTAACCAAATCTAACAAGAATGAAATGCGAAAACTTGTATGCATATATACCAAACACTGTCGGCAAAAGAGATCATCAATTGGATCATTTCACCAAGTAGAACAGTTACATCCTCGTTTACCATTTCTTCATTTTATGTCTTAATAATGGTAAATGCCTCCTGCATGAAAGAAGATATACAACTAAATTATAGATTTTATAGAAAAAGTAGTTAAAGTAGAAGTTGACTACGGAAAATTTTGTCTGTGATTAAGATATCGGACATAGAAGCAACTTCATTACATGGATTTCGGATGTATTTCCACCGATGAACCTTGTCAAGAGTTGAATTACGTCCTCGGTTGGTTCATACGCTTGGCTAATTCGAACCTGATACTCAAAGGTTGTCATAAAGATAATATGTTATTAGACTGATATTAACTATAAAACTTCTAACATAAGTGTAGACTATGGAGGTGTTTGCCGTTTCTTATCTGCTAAAAGTAATTAGTGTAAGAATAAGTAAATAAGCAGTTTCATCCAAACAGTCAAAATTTTATCACTTTAAAATAAGCAGATAAGCACTTAAGCAATCCCAAACACCCTCTATAATACTTAAAGTTTTAACTACTATCACAAGGGTTTTATCGTCATAATGGCCGGACAGGAAATAAGCACAATGAAACACGAAAATAATTAGTGAGCAACAATGTAAAAGGAAAGATGTGTGAACTATCAAAGAATTAATAATTCAAATATTATATCAACTAAATAATGCAAGTGAATTTATTTGACCTTATCATTCGTTTTTCATCCTCATTGAGTGATGTTTTGTTCGTTGGTTGATCCTCACCATTTGTTTGTTACTATACCATGCACAACCGAATTTCAGAAACTATAACACTTATTATCAGCAGGTACAATAAGGCAATGAAAGTCACATATACTAAAAGGACTAATAATATGTGAAAAGATAAAATGAAGAAACACACGTCCGAAGGACCCAAGTAGTAGACCGTATTTTTTTCTCAACTAACGGAAGCTTGGAAGTTGGATATACAGCTTATTCGGAATGTCGGGGCTATCAAGGTCAAATGTTAGTTGAGGTTTTAGTACGGCTAGGGGATTGTTCATCCTATAAGAAAGCGTATCGCCTGAGTTGCTTTCGCGCTTGGATTCAACTTGAAAGACTCCTTGGTTATCAACATGTGTGTCAAATAAGAAATGCCTCCTAACTTGCATTTGTTTTCCGCGGTTTTTTCCTGTATAATATGATACAAGGCTACTTTCAATTTTATACGACATAAATGTAACGATGTTTAGATATGCCTATTTGATACTTAAAAGGATGGATCGATCGACTTACCTTAACATAGGTAGCTCTTTACGCTTCGATTTCTCTTTTTAGTTCTTGGAGGCTTTTTGTCAATGATGCTAAATGATCCACCTTCCTTTTTCCCTTCAAGTTTTGTTAATGTCCACAAAAGAAAATAATTATTCACATGGCATGTTATGAAACAATGGAATAAAACAACTAAGTATCATCCTCACTCCCTCACATTGCAAGGTTGACAAATAAAACTAAAACAAAAAACTATACTTAATGTAACAATTTTTTTACCATTTAATTAAACAAATGCTATTACCCAAAATAGCTAAAGCAATGCGTTATTTTTACCATATAATGAACAATTTTTTTTTATTTTTATTTTTTTTCTCATCATGAGTAGTTTTATAATATGCGTTGCGGTGAGGTTTTTATCTTAAACGGTCTCGATTCATGATGCAAAACGTAAAATGATAGATAGTTATGTCTTAAAATGTACAATCATTGAAGTAGCTAGAGGTAATAAAAAAAGTTATATGAACAATAACAAACCATTAAATATTTTATCTTAGTTAAACCATTTGTTAAAAGTTAAATGATTAAACTTTTACTTATCCTATTAATATTTGGTTATCTTACATATATTATATATACGCATTTTTGTTGTTATGTTTACAAGAAGATAAAAAACCAAAAATTTCATAAATATTTATCCTTTCAAAAGTAAAAAAGTTGCATGTATATCACTTGCATAAGTTTTTAATATCCAAAGTACATTGATTTTTATGGATGTATATTCAATTTGCATCTTTGGAGGATATTTATACAAAAGTCCCCTAAAAAAAGTCTTAAAGATACGAAAAAAAAAAAAAATTGTGTGGATCAAAAATAGTTTGATACTCTTTTACAGAATATTATTATGTTACTATCTATACTTATTTGTACAAAAGTTTGAGAAATGCTCTTTTTTGTTAAAAGCGAAGAAAAAGTTACAAAACATTTATTAAACGTATATTTCATTACTATTTTAATAATAAAAAATATCTTTTACGAAGTATTAATTATTAGTTATCTTTTATAAGTATTAGTTTTTATATACAATTCCACTATAAATATTTAATCTTTTATATTACTATTTATATAAGGGATTTTCTAACATGTGCCCTTAGGCACATGATTAGAAGCATTAATTATAATAAAGATTCTTATGAAAAGTACAAATGGCTATTAAATGTTTTAAAGTTTTCATCTCTACCAAAAATAACCTTTCTAAATTCCCTCTTTAATCTAATTCTAATTTCCCTCTTATGTGATTTCCCTCTTTTTTTTTATGTTCCCACGTTTTTTTTTTCAACAAACAAGTATATTCTTTTTTTTTCCAAACCATCCAGTATATCATTTGTATTTTATTTTTTAATTTGTGTTTCATGTAGCATGCAAATATAAAAAATTCATAAACATACAAAATATAAGTTCATACAAAACTAATAAAGATAATTGACAAACGAGTTCATACCAAACTAATAAAAGATAATTGACAAATAACATCAAGTGCTAACATTTTAAACAAAATATAGGATTTAAATCTTCATTTTCCTTAGCGATTTTCTTTTTCTTCTTAGCACGTTGAGAAGCAATATTGCCATCACCAAAATTCTCTCTTTCCGGGCATGTTGTGGAATAGTGACCAACACCCTTACAAATCCCACAACGCCTTACTTGTGTTATCAACTCGATTCCACCTTTTGGTCATATTTTCTTGGAAGCCCTTTTGGATTTGACATTGGAGGACATTCGACTAAATAAATTGTATCGTTTAAACAAGTCAAATCCACAATACTTCCTTCTTGTGGTGATGGAGATGTCTCACCAAGTTGAAGTTCATCTCGTCTCCAACGTGAAGGCCAATAAGTAGAAGGGACTTCAAAATAATCTTTATGGATAAAAACACTTAATATGTGACGGCAAAGTATTCCAACAAATTCAAAATTTTTGCAACTACACTTCGCTACCTTACCATCCCAAAACACCTTATGCAACCGAGACGCTTTATGATGTTTAACAACAAAATTGATGCAATTTTCTTCTTGAACCGTATATTGAATTGCTTTTCCAAATTCCTCTTGAAATTTTTTGAATGCGAATGAAGTCAAAAAGTAATGACCTTGTTCTTCTAATGGCGAGAGCGACCTCAAACACGAACCTCTATATTTTTCCAACATGGTATCATGCATTTGTCTTTGCTCAACATCTTCTATGGCAAGATCAACCTAAAAAAATATAAATGTATATATAAATAATCTAAGATTAAAAATCTAAATAGTATTTGCGATGTAGTAAATAACAACTAATATATAGATATATGAATGCTTACTTGTCTTATGAATTGGGACAAACAAGTTCTTGATGAAATAAATCTTTTTATATATGCATTTATGCTTTCGGATCTTCCGGTAGTTGTCATGCCACCAAAAAAGAAATTACGAAGATAAGCGGGCACCCAAAATTCTTTAATTTGATACAATCCCGTTACATGCTTATTCTTGGTCATGTTATACTTTGAAATTACTAATGGCCATTGTTGCTCAAATTCTTCTATCGTGTCTAACTTGTATAAGTTATAAAATTCCGAACACCAACTTGAATACTCACTTCTTAAGACCGAAGTAAACCAACCGCTAAATTTTGTGGTAATATGCCATATGCAAAATGCATGTTTTGTGAAAGGCATCTCTTTCGCAATTGCTTCCGTCATCCATGGATCTTGATCGGTCAATATCGTTCCCGGTGACTTCTTCATAAGTAGACTAAAATTCTATATATGAATACAATAAAATAAAGTAAGTAAAGTGCAAATCTGTTATTAAAAAAAGTTGTACGAAACATCATTAAATGGTTACAATATTCTCCAATCTAAGTAGACTACTACAAGCCCATTACTTGCATGTGTTGATTTGTTACGAGATGTGTTCAGGCTTCATTTTTGTATGGACTAAAAATTGATCTATTACACGCTTCATTTTTTTTTTCTTTTCTTTTTGTATGGACTAAAAATTGATCTATTACAAAACAATATTGTACGACACATCATACCTTGAAGAGCCATCGAAATGTTTTTGTTTTCTCGTTACGTACAAGTGCACAACCGAGCAATATAGTCCTTCCATGATTATCAATACCGACAAATACCCCAAAAGGCATCTCATATGAATTGACTTTGTATGTAGTATCAAATACCACAACATCTCCATATTTTTGGTACCAATCAAAACAATGAGCTTGAGACCAAAAAATATGCTCCAATCTATTTTCATCGTCTAATGTATATGCAAATTGGAAATTTGAATTATCACTCTTAGCACTTTTGCAATACTCCAAAAGCTCTCTTGCATCATTTGGTGAGTGTGTTTTATGAAGCTTCGTGAAAAAATTATGAACATCCTTTACAAGAAATGGAAGTTCTCCATGTCTCACATTTTTTTCTAGCTCCATTACACGCATAATTTGCCTAACGGATAAACCTCCTTCTTTCAACAAAAGTATCGTTTTCATCTTCATTGGTAATGTTACGATAGGAGGAAGAAAAGCGAACCTCTTGTGTAGACAGTAAGACATGATTGTGCTCCGTAACAAATTTAGTAACTTGCCACTCTTAGGAAATATTTCGTTAATTAGTTTCAATTTTATACGCATATAAGCCTTGCATTCACATATTGTAGAACCTCGATTTCTTTGTTGTTTTGAGTAATCTACCACTTTAGTCTCGGCTTTCCTTGCGGTGACAAAAGAAATCACGTCTTTTTTTTCACGCCATTCTTGTTTTTGAACTCGCCCTTTTCGAACCGAAAACCCTTTCATTCTTGCATATTTCATATAGAATACAAAAGCTTCTTCTTCACTAAGAAAACATTGACCAACAAAAGGTTCGTCAATATCTTCTTTTTCGTTAGTATTTTCATCCACAATATTTTCTTCAATAAGAACTTCATTCAAATCAAAAGGAAGTAAATTCATGGCTCTTCAAGATATGAATTTATATGTTTTAAAGATTTATGCATATACTAATTACTTGTAGTATATGAAAGAAGTTAAACATAATGTTGTATGCATATTCTAATTAAGTGAACAACTAACTGTTGTGGTGCAAAATATATATGAAGTCAAGCATATGAGAAAATAAGTCAATGGGAAAAAAATAAGAGGGAAATTTCATTTAATTAAGGAGGGAAAAGAGAAAAGATGTATTTAATGGTTGGAAAAAAAAGATCTATGTGATTGTTGGATGAAAAAAAAAACGTTAGTGGGAACATTAAAAAAAAGAGAGGGAAATCTCATATGAGAGAAATTAGAATTAATGAGGGATTCTAGAAAGGGTATTTTTGGAAGAGATAAAAACTTTAAAACATTTAATAGCTATTTGTACTTTTCATAAGAATCTTTATTATAATAAATGCTTCTAATCATGTGCCTAAGGGCACATGTTAGAAAATCCCTTTATATAATTGTATTGATAGTATAATAATACTAAATTACGTACCTTTTTAAAGTTATCACATGTAACATATTTTTTACCCAAAATTATCAAAAGATGAACTATTAGCATATGACACCAATTCAATTAAATCAATAAATGCAATGTATAATAATTTGAAGCCGTGAATTTTAAGGGTTTTCTTTCGCGGGTCTCTTTTGGTGGTTGGGTCTCAGGGGTTGCCCATTTGGATAGTTTAACTCGGAGGTCGGATTTTAAGTGTAATGTTGTTTTAAAAAAATTAATAATAAATAAAAAAAGCAGCGTATACATAAAAACACGTGCACATATAGTCACATTCATTAAAAAAACAAAATTTCTTGATACCCAATAATTCGAAAAGTAAAATTTAGATGAATCAAATATTATATCAAATAAACACAAATTCTACAAATAGCAAAAAGAATGCATACATTAATCCAATTAACGTTATTTATGATTATATATCTATTTTAAATGATTAAAAAGCTAATAGATATATATTTATCAACAAAACACAAATTCTAGAAATATAAAAAAAACATACATTAATTCAATCAACATTATTTATGATTATATACATGTTTAGAAAAATTAAAAGCTAATAGATATATTCTTATTAAGATAGAGTCAAGTGTCAATTTTGTTTATATCAATAAACAAAAATTAGAAAGAAGAAAAAAGTGCACACTTATATTGTGTTATATCAAGAAACATAAAATGTACATAAATAAACACAAAAACATATACATTCGATAAAATATATATTAAAAATCACAATTAATCTGCGAATAGTTATGCATAATTCGTATAATCAAAATTTGATACATGTAGATATAGAATCAAGTGTAGATCCAAGTTATAAACAAATATGTAAATACGTTAGTTCAATCAAAATTGGTAGGCATTACTATGGATTGATTTTACAAGTAATACATATAAAAACATAAGTTGATAGACATATAAATATCGACGTGCATTCATACAAAAACTTAAATATATATGTAATCAATAAAAAGAGATGGATAACATACTCTCAAATTGGATGAAATTGTGGTGTTGAAACCGGATGAACTTGTGATGTTAAAATTCATGGTTAACAGTGATGATGTAAGCACGTAGGGACAATTTATGTATGTGTGTTTGGTTATGAAGAGTGTGTGTTTTTGAAAAAAAGAATGATGAATTGTTTATAGGTTTGAACAATGAGAATATTTTATTGCTTTAGTCAAATGGAGTCTACTAGTTACTAGTAAGGCCCACAAAACATGTTTTTATTATGAGTAGTATTAAAATTTTCTGATGGGAGGTGATTTGCACACTTTTTTAATTTATTGGAACACTCTAAATTAGAGTGTTTGGACATTAATACCCTCATATCACTTTTACATATTTTCACTCTGTAAGGGTATATATGTCCAAACACTCTAATTTAGAGTGTCTCAATTAATATGGAGAGTGTGCAAATCATCTCCCTTTTCTGATATTATTATTAAAAATATTTCTACTATTACATGTCATGAATTCTTATAAGGAATAAATGGACCCACTTAATTATATTTTAATCAACTTATAGTAGTTATCATAATAAAGTTTTAGACATAAAATTAATCAACTTTGGACACTTTTTATTATATAAAAACTATTTATGACTTTTTAACCGGTTAATCCATAAGATTTGAACCTAGTGTCATAAAGATTTAAACCAACCTTTCATGAATTGAGCTTGAGTCGTCTAACATTTTTAGTGATTAATCACAAGTATTTTGCTACTGGCGTTATTAACTTATGACACTTAACACTATAAGATCTCTAGGTACAAAGTTCAATGGGCATATCATTTCTTTTTGTTAATGTTATGTTATTTTTATAACACTAAGTTGAGTTGAAAAAGTTTATTTGTTTTCCTTTAATTTTCTTTTATTAAATAAGTATGCAACTGTTTAAGTAAAATAAAACTAGTTCATGTTTAAATTTAATATATTATTTTACAAATGTGAACGAAAAATATATATATTTTTAAAGCCATTATTCTTCTTTTTAAAGAAAATTTGATGTAGCATGCATATCAATGCATAAATCTTAGGAGATTAACATTTAAGGTAACATTAAACATGATAAAAAAATAGTAATTAAATAAGAAAAGATGAATTAATGTCAACTTTGAATAATAAATGCAAACTAATAATATTATGCATGATATATTTAATTCATGTAATAGAAAAAGAATCAATTAAGTAGACTTTAATTATTCATATGAAACGCATATATTATATAGGGGTCATCTAAATACACCAATATAATTTGTCAATCATTAACTTTATTATAAAAAATATATAGAAGACATGATTACTTCAATGTATATTAATGAGGCATTAATTAAAGATGGAAGAGACATTCAATATAAATTAAAGTGATATACATATACATGTAATGCTTATATAAAAGTGAACATATACATGTAATGCTTTCTCATTTTTTATTTTTTTTTTATTTTTTTTATTTATTGCTTTTATATACATATATATATAATTATTTTTTACTTTTGTGTACTTATATAAAAGTGAACAAATAATAAAAATTTTATTGAAAATGAATAATTAAAAATACAATATAAATAACGTTACATAATTACTTTGTTAGGTCAATACTTTCAGAATACGATAATAATATTACGAAACACATTTTGACGACTAACATATATGTCCTCCCATCCAGTGCATTTTTCACTTTTATATGTAATCCAAAGTGGATGAGTTAACGGTAATGGAGAACCTTCGTGTAGTGTCGCTTTAATATAATGGTTACGATTCACATGAGCAATCACAATTGTCTCGTGTGGTTTCGATTGTGGTGGCCTCGACCAAAGCGGAAAACTCGTGGTGCATCCTCCAACATTTCCTCCATCAGTTAGACTTATAACAACTCTTTTTATATCTTTGAGGCAATAACCAAACCTGTGTTTGGCATTTCCATCCATTTTCCAGCTTTTTTTACGGTCTCATAAATTGTTTTATAACCTCTCGTTCCAAACATATACAAGAGTTGTTATAAGTCTAATTCATGGAGAAAAAAAAAGAGGTTGTACTACGAGTTTTCCGGTTTGATCGAGCCCACCACATTAACAAGCACATGCGACAATTATGATTGCTCATGTTTAAAGCGACGCTACACGACAGATGCCCATCACCGTTTACTCACCCACTTTATATTAAAGCGAAAACTCGTCAAACATACGCATGCTACTATATATGTTGATTTTTGACCCGTCGCCTCCTAGTCGTTCGGGTTTGTTTGATGATATCGTTTCTTGGTCTTTTCTATGGTGTTCTAGTAGATGTAATACGGCGTTTCTTGGGAGTTTTGGTTAAAAAAAACCCTCTTTAATTTCCTTGTAATGTTTTTCTAGCTCCTTGCTAGTTTTTATAAAGTTGTCGTTCAAAAAAAAAAGCGTCAATTTTAATGTATGGTCAGTTTTTATAAAGTTGCCGTTCAATAAACGAACATAAACGAACTTTTTACCGAATGGTTCATGAAATCTTCACTGAACGTTCAGTTCGTTTACATCCCGTATAAAAATATAGTCGTAAAAGAAATCAGGATAAAGACCAGGTACTTAAAAGACAACCATATAAAAATAACTCAAGCGTACAACTCCTTTTTATCACTTTAGACTTTTGATGATGTTATTATTTATTTTAAGGTACTCGCTGATGCAACGCGCGGTTACGCTACTACTACATCTGTCACATATTATGTGTCCACTTTGATATTTTTGAGTATTTCTTATTCAACTTTGATCTTAAATTCTATTATGTGGGTTATATAAAACTTGATGCAAAATATATGAATGGTTTGGGTTTTAAATGTATTTTCATTTGTATAATTTTCATCAAGTATTATATAAAAAATAAATACAAATTTTTTAAGTCAAAGTTAAACAAGAAAGGTTTCAAAAAATTAAAATGGACACTTAATATGAGACGAATGGAGTAGTAGTTTTGTCTGTAGAGGCTCTAAATAATATAAAAATACAAATGGAAAGCATAAATTAAAAAGCTTTAAAATTTATGTCCGGAAAAAAAATTCAAGAAATTAGATTTCAAAATAAAAAAAATGGCGCTTGACATTACTTTTTGTGCACCTTTTTAGCTTTCAATATCCTCACCCAAAAAATAATACAAGTTCCAATGCATTGACGTTTTGGCCAAATGAAATTTTGGTGGGTTTAGTAGTACCCATTATATAATATTGCTTTAAATTATATATTTTGTTTTATTTTATTTAAGTTTATATCATAATAATAACAAATACAATTCTCATTTTGTTAATATTTAGCCTACATATGACATATCTTCTAACACTTTGATATTTTGGAAAATGTAACACACATCGACAATGTTGAAATTTATCACTATTCAAGTTGTTGTTTGTAATTTATTTTATTTTAGTTAACATGGAGGTGAAACAAAATACCATCAAAATTGAAATTTAAAATTGAACCTATAAACATGAATTTATTATTTTATTTTATTTAGCGTAGAGGTGAAACAAAATATGATCAAAATTAGAATTTAAGTTGAACCTTTGGGTATTGATATAATTTTATTTCAATAATCATGGAGCCAAAACAAAATATCTTGAAAGTTAGAATTTAATATTGAACCTATGAGCATTAATTTATTTTTTTGTAAGGCATTGGCATTAAAAGTAGTTTGATATATTTAATATCTGGCTACAAAACCGTCGTTGCACCGATTGGTTAACGGTTGAATATATACGTGTTTTTACGTAATATTGTATGCAAGTAGTTACATGTAAGGTATTGCAATTGATGTTATCATAAGTTTTGTATTTAAAGTAGTTTATTTAATATTTTAATATGAATTATGTATATATTCGTTATTTTTCATATTTATTTGTCACTTTTGTTATGTTTTTGGCTCTTATAAATTGCACCATTTTATGCGTTTATGGTTTGTGCATATAGGCATTGAAGATGATGTATTCTCAAAATTGTGTGTTTTTTTTTTGGTTTTGTTTGTTTTTTTGTTTTTTTTTTTTTTTGTTTTTTTTTTTGTGTGTGTTATTTATTTTCATAGTATTTTATACAACCCAATGCGATACTGGCGTCTTTGTTATTGAATAATTAACTAATTTTTCATAACTAAATGTTTGGTCATTAGGTTCCTATTATTTTAGTTACATAAATTATTTTTTTTCCTATTTACATAAACTATTTAAGATACTTATTTAACACCAAATAACACCACTTTTTGGACTCACTTTTTTTATAATTATAATTTACAAATTTTGCCCTCAACAATTACATTCATTAAACAATCTAATACTTCATTAATAAAATTAAACATTAAAAATTAAAAAAAAACCATTTCGTGTGTTTACGAATTCTCTACATCATACTTCTTTCATCGATATCATGTGCACCGAAAATATTTACACATATTACCAAGATGAAGTGCAAACTAATTGTTAAACAATTAATCATATAATTAGAATTATCAACAAAGCATGGAAACTCATACTAAATACTTAACGATCATATATTTGAATCATGGTTTCATTTTAGCAAAAAAAACATATACGCTATTTGGCTGTCCTGACCACGCAACACCTCAGTGTTTGTGTTTTCCTCATCAGAATGTCATTCATATATAGCTTGCGTATATCCAGATGATAACTTTAGTAGCTAAAGATCTCGATCTTTCATCAATCCAATTAAAGGCTTGCGTGTTCATTGTTAGAACATATCTATTTATATTTTTATAACATGTCGATATATATTAGCAACTCACTGGTGACATTCAATATTCGTCGATCTAACCAATAGCTGTAAATAAATAATCAGTCACTATCAAGTCATGATCTTGCTCCACCTGTATTTGGTCAAAATCTTGAACGCACCTTGCTTTACTCGATGGATAAATAATAATAGGGTTTCCTTTGCATCATACTTTTTCATTAGAAAGTCATGAAACATGAAAAGTTTGCTTTCCATTTATATTTAAGCTTTATCATGTTGTCATAAAAAAAGTATACAGCATGGCTATTTCATTCAATTGTTTATTGATTAACAGTTAAATAACGACCGTATAACTATAAACTTCATAACTTCATAAGAAATATACTCGAGCAACACACGGGTATTACACTCATATATATGAAAATTAAATTTATACTTGAAACGCAAATTTTATAATCAAGGGCAAATGAAGCAAGTAATTTGTTCCGTCTCACCAAATCTTCTTGATGAAACCATAAATGTAGCCTCCCTGACCTAGCTTGTTTTTATTAGCAAAGCCATTTGTTGCAGACTCTAACGATGCTAGACTGTATAATGTCCCTTCAAATTGTTTTCCTTCAACTGTAAGATCATTTGGTCTTGTGTCACCCGCCAAAATGTCTAGGCTATTAGAATCTGGAATGAGTGGTGAAACATTTTCCTGTTGTCCCCACAGATTTGAGATTTCTGTTCATCGTAGTAAATAACGGATTGTAAATAAAAAGACCATTAACTGAAAGAAATATAGCATAATATACCATTATAGATCAGTATAGCTATGGGCGCTCTCATAAAAAAAAGTTCTATTCCAACTCAAATGAATACCATATATTGATGGATCATTTCAAACAGAAGAGCAGCCTTTATTCATAGTATTTCATAAATATTGCAGGCTATTGTATTAAGGCTAAGATTATGTGAAACTTACTTTTTAATTTTTGCATGTATCTCCAGATTAGCCATATAATTACACCAAAAACAATCCTTCCAGTTACTGATGCCGCTATAATTGCAGTCTTGGATACTTTGTTACCACCTAGGGAAAAAATGGCACAAATAAGTATAGATTTCAACAGAATCGGAGTTGGAAGTGAATGAAAGGGAATATGTATAAGAAAATGCCAATATCAAATATACCTAATTCTGAACTTGCGAGATGAATAAAAAGTGTTTCTCCACCTTCCTCAAATTGCTCAATATCCATCAGATCACCACCCCATATCAAACATCCAATTCCAGTGACATGGGCATATGCGTTGCATGAACAATAAATAAATAAATAAATAAATAAATAAGGTTACAATTTACAGGGGCAACATACCTTTGACAGTAGTAATTTGCTTTCCACGGCTGGGGAGTTTATAACCTCTAACTTCTGTTAATTCTTGACTACTCAATCGCTCCAACTTCCGTTTCTTGGAAGTTACAGAAGCACTACACAAAAATTAGAGAACCAATTCAGATTAGTTAACTACTTGCAACAAAAAGATTAGTGAGCACGGAAAAAATTACAACAATGACATAGTACATACGCTTTACTTTGCTGTTTCTTTATTATGCCGTCTTTTTCTTCGCCATGGTGTGGAAAGTTTAAGAAATGCATGTGTTATTTATAGGCTCCTTAAGATGAATATGAAGTGTTGCAACAACTAAATGCGTTGTTTCTTTGTATACCTCCAAGTAATGATCACAATGTAACTGTTGGGATTTTAGAACAAGTTAACCAGTAACCTCTACGAGTACGCAGCGGATATTGGATCTAGTTAATACAATTATGTTAACACGTAATTAATAAACACATAATTAATACATTATTAATTAATTAAAAGGGATATAGAAAAGCTAACCTTACTTGGCAATTGATCTCTAGTAACGGAACAAGAAACCTTACGAAACCTTAAGTATCTAAAATAGATACCTCGAAGAGTATCACACACAAACCCGATTAACGTATACGTTCGATTAACGCTAGTCGAGAACACAACTATAAATCAAACAACCCTTGTATCTTGAATATCAACCCACGATCAGAAACCTCCAAGGAACAAGTCAGCTTCTTATGGCTTCACTTCTGTCCAAGAAACAAAAGCTAATAAACACCCGATATCGGACACACCAAGTCCGATATGTCCCTGCTTTCTATCCGAGATAAAAAGCAACGAGCAGGTAAAGTTTCACTTCTTTATTGCTTCTGTTTAAGTGTCTAATAGGAGACCAGGAGCAATCGTTTACCAATACACCTAAACACTTGTTGCGAATACAAGTTTAGAACCAAACTTAAACCCTTTAATCGACTTGAGAAACCAAACGACCAAGAGCAAAGAAAATGGAATATGTGAATCAGTTTTAAGGATTGATGAAGTAATGTTATGCGTGTATGTAGATGTGGGTATGTCTTTGTTTATACAGTAAAACAAACCGACATATAGATTGAGCCATAGACTTGTTTGACAAGTCATAACCCAAGCAAAACCCACCAATTCTTTTACTTACCCGATCAGAGATTTCAAAGGCCCAAGGCACTCCAATTTTTGACCCAACTAGGAACTCTTAAAAGCCCATGGGTCAAAACATTTAACGGGTCAAGTTACATGCACATTCGGGTAAAGTGTATTCAAGTATAGTTTAACGTTCAACACGTATACTCGCGTTTATCGCGTGTGCCCCCATCGGCTCATACACGATTAGTTGTTTTGTCGTGTTTTAAGACTCCCACAAACCAACAGCTCCCACTTGGGAGTTGGTGTGTCGAATGGCACACAAAACTAAGGACGGAAACGCCTAGCAAACGCTCTCAATCGCTTTTTAACTAAAAGTGTGCGAGAGAATAGTTTCGTAAAGTTTCTCAGATAGCATGGTCATTCAACGTCTTGCTCTAATCATCCTTTGTTATAGATACCGTTAAACCATGGATTATGGATCTCAAATCATTCCATATAGTTTAACCATTTAGAATCCCGTTATCGATTTTAATTCAGATATACCAAATGTAATCAAGAATCATCTTGCATTACCCTTTGGTTTGGCCAAACAATTATCTGATTAAATCGGAGAGCGCATGGTATCTTTACGCACATATCAAGTGGAGTAACAAATCCTTTATTGACTACAAGTGTTGTGGATCTTTGCTTCACATCACTCCGAAATATAGCTTTTATAACTACCTTGTTGGATAGCGTTTTGTATATACTTACAAAAAATGATATCCACACATAACAGAACTTGCTTGTATCTCAAGTCTAAGGATGAAGATAACAAACCATTTTCAATATTTTACTTATGACAAGGATCCAAAAGTAAATGTTTGAAAGTTGGGGAATCCAATATGCATCTCTAGTGAATACATATGAGTTTGGTGGGAACAATCAGAATTCTCGTTAGAATTATAACCAACACTCACATTTGCCTTATCATAACAATATTCCCATATTGTTAACCGACAATGGACATATTTAGAATAATAAAAATTATTCAAGGATTAAACATGCAAATATAGGATAACAATTATTATATGAATAAATAACAAATACCAAGTATCTTTATTCATCATAAAGTAAAATTGTCTTTCAATCCCAATTATCCAAATACTAAAACAGATATGCATGAAACTCATTTAGTAAGTTGAAGCCTAATGTTTCCAACATTTTCAACATTTCTTTAAAAGAAAAACTAAATAGTCATCTGAATAAACTTTTCGAATACTTATTTCAAAATATCACTTATAGTGAGAGATTTGAAATATAAGATGAGTGTCTTATCTCATATGCTCATACTATTGCAAGAATTATAGTATGGAGATGTGCCCTACCTGCATGAGGTATTATAAATCAACGACATCTTGGCAGTCATCTTCTGAGTTTCCAAAAGTGTAAAGTATTCTCATTCATTAATGTGTAATGCAACAATGCTCTATGTTGAGCACAACTAGTTAGCAGATTTTTCATAAATGATAAAATCCTACTACAACTAGTATAAATAATCCTCTAGCATCATTTGTACTTATACAACACTATGCTTTATAATTCGTAAACATCTATATTCACAATAATCTAAACTCTCTCAATTAGATATTGTTGTTGTCAGCTCATTTTGTTCTTTTACAAAAGCAACAACTAGTCTTATACACAATATAATATATACATGATGAATCCTTAGTTTAAAAACACAAGGTTTCCATCCATGTAAATTATTCCAAGTGAAATATATCATTGAAGACTTGCTCAAATGATATATTGCATTTGTGTCAGACTTAATTTTTTCGCATTTGTTTATTCCATATAAACATCTATTCCAAGGTTGTTTGTTTTATTCCCTAAATTCCAAGTGAAATTTCATTCTAAGCTTAAGGATCAATATCGAGCTTAAATAGAATGATATCTTCATCATGTAAATCTTAAGGAAAAACACAATGCTCCCACTCAATGTCAGATGTACTCAAGAGATGTCTTAATTTAATCAAAATCATATTGTAATTATATTCAAGATCTCAGCTCTTAGATGCATGATCCAATCCAAAATATGGATTGCTCAAATTTTGTATACTACATAAAGATAATAAAGATTCATAACCCTTTTGATTACACACGTCCTCATAAAGGTAATCATAAAGAAAAGTTATAAAATCTTAATTGTCATATTCTTCATACAAATCACATGTATGACAATTAAATATCTTTGTATAATTAATGCATGTATTACATAAGAAAATTTAATCACAATCAATTGCTTAAGTATGATTAAAAAAACTTCTTATTAAATGCCAAACATTAATACGTATACAATTTTGTCCTTGTGAGTCATTCTTCAAAAGAAACTCATTCCAATCTCATAGGTTAACTGTTAGGCGAAATAATAATCAAGCTCAAAACTCGATTTGCCTTTTAAGGAATGCATCTCGTCATTCGTAGTTCTAAAATATTTATCAGATTCAAGATGTGATAATATATTTTAGGTTATTACGATTTACAATAATCTCCTAACTAATATCCCTCAGCATTGATATAAAATATCACTCAAGTGATGAGGCATCCTTTCGGATTTATGAATGAGAGTAATCATTATACTTCGGTCAACATTTTCATGTTTAACCTTAGTATGACATTAATAAGTGCATTTTAGAAGGTTAAATATTTTGTTCTCAAAAACTTTGAGATATGTGTATACTCCCACTTACTTTTGTAAGTAGAGACAATTCTCTAAATACTAATTATTTAAGCAACAATAAATTGTCTTTTATGGAGAATCACAAAATACATTTTAAGTTCTCATCTCAAGATTTGTTAATAAAATGCTTCATAAGATTTTAACAAATTCAGAACTTAAATCAAGACATAATGGAACTCCTTCCAACAACTCAAATTAGGGTTTATAGAAAAACTCTAATTTAGTATCACTCTTTAACCAAAAGTTCTAACAACAGTTTTTGTGTTTCGTCAAGCTAGAAAGAACACCAAAACTTCAATCTTCAAGCTAGGAAGTGTAGAAAAATCAAAAATCCAAAAGGGTTTATGATTCAATTGGTTTTAGTGGTAAAACCTCAAATCTATAATGAATTAGGGTTTTCAGTTATAGGTTGTCTTGAATACCTTCTAGGTTTGAACTATATTGAGTGTATTCATGACACACGCAATTTCTAACCTTGATATGTTTTGGAAGTAGAGCAATTAAAGCTATCATGAACCAAAGAATATAAATAAGGTTTGATCCAACACATTAGACATACCATAATGAAGTGGTATCCTATGAGTTATTAGAATTGTGAAACTATATCAGAATTCTATAGATAACTTAATTCTTTTTGGACCAAATACTTGTCAATTGGGTCAAGCCAAATTGCATATAAAGTATTTACGAACCAAGTGCATGCAATAATGTATATTCATTGAACAATACAAGAACCTTATGTTCACGTGTTCGCAAGAAGACAGAACTGTTCAAGGATTATATGTTCATGTGTTAAAAAGAAAATAGAATATTTCAATAATACATTATAAGTCTTTGAATAATTCAAAGCCTCATGTTTATGTGTTAACTAGAAGACACAACACTTTAACTATATATACTTTATGTTATAAGTCATTGATTAATTCAAGGACTTTATAATTATGTCGTAACATGTAAGCATAATTATACTAACAAAAGTAATCATGAACGCAAACTATTGAGTTCTATAGTAATTTCAAGTTAATTTTATACTTCAGAATTATGATCATTATCATATAACCATAATTATGTTGACTAAAACATGTAGTCAAATGTTGAAGTATCTTTACACTATATTATGACATTTGAATGTAGTAGGGCAACAAACATCTAGCGTGTTCACGTCTTAGTAGAATCATTATTAGAATGTAGTAGGGCAATAAACATCTTATGTGTTTAAGTCCTAGTAGAATTCTTATTTACATGTAGTAGGGCATTAAACATCTAACGTGTTTAAGTCCTAGTAGAATTATTAGTTTCCTTTACCTTGCGGTCAAGAGATACAAATAATATTGTTGTTCCTTGCACATACTATGAGATTTCTCCCACTTGTGAAAGGTACAACATCATATTATGAAAACAAACAACACGTGATTGATTGTTCACACAATATGATAATGTCATATATATCATAAGTAGTTTAGAACCATAACCTGTAATAAGGAATTGTGGATTATTATTCTATAGATAACGATTCAGGAAGCGAAATGACAGAAGGCAACGTTATCGATAAAATAAAATGCAATTTTCCTTTAAGCAATGGTTGTTCATATTCGGAAAGTAATAGATTATTTCAAAGCTAGTTTGAAATGATATGGGTGACTAACAAGAAATAAATCAGCTCCCACTGAAATTGGCAACATTACATGAATGATATTTCAGTAATAAAATCTGCTGCTCATGGATTTGTCAACATTACAACTGTTACATTTCCAGTAGAAAGCATATAGCAGTTTTATATACTTTCCTATTCTCTTCAATTGCCTACAAGTAGCATGTACTTAGGTATTGAGCAGAGTATATGAAGTTCTACTAATGTAGACAATGGACTAACCATTCTATTATTCAATTAACTTGAATCTTTAGCATGCATTCCTCATTTATCGTCTACATAGCCCCAAGGGTAATTAGCACTTTAGGAATAATAAGAGTCCAAGAAGATTACCTAGCAAATATGCTAGTAATTCCTTTACTCTTTGCGGTTTAAACTCATACATCGTGACGAGTGCAGGATGTTATTCTATCTTTCAATTAACTCTAGACCACGAAAAGGGTAATGAAAGATCAGATAAGAGATTATCAATTTTGGAATCCTATCTTAGTTTGTTAACTAAGGAGAAAAGATAGGTATAAGTCTCACTCTTCTTACTAGGAAAAGAGACTAAATTTGTCTTTCAAAGAAAAACAAATTTGTTTACGAATTATGTTGCAATAACACAATTAATCAGAACATAAAAAATTCAAATCTAGTATTTTCGATAATTACATTCTTAAAAGAATTAACTACCCAATTAATTACTAATTAAGACTAAGATCCATCTTGCAACCCCACTTAATTACCATAGGTGCGACCGATTGTGTAAAAATAGGACAAGAGGTAGCGGCGGCGTTAATTGCATAGTGCAACTCTTAGATTTATGAGACTATTTAAGGCATTAGTATCAAGTAATAATGTCAAAAGCATGTTTAGTTCTCATCTTATGCCTCGGGTCAGAGGTCTGACCCGAGTTAACTTCGATATAAGTCGACCAAGTATGAAAGTGTAAAAATAACGGAGGTTGACCGGTGAGAAATAATTACCATGGGTTGGAAAGGCCCTTAGGTTTGACCAGAGAGATCAATCCAAGTGCACGAGTCCATAGTTGGGTGGCATAGACTTAATATTAACAAATAGGTATGCACATATAAATGTGGTAAAAGTCGTGTATAAAGAAGCATGCAAAACAACTTTGTAACACTAATTTTAAAAACTTTTGATAATGACACTGTAGTGATCATCATGGTTCATGGTAGCTCAATCGAGGAGCCAGGCAGAGGACCAGGTAAGCCTTGAAGCATAACCTTAGACATCCTTTCGATTGAGACTGTGCTCACTTCTTTAAACCCCTTTCTAGTTTGTTCTAGTGGGTGAGCCGTACATCCCAAGTGTCCATAGCGTCTAGTTTTTAAATTCTTGAAAACGTGTTTCATATATTAGGTCACTTTATTTTACAAAAACAATTTTCCACGAATCAAATAGTAGGTCACAATGAGCATGGTATTTTGGCGTGTAAATAAAGACCAATATTAATGTTATGGTTACGATATGTATTATTCCATATTGCATACAATTAGGTGTCAAAACAAGTAATAATGCACATATAAGAATCACAAACATATAAGCATAAACATCAATATAAATAACCACATATTGTTCCGAGTTCTCTTGCGAGTCTTCCTCAAACGGAGAACCATAAGACCGTCACTAGGATGCAGTACCTAGATCGCCCCATGCATCACTTAGAAAAGCAATTGAGTGGGTCTTGAGGCCGGAAAACACATAAAAGCATGGCAATCCCAATTAACAAGTAATTACGCAATATATGTATTTAAATCAATATGTAATTCTAATTATCACAATAATTCTAATTAACAATTAATTAATACAAATTAACTTTTAATTCTAATTAGCAAGTAATTTTAATTTAACATGTAATTCTTAATTAACAATTTAATTTTAATTAACAAGGTAATTATAATTCACATGTAAATTAAATTCTAATTAACAAATTAATTCTAATTATCAATATAATTTTAATTTGTGTGTGACTAGTTATTATTTATTAAAATTTGACAAGTATTGCATGTAATTGTCAAAATTAAAATAAAACAAAATAACTAAACTAGGTTTCATGCAGCCCTTATAAAACATGTTTATTAATATCGAAGCGTGTAACCCATAATCGCAAAAACAACTGCTCGATACCCTGTTGGGATTTTAGAACAAGTTAACTAGTAACCTCTACGAGTACGCAGCGGATATTGGATCTAGTTAATACAATTATGTTAACACGTAATTAATAAACACATAATTAATACATTATTAATTAATTAAAAGAGATATAGAAAAGCTAACCTTACTTGGAAATTGATCTCTAGTAACGGAACAAGAAACCTTACGAAACCTTAAGTATCTAAAATAGATACCTCGAAGAGTATCACACACAAACCCGATTAACGTATACGTTCGATTAACGCTAGTCGAGAACACAACTATAAATCAAACAACCCTTGTATAACAACCGCAAATTTTCAAGTCCTTACTCAACCTCAAACTCAAAATCTATTCCATTTTGGAAGATTTCATATTCACTATTTCGTATAGTTATTTAGTTGAATCGCGTAAAACAAGTAGCACCCTCTTGCGCACTATGACTTTGGACTAAGTTTTAGTATACATATTTTTAGTAAATTGCCACTACTACAATTCACATTTAATTACTATCGCAATTGCATTTTTATTTACGCATGATTAATTAATTTTATAAACGTTTTGCACAAGTTGCATAAACACATAGTGTACCCAATACTCCCAACAATTATTTTTAATACATTTTTATACACTCTAAAACCCTACAAACTTGCAAAAATCTATTTTCTTACACTTTATATAATTGTTTTATCATAAACCCTTAAATGTGTATATTTAACTTTAACTACAAAACTAATACACAATACCTAATTTTTACTACCCAATACACTCACATAATATATTTTATACAAGACAACATACATTTTTGAATCTTTTGACAACTAGCCACCCTATTGTCTCAATGAAAATATTTAAATGCATAAATTATGCTTATTAATTTACCTTTTGACTTTGACCTCCAAGATTCAAGGAGACCAAGCATGACTTGTCCCCCTTTTCTTTGCAACCCACGACAAACACAACACAAAACATATTTCCCATGCAAATTTTAATTGGCCTATTCTAACTAGAGTCTTATTATATTATAAAGACAACACATGTTTATTAAGAATTGGAGGCAAGCATGCTACTTGTTCCCATGTTTTCGGCTGAAATATGCACACCAAGTCACATCCTTTTTATTTTTTTTAATCACTAGCCCATTACTAGTATTTGTTTAATAATTTGGACCATGCTTGATTTGTATATATAAAGAGGTAGAACTAGCAAACTTAGAACACAAAAAAAAAAAATACACTAACTTACTTTACTCTCTATATAATCGGCTAAGCATGAAAGCAAGAAAGAGATTTGGGTTTTTGCTAATCTAAGTGCTTACTATTAGCTTCTTGGGTATAATAGTTAGGCTACCAAGGGTTTAGGAGTCTTTGATTGGGTACATTGGTGTTCACTAACTTCAAATGCACTTTTTAAGTTCAAGTAAGTCACTACACCATTTTTATAAACTTTACACACTTTTCAAATTTGATGACTTAAGATTTACATACACTATGATATCACCATGTACATGTTTGCGTAATTTTATAAATATGATGAATCAAACTTTTCATATTGCTAACCAAGTTGTTAAAGCACTATTTTTAATTATTGAATAATTGGTGAAAGAGTTAGGATAGATTTGGGATTAATATTAACTTGATTTTTGGTAATAGAAGCTAAGCAGCGTTTAACATTTAAATAAAATATAGGCTGTTCCATTCGACTAAATACAGAAAAATCAGTGGTTTTTGAGTAATATTTGACTAAAGAAATAGCAAATAGACTTAATAACGAAAACGTGGTCACTTGAACGGGTTAAAACGGACTTATAACGAATAAGTTATGCTAGTTTTAAGTTAGGTGACGAAAACTATCTTCCTGAAAAGAAACATTGCTGTCAGAGTTTTTCAATTTATAAAACTGGACATTTAAAAGTTGATTAGACTAGTCGGGACACTAAAAACTTTTTAGTATACTTAAATACCTTCACGGGGATATATAGAACTTAAGAAACGGACCTAAAACGAGAAAGTTATGGTCAAATGAAGTTGTTGACGAAATATAAATTTTTGACAGCTTTTCACTAATATGAAAGCTGTTAGAACCTTTTAAAGAGGATTTTGGACATTTTAGGTGCGGTTTTAGCCAAGATAACTTGAGCAAAAATAGTAACATGTTGTATATATTTACTAGACGCATTAGAAGCTTTTTAAAATAGAATTTGTTGAGTCAAGTATAGTATAATAGCGAAAACAACTAGATAAATCTTATAAAAAAAAGTGTTTTGAACTTATAAACGAGCACATTAACGTAACTACATTTTTCACAACTAAATTTTCATGCAAACGTGTACGGGTGATACAACATTTTATAAACTTGCATACACAACGATTTTGTCGAACCTAAGAGATATCATTACTTTAGGTTGCGGTTAAAGTAGCGCGCCTCGATTTTCGTGCACACGTTTGACTTCATCGTATTACCTGTTGAGGTGAGTTCTCGTAGCCCCACTTTTAACATGTTTTCCTTGGGGGAAATGGTACTCAAATGATATTTTAAACTATTTTCATCTTTGTGATTCTACGGTTTTACTTGATTTTGGACATATATGTGATATGATGCGATTATATCTTTGTAACAATATCTTGCTTGTGTGTACATAAGCTGCGTAACGTTAACTCTCTGCGGAGGGCCTCGTGATGATAGATCTATCGGGTAGCTCCCACATGGTTTTGGATATATGGACATATTGGGCTCGTTGACGCGATCGGTTGTTTGTTTTGTGACTAAGTGCATGTATATTGTCATCATTTTCACTATTGTCCTACATTATATTATTCACAGCCATTGGTTTTACTTTTAAACCTCGAGCTCACCAACTTTATGTTGGCGTTTCGAGTAACCATTTCAGGTGTTATAAATGAAGTTCCATTAGGAGGTTAAGTATTGGCCTGGCTTAGCAAGACTTAAGACAAGACATTCCAGGGTGTATTATGTGGAATTGTTATTTGACTTTTCCTTATGATGTAGTTGGATCAGTGATTAGTACTTATCGGTTGTGATAGTTTCATGACTATTATCTTTAATGTAATACTTTTAGTACTTCTCTATTTAGATACCTTGTGTTCTTTACTATGAAGTCATACCCATGAATGCTATTCATTTAGCCATTTTGGGGTGTGACAGTTGGTATTCGAGCCGAGGTTATAGAGAATTTGGTGGTTTAACCTAGACTATAACCTAAGAACCTTCATATAGTGCATAATAGGACTTCGTGTCTTTGTTATGTGTTTATTTGCTTTGTATGTAGTAGTGCATAGTATTAGACCTTATGAACCCTTCCTGAATTAAGTCAATTTATTTTTCAAACCCCTTAAGTTTCTTAAACAACTTGCACCTTAATTTCCAGATTGTTCTTGTTTGATTGGGTTGTGAAATTTATATGGGTGCAAGTTGTTAATTAACTTAACGGATTTGTGGAATTGACTCAAGGATGGAATATAGGCTAGATGGCGTGAAGTGATGATGATAAGTAAATGTGGCATGATGTTATTCTAAAAACGCCTGGCCAACGTTTTTACAATAACATGATGCGACATAGACTTATCAAATTCATGGAATCGTCAGCTTAGGACTGCGACATAGAACTAGGACGCGACTACAACGTAGAATTAGGACGCCACAACCGATCATCTCTACATAAACCCCTCATATCTAGCATTCACCAAATGTCCTCCATTGAGGAAATCACGCCTCCAAGAAGATCGACTCGAGTTGACCAAGGTGGTGCAACCCGTAGGGATGGAAGGACTAGGAGACATTGGGGAAGAAGTGATAACCGTGGCAATGGGAACGACAACAACAACGACGCAAACCCCGACTTTTCTACGACCGTCGCCCAACAACTACAGAACTTGCTTCCCACTATCGACGCTCAGGTAGGAGATCACATCAGCAACCCCGGAAACAACGGTAGTACGAACGACAATGTGGAGAACGATAACACCAATGACAATGATGGAAATGGAAGTAACAACAATGGTGGGAAAGGGTGTTCGTACAAGGAGTTTATGGAATGCAAGACGGTTGATTTTGACAGCAAGGAGGAGCGTTGGTGTATACTAGGTAGATCGAGAATCTGGAAGCAACTGTACCAACAATGAGAATCCTTACCTTGCCACTGTTATCGCTCAACAACTATAGGAATTGCTACCCACTATTGTCACTCGTGTTGACGATCACATTAGTAACCAAGGAAATAACGTGAGTAGGAATGATCATGTGGACAACGTCGATGGAAGTGATCACGTCAATGATGGAAACCACAACAACAATAACAGAGGCTGCACGTACAAGAAATTCACAGCTTGCAAACCGATGGATTTCGATGGTAACGGAGGAGTGTTGTCTTATACTCGATGGGTCGAGAAGATGAAGCCAGTGATTGACATAAGTGAGTGTGCGAACCACTAGAAGGTGATGTATGTTGCATGTTCATTGGCTGGAAAGGCGTTGACCTGGTGGAATACACAGATCTAAGCCAAAGGTAGAGAAGCTGCCATAGTCATGACTTGGAATGATTTTAAGGCATTGTTGAAGTAGGAATATTGTCCAAACAATAAGATCTGAGAAGATAGAGCATAAGTTATACAACCACACTAAGGTAGAAGCTGGTCACGCTACTTATACGGATCGATTCCATGAGTTTGCTAAACTAGTACCTCATATGGTCACTCCTTAATCCAATAGAATTGAGAGGTACATCTAAAGTTTGGCCCCTGAGATTCACGGGATGGTGAGAGAAACTGAGCCTCCTACACTCCAGAATGCAATACTGAAATCTACAACCTTAATGGATGAGATGGTTAAGAATGAGTCATTATCCAAGAGTGGTGATAAGAGGAAGATCGTGAGTGAGCCAAGTAAGCAAGGAGGTGCAAATAGTGACAATAAGAAGTTGAAATGGGGTAAAGGATTTGTGGCAACGAGCTCGCGTTGTAAGGGATATAAAGGTCATTACCCTAAGTGTGCCAAATGTAACTACCATCACCGGAAACTAAACCATGCCTAGTGTGTTTCAACTGCAATCAGCCTAGTCATATTGCAAGGGATTGTCGAGTAGTAGTCATGCATGTGACTCCGATTAATGTCATTTATCCAATGACATGTTATAAGTCGAAAGCCATTATTTTCGAAACGGTGTCATAAGTTGAATAGGGCAGGGGACAAGTGCAAAATAACCCGAATTAGGCCTTAGTGACTAGTGGAACAAACTCAAACCATATAAACAACCCTAACCCTGGTAACAATAGCAACAAAGCCCGTGGTCGAGCATTTGTTATAGGAGTGGATGAAGCCCGCCAGGATCCAAACACCGTGACAGGTACGTTGCCCTTAAGCGATATATCATATTTTTTTGATTTCGGCGTTGATTATAGATTTGTTTCTACCAAATTCATGCTTCTATTAAGGGTGAAACCTAGAGTCTGATACCTTAGTTATGGAATGGATATAGTATATGACCAAAGAGTAGAAACCAATACGATGGCTCGAATTTCCGCTATCGAGTAATAAGACTCTTGGGTGCTGAAATGCCATTCATTCGTTTTTGAGCAAGTTTCTACTTAGCTTAAAATTTCTTAATAATTTTGGCTCAAGAATGAACGAGGCATTTCATGAAACATAATCATTCGATAGCTACTACTAAATTTCCTATATCATTGCGCCTAGTAGAACGAGTAGAAAACCCAAAAATACCTCATGTAGATTGTCTGAAGTACTTCGTAAAGACCTAACTGGATTTACTCATCGTTGACGAATCGAGATTCGCATAGGCTTTACCTTCGTAACGACACCAATTATAAGATGCGCGCTGCTTCTCCAAGACAGATATTCATTCCGGTTTTCATCAGTAGAGAGTGCACATGGCTGATATCCCTAAAACTGCGTTCAGAACAAGAGGCAGGCATTATGAGTTTACAGGTTAAGTCCTTTGGATTTACCAATGCTCCTGCGGTATTCATAGAATAGATAAACCGCATATTCAAGCCGTAACTAGATAAGTTTGACATTTTCCATTGACGATATTCTAATTTATTCAAAGCCCAAAGGAGAACATGCGATACAACTAAGGTAAATTCTAGAGCTACTTAGGAAAGAAAAGTTGTATGCCAAGTTTCGAAGTGTAAATTTTGGACTCAAGAAGTACCTTTTACTCGGGCACGTGATTAACATAGGTGGTGTTCATATGGATCCTAGCAGGATCGAAGCCGTAAAGAACTGAAAACCACCAAAGACGACGATAAAGATCCGTTCGTTCTTAGGATTAGTCATATAATGATTTATTGAGAACTTTCAAAGATTGCATAACCTCTCACCTTGTTAGCCCAATAGGTTAAGAGATTCAAATAGGGTGATGAACTAGAGAAGCGTTTGTATCTATTATATCGAATCATGACAGACAGATCCCACCTCGATTTTGGTAGACATTATGGGATGCATTGGGAACACAATTAGGTTTGAGTACGACTTACATTTCCTAGGCAGATGATCAAAGTAGGCATGCTATCCGACTTTAGGAAATATACTTAGGGCGCGCACTATAAACTTTGGAGGAAACATGAATACGCATTCCCTTGGTTGAATCTCCTCGCTCATGCGGATCTAAGCTTTGGAAACCTATTGATTTGTCTATTTTTTTAAGTGATCCCAAAATTGAGTCAATTCATCAAAAGCGTTAAGTATCTTAACTTAATTTCAAGGCTGTTCTTGTTTGATTGGGTCACGAAATTAAGTTGGATTCAAGTTGTTAAGTAGCTTAAGGGCAGGCTCAACTTGTTGCATAGCTTAATCTCATGACAGTTCTTGTTTGATGAGTTGTAGGTTTAATCTTAAATTCAAGTTGTGGCTCAACTTAAGCTACCTAAAAATATGCTTAAGGTTTTTGATGGCTTTACTCAAGGACGGGAAGCTTGCCTTACTGTGTGATTACTATGTGGTTATCATTTTGTGGATTCATTTTGTTTGGTTGCAAGAGGTTAGGATTGTATTGATAGTACCATTTGGGAAGTAGCACCCGGTACTATTTGGGTTGACAACCACACCATTTATAAAGGTGAATACACTCTGCGCAAGTTACGAGGTTAGGATGTATTGGTAGAAATACTTGGGCTGACACCCACACCCTCAAAAGGGTGAATACTATCCGCGCAAGCCATACGTATATAGCTTCATTTGCTTCGATTGTTGCAAGTCCGTGGTCTTACTAGGTGATCTATATGTGATGAGAACTTTTGTACTATTGAGTGTTACACTAAGTGTATACATATGCGTATCTTACTCACTAATGCCCATTTAGAGTTAACCGTGACTAGTTAAATTTCGGGACGAAATTCTCTTTAACGGGGGAAGACTATAACAACCGCAAATTTTCAAGTCCTTACTCAACCTCAAACTCAAAATCTATTCCATTTTGGAAGATTTCATATTCACTATTTCGTATAGTTATTTAGTTGAATCGCGTAAAACAAGTAGCACCCTCTTGTGCACTATGACTTTGGACTAAGTTTTAGTATACATATTTTTAGTAAATTGCCACTACTACAATTCACATTTAATTACTATCGCAATTGCATTTTTATTTACGCATGATTAATTAATTTTATAAACGTTTTGCACAAGTTGCATAAACACATAGTGTACCCAATACTCCCAACAATTATTTTTAATACATTTTTATACACTCTAAAACCCTACAAACTTGCAAAAATCTATTTTCTTACACTTTATATAATTGTTTTATCATAAACCCTTAAATGTGTATATTTAACTTTAACTACAAAACTAATACCCAATACCTAAGTTTTACTACCCAATACACTCACATAATATATTTTATACAAGACAACATACATTTTTGAATCTTTTGACAACTAGCCACCCTATTGTCCCTATGAAAATATTTAAATGCATAAATTATGCTTATTAATTTACCTTTTGACTTTGACCTCCAAGATTCAAGGAGACCAAGCATGACTTGTCCCCCTTTTCTTTGCAACCCACGACAAACACAACACAAAACATATTTCCCATGCAAATTTTAATTGGCCTATTCTAACTAGAGTCTTATTATATTATAAAGACAACACATGCTTATTAAGAATTGGAGGCAAGCATGCTACTTGTTCCCATGTTTTCGGCTGAAATATGCACACCAAGTCACATCCTTTTTATTTTTTTAATCACTAGCCCATTACTAGTTATTTGTTTAATAATTTGGACCATGCTTGATTTGTATATATAAAGAGGTAGAACTAGCAAACTTAGAACACAAAAAAAAATACACTAACTTACTTTACTCTCTATATAATCGGCTAAGCATGAAAGCAAGAAAGAGATTTGGGTTTTTGCTAATCTAAGTGCTTACTATTAGCTTCTTGGGTATAATAGTTAGGCTACCAAGGGTTTAGGAGTCTTTGATTGGGTACATTGGTGTTCACTAACTTCAAATGCACTTTTTAAGTTCAAGTAAGTCACTACACCATTTTTATAAACTTTACGCACTTTTCAAATTTGATGACTTAAGATTTACATACACTATGATATCACCATGTACATGTTTGCGTAATTTTATAAATATGATGAATCAAACTTTTCATATTGCTAACCAAGTTGTTAAAGCGCTATTTTTAATTATTGAATAATTGGTGAAAGAGTTAGGATAGATTTGGGATTAATATTAACTTGATTTTTGGTAATAGAAGCTAAGAAACGCGTTTAACATTTAAATAAAATATAGGCTGTTCCATTCGACTAAATACAGAAAAATCAGTGGTTTTTGAGTAATATTTGATTAAAGAAATAGCAAATAGACTTAATAACGAAAACGTGGTCACTTGAACGGGTTAAAACGGACTTATAACGAATAAGTTATGCTAGTTTTAAGTTAGGTGACGAAAACTATTTTCCTGAAACGAAACATTGCTGTCAGAGTTTTTCAATTTATAAAACTGGACATTTAAAAGTTGATTAGACTAGTCGGGACACTAAAAACTTTTTAGTATACTTAAATACCTTCGCGGGGATATATAGAACTTAAGAAACGGACCTAAAACGAGAAAGTTATGGTCAAATGAAGTTGTTGACGAAATATAAATTTTTGACAGCTTTTCACTAATATGAAAGCTGTTAGAACCTTTTAAAGAGGATTTTGGACATTTTAGGTGCGGTTTTAGCCAAGATAACTTGAGCAAAAATAGTAACATGTTGTATATATTTACTAGACGCATTAGAAGCTTTTTAAAATAGAATTTGTTGAGTCAAGTATAGTATAATAGCGAAAACAACTAGATAAATCTTATAAAAAAAAGTGTTTTGAACTTATAAACGAGCACATTAACGTAACTACATTTTTCACAACTAAATTTTCATGCAAACGTGTACGGGTGATACAACATTTTATAAACTTGCATACACAACGATTTTGTCGAACCTAAGAGATATCATTACTTTAGGTTGCGGTTAAAGTAGCGCGCCTCGATTTTCGTGCACACGTTTGACTTCATCGTATTACCTGTTGAGGTGAGTTCTCGTAGCCCCACTTTTAACATGTTTTCCTTGGGGGAAATGGTACTCAAATGATATTTTAAACTATTTTCATCTTTGTGATTTACGGTTTTAGTTGATTTTGGACATATATGTGATATGATGCGATTATATGTTGTAACAATATCTTGCTTGTGTGTACATAACTGCGTAACTGTTAACTCTCTGCGGAGGGCCTACGTGATGATAGATCTATCGGGGTAGCTCCCCACATGGTTTTGGATATATGGACATATTGGGCTCGATTGGCGATCTTGGTTGTTTTGTGACTAAGTGCATGTATATTGTCATCATTTTCACTATTGTCCTACATTATATTATTCACAGCTTCGTGGTTTTACTTTTAAACCTCTGAGCTCACCAACTTTATGTTGACGTTTTCGAGTAACCATTTCAGGTGTTATAAATGAAGTTCCATTAGGAGGTTAAGTATTGGCCTGGCTTAGCAAGACTTAAGACAAGACATTCCCGGAGTGTATTATGTGGAATTGTTATTTGACTTTTCCTTATGATGTAGTTCGGATCATCAGACTTAGTACTTATCCCGGTTGTGATAGTTTCATGACTATTATCTTTAATGTAATACTTTTAGTACTTCTCTATTTAGATACCTTGTGTTCTTTACTATGAAGTCATACCCCGTGAATGCTATTCCGCTGCGCCATTTTTGGGGTGTGACACCTTGTATCTTGAATATCAACCCACGATCAGAAACCTCCAAGGAACAAGTCAGCTTCTTATGGCTTCACTTCGTCCAAGAAACCAGCGAAGCTAATAAACACCGATATCGGACACACCAAGTCCGATATGTCCCGCTACGTCGAGATAAAAAGCAAGCGGCGGTAAAGTTTCACTTCCTTATTGCTGCTGTTTAAGTGTCGACTAGGAGACCAGGAGCAATCGTTTACCAATACACCTAAACACTTGTTGCGAATACAAGTTTAGAACCAAACTTAAACCCTTTAATCGACTTGAGAAACCAAGCGACCAAGAGCAAAGAAACTGGAATATGTGAATCAGTTTTAAGGATAGATGAAGTAATGTTATGCGTGTATGTAGATGTGGGTATGTCTTTGTTTATATAGTAAAACAAACCGACATATAGATTGAGCCATAGACTTGTTTGACAAGTCATAACCCAAGCAAAACCCACCAATTCTTTTACTTACCCGATCAGAGATTTCAAAGGCCCAAGGCACTCCAATTTTCGACCCTACTAGGAACTCTTAAAAGCCCATGGGTCAAAACATTTAACGGGTCAAGTTACATGCATATTCGGGTAAAGTGTATTCAAGTATAGTTTAACGTTCAACACGTATACTCGCGTTTATCGCGTGTGCCCCCATCGGCTCATACACGATTAGTTGTTTTGTCGTGTTTTAAGACTCCCACAAACCAACAGTAACTTCATGTTTCTTCGTATACCTCCGATTAATGCTCATACATGAATGTTGTAGCCTTCAAAGAACACATCATATTCACCTTCATTTCATTACATTCAATTGAGAGCTTTTGTGGAGCATTGGCATGTTTGTACCGTACTTAATTTTGTGCACAAACCATCTTGTACATTAAATTAAGGGGTTCAACTTTTAGGTATAATAGACTAGCAAGGTACCCGCACGATACGGCGGAGGGTACCCTGTGACTAAATTTTTTGGTGAACAAATGGTATTTTGTTTTGGGCTGCTGGATTCAGATTTATGTTTTGAAAGTTTAATTAGATTGTACATTGTGGTTAAATAGTTGTATATTTTGGTGAAGGGGTGAATTAAATGGTGTATTAATTGTATGTGTTGAATAATATTTTTTTGTTTTATTTGTGCTTTAACTACTTGTAAATTATGTTCTTTCACATGTATTTTTGAATGAAGGGGTGTTTTTAATAGTGTATTAATTGTAAGGGCAAATAACCTATTAAAGTATCATACTTGTCACAAAAAGCAGTTCGACGTAGCGAATAAAAAAAATAGCCCTTTTGGCTACTAAACCCGACTAGTTTGTCCTTTATTGGTCATTTTACCTCAACCTCAACCGGTTAGCGCCACTGGTTTGCTCCAAACAGTCAAGTTTTTCACACAAACTAACCACTTGTGAATGGTCAACCGTAATAAACTTCAAACAGCACAGAAACAATGCAATGAAGATCTGGAGAGTATAGTGTTTCCACAGGTCGTTAAGTCCCACGTAGGATTAATGGTGCTTCAAAACTTTCAGATGTCGAATAATCACTAAGGATAGTGATCAGTAAGGATTTTGCTGGATAATTACACTACTGATTGATTGGAATGGTATTTGGATCTGAAATTATAAAGCACAACAACCGATTAAATAAACTTAAGCGATTACGTTTATTTAAATTAAGTAAGCGTACCAAATAAAGCGTGAGATCTAAGAAATAAAAGGCTTACAAATATGAAAATGATATTTTTGGAATCCTAAAAATAAAAGAAATTTATTAGAAAAAGAAAATTATTTTTAAAACTGTTTATTTAATTATTATTAATTAAAAACTATTTTTAACTATTTAATAATAACCTAAAATATAAGAAAATATGAAACAAAGCTAGAAAAATGAAATTATGACTTAGAAAAATCTAGAATATTATAAAACTTATTTTAAAATTGAAAATATATTTTTTACACTTTTTATCTATTTATTATTAATTATTTAATACTTTTTAACTATTTTAAATTCTAATAAATACTAAAAAAGCTAAGAAAATTATGAAACTTTTCTAAAAATATCCTATGGTGACAGAAAGCTAAGAAAATTATAAAAACAAGAAGTGCTAAATAATAAGCTTAAAAGAAAATTTAAAAAGCTAATTTTTATTAAATAAACGCTATCACTATTTTAAAAATGATGTTTTTGTGGTTTTTATTTTTGAGAACTATTTAACTACTTAAAATAAGAAACTTTTATGAAAACAAAAATTTTAAAACTTGAAAATAAGCTGTTTAAGAGCTTAAAAATCTCAACAGTGGAGTTATGAGCTTATTTTGATGAATTAAGCTCAAACAAGCTTACAAGCTGAAACCAAAGCTGAAATAAGATGCAATAAGCTCAAAACTACTTATATGAAGCTAATAAACACAAGGAACCATATTAATAAGCTGAAATAATCAAATAAGCACTTATATTAAACTAAGAAACCAAACAGTCCTACACAGATCTTGTAGGCAAGATTAAGCTAGGGGCAAAAGCTCCAAAGCTTAAAATAAGTCTTGAGTCAACAAGTGTGTAGGTGAGCTTCCCAAAAAGCCAAAGTACACAAGGTAAGACCCACTATTAAGCTCTGTGTGAGCTTATGAAAATGGCTTGAGTACACTGGTTATTTAGTTTTCTGAGAAATGGGACAAAGTACAAGCTAATTGCGACCCTAGTAAATAAGCTAAAAAGTAAAAATTAAGCTTGGATCTTCAAGTCAGCTAGGTTAGCTTTCCAAAGAACCAAATTACACAAGTTATGGCTAACTAATAAGCTCTGTGTGAGCTTATCAAAATGGACTACTCAAGCGTGCACAGGGCACATTTTTTAAAAGGTACTTGAAATAAGCTAAGAATTAAGCAGTTAAATAAGCTAATTGGAAATTATAAAAAATACTATTATAAAGCTGAGCAGTTGTATTTTACTATTCCAAAAGCTCAAATGTTGAAAACTAATATTAAGTCCTATATAAATTAATCTATTTTATTCAAAAACGACCAAATTGAAATCTTTGACTTTTCTAATTACTCTATTAGGTTGACTATTATGAACTTTAAGTTGATTCTACTAACTGATTATGATATATTGAGCTAAAATAAGATGAGATTAAACTAAAGTAACAAGTTTTAAGCTACTATGGTGATTTTGATAAGTTATATCCTAACAGTTAAGTACTAAGGTGAGATTCAAGAAAATTTTGACTTTTACTCTAACAAGCACTGGTTATTACTGCTACTTTGAGTTCTTATGAACTAATAAGACATGAAACAAGTACAAGCAATACTTGAGACAAGCTCTACCACAGTTCACTAATCAAATCCAAAGCAGGTCCTTTACTTAAGCTGTTTTGAAGCTTTTATCACTAAAAGCAGTTTTCAAACCAATAAAGCTATAAATTAACTTGAACTAACTATGTTTAGACAAGATTAAACTAAGATTAACAAGAATTAACCATTAATACTAAGAAATACGAATTATGAGAAAATGGCTTACAAATGGTATCCGTGAAAGCAGAGATAACAAGGACCAAGTATCCACCCTAATAGCTTACCACTAAGCTTCTAAACCCAAGCAATCCACAATCAGCCCTGCTCCATCTTCTTGATCATCTCTTTGCTCATTTTTTTATTTTTAACTAATTTTTTTGTATTTTTGGTATTTTTCTCTTTCTTATACTAAACTGAGTTTTATGGGTTTCTAATAGCTCACATAAGCTATATAGGAGCTTATGTGATCTTATAAGTCCACAGCAACAACTAATAACAACATTAGAACATATGAGAATTTTTGAACTTGAAATTGCATAAACTGAAATTGGAACTTAAACACTGAAATTTATTATTGAAAAAGATTGACAATACACTGAACTTGAGAAAAACAGTACTTTAAAAATGGAAATTACACTTGAAAGCTTAAACTAGTTAAAACGACTTAAGAAATTAAAAATTACTCTCTCCTTTACCACATTGCTTCTTCCTTCCTTTATAATGATCATTTAGAGCTTTGTGTCGACATCTGAATCTTTTCCACCTCTCTTGAGCCATTGGATCTCTCTGAATCATCAGAACCATCCATTTGGAGTTTTGGCGCCAAAAAAGTCTTTAAGCAGGTTTTTGTTATTAATGGATTTTGGGAAGATGTGGAGGTGGAGGGGGACAAGGTAAGGTGGTGGTGAGGTGATAGGAGCAAGTGGAATTGAAAACCATGGTGGTTTGATGGGTCACTGGTTTTGGCGCGATCCTGTGAGAGAGATGAACAGTACATCTGGTATTTGACTTTCTTTGACTGCGTTTTATTAATAAGGGAAGGGGTTCACAATGGGATATTGACTGGGTCAGGTGGGTATTTGGACTGGCTCAAGTTCAAGGGTCAAGGTCCAAGTGTGTTGGGTTTGGGCTAAAGACTGGGCCAGCTGTGTTATTGGATTGGATTTGGGTTTTGGGTTTTTAATAACAAAGAGGGTCCGTTTGGTATAATTTAAGCACAAGGATTAATTTTGCAATTCCACCAAACTTGAGGGACTGATCTTGCCCATTTTCCAAAGTTATCACAAGGACCAAACTTGACAAACTTTAATAGTACAAGGACCATATTTGATTATTTTACATTTTTAAATATCCAAGGACTATTTTTGACACTTTTGTAAAGTTGAGGGACCTTTTCTGCCATTTGACCAAAGATTCATTCAAGGACCATTTTTGACAACTTAGAATATTTCAGGGACCTTGAATGATAAAACTCCATATTTTTAGATTCCAGGGACTAGATTTGACAACTTTTTAAACTTGGGGACTAAAAGCGCCAATTATGCAAACTTGATATGTTTTTCATCTGATTTTGATATTTTTGCAATTAAAACACATAAAACACTTATTTGTGATATTTTTATCATTTTGATGCATTTCTGAGTGTTTTCAGATGTTTTTGGCATTCTAAACGGTACAAAAATGATGAGTATTTAGACACTCATCAACCACTTTGGCAGTTACTTGGCCACGTCATTTGTCCACCTATTAAATATATTAATTTTTTTTCTCTTTCCACCTATTAAATATATAATTTTTTTTCTCTGGCCACGTCATTTATATCCCAAATCCTTCCACTTACTAGTTTGTATTATATTTATTCAACTGGCATGCCAATTGGATAAGCTTGAACCATTAAAAAAGCTTAATCAGAGGTTAGAGATGCATTCCTTTCGATTCTGTTAGCACCTTTTCATCTTATAATAAATTGGAGTATAATTTAATTGATCCTTGCTTATTGAAGTTCTTTAATTGTCAAACTAATTAGTGGCATTTGAAGATCATTCTTTAAAAGCTGGAGGAAGCTCTCCTTGAAGAAATGATGAGATCATCAACAAAGCTCTTCCTGGCTGGTAGCTTGGGACTTCATGCCCTGCACCTCTTCTTGTGGTTAGTACCACTCCTCTGTGAACTACAACATATCCTCCAACCAATTCAAGGCCAAGAAAGTGAAGTCCAAGCTCTACATCTGTTTCTCTATATGAGAGGATGATTCTCTCGATTTGACACACATCTCTCACATAATCAAAAATTAGGGTTCCACAAATCAAAGGGCTTTCCAAAATTGATTGATGGGTTTTGTTAAGGGAAGTATAAGGAAGGTTTGCAAGGGTTTATTTGTTCTCATTTGAATCAAGCCTCTTCTAATTGGAGTTTTTGCGTTCAACACCCATTCAACTCGACTTCGATATTAGTTGATGTTGTTGTTCTTGTCGAGCTACTTTGAAACCCACGAAAAAAATAAACATACTTGGCTTTTGATAATCACGAATAGAAGGAAATAAAATTATTGTTGGTTGATGTCGTTATTGTTGTCGTCTTTGCCAAAGAGGTGGAAAGAGAAGCGTGAGAAAGCGTGGAAATAGCCCTTTTGATTCAATATATATCACGAATAGAAGGGAAATAAAATTACTTGTACTTGCTTCTCTCTTGTGAGGTGGAAAGAGAAAAAAAAAAGTTAATATATTTAATAGGTGGACAAATGACGTGGCCAAGTAACTGCCAAAGTGGCACTAACCGGTTGAGGTGGAGGTAAAATGACCAATAAAGGACAAACTAGTCGGGTTTAGTAGCCAAAAGGGCTATTTTTTTTATTCGCTACGTCGAACTGCTTTTTGTGACAAGTATGATGCTTTAATAGGTTATTTTCCCTAATTGTAATATATGAGTAGTGTGTTTTTAGTTTTATATGTGCTTTAGATACTTGTAAACAATGCTTTCAATATTGTATTTGCTTAAAATTCTATATATGAAAATCTTAAAATAATTAATATGAGAGAAGTGCATTCCTCTATTATAAGTAGTATAGATAGATATAGATTATGCATAATATATTTAGTTCATGTAAAAGAAAAAGAAACAATTAAGTAGTTTATATCACTACAATAACAAAATACAATTCTCATTTTGTTGATATTTAGCCTACATATGAAAAATCTTCTAACACTTGTTCAATCAATTAAAAATGTAACACATGTCAACAATGTTGAAATTTATCACTATCCACGTTGTTGTTTGTAGTTTATTTTATTTCAATTAGCATGGAGGTGAAAAAAATTACCATCTAATATGAAATTTAAAATTGAATATGAGCATTAGTTTATTATTTTATTTCATTTAGCATGGAGGTGAAACAAAATATATCAAAATTAGAATTTAAAGTTGAACTTTTAGGTATTGATATTATTTAATTTTGATAATTATGAAGGCGAAACAAAATATCTTGGAAATTGGAATTTAATATGGAACATGTGAGCCTTAATTAAATTTTTTTTGGAAGGATATGGTACGTTTCGGTAAAGGTTGGAGTGTCGCCTTTGGATCGATATTTGGTTCACACTTGAATAAAACTTAACGAATGATATACTTTGGACTTGTTACATTGAATTCAGAATTAATTGATTTGAGTACGATTTGGACTTGGTCAACTATTGGACTCGCATTGGTATTTATTGGACATTCGACATTATAAACTTATTGAACTTGAAACGAATACAATATATTAGACTCGTAATGAATTTAATATAATTGATTCGCAACAATTATACCATAAGAAAATAACTTCTAATAATCAATGGATACTCGTTATTGGTCTTTTATTAAATCGTCAAAAAATATTGTTTTGAGAAAACTTCATTTTTATTTAAAGTCACTATGACTTGGGAACATAATATAAATGGACGCGTTATGCCAAAATTTATAAAACCTTTCTAAACGTATAAGATTATAAACTCGTAAATGTATTGTATTTTCTTATAAAACTAAAATGGTTTTCTAAACCATTGGGGATTATGGGGTAAACGCCGAAACTACCAATTAACTTATTTATTGAAGTAACTATGTGTCTTTATTGTCTTGGCATCTTTCTGGTCATTGTCTTCTCGACTTGAGTCTGGGTCAACTTTATTGACTATTCCTCATAATATATTGGGATATATATATATTAAGCTTTGGTGTGAGTTGCATTTGAATGCATATTATATCTTTGGCGTGAGTTGTATTTCGAGTCTATGTTTTCTTACCACCACACGAAACGTTAAAACTAAACTTTTGTGGTATTGATACTAGATTTTTTGGAAATCTTTGATATGAGTATTCCACGAAAACTAAGACACGTTGTCTTTCGGATATTATTTTGCTTTGCTAGTCATATTCTGAGATAGCAAATTTCTATTAGGTTGTGCCGATATCGTACCGTTGTGCCGCGCCTTTTGATTATCGTTGTGTTTTCCTTCTTGATATCGTTGTGTCTTATTGTGAGACTGCTATGCTTTGCTCACTGATGCCAATTGTGATTCTTGCGTTGCTTCGTATCGAGGTGAGTTCATGGCCCCTACTTTTACTTGCTTTTAAACTGTTTTGGGGGAGAATACATGCTCGTTTTTATTAAATGCACTGTTTGATTGATTTGAATAAGCGATTGTTACTTGATTTGATTAAATACGTAATTTGGTTTGAATATATTTTTATGTGGACACAAGTGCTTGAAATGTTTGATTTGACATGGAAATGTTTTTGTGAGGCTATTACATGTAGGCTAAGCTTAGAAACCCAAACGTGTTTATGTATTGTTGATTTCTCGCTCAGGATAGTGCAAATGTTATGGATAGATCTATCGTGGTTGACCACCCCGTCTGGACTTTGGTTGCCCGACTTGCCATGGTTTTTACCCGGATTTGTGGATGTACCAACTTGCCACGACGTATAACATGTAGGTTTATATGTGTGATTAGGGCGTGATGGTTTCTTTAATGTTTTTGACTTAGCCTGCATAATAGCTATCTTGATATGATACTGAGATTTGGGCAGTGTGAGCCTACGGTAAATTTGAATTGTTTGTGAATGATTATTTACGCTCAAAACCTTGTGGTCCACATTACTATTTTATGAAAGGTAAACTCTGTTTTCATGACACTGTGGATGACACTTTGGTTGCAAAGCTCTCTTTCGGAACTCAATGTATTTTACGCAAACCTATGAACTCACCAACCTCGTGTTGACACTTTTAGCATGTATTTTCAGGTATTGAGGCGATAGTTTACTTTTGGAGGAGCTTGGGCAATGGCATTGCATGGTCATAGACGACTCTGATAGTGTATTTGGGGACTGCTTATTTATTATGGGCCTGCATTTCCGCATTAAATTTGATTGTAAACTTTGATTTAAATTGAATAAATGAGTTTTCTTAAGAAAAACCCATTATCCTATACTTGTGTTGTGATACCAATTAGTCTCACCCATGACTTGTATTCTTCCGCTAAACCCGATTTTTAGTGGTGTTACATAAACCAAGTAAATTTATGAAACTTAACACTATAAGATCTTTAGGCACAAAGTTCAGAGGGCATATCATATCATTTTTTTTTAATGTTTTGCTATTTTTGGAAAACTAGGTTGATTTGAAAGCGTTTATTTTTTTATTTTTTTTATTTATTTTTTATTTTTTATTTTTTATTTTTAATTTTCTTTTGTTAAATAAGTATGTAACTATTTGGGTAAAATAAAACTAGTTCATGTTTAAATTTAATATATTATTTTACAAATGTGAAGGAAAAATCTATATACATATTTTTAATGCCTTTATTTTTCTTTTTAAAGAAAAGTTGATGTAGCATGTATAGCATTGCATAGATTTTAGGAGATTAACATTTAAGGTAACACTAATCATGATGAAAAATGAAAATAGTAGTTAAATAAGAAAAGATGAAATAATGTCATGTTTGAATAATAAATGCAAACTAATAATATATGCATGATATATTTAATTCATCTAATAGAAAAAGAATTGATTAAGTAAACTTTAATTATTCAAATGAAATGCATCTACTATATAATATTACTTTAAATTATATATTTTGTTTTATTTTATTTTAGTTTATATCATAATAATAACAAAATACAATTCTCATTTTGTTGATATTTACCCTACATATGACATATCTTCTAACACTTTTCGATTTTTTGGAAAATCTAACACACGTCGACAATGCTGAAATTTATCACTATTCATGTTGTTGTTTGTAGTTTATTTTATTTCAGTTAGCATGGAGATGAAACAAAATAAATCATAATTGAAATTTAAAATTGAACCTATGAGTATTATTTTATTATTTTATTTCATTTAACGTCGAGGTGAAACAAAATACCATCAAAATTAGAAGTTGAACATTTAGGTATTGATATTATTTTATTTCAATAATCATGGAGGAAAACAAATATACTGGAAATTGGATTAATATTGAACATGTGAGCATTAATTTATTTTTTAAGGCATTAGAGTTAAAATTAGCTTGATATATTTAATAATATTATGCATGATATATTTAATTCATGTAAAAGAAAAAGAATCAATTAAGTAGACATTAATTACTCATATGAAGTGCATCTACTATATAACATTGCGTTAAATTATATATTTTGTTTTATTTTATTTTAGTTTATATCATAATAATAACAAAATACACTTCTCATTTTGTTGATATTTAGCCTACATATGACATTTCTTCTAACACTTGTTCAATCAACTGAAAAATGTAACACACATCCACAAAGTTGAAATTTATCGCTATTCATGTTGTTGTTTGTAGTTTATTTTATTTCAATTAGCATGGAGGTGAAACAAAATACCATCTAAATTGAAATTTAAAATTGAATATGAGCATTAATTTATTATTTTATTTCATTTAGCATGGAGGTAAAACATAATATATCGAAATTAGAATTTAACGTTGAACCTTTGGGTATTGATATTATTTAATTTCGATAATCATAGAGGCGAAACAAAATATCTTGGAAATTGGAATTTAATACTGAACCTGTGAGCATTAATTAGTTTTTTCGGAAGGCATTAGCATTAAATTTTAGTTCGAGTATTAATTGCAAAGGAATACTGTAACACCCCCAAAAATCTGGTTTAGCGAAAGCATACAAGTCATGGGTGCAACTAATTGGTATCACAACACAAGTATAGAATAATGGGTTTTTCTTAAGAAAACTCATTTGTTAAATATAATTCAAAGTTTGCAATCGTATTTACTGTGGAAATACAGGCCCATATCAAATACGCTGTCCAAAATACAAATATCAGAGTCATCTATGACCATGTCATGTCATTGCCCAAGCGCCTCCAAAAGTAAACTATCATCTCAATACCTGAAAATACATGCTAAAAGTGTCAACACGAGGTTGGTGAGTTTATAGGTTTACGTAAAACGTTTCAAGTTCAAAAGAGAGCTTTTCAACCATTGTGTCACCCACAATGTCGAGAAAACATAATTTACCTTTCATAAAATAGTAATATGGGCCAGCAGGTTTTCAAGCGTAAATAATCGTTCACAAACATATAAAATCAACCGTAGCTCATTAGGAGTCATGCCACCCCGTCATTTTAAAGGTATTTGAGTTTAGTTTCATTTAAAAATAGTTTTCAAGAGCTAGATTGTAATAGATATTTGTCATTTTATATAAGAGTAACCAAAAGTTAGTTTTAGTCGAATCGTTTCCGCAAAAAGTTTTAATTTTTTGTCCAAATAGGAAAGGGGTGTTTCACACGCGTAGCGCGACAAATGTCGAACCAGAATCACGATTTCTTAAGCTATATCTTGTATACATTTTATGAGGTAGAATCAAATGAGAAACATAATTAAGATGAGAAGGATGATAAAAAATCACAACCACAAATATTAGATGCATCCATAAAAATAGATGCATCTCCCAATTATTTCTTTTTTCTTATTTGAAATGTGTGTCTACAATTATTTCTCACTCTTTACATTTAAATAATTTTTCTCATTAGATCCATACTCTACATTTTATATATAAACCACTTCTCCAATTGTCTCCTACCATTAAAAAACAAAATTTTACATCTTGTCATGCCTTTACAAATCCGAATCATTTATCAATTTCATTAAACCCAAAAAATATTTGAGTGTCAATTGTACTAGTACTACAAAAATATTTTTGATGATTACGATATATATATATATAAATATATATATATATATATATATATATATAGAGTTAGGATCAAATAAGAAGATTACTTAAAATAAGAAGGAATAAGAAGAACCATATCCGCAAATCCGAGAGGCACCGACCAAAATTAGATGCATCAATATAATCTTAGATGCATTATAACGCACCATAGTGTGTTTTCTAGCTTTTAATCAGATGCATATACATATATTAGATGCATTTCATTTTTGCTCTTGTTTTTTGTTCATCTGCACGTGCCAAAATAATGAAAATCAATTTGCACCATCTATACATCAAATCAACTTTCGAAACTCAAGATGTTGCATCTATATGAATAGAAATGCATCTAATGCAAGTTGTTGCATCTCAAATGCGTGGTTTTGGTCACTTCTCACCACTTCTTATTTTAATTTAGTTCTTACTGGATCCCTACTCTCTCTCTCTCTCTCTCTATATATATATATAAAATCTTGATGGCACCCACAAAAATTTGGGTGTAAATTATTGTACTAGTGCTAAAGATTTCTTTATGGGTCTGATAAAAAAAATTAAATCTTGATTATGTGCAAAAACTTGCTGGTGTAAATGGCACTAAAAGTTTAGATTTTGTTGGGTTAGAAAAAAATCAAATCTTGATGGTGTAAATAGTACAAAAATTTGGATTTTGATGCTGATAGTAGAGTTAAGAATTATGTGAATGTATCTGCTAATGGATTGGGTTTTAAAGGGGTACACACAGTTAAAGGTGAAAATGTTCATATATAAAGGTTAGGGTTAATGGCATGTAATAGCAACGTACTTTTCTATTTGTGCCATTGCTCGATCTGAACTCAAAATAATACAACAATACCCATCCAACTTTCAAATTTTGTTTCATTATCAACGTTTAAGACTCATATCTTTGCGTATGATAATGAATTTTTTTTTGAAAGTTGGATGGGTATTGTGGTATTTTTTTAAAGTTAGTATCGATATTTGAACAAATGAAAAGTATGTATCGATAATGAAACAAAATTTAAAAGTTGGATGGGTATTGTGGTATTTTTTTGAGTTCGTATCTAATAATGACAAAAATGAGAAAGTACGTTACTATTACATGCCATTAACGTTAACCCTAAATGTTATATGAATTGGAGGTGGAAGCCTCATGATTGTGATATTCCAAGGTGCTTTTTTTTTTTTTTTTTCTTTTTTTTGTTAAAAATGATTATGCTTTTTAAAGTGTTTTATTGATTATTTAATTTTCAAGTCTAAATATTTAGGGTTGAAAATGCCTTTTTTTTAAATAATAATAATAATAAATTAGGGTTGAAAATATAGTTCAGGAGTAGGGTAAAAAGTCTGATTCTGATTATATGATTAGTCGGTGTCATTTTAGGTGTAAATCGTGAAAAATGGTGTAAATAATTTGCTAAACACTGATTATGTAAGTGCAACAACTTGATTTAACACACAATGCCAAACACTCTCTAAACGGGAATGTATTTTCATTTGTGCTAATGAAAAGAGCTTGTAAAGTATGGTTGTGATTTCAAATACGTTGGGTTGGTATATGCAGGTTCAATGCAACAAACATGCTGGAATTGATAAGAGGCAAAAGGCTAGTGTTTGTAGGTGATTCAGTTAATAGGAATCAATGGGAATCCATGGTATGTTTGTTAATGATTGCCGTTAAAGATCCAAGGAGGGTATAGAGACACATGGCCAGCGTATCACCAAAGACAAGGAAACTACTCTTTCAAATTTCTGGTAAAATTTTATAATAGTTTGATAATCATCGTCAATGTTGCTGAGTTTATCATGTGATTTTGAACTGTGATTTTGTATGATTTTTGTATGTCAGGATTATAAGTGCACGGTTGAATACTACGTATCCCATTTCTTGGTTCATGAGGGCAAGGCAAGAGTTGGCAGAAAACGCATGCAGACGTTACGTATTGATACTGTCGATAGGGTTTCATCAAGATGGAGAGGAGCTGATGTTCTGATTTTTAACACCGCTCATTGGTGGAAACATTACAAAACTAAATCCGGGTGAGTACACAATATCTTAAACCTCATAATAGCTGATTGTTCACGTAAATCCAAGTATATATGCACATTTGAAGCAATTTTGGCATATAACACGTATAAATGACAGTCTTATAAAAAGAATCAAATTAACACAATACTCAAATCATGATAATATATAGATATTTTGTCGTTACATGCGTTAAAGAAAGATTTTAAACACAAACTAAAGTTTACTCAACAACACAGAACTTTAATTCACAGCTTTCGTGAAATGAAAACGTCAAAATAGTAAGTTCATTAATGCTTTTATCCAAAATTAAGTATATGATCAGGGGCGGAGCCATGTTACTGGTAGTGGGGGGCGATGCCCCCAACCATGTTCTTGCGGATACATTATAACATGTAGGAAAAAAGTTCAGTGCCCTCAGCTAAATAATCCGAGTGCCCTCGATGCTCTTTGAATTCAAACAAAATGAGTGCTCTTTAATGTCTAACAAATGTTTTTCCGGTGGTTTTGCTCGATCGGAAAATATGGATGAAAGCAATAAAGTAGAAGAAAGAGGGAGGTGGGAAGTTGGGAACTGGGAAGTGGGTCATTTGATAAACAAATAAAATAATTTGTATTTTGTGTGGGCCACTCTTTTATTTTTACTTGTTTGATTTATAAAACATAAAGGAGTACTTGCTTCATTTTTTTTTCCTTCTTAAACAAATACACTTGTAGAGTGTAGTATAGATTAACCATAGATTTTAGTAGACAATTTTTTTTTAATGTGATCGAGTATTTAAGTTTTGAGCAATGATAATGGTAATGCTTTATTTTATATATGTGAATATGACAATCTTTTGTTTGAATTTCATAACATCCTCATGATGTTATTCATTTGGTATGAATAAATCTTCGTAAAGTTATTTTATTTGACATACGGATGTAATGCAAAGGCTAAGTCGGCTTTTTTCATAATAATGTGGTTGAAATTACCAATCGGACTAGATTTATATTTAGTGTTAGTTGCATTAAAGTTCTTGTTTTTGTTATCCTTAATCAAACCCGACCCGACCCTTTATGTTTCAAATTACGCTAAAAAGTGACATCTTCCGAAATGTCATTTAACCCCTATTAGTGCTCGATTGCCCCCTGTAATCACATTCCCTGGCTCCGCCACTGTATATGATGATGTTTAGATATTGTTTTCAGTGGAAACAATGTACTCCATCATTCACACGTATATCTGAAATACATTCTTTTTTCAAAAGGCATACACTCTTCTTTGAGTAACTATCTATATGTCGTTTCGACTTCCATATCTAGCGTCTTCGACCTTTGCTTCAATTAAAGCTAATTCCTCACGAATTTCTGTTCCAGCTATTATTAATCACACATAAGATTTAACCTTGATTGAGTTTCTGAGTTGAGGAATCCAACCCCTATATGGATGTGAGTGTACATTCCATCTTTCCCTTGTTCAGCAAATTAACTAGTATCTTAAATACAATTACTTTGTGATTCTATCAAAGATTCTGTCACTCAAATTGTCTCTATGCACACTACGAAACCAAAAGTAATTTCCCTTATTACTGTATTTATTCTAATATGATTTCCGAATAGACGATTTCATCCTTGGAGTTAATTTTATCAAAACACCTGAATCTTTGTGATGCTGGTGCATCATACCTTGCAGCCCTGTATTGTTGAACTTTACTTTTTGCGTTTATGATCTAGGATGGCATAGGTTCCTTCACCACATGAAATGTATCATGTATAGTGTATACCCTTTAGTTAATACGGAGTATTAAATAAGAAGTGATGCGTAAGAAATCTTTTTTTTTTTTTATATTTAAAATCGACATAAACATGCCCAGAACTTTAACATCCATGAAATTGCATATGAAATGTTTGTTTAATCATCGAAACACCTTTATACGCCTTCCATTTCAAGCATAATGTTTTTTTTTTTTTTTTTTTAAACTTTCCAATTGGCTTTATGAGCACAATTGCTTGACTTTTATCAAAAGTCAAAACCTTTTGTGTTTTACGTTTGATCTTCCTGACTGAAACATATCCAATACATTCCGAACTCTTACATACCATGATTATACCCTTTTTTTTGTCAAACAAGGATTTTGAATTGAATAACTCAGTTTGACTTTATAGTAGGTCAAACTGTGTAGTTCTTGCTCTAAGTTTTTTAGTTAAACATTTTTTTTGATGTAAGATTTGAATACCGCTATCTGTTTTTACCCCTAATTTTTCAACATTTCACCTTATTTTAAATACTGTTTTTCTTCTAAAAAGAATAGTATTAATTCTTTGCACTCTGAAAGCCTGATGATCATCTCCTCAAGGACTCTTCAAAAGACCTTATATAATATTGACCTTCAATTTTTTTTAGAAAATAGACGCTTTAAGATATGGATCATTACTTTAAGAGACATAAGTTCACTCCTTAACTTATAATGAAACCCGAAAAGATTATAGAAATAGAAAGTCATCTGATATTATAAGTATATGATTCCATCCAACAGATTATGTTTCAAGTCCTAGAAACCCTATATATACTATGCTAATCTTTTGTTAATCTATCATCTTAACCTTCTTTATAGATCAGTCTGATTTACTAAAGTCAAGTTGTTCGTAAATTGCAAGTCAAGAAGTACAATCCAGTTACCATTTAAACATGATGCAATTCAGTTCTGTAGGTATATAAGAGTATCTTTTTATAGACGTGATACACAGGGGATTGTTTTCTTTGCTGTATTCTTCTTCTTTCTTTGACGATCTCTGTATTATCCTCTTCTTTCTGGCTTTCAACTCGAGAACAAATATTAGGCTAGTATGTATGCCGCCTTTTCTTTTGCTAGTAGAGGTGGCAAAGTGGGTGGGTTAGGCTAATTGGGACATGGGTCAAAAGGGATTGGCCAAAATAACCCCCTGAAAGCAACTTTTAGAAAATGGTTTACAAAGTAACTCGAATGGGCTACAAACACATCTTTTAACGACTTACATGTAGAAAAGGTTACAATGACTTAAATTAGAACTGCGAAAAATACATCGGTAATTTGGTATTATCAACATTGATGTTATATATCGAAAGGGCTTGCCTGATCATTCAGGTTGAATAGGAAAGATGATGTATTGGCATCCTCGTATAATTTCCCTCGCACATCTGCTTCTTCATTAGAGATCAGTCCGCCGGTATACTCTCCAATAAATTCATCTTTGTCGGCAGAGCTCTAGGAAAAAAAAAAGTTTTTTTTCGTATGAAACATACATTGAGAAAAGGCATGGTTTGATTCGCGATTCATACCTGTAGGAATGCTCCCCAGCCACTAACATCAGATTCACCCATAAGAACCTGAGGACAATAAAAGTCAGCATCATTGTGGAATTCATGCAAAACTTTTTTTACATGTTAGATTGATATTGCTTACCCTTTTTCGTTCCTTTAAAAGGAGCCTCATGTTGCTGTTGGAATTATATATCATGACATTCAAATAAATAATCACAAAACATCAAAGTAATCAAGCGGAAGCGTATAGGATTTATTAATGAACAATTAATTAACATAAAAGAATATGCGTACCTTTTCTTGATTCTAGCCGAACAAGAATCAAATCCACAAACTAGCAATGGAAGAACCCTAATTTGATTTAATTAGGATTATATAAATTACCCCTTACCGTTTGTAATTCAATCCAAGAATAATAACAATAATGTGTTATTACTACGTTCTTGTACACACGTACTAAACCGAATTAAAGTAATGCTAGTTTTAATAAAACAAATAACTTGGTTTATTGGAAAAGAGTGGATCGATCCCCTAGAGGGTTGCCGATCGGTTTGTAGAACAAAAACACACACAAAACTGTTTTTAGGGTTTAGCAATGAGCACAAGAGATAATTTATAAACACCCTAGGTTTTGTATATATACTCAAGTAACTTGGTGAACAAGTTTAAGTCAAGTTGGGTTGGGTTTCCTTTTCCTCTTGGCCGATCGGTTCATAGCATCCCAAGGGGATTCCGGAACCTTCTCAACTTTTGCAATTTAGTCATTTTCCAAATACATTTAACGCTCGTTAGTCCATTACATTAATTACTTAACGTCCGTTAGTTATTTCGTTTAATCAATAAATAAATATAACGTTTGTATTTAATTATTAACTTTTAATTCTCATACGTAAAGTGTGCAATCCCGTAGTCTCGAGTTCGATCATAACTCACGTCTACTAATTTATATTCATAAAACTAACAGCTCCCACTTGGATATATCTTAATAGAATGATCACATCGGTTAGCGTCTAGCTTAACACCGATGCCTCTAGTACAACTTGAGTAAGGCTCATGGAAAACCTTTTAATGATTTCTCATTATTATTATCCTTTTGTTTCTAATACCACGTTAAATAAAGATATGGAATTAAGTCATTCTTTATAAAACTATTATGTTTCTCGTTGTAAGTGATTGACCAAGATTACCGAATCATCTAAACATATTTAGGGAGATTTGGGTGCGACGCACAAACATCTTTTCAACCCTACGAGGGCCCAAAGTAAGATAAACTCCAAATAAATTTAAAGGAACAAATTCTATCTTGACTACAAGAATAACCCATAAACTTTGTAACATTTCTGAAAACAACCCTTATAACTACGATTACGATATAGCGTTAAGTTGCTTCACGAAATGCACTACATTTATGACACTTATTCGGTATCTCAAGTCTGAGGATAACTATTCATAATTTACTTATAACAATATCCACAAAGTAAATTATGTAGTTGGGATAAGTCCTATATTCAATTCATTGAATATCATCCAAAATTGGTATGCATTCTCATCAATATACTTTCAAGTATATTCTACCACATCTCTGATTTGTCTTAATTTAATGATACTCCCATATCATTAATTGACAATGGACATTTAGAATAACTTAGTTATTCACGGATTAAACATTCAAATATAGGACAACAATATTATAAATGAAAATAAACATAATCCACACTTTATTTCATCAAAATAATAAATGTTTTACAACATCCTTTATCCAAATACTAATCACGCGTTATGCATGAAACTATTAGCTAAACAAAGTCCAATTCCATTGGCAAGTCCAATAAGCTTGTCTTTAGCTAAAGCCTTAGTGAATGGATCAGCTAAGTTATCATCTGTGTGAACTTTCAGTAGATTTATTTCACCTTCACGGACTTGTTCCCGAACATAGTGATACTTCAGTAGAAAATGTCGATGCCCTTCATGACTCTAGATTCATTGGCAAATATGATTGCAGCAGAATTGTCACAATACATATCAATAGGTGATTCAATTGAAGGCATAACACCAAGCCCAGAAATGAATTTCCTAATCCAAACGACCTCCATTGCAGGCTTCGAAGCACTATGTATTCAATGCTTCTGCCGACATCGCAATGATCGATACTCGCTTCTTGCTCTTCCAATCAACTGCTCCTCCATTGATGACAAAGACATAACCCGTCTGAGACTTCGTATCATCTTTATCACCCTGCCAGGACGCATCACAATAACTGTAACACCAAGTTACGTGCGGATTTCCTCCATACACTAAAACATATCTTTCGTATTCTGAGATACTGAGAATATGTTTAACGTAAATCCGATGAAGTTCACCCGGATTCTGTTAATATCGACTGGTCATGTTTTGAGCGAACGCCACATCTGGTATTGTGCATCTCACATCATACATAATAGATCCTACAGTCGAAGCATAAGGAACTTTCTGCATGCGTGCCACCTCAGCAGGTGTTGAAGCACACATATCGCTACACAAGCCATGCTTTACTTCCGTCGACAAATATCCTTTCTTGGAATTTTGCATATTGAATCTCTTCAATATTTTATCAATGTAAGCGCTTTGACTTAAACCAATTAACCGCTTTGACCTATCTCGGTAGATCTTGATTCCTAGAATGTATGCAGCTTCTCCTAAATCCTTCATAGAAAAACACTTCCCAAGATATGCCTTAACATTTTGCAAACTTGGAATGTCTTTTCCCATAATTAATATGTCATCGACATAAAGAATTAGGAAAATTACATCACTCCCACTAACTTTGTGATATACACATGGCTCCTCAAGATCTTGAATAAATCTATACTTTTTGATTTCTTCATCAAATCTTTTATTCCATTGCCTTGATGATTGCTTCAATCCATAAATGGACCTTTGAAGTTTGCATACACGGTTTGGAAATTGTGGATTCACGAACCCCTCAGGTTGCTTCATATAAATGTCTTCATCTAAGCGACCATTCAGAAGCGGTTTTGACATCCATTTTCCATATCTCATAGTCATAGTATGTCTCTATAGCTATGAGAATTCTAATAGCTCTAATATGCGCTACAAGAGAAAAGGTCTCCTCGTAATCAATGCCATAAGTTTGAGTAAAACCTTGCGTAACTAGACGAGCTTTATAGACGTGTACATTTCCATCCATGTCGGGTCTTAATCTTATAGATCCACTTACTTCCAACCACCTTGGCGTTTGGAGGTAAGTCAACCTCTACCAGACTTCATTTTCTCTCATGGATTGCATTTCCCCATTCATTGCAACTTGCCATTTTTCCTTATCAGGACTTGCCATGGCAGCTTTATAACTAGTAGGCTCTCCAAGATCTCCTAACATAGTTTCCTCAACCTCGTTAAGACATAGATGTTCAGGTGCACGCGTATTCCTTATGGATCTCGAACGGAATCACTTCAACCGGTGGAGGACCCGACTATCAGGTTCTACCGGAAGTGCGTTAGTGTTTTGAAAGGTAATGCATCTTCTTGATCATCTTCGGATCATAAACTCTCCCACTGAATTCTTGAGATATGAGATCTCTTTCAAGAAAATCTCCATACCTAGCAACAATTACTTTATTTTCAGTTGGATAGTAAAAGTAGTAACCAATAGTTTCCTTAGGGTATCCTACGAAGATACACTTTATAGATCTTTGTTGGAGTTTATCTGCTGAGTCACGTCTAACATACGCCTCACAACCCCATACCTTTAAATAAGACAGGTTAGGAGCTTTACCATGCCATATTTCATATGGTGTCTTATCAACCTTCTTTGTGGGAACCATATTTAGAATGCGAACAGCTGATTACAAAGCATAATCCCAAAAGGATAAAGGTAGAGTGGTAAGATTAAACATAGATCGTATCAAGTTGAGCATACGAACTTACCTACGACGTAACCTCAAATTGATAAGCCTTTAGCATGATAAACTTGAGCTTTTGAACCTTTTCAATTCTAAAAAAGTCAAACTTTTTAAATTTTAAAAAAGTCAATAAGTTCGGAAAACAAGCTAATCCAAACACCCCTTGAATATGTTAAGTCAACTTGTATTTATTTTACCATGTAGATGATACCTATAGAAGAAGGGTAAAGGCTAAATATGTTTTATGTGCTTATATATTTGATTCATTATGCAATACGAACCGATAAAAAACTCATTATGCATAACATACTTGCACTTTTTATTCATTATGCATAATATTTACTTATGATGAATGAATATTTTATGAAAAATATACATGTGCATAATGAATCAGAAACACCGGTATATTATGCATAATGAGGTTTAAACCTATTCGTAGTGCATAATGAATCTAATATATAAGTACATGAAGCATTTTTAGCCTTTACCAGTATAACATGTACAATACGTTGACAACCAATATCCTAAAATAGTTCATGTACCTTAACTAGGAGAAAAGGCCATATAAAAGGGCATGATGAAAAGTAATGGTTAGTCTTTTATCAAAAACATTTTAAGGAAGATGTGGTTTGGTTCGAGTAATAAAAAATCAGCCGAACATGTAAGCTTAGAGCATCTCCAATGATTGATTTTATTTCAATTTTTCAACCCGCTCTAATGCTTCAACTTATTCTCAGACTTGTTTTTTCATCTCTCTTTTCTAAAAGTTTTTTAGCTTTTTCTCAACCTAGGATTGGAGATAAGCCTAGGTCTTAGTTTGTTACTTTTGCCAATGAACAATTTGGATTATTGATGTTGTTAAACAAGCACCACAAAGCTAAATTGATTTGGTTCAACTTGATACACCTACATCGACACTTTTGTCGCAGTTGAGACCATTGGAAGAGGACACATTCTCTAAATGTCGCTAGGACAAATGTCGATTCGGAAAAGTGGGTGTACGCATATGGTTTAAAATCTATGTTCCTTTCATGAAATGACTGATCTGAACCGATTATAAAACATACATACACATAAAATTATCGAAATATAAGAGTTTTGCTAAAAACAACACTAAAGTTAACTACCACTAACTCACTCACCGCTTCTCTCAATAACCTTTTTAGGTCAAATAATTGTATCCCTCTTCTACATAATAAAGGTAAAAAGTATAGAGAAAATGTGATGTAATGTAACACCCTCAAATCTCGGTACAACGGAAGACTTAAACAAATTTTCGGGGCGTTGCATGGATTGGTACATCACACAAGTATAGCAAACAAGATAGTCATATTATAACTCTAAACCAATCTCAAATTTAATTATCCAATACAATCATCCTAAAATAGTTAAAAGTAAGGCCCAACAAGATTTATAAAACAGGTCAGCATAATATTATCAGAGTTTAAATATGATCCTTTAACAATGCCTCCTTGCCAAGCTTTCACAGATCAAGCATTCCAAACATCACTTAGATACCTGAGAAAAACATGCTAAAAGGTCAGCTAACGCTGGTGAGTTAATAGGTTTAAATTCAAATTCAGTAGTGGACCTGTAGGAGTTTATTTGCTATGCGAGACTTAAGATAGATACACCATATCACACCAATAACAAACCAATATCACAATCAACAACACCATCCATAACATATCCGACGTCATAGTAGGGCCCTAAGTGACTCTAGCCAGGACATTAAATGCTTAAGGTCTAGAACAAATACTACCACGACGAGGTCGAGGTACAAGTCTATTCTTAGCTAGGCAAGCGTTATAGCAATCGAAATTGCTACACTAGACTAAGGCAACAGCTACCACATATCTATCTAAACAGTCAACACATAAGCAAATCAAAATAGTTTAAAAGGTCCAAAAGAGTAGCATGATTTCTCACCCCAAATTAGTTAAAAACAGAGATAAAAGTGGGGCTATGAAACTAACCTCAAGCAAGCAACGCACAAACAAACACTAGCAACGAAGATAACAGCTAACACGGCTCAACAACTACTGACTAAGCACAACCTATTAATATAAACCGATTCTTAATATATATTTCCAAAATCAACGTTATCTACCCCAATGTATTCCTTTTCTTTATCTCCAAAAATATATTGTTTCACCGTTTAGTCTTAGAGTTTGGTATCATCTGTGTGTGTATCGACTCAACATGATATCATGAATGCACTCAAATAACCACAATGTGACTCAATGCAACACCATGAGATGTCTAAGCGATAAGCTCCATAGTCCAATAAGTTTTGGAATAAATAGTTAGACCTTATCAATTAGTCCCAGCTTCGACTCAATTATTTATTAGATGTCGCTTATTATCCCATAAACGGTGCATCCTAACGAGTCATAAAGATAATTCACCCACTAATAACGTTATCCGTACCTAATGGATCTTTATTAGATCGTCAACCTAATAAGTCTGCTACCCACGTGGATCGACGCTATTAATGTTAGGTCATCCGTAACTCATGCACAAGACGTAAATAGAATTAAATGCTTGAAAATGATATTAAATGCTCATAAATGGCACATTTCGATAAATGTGCACTCGAAACATTAAATACTCATTAATTAGGGAAACATTTCGTTTTTAGTTGTTAATTCCCATTTAAAATAGTGAATAACAAGACAAGTCTTGTTATCGAAATTTTGGTATAAAACTATTTATTATTTATGTTTCATAGTTTTATTAACATATATATATATATATATATATATATATATATATATATATATATATATATATATATATATATATATATATATTACGTCAATTTCAATATTAGTTTCAAATCGATATTCGTTTTGAGTCCAGCACGAGTCATGACTTTCGACTTTTAATCCATCTATAGTCCAATATATACTAAAGTCCATGTTTACGGCATTGTCAGTCCAACTTATGACTAAAAATCAAAGTAACACCGACGTTGCTCAAAGTTGACAATTTATAATATAGTCCAAATAAATAATCTCAATAGCGCAAATCAATCTCCAATCAACCCATATCAATCTTGCCATCCAAACAAACTACCAAACATACCCGTAACCAATGTTATGACCCTAATGGTCATGACACGGTCCCGGTTAAGACCACGTGAACCAAACAAGCTCTCGAAGCTTTTCGGCCCCACGCGTCTCATCCAAACACCAACAACAACTACCAACAAGATACCACAACAACCCGACCCGGACCCTTGGTCCATATGGGTCACGTACGCAAACCAAACACCATGAACGAGCCCCTATTGGCTCGTTCCACCTAGCTTCTCCATCTAAACATCCCCAAATGGCTTTTCCAATCAATCAACCTCCAAACAACATCCAATCATCAAAACCATCAACTAATCTAAACCAATATCATGAAACTATGAATAAAAGGCAAAAACACAAATAAATGACACATCACACTATACCAAATCACTAGTTACATGTTTTATTAGTTGTAAATTCGTTTTAGACCCATGTTTCATCCAAAACCCACCATGGTCGAGCCATGTACGACCCAAATAAGGCTCATACGAGGCTTCTCATGGCTCAAACATACCACAACTATGTTCCTTTTACCTTTTCTAAACCCGATCTATAAAGTTACTTGAAAACCCTAGAATCACGAATAGTTTTTGGAAGATTTGGAGGTGTTAATGAAGGCTTCTATAGGCGTGCCATATATGGATGGAAAGATGAAAGAAAGATCTATCAAATGGTCATGGTGGTGGGTGGTCACGCGTCGGAGGGTGGCCGGACAGTGGCCGGCGATGGTGGTTATGTTTTTAGGGTTAGGGTTTTGATTTTTTGGAGAGAGAGAGTAGAGAGAGAAAGTAAGGTTTGTGTGTGTTTTTAGTGAGAGAAATAAAAGAGTGAAATGGGAGGTGGGGAGGGTATTTATAGGTGGGATTAGGGAGTTAAAAAATAAAAATGGGAGGAGGGGGTGGTCGGCTAGGGGAAAAAAGAGGGCCAAACCCGCAAATTTTCATAAACTATCCCGTTTACCCTTTTCCGAGCTCATATATTGTCCTACGAGTGTCCCACGATGTTCCTTCGACTTTCTATCGCTTTTATTTACATTTTTCTACGAGTTTTGACTATTTATTTGTTAAGTTTCGAGTTACGGTTTAAAAGTTACTTTATTTTTTCGTTATAGGATTTTATTGTGCCGAATCACATAGTGCCTAACGAAAAGAGCTAAAACTCATACGATGACTCATACGATAATAAAATAAATCATAAAAACCAATAATCGATATCAAAACAAGTCATGGTCATTCAAAGTAGTTCTAAAGGCAAGTACTCGGTTTAACTTAGCGTAATGCGGTTACCTAAAATGGGCTCCCTAATTGCCAGTTGTCACATGTAATGGGTTGGTAATATGTTGGTTCATAGTTCAACTTTCATACATGTTGGGATATAAAGTACTGAAGAATGTCAAAGTGCTAAAGAAAGTCAACGTACTGCTTAATGAAAGTCAAAGTCTTGCTCGTGTCAAAATCTTGCAAAGGCTAAAGGACTGCTATATCGTTTATGGAAAGCTATGTAATTCTAGAATATTCTTAGTTTAGAATTAGTATTACTTGTCGTACAAGGATTGTAATTGTAAACCGACTAGGGTACTCCTTATGCCTATAAAAGGACCCCTAGATTGGCATTAAAGATACGTGATTTAGAACTTACATGCAAGTACGATATTAGAGTTTTAGCGATTAGGTTTGTTAGTGAATTTGTGTATCAAGCAGGTTCAAAGTTTGGTTTAATAAAATCGTTGAAGTTTAAAGTTATTCTTCTTAGCTTTATTGAAGTAGTTTCCGCATACTTAATAGAGTAATATCGGTGTTTCATTGTTAGTAATTTAGGATTTATCCAAGGTTGCTAAACCCTTACAAGCTACATAGTTAGTTTGGTCGAGTATATCAATCCAACAAGTGGTATCGAGCTTGTGAAAACTCGATTAAGAAGAAACCTTTAAAACGATTTAACAACAAACCTAAAAGATGTCGTGAAGCTCCACCACTCCCATCCATCACCTCACTCGAATTCCTATCATGAAGGGAGAATATGAACTATGGAGTATGAAGATGAGGCAGTACATTGCTATTACAGACCATGCACTGTCGAATGTGATTGTCAATGGTAATGGCGTTCTTGAAGAACCTATAGAAGTTCCTGGACAACCTAAACCACCTAAGCCTACATTGCTGATGAAATCAAGAAAAGGCTCTCAACATACTATTATGCTATTCTGATGGCACCTACTAAAGTTTCATGATGCTAAGGATGCAAAACAATTATGGGTTGCTCTCAAGACAGGATTTGGAGGTAATGATGCTTCCAAGAAGATGCATAGAAATGCATTTGAAACAACAGTTTGAAACATTCACTGTTTGTGAAAGAGATCTTGATGCGCCTATAGACATTCCAAAATCTTCTTAGTATGCTAGAGTTATACAAGCGAAATATCACATTGAAGATGCAAACACGAAGTTTTAAGAAGTTTGCCATCCGTAGGGCATGTGATTGCTACTATGATCAGAGGACAACCTGGTTTGGACACTATGGACTTTGATGATCTCTACAACCACTTAAAGGTGTATGAGCATGAGATGAATGGTCAAACAAGTTCAAAATCTCCGCGACATTGCTTTTGTGTCTTACGAAAAATAGGCATTACTTCCACTAAAAGTACCGCCTATCCCGCTCAAGAAATCTTGTTGGTGATAAACAACATATTTACACTACCATGACTACCCCCACCTTATCACCAACAAACACCATCAACTCTGATGAAGTTATATGTTCCTTCTTCGCTCAACAAGCCACTTTACATTACTTGAAGGCGATTTGTCACAAATTGAAGAGGATGCTCTAGAAAGAAATTGACATAAGATGTCAAGTTGCCATGATCATCTGCAAGGATCAAGAAGTTCATGACTGGAAGAGCATTGACTTCAAACCCAAACAGGGTATAGCATTTGACAAATCCAAGATTGAATGCTTTAATTGTCAAAGGCACGGACACTTTGCAAGAATGAAAGTTTGCTAAATATCGGACAAATAGAATGATTGAAAACCCAAGCTTAAACTAAAGGAAATTCTCATTCTTGAACCAAACACAAAAGCTTTGGTACGCTCAAGAAAATCTATCAGAAATTGGTACAGATCATTTGATGATGAACCAGTAACCTACTCTATGGTAGCAATGGAAAAGTTTGATTGGAGCACAGCTTTTGATGAGGAACCGAGTTCTTTGCTTTAGATCAAGAGATACCTTGAAGCTTTGATTGGAGCATGGAAAGTGAAGAAGAAGAACCCGTTTGCTTTATGGTAGCTACTTCACCATGTTCACCTACTAACTCTGAGGTATGTTCTAAGTGTAATGATTTTTATCAAAAAGTGCTTAAAGATTATGTAGCTGAAAGAGATAATTGTAGAAGGGCTAGGTAGGAGTAGGCTGGTTATCAAATAACTTTAGAGTCAATGGAAGACAAAATAATAACTCATGAAAATAATGAAATGGCTAGGGCACAAAAATATGAGCAACAAGATTATCAATTAAAATTGAGTGAATGTAAGTTAGGATGTAAGGTTTAAAATTGAAAAGCTGACTAAAGAAAGAGAAAAAGGGTGAATTGTTAGAAAAATTGCTAGTTGGGAAGAATCTGGCCTTTCACATGTTAGATTTGTTGAAAAACAAAAAAGAGCACACATTAAAACTAGCATAGGTTTTGGTATGGATTTTGCTGAGAGAAGAACTTTCACCTAGTGATAGGAACAAACATTGATTGAGAGGAGATAACCCTAGTGATGATGAACTCATTAGCTAAGAAGAAAACACATCTACTAATGAGGAATCAATTAGTCAAACACCTCCTGAATTTAAGAAAGACAAGGGTTATCATCAGAGTTCCTCCACCTTGGTATTTTAACCACTTAGGGCCAGATGTTTCTTATTTTGGGTAGACAATTTAGAGTTTAGGAAAAACACTAGTCAATCTAATTGGGTCCATCTAGTTACGAGATCCCAAAAGCAGTTGAGAAACCTAAGGATGATAATGTTAAGGTTCTGGTCCTTCATCTCAAAATGCTTTGCTAGACATTGATAGTACCTTCAAGAAAAACTTTTCAAAATCTTGCTAAATCTTTTTGGGATAATTTTGGTCAAGATAGTTTTCATCATTCACCAAAAGTCAGGAGATAGTTTTGGTCATAAAACTAAAGGAAGAAATTTTGGGATTACGGGTCAAAAATTATGTTTTGTTTGTTATAGTCTTGATCATTTGATTAGGGTGTGACTTTACTTCGAGAATATTTAAGCAAATTCCCAAGACCACATCTACCAACCATAAACCAAGAAACTAAACAGTTTGGAATCATTCACATAGGGTAAACCATAGCAATTTCTCAAAATACTATAAGTACCCTCACCAGAAAAGACCTTTTCCAAACCACCACTGTACCCTCATGCAACACTTTTCAAAGATGCTTGGTAAGACAAAGTTTCTCAAGCATTACCTTCTCCGAAAATCTTGCTAGGTCCTCACCAATCAAGAATGCTGCTAGCACTTTTGAATGGAAGCCCTAGGAGATCAAATTACTATCAATCTAGAAGCGTTACACCTCAAATAGAGTACATAGATCGAAATCTACACAAAAAGTTAAAACCAGGTTAAGAAAAAAGGAAATCTTGATGGGAACAAATAGTACTTTTGTGCGTAAAGAAATTGAACAGGAGAATTTTGTTGAAAAAGAAAATTTTGATGAAAAAGAGAGTTTTGTTGAAAAACCACCAAAAGTTTTGGAACAAACGAAAATAATTGATCATGTTTCAAAAAGCGATGGAGATTTGATAAGGTTTTAAAATGTACCTTTTGGAGGTCGTTTAGCCCTTATTTGATCACTTTTGTATAGTTATTACTTAATATCGTTTCATTTTCACTTTTAGGTATCTTGAAGGCAAAATCTTTGGAATGACACTTATTCGGTTGAAAAGGCTTGGTATCACGAAGAAATAGACAAAGTCAGAATCGAGACACTCAGCTGCTTTAGGCTGAAGGGAAGGCGTCAGGTGTGATCTGCTTGGCAGCCGTCGGACAACTTTGTGACTCGAAGCAAATAACTCATTTACAAGTGGCGGCCGGGGTTTTAAAGAGTAGAGCGTCGCACTCATACGGCCTAGATTTGATCGAGACGTCCGAGAGGCTGAAGGGGCGGCGTCACAAGCATAAAAATAGCGCCGTCCTTAAGACTAGCGTGGCCAAAGACGAAACCCTAATGGCGGTGACCCATGGCATCACAAATCAAAAGAAAGTGGCCTTGTCGCATTTTGTAATCTTATATATATAATCGAATTTTTTAGTTTTAGGTGTGTAGTCTTTTGGGTAAAACCTAAAGTGAACCAAAGGCATGTATGCAGTATTTTAGGGTTCCATACCCTATCTTACATCAAATAAGTGTTTTACTTCATTAATTCAAGTATGTCTTCAATTAATTGTGTGTATGTTGCATGTTCCCCATGTCCGGCTAATTTACTTATGTGTTTGCAGGAATATGAAACTTAATTATGAATATTGATTGGTTGTCTCTTATCTTAATTGTTAATGATGAGTATTAGATAGGTCATCCGTTGATTAGTTAATGCTTGATTAATCTTTGTGAACCTTAGCTTATAGTACCTAGAGTCATTGTAGGCTAAAGCATCCGAAGAGTACCTTAGTGTTAAGTTTATAAATCCTAGATATTTTGTAGGCATTAACCTTTGGTAGTTTCAAAGAGTTAGGGATAAAGCATATACCCTCTGACCTTAAGACACACCATGATTAAGAATAAGGACGCGACAATTCAACCATCAATAGGAGATAATTAGGGAGTAATAAAACCTAAGTAAACACATCTTTAAATCATCATACGAGCACACAATAATTAGGCAGACTACCCACTAGTTTAGATAATTAGATAAGTAGAAGTAATCATTGAAATACCAACCACCCAAACTCAAACCCGAGATTAGGTACTTTCCATTTCTAAAAAACATAAAAAGATAAAAATAATCTTCCTCTCACCCAAACCTTAAGCGTAGTAACTTCCACTAGCATTCCTATTCCCCTTAGAGCGATATGAATTCCGTGGCTTTACCTAATACTACACTACAAGCGATTAGGTTCAAAAAGCCTAGGGTGTTGAAAAACTTGATCTCATGAAAAGAAGTTCCTTTGACCCCGAACGACGTGTGTAGTGTTATCAAGATTACATACTTAAAGAATTTAAGTATGTCACCTCCACAGGGAACACAAGTCGTAATGGCTTGGGTTCCTAAAAGAAACTAACTCTTTTATTTTTGTGCGGGCAACCCGAAGAGGAGCTTAAAGATCATTTAATTGTTGATAGTGGTTGCTCTGGAAGTATGACAGGAGACAAAGAGATTATGTCAGATTTTAGATCTTTTTTTGGAGGAAGAGTTGCTTTTGGGAATGATCCTAATGGAGGTAGAATTACTGGGAAAGGAACCATCAAGGCACGGAGTATAGACTTTGAAAATGTTCGTTATGTAAAGGAGCTCAAGTTTAATCTTTTGATTATCTCAGTCTGTGATAAGAAGCACCACTGTTATTCACGACACATAATGTCTTATTCTTTCCCTTGAGTTCAAGCTTGTTGATGATCACTTGGTAACACTAAGAGTACCAAGAACCAATGATGTGTGATATAGATTTGAAGAATCTTACTCTACTAAAGAGCAACATGTTTAGTAGCAAAGGCAATACTTAAAGAAGCACATCTATGGCATAGAAGATTAGGTCATGTAAATTTCAAGAATATCAACAAGTTGGTTAAAGGCAATTTAGTTAGAGGTTTACCTTCCAAAACATACAAGGATGATCATTCATGTTTGGCGTGCAAGAAGGGTAAACAACACAAAGCTTCATGCAAGAAGATTGAGGAAAGAACTATTAGAGAACCTTTAGAGTTGTTGCACATGGATCTGTTTGGACTGTTTAGGTTGCAAGTTTAAACAAGAAGAAATACTGCTTAGTTGTAACAGATGATTGTAGTAGATTTAGTTGGGTCTTCTTCTTGGATTTAAGGATGAAACCTTTGATGCTATTCATGATCTTATAATAGCCCTTGAAAATCAATTGAGACTCAAAGTAAGAGGTATTAGATTTGATAATGGGACTAAATTCAAGAACAAGCTTATGGATGAATTTTGTGCCAAGAAAGGGATCAAGAGGAGTTTAGCATTGCTAGAACTCCATAGCGAAATAATGTTTTGAGAAAGAAGAACAGAACCTTGATAGAAGCGACGGAACAATGCTTGCAGATTCTCTATATACCTATTCAATTTTGGGTGAAGATGTAAGTCTTGCTTGTTATGTTTTAAATAGAGTATCATTACTAAACCTCGATGAAGACACCTTATGAGTTGCTTATGGGTAACAAACCCAACATTCATTTTATGAAACCTTTTGGATGTCCTCTGACTATTTTCAATACTATTGATACTTTGGGAAAATTTGATGGCAAGTCAGATGAAGGATACTTATTGGGGTACTTGTACAATAGCAAAGGATTTAGAGTGTACAACAAGGTTACCAAAAAGGTTCAAGATTTTCTTCATGTTGAATTTTTAGAAGATCAAGAAAATCAAAAGGGTAAAGGTCTTGATTGGATGTTTGATCTTGATGTTTTGACTCCTTCTATGAACTATGTTCTGTCGAGAGAAGAAAATCAAGTTGTTCACACAGAAGAAGATTTACAATACATTGTTCATGGAGTCAATATTAGACGATCTGTTCCCGATGAAGAACCTATAACTGTTGAAAAGGAGAAAAGTATTGATAAACCAAAATCTACATTATCTGATGAAGATCAAGCGCTTCAAGATGAGCTTAATAGGATGCTTTTCAAGAAACAATAGCACAATATTATGATGATGATCAAAGAAGAGCTTATGAAGCTGCAAAGAAAAAGGGTAAGTCTCTGATTACTCTCATAGTACTTTAGATCACGGTACTTTGGATCAAAGTCTTGTGCACCATTAATGATTCCGATGATTTGAATGATCCAACCATGCTGGGTTAGAAGACGATGATGAATTAGATGATGAAGGTATTTTCTCAAATTCCAATGAAGAAGCTGATTTCACAAATTTAGGTAATGATCTTGAAGTTCCACAGACTCCTACATTAAGAGTTCATAAAGATCATCATGCTGGTAAAATCATTGGACCTTCTACTTCTGTAGTGCTCACAAAAACCAAAGCTAAAGGTTTCTCTAAGCCACATAATGCTGTACTTAGCTTTGTGTATAAACAAAACAGGCTAAATCATAAGGATCAATAAACATGTTTATTTACTTGCTTTATCTCTCAAGAAGAACCCAAGACTGTAGCTCAAGCATTAACTAAAGAAAGTTGGGTTGAAGCCATGCAAGAAGAACTTCTTCAATTCAAACTTCAAGACGTTTGGGTACTATGTGATTTACCAGATGGAAAGAAAGTCATTGGTACAAGATGGGTTTTCAGAGTTAAGAGAGATGAAAGAGGTAATGTCATCAAGAACAAAGCAAGATTGGTTGCACAAGGATATAGACAAGAAGAAGGAGTGGACTATGATGAAGTGTTTGCTCCTGTAGCAAGGATTGAAGCCATTAGATTATTCCTTGCTTTTGCATCTTATATGGGCTTTCTTGTTTATCAAATGGATGTCAAGAGTGCCTTTCTTTATGGCAAAACCATAGAGGAAGTCTATGTAAAACAACCTCCTGGTTTTGAGGATCCTGCACATCCAAACAAAGTCTACAAAGTTATTAAGGCTCTGTATGGCCTTCATCAAGCTCCTAGAGCTTGGTATGAAAGACTCTCCACTTTTCTATTACAACATGGCTACATAAGAGGAGCAATTGATAAGACTTTTTTTAGCAAGAGAGACAAAAAGGATATCATTCTTGTTCAAGTCTATGTAGATGATATTATCTTTGGAGCTACAAAACAGTCAATGGTGAAAGAATTTGAACAGCTCATGCAACAAGAATTTCAAATGAGTTCCATGGGTGAATTAACTTTCTTTTGGGGCTTCAAGTTAAACAATCAAGGCTTGGAATCTTGATTAGTCAAGATAAGTATGTCACTGACATTCTTAAGAAGTTTAACTTCGATGCTATCAAGCCAATCACCACACCTATCAAAGCTATCAACTCATTAGGAAAGGATGAAGATGGACAAGTTGTGGATGTCAAGCTTTGAGATCAATGATTGGTTGTCTTATGTACTTAGCATCTAGACGATATCATGTTTCTTTGTATGTTTGTGTGCAAGATATCAAGTCTCACCCAAAGTGTCTCATATGAATGCAGTCAAGAGGATTTTTAGTTATTTGAAGCAACAACCTAAGTTAGGGTTGTGGTATCCAAAGGATTCACCTTTTCACTTGGAAGCTTTTTCGGCAGTGATTATGCAGGAGACAATTATGATAGAAGATCAACCACTGGAGGATGCCAATATCTTGGAAGAAGATTAGTTTCATGGCAATGTAAGAAACAAACCATTGCAGCAACATCATCCAGGCGAGAATATGTTCTTTGTTGCAAGCTTTGTGGACAAGTATGGATGAGAATCAACTCTTGGATTATGGATTCAATTTTAAGAATACTTCTATCTACATTGACAATGAGAGTACAATTTGCATTGTGAAGAATCACTTTATCATTCCAAGACCAAACACATTCATAATAGGCATCACTTTATTCGAGATTGTTATGAGCATAGGCTCATTAATGTTGTTAAGGTCCACACAGATGATAATGTAGCTGATCTACTCACAAAGGGATTTGATGTTTCAAGATTCAATCATTTGGTGGTGAGTATTGGTATGATTAACTATTAAGCTATAATTAAGGGGAGGACTTATTAGTTAGTTAGTTAGTCTCATGCATTGTTTAAGGGAAGGTAACACAATGCTTTTGATGTTTTTGCTATTTTGAAGAAGAGGATGGAAAGTCTTGATTTGAATTTATCTGAAATCTGCTAGAAAGTCTTGCTATCAAAGTAATCTGCTTATGTGGAAAGCAACGCTAGTCTTGTCAACGTACTGTTCCAACGGTCAAAATAAGGGGTAAAATTCAAACAACGGTAACTTTATTAATTGGGCTTTGATTTTTTAAATCTTACCTATAAATAACTACCCTCCGATTTTCCCTCTCATCTTTATACTTATCCATCCATATCTCTCTTCTCTCATTAACATTTACTATTCATCGAACCATTCTTTCTCTTATAACAACACAATGGCTAATCGTAACACTATTAGTAAGCACAACATGGTTTCCAACTTGGATAAGACACCGTCTAATGTCGCTTTTCATGACATAATTGATTTCCTAACTG
>OU343225.1:85548665-85684111 GCA_910596185.1 Chrysanthemum makinoi | reverse complement strand
AAGCTCAATTTGCAATGGAATTGGATTTAGGTGTCGCAGAGCCTGATGGGGTTTAAATAGATTAGGTTAGGTGGTTCCGGTTTGGTTTAGCTCAAGCAACAACATTTGTACACATGCAGTTTGTATTTCATATTTTCAATTTCTATCCATTTTGCACATTATGCTTGTCCATTATTTGGATCACCATTAATGTAAACCTGTTAATGTAGTTGTATTATGATCATTTAAACTTAGTTTGATCATTGAAACAAGTTTGCTCGATTGTTATCTCATTTAATTACATATCGGTTAGCAAAGATGTGTTGGAATTAAGCATCTATCCGCCTTTTAGGTCATTGTAGTGATAGATATCCGCTGGGTCATGCTTGTTTAGTTCTATTATACTCCTATCTGTCTTATTATTGTGCCTCGCGAAACATGTAAAAGTCAAATCCCACTCAAATCTACTTGAACTATCATTGGAATTTTTGATTTCCAAAAACTTATTTTGTGTTCAAAATTCATAGGTCAAGCTTGTAGTAGCTTTATTTCATACATTAACATCATATTCAGTCCTTGAATCAAGCTCAAAGTTGGAAAAGGTCAACTTTCCATTTCTTTCAAAAAGTCAAAATGTTGCAAAATCGCTTTTAGCCCAAAGGAAGAATTTTCATGGATTCATTTCTAGTTCATTTCAAGTGAAACTTGTAGCTTTTAAAAGTTCAACAGGTCTAGTTTGTTGTTATCATTTTTGCATAATTTTATCAATTTTCTTTAAGCTCCAAATGAGCTTGTCAAGGGCTTAATATGCCTCAGGTAACCTAACTTGGAAACCAGCCCGCATTGTGGACTTGCAAGGTTTGTCAAGGGCTCAGCTTAGCTCACCCAAGTCTAGTTTTTGGTTTAGAGGTTCTTAGCCAGGTCTCCTACTAGTTCCAATTTGTGGTTTTCAGTTTTAGCTTATTGAGTGACTTGTGCATAAGCTCAGTAGCCCTCACAACCTGCTTTAGCTCATTTGCTCAAAACCTCAAAACTTGGTATCTTGCATTTCAGAGGTTATGGCTTGTTGATTTCAGTTTCTTTAGAGTTATTTTAGCTTATTGTTGCCTCTGTCTCAGTTTGGTACCTTTTGGTGTTGGCTTATCCAAGTGCTTACTTTCAAGCACATTCCACATCAGTTTCAAATTCTTGTACACAAGCTGCTGTTTTTCCATTTTTCCTAGATTCAGTGCATTATTTTAAGCTTATATTGAATTTTTTAGATTTTTATAGGTCAGTTTGGTATTTTTCCCTATTTTAAGTAGTTTTTAAGCATTTTTAATTAGCTTTTATTACAAAAATTAAGTTTCAAAAAATAATTTTTCATTTTTCTTAGATTAAGATAAATATAAAAAGCCTAAAAAGTATTTTTCCATAATTTTCTTAGTTTAAATATTATTTTCTAGCATTTTAATTAGTTTTAAATAGTTTTAAATTAATAATAAATACATAAAAAGTATAAAAATATATTTTCAGTTTTAAAATTAGTTTTATGATATTTTAGATTTTTCTAAGTCTTAATTTTATTTTTCTAGCTTTATTTCATATTTTCTTGTATTATAAGCTATTATTTATTAATTAAAATTAGTTTTTAATTAATAATAATTAATTAAATAGTTGTAAAATTAATTTTATTTTTCTAATAATTCTTTTTATACTTAGGATTGTAAAAATGTATTTTTCATATCCGTAGGTATTTTCCTTCTTTATTTTTACGTTTTATTTGTACGCTTCACGTAATTTTATTTTTTTAAACGTATGTTTTAGGTTTTAAACGTTCATCACTTTAAATATAGTGATAGCGTTTATTTAATATATTTTATCTTTTTAATTTTCTTAATTTGTATTTAAGTCGCTTTAATTTATTTACTTTTTCAAAGAGTGTAATATTCAATCTAAATCCTTTCTCCGACTATCCTTAGTGATCATTCTATCGTCTGATCAAGTGTTTGCACACCATTGAGTCTCCGTGGGACATACCGACCGGAATTCACTCTATTCTCTAGGACTCATTGCATTTGTACTAAAGCAGTTTTAAGTCTCATTGTCACCCATTCACAAGTGGTCCGGTTATGTGGATTAGACTTGACTCGCTCAAAGACGGATCAAGTCTCCTACTTCAATATCACAATCTCTAAGAGAAACCGATAGTTTACGTAGGGTTCCCCTGTGAGAATGAAACAAGCTCGTTGAGAAACTTGAGTGAATAAGAAGGTTTAGTGCATGCGTCACTGGGTCCATGACGACTTTTAATCTTCAATACCGATGTCATCTAGTGACAACCGGAGTATATGAATTGAACCTTGTCCGCTAAGTTGAATAATCTGGAGGGCTATTTCTTTTACCCTTTTCTTTGCTTTTCTTTTTAATTCTTCAACTCCTTCTTTCTCCAATTCTCATTTTCTCCTTTTTATAATCATACGACTTCTAATTCTAACTATTGGTAGTGTCCTTGGGTAGACTCTCCCGGATCATAGGACGGTATTCCTAACCTTAATCACCTTATAACTCCATTGCCATAAAACCATTTTCATGAAAATCTCTCAAAGTGTTTGTGAATGAAAACATGTTTGAACACTTCAAGAGTTTTAGATTTTCGTGAAAATACTCCACATGTGCTTAAGAGTTTAAATAGTAAATCTGCATGAGAGAAGAGGCCACTTTTGAATTGATCGACTCAAGATAGACAATCCCTTGAGACACCGATTACGTTGTATAGTTAAAGAGATACATTGTGAGCTTTTAGGTGACAACTAGCTCTAATAACTACCTTGAAGATGTGGACAACCCCAGAGGTTGTCAAACCCGTCAAAGTTCATGTCTATCAAGAGCTTCTCGAATAGGTACAATTTACTTGGATAAGTCTTGGAAGACAAATCTTTTCAATGTATATGAGTCGATCCCGTCAATTCATGGGTTGAAGTCTTTCCACACGAGGATTCAATAGCAAAACACAACATATTTATTATCACATAATTTGTCTCCCCCTAAAAAATGGCATATAAATGTTATTTTTGAAGAAATGTTGAGAATAAATATGACCATTTTGAGTTTTGTGGGAAGATAACACAAAGAACATTTTGTGAACAAAGTTTTAAGTCAAATCCTCAACAAGTGATATAAACGGTTGAGGTTTTGAAAATCATAAGGAAAAGTACTTGTTCTTTTGAGCTAACCTTTTGAAAAATGAAAGTTTTGATAAGTTTTACAAAAAAGAAGCTTTCCTTTTATAGGATTTGGACCGCTGCACTAACGGGTCCTTTATTTACAAGAGGGTTGTACACCGTTATGCACAAGCCATAGTCATATATAATCACACATCCAAATAAGTATGAAATTGAACAGTTTTATAAAGTGAAGTCCATCAATCTTTCCAGAATGCGAACAGTATGCTGATAGCCTGTAGCGTAATCCGGGACTACCGCCAGCTCTCCAAATTTAGAACCGGTCCCTTCGCACAACCTTTCATCGATTCTTGTGATGATCCTTTGAACATCCCGTCTTTCCTTAGAATTCCATCGCTTTGGAGACCCAATTCCTTCATGTATCTCCTTCAACCTATAAGCCAAACCGTCCCTCACCATCTTCAATGTGTGATCCCCAAACTTGTGAATATCTCTACACGCCATCAAGCGCGGTAGTGTTCGCAGTGTAAACAATTCAATGGTTTGCCGATGAGAGTGTATTGTGAGAGTTAGTTGATGTCGGAAGTTCTAGCCGGTTGAGTGAAGTTTGTCCTGAGTATGATTCAACCGCAAGTCAGAAATCTTCCACGCCCTGATCACTATGCTTCATGAATATGAGCAAGGACTTGATGTATTCACGAATTTCACGAGAAATGTCTCATTCTTTCATGTACTTTAGCAAGATACAGATCTTCAATGTCGTTGAGAGACAAGTTCGAAAGTCCACTGCAATTCATAGTCCCTTTCGTCTTGTCTTTTGACCACAATATTTTTGAGGAAGGTGTAATCCCATTTAAACGATAGGTGATATGCTTAACCACCATCCTTTATCACTAAACACTTCATGTTGAGAACTTCGAACCTGGTAGCTTTTGTAGTAGATTTGTCGGCGCTCGCCAATGATGAATCCGTACATTGCATTGATGTCATTTTCAACTGTTGGAAAACATATGGGTAGCCTTTTCTTTCTGATTGCAGTTTGAGTATGGGCTTAGAACGGAAGTGTCAATGATGTAGCGATTTCTTTGACTCATCACTACCCGTGTAAGAAATTCCGTGTCTTTGTTGAAGCAATATCGAATGGAATCTTCGGTTGATCAGGTTGTCCAATCGTTGGTAGAGGTTTAGACCAGTCGGTGTAGTATGGAGGGTTGTCTCTTTGGTGAAGTCGATGTTTGCTTTAGGGTTGAGCCAATCAATGTGGGTAGACATGGCTCGTGCTATATTTTCAAGGTGATATTCGACCTCAATAGCACTTTTCGAGCCGTTTTGAGTAATTGAAACGCTTCATTCTTGATTCTCTTCAATTCTGATTTCGTCATCTTCTTCACATGGAACTTTCTTTCGCGCAGCTTTGCATGCTCCAACGCACGACCTTCTACCAAATCGGATCATCGAAGAGCGGGAGTAGCATCAACAAGTGAAGAAAACCATTCAAACTCGGTGTCATCGTCATCTAGCCAAGAGAGACACACGCCTTTAAGTCTTCTTCTTCTTCTTTGGCCTTGATGGAGATGATGGTTTCTTTGTTGAAGTTGGGGATGGGGGTTGTTGTTGGGGCTCGGGATTTCCCATCGCCACCACCCGATACTCAAAGTGATCACCGTTTTTGAGTCAAGTAAAATCTGAGGTTTTTAGTAGAAGAGCGAGGAGGAGATCTTGGTGGTGAAGGTTGGATGGAGGTGGCATTGAGGAAGATTCTCGGACTTCTTTGGATTTTAGTAATCCTTGTCCTTATCATCGCCATCTCTTGTCGCTTTGGTTGACTTTCGGCTTCTTTTATGAAGTCCAGAGTTGATAGTTTAGTAGAGTCTAAAAATTTAGCTTCATCTCAAAGGTTCCGTACTGCTTTTGACATTTGCATCACTAGTTTCATTAAATCACCTTCAAAGAGATCGATTTTTGGCCATTGTGTGTTTGACCAATGCAACGATGTTCGAGTGAGTAGTTTGGAATACAACCTCACCTTAGGAATAGTGTCAAGTAGGAACTTGTGAGTATAGCCCGTAATTGTTTCATTCATTTCCCTTGGATGTCACGCTTGCATCATCTTCGGACGTATTCCCTTTCAACTTTCATCTTGTCATTCGCCATGGTATCAGATCTGTCAAATAGAAAATTTTGTGTAAAACGCTTTTCCGACTTGCTTGATGCTTTTAACAATTCTTGTTGTCCCTAGAAGTCCAAGAGTCCTGTGGTTTCTTCACGATCGGATGTGGATTTGGTTGTTTTGATGGTGGTGGTGAGGAGTGAGAGGACGAGTCCGATGAAGGAGATGAGGAGACCTGTGTAGAGGCTTTAGGAGGCATTTTCTTGCGGGTTGAATGCTTGAGAAGAAGATCATCATAGTCCATCTCGTCATCTTTACCAGACTTACCGAATTTGTTAGCATCTTCATCTCTGCTTTAGCTCGAGCCAGCTCTTTGTCGCTTTTGCTTTAGCCGTAGCTTCATCATCGCCTTTTCCTTTTCTAAATTCTCGGTTCGGTTCTTCAATGTCAAACTCAATAGAATCTTCCACGTGCTTATGTTGTTGCTCAAGAGTGGTGGCACCAATTCCCTTATCGGGTTGATTAACCACATCGAATGGTGTACGATGACACCACCACTTGACCCTGGGCCACCCATTTGATCCTTTGCAAACTCTTTTCGCAATGTGTGGAGTCTAAGGAATTTGAACTTCTTCCTGATGTAGAATCCAGAGGCTTCATCTGAGCTTTCTTCTTCTTGTTGCTCAAGCACCGAGTCTTTCCTTGTCACCTTGGGGACTCGGAGGTTTTGCTACTTTCTCAGTTTCAACTTTTGGAGTTTGTAGTAAAACTTCTTCATCATCGCTGTTTTCTCGAGTCTTCATCGACTAATTTTCTTTGTGTTTCACTTAGAGTGCAGAATAGGAACAACTTCCTTAGAAGGAACTTTCCTTTTTAGTGTGGGTTTCCTCTTAGGGAACTTCCTTTGACTCTCTATGCTTGCAACACTCCCCGCGCCTCTTATGGTTTTAGGTGTACCAAAAGAATTATCATCGAGAGAACCAACTTTACCTTCATCAATCGCTACCATATCTTTTGTATGTGTAGAGCTTATTGATTTCATCGTATTGGTGTGATCCGCAACACAACACTTGCTTCTTCGTTGTTGATTCCTTGAATCACAGTTAGAGTAGGTTCGCACAACATGTCGTGATTGGGGTCATTGAGTCTTTGGGAATATCGAGATTGAGTCCAAGTGCTCTTTGGATCAACAGCTGTATATCGATATAAGGAATCTTTGAGCTGCTTTTTAGGAATGACATCATGTCTTCCCATATCGAGCTTCAATTTCATGTGCTTCATGTTGACCAAAGCCCAAAAGATTTGCAATTCCATGAGCTTGGGATGCTCATAGCCACTGCCACCGGACAGATTTGGTGATGATGATGTAGAGGTTTCTCAAGGGGAATATTCTTAAGATCCAAGTATGAATGCTTAGTGATTACTCTTGTAGCTTCATCATAACCAATGTCGATCATGAAGAATCTTAGCAGTGCGCAGAATATTCGCTGTCGCGTTCGAATGAGAGGAACACCTTAAGTCTCAGGTGTGATAGTGACTTGTTTGTGGTTGAGAGTCACAAACAAGATTCGTCCTTTGATCTTTTGCATTGTATTCCAATCAGATGAATGTAGATCTCGAACAAGAGGAGTTGGAGAGCATGTTCGATAAGGATGATTCTTAATATCCATAGCAATCAAGCAAGAAGACTAAAGCGTGAGAGTTTCAAAGTCTAACGGGTTGTTCTTTCCAATCTTCATCTGATAAATTTGGGAAGATATCGAACGGTGTGACGCAGCATCCACATTCATTTGGCGTCCATGTCGTGATCGAAATAGATTTAGCCAAACCAACATATCGAAAGACATTATGTTAGTCACGAGATGGTTTAATTGTCCAATTATTGAATGTGCAATGTTGATGATTGTTTACGTAGTCTAAAGTCACTTGTTTGTCTAATAGTCCAATGACGCCGTGATAAGTTTCGTGAGTTAGTTAACTTTAAGTTTTAAAGTTCATGTTATCACTTATTTTCACAACATATTAAACGCTAAGCTTATTAGTGACATTGTTGGTTTCGCGACGATTTATTTATTTACAAGTTTGCCAGCGTAACAATTCATGATTAAGGTTAACAAGGCTTAGGCGTAGAAATGGCGCTTATAAAGTAACAGGAGGAGTATATGCGAAATAAGCTTATGCGTGGATCTTGACTTACGCGTAAGAAATATTGTAAAAAGGACCTTATCGTGCAGAGCTGCAGCGTGGCGTATATAAACCTTACGCGTAAGGCTTACTCAAAGAGTAGACCTTATTGCGTAGAGGTCACTATTTACGCATATCCTTCATAGGATAGCGTAGTCCCTTATGTAGAACCTACGCCAGAACGCTACGCGTAAGATTTCTTTTACGCATAACATACGCTGCGTAGGTGATCCTTATGCGAGATGTCTAACAACCTTGATTCTGATTTTTTACGTGTTGCAAACCTGAAATAAAATCATCATAGCAACAATATTAACATACACATTCACTTATTATCAGATCATATCATGAATATTCATTTAAGCAGCTACGCGTAAGATAACTTATGCGTAGACATAAACCCTAAGGTTCAAGAATTACGCGTATGATATCTAGCCATAGGAATTGCACCAAAGTTTTTCGGAGGTCTAGAAGTATAGTGAGTTGTCCTATCCAAGTTTTAACATCAAATTCAAGGCCAATCAAGAATACCCAATTCTTATGAACATAAACCCTAGTTTTTCAGTTTGTGAATCATTAGTGTTTCGGGTAGTTTCAACGAGATATGATCAATTCACCTTGAAAACAACCTTATACAACAATCTTTAACACCAAAAACGTTCTCATTTGAAAACACCCAAACCCACGCATAAACCCTAGTTTTCAAAATCAATCAATTGTTTCGGGTGTGTTTTGATTATCAAAATAGTTTTAATGATGTTAAATAAACAATTTAACACTATCCCTTTAACCACAAACACACAATCTTGATTATGTGTTCATACGCTTATGCGTAGAACACAAAATCACTCATATCTCATGTTTTAACCGTTGGATTTGTAAAAGATTCAAAACCATTGTTTGTAAATACGTAAAGATCATGAAACCACTTACAAATTGATGATCAAGAACTCGGATTTGCAGTTTTAATTCTAGGCGTAGGATTGGTTTGGTGTGAGTAATAAATGTGAAGTTTTAATGTTAGGTGGGATGTTTTATTAGAAATAACTTTCGGATTTTGACAGTTTTAGTCCCTCCACCTTTTCCAATTTCATCCAATGCCTTTTAACTTCCATTTTTGTTATCAAACGACGGATATTTTGAAAATAACTTTGACGACACTCCCCCTCGACTTAAGAAAATAATGAAAGGTTATTAATTTTAGTCCGAGGAGTCGAAACCTAAATGTGACCACCATTATTAAAGAATCAACCGAGATAAGGTAAATATGTACACGGTTATTTTGAAACAGTTAAGAATTTATTTCTCCCTCAACACTTGATCGAAAAATACTAAATTTTAAAGATTTGAGTGTGATGAAGATTTGTACTTTGCCATGTTAAAAGAAATATAGATAGAAGAATATTTTTGTTGTTTTATAAGTTTTATATTTTTGTATTTTTGTTTTGAAAAAATATTTACAAAAGAGATTTGGTGTTTGACGGTTTTAAAAATGTTTTAAGAGTTCATCCAGCCTATTGAGTCAAACACCGCGATACCAATCGGTGGACCAACTCATTAAACCTAGCAGAGCTAAGGATTTGGTGAGAAGATCCGCCAATTGGTATTCTCAACCCACAAAATATAATTCAACAAAGACTGCTCCACGTGGTCCTTGATTAAATGATATCAAGATCGATGTGCTTTGATTTCGAATGTTGAATGTAATTGCACGAGATCGCTAATAGCACTCCATTGTCCAGACATCGGATTCTCATCAAATACGTAACCATAGTCTTTGAGTTGTTTCATCATCAAATGACTTGAGCACAACACGCCGCATACATGGCTACATATTCTGCCGGTTGAGGACAACATGTACAATCCGCTTCTTCGATTGCCATGACACGAGTTTATCTCCAAGAAATTGTAAAGCTCCTTAAGTACTTTTCTGTGAATCTAAACATCCCCTGCGGGTCGGCGTCAAAAGCGATTAGTTCAAAACCGTAATCCTTTGGATACCGATTCCCAAATTAATGGTTCCCTCCGGAGGTGGGTTTCAGCTTGGTCTCGTCGATAACGGAGCAAAGATAGCGGCAAAAACAATATCAGGGTCTCCTGGTTAGATAGAGAGACCCAATGATACTACTGATTGGTAGGGTCCACCTATTTGCCATGTAAATCAGCGTCTAGCTTCTTGGTATGAGCCATTGGTGTGGCATAGGTATCACAGTTTTGCATTCCAAATTTGTGTAACAATTCAAGGGCATATTTGGATTGACTCAAGAAAATACCTCGGGGTGATTGATGAACTTGCATTCCAAGGAAGAATGTGAGTTCACCCATCATTGACATTTCAAAATGTTTTGTCATAAGTTTTGCAAAAGCATTTGAGTATTTTAAATGTGTTGACCCAAAAATGATGTCATCCATATAAATTTGGAACGATTGTGAGCCCCGTGATATTGAATAAAGAGTGTAGGGTTGACCGAACATTTGGTAAACTTATTGGCAATAAGGAAGGATGATAACTTATCGCACTACCGGAGGGGCTTGTTTGAGACCGTAGAGAGCTTTTTCTTTGAAGACATGGTTCGAAGTGCTGGATCAACGAGTCCTTGGGCCGACCGATATAAACCGCTTCTTCTTGTCCATTGAGAAATGCGCTTTTGACATCCATTTGAAAGACCGTGATGTCATGTGAGCCGCGAAAGCTAGTAATATCCGAACGACCTCAAGACGAGCAACCGGAGCAAATGATTCTTCAAAGTCAATACCCTCTTCGTTTATAACCCTTAGCCACCATACGCGGACTTATTTCTCGACATTCCCTTCAAAGATCCAATTTGTTCTTCCAAATCCATTTTAGACCAATGACGTAGACCTCTGTTGGTCTTTCAACCGCTTCCCATACTTCAAGACGCTTGAATTGGTTGAGTTCTTCTCGCATGGATTCAATCCAGTTATCCTTTGTCATTGCGTCTTTAATGTTTTTAGGCTCAGATTGGTAGACGGTGAGTGCATAAATGCAATGTTCACCATTCAGTGAAGACGTTGTTCAGAACGACCGGTTGATTCGGGTTGCCAATAATATTTTCGTGAGGATGGTCTTTTGTCCATCGATGTAAAGGGTTGATGTTGGTGTGCGCATTCGAGGAGGATGGCTTGTAGATGATTCTCGACACATCGTAAAGTTTCATTGGCGAACGGGTTAAAGAACGCATTTGGATCAAAATCTACAGGTGGGGGTACTTCATTAAGAACATCATCACCGGTTCTCGCCGTTGGAAGCGCTTTGTTCAACTGCGTTGTAGAGTCAACTGGTGTGCTTCTTCAACCGTAGTTGTTGTAGCGTGTATCATGTATAAGAGTATTATCGTGTTGAGTAGCAACATCGGATGCACCGAGCACGCTCATCAATATCGTCACCGAACGCAGGAGCAAATAGTCTTTCCATTTGTTGACGAGTAAGCGAGGGCTTGTTGCGGTGATGATGGGGTTTGGGGAAGTTTAAGCGGTTGTGGTTCCAAGTCATATACTCGAAGCCATTTCAGAAGCTCATCAAAATTAGCATGAATCGCTTCCATAACCGCTGTACGACGATTCCATATCCTAACCTTTAGAATTATCACAATATCCAATAAAAACTCCAATGTCAGCTTTGGCTTTGAGCTTTCCAAAGTCATCACGATCATTATTCGAATAGCAAAGGGATCCAAATACATGAAAGTGTTTAAGATTCGGTTTTCGTAGAAGCTCAAATGGTGTTTTGTTGTGGCTTTTGTAATCATTGAGTTTATTGAGTGTAGCATGCGTTGATACGTTCCCATAAGTAATCTGAAGTTTAGCATTGATTAACATCGTTCGGCAGCTTCCACTAACGCACGGTTTGCTCTTTCAAAAACTCGTTTTGTTCAAGTGCGTGCTATGGATGTTTGATGCTCGATTCCCACTTTCTCATAATATTCCCAAGAGTTTGATTTACAAATTCAGCCTTTGTTCTGTTCAATTTGTTCACTGTTCCGTGAGTCAATTTGAATTTTCGTGAGAAAGGTGATGATCATCCGTGGAGCTTGATCTTCATCAGCGAAAGTAAACCCAAGTCCATCTTGAGTAGTCATCAACAATTACCAAGATGTAGCGCTTTTCCATTAATCGCTTGCACACGATCGGGCCACACAAATCCATGAAGAAGATGAAGCACATATTGAGAGTCGTGTTCCACCTTTGAAAGGAAAATGAGCATGAGTACTTTTCCCTTGTTCACAAGTCGAGCATAGGTGATCTTTAGAATACGGAATCGCGGAGACCTTCAACAAGTTTGTGTTGAGCAAGGTTGGTTATGGATTGAAAGTTTAGATGTGAGAGACGACCGGTTATAGCCAAGATTTTGTAGATGTAACCTTTGAGAGTAGACATATGGGAGATGAAGCAATCATGTCTTGCATGGAGATAGTGAGACTGGATGAGCGCTAATGCACATAAGATCATTTCCTTATAGATCACGAATGAAACAAGTTTTCTCCCTGAAAGCGACTTCCAAGTCTCCATCACAAAATTGACCAACGTAGAAAGAGATTGTGACCGAGGCCTTCCACATAATAAACCCTGCTAATTTCAATGTTGCCATTAATGTAGTCCCAGAGCCCATGATAGCTGCAAAGTGATCATTCCCTGACCGACAGCCAATGAACTTTGAAACAAAGTTTGATAACGCTTTAAGGTTGCCCATGTGTCCGGAACAACCTCTATCAACAATCCAGTGATGACTGACACCCTGATTACACAAGCACATAATGATGGAATAGAAGTAGATGTGGAACCCGAAGTGTTAGAGGGTTCAAGCGCTATATAGAAATACACACATCAATGATTTAAGGCATCCATTTAAATCCTAGTGTATTATGTATCCATTTTTGCCATCTCCAACTAGTCTTAGCTTTAGTCTTAGTGAATGTACTAGGTGGTACTACATTCTTGGAGGTGATATCGAGCTAGGGACAACATTGCGTGTCTTAGAATCTAAAGAGGGCGGTTTACCGCACGGACTTAGAAGTAGTAGTGGGCCTAGAGGTATTCAATCTTAGGATTCCTAAACAGACAAGATAGCCTTAGCAACACATTTATCATGACAATCGAACGCATACTTTTCGACAAATAACACAAGAAGCATCAATCAATATCAAAAGTACTTAAAGGTTCAGCATTAGTTACAACACTTTTTCCATAACATTTGCTAGACGCAATATCTAAAGTGGGTGCAAATGGAGTCTTATTCAAAGTCCTACGGTGTTCTTCTACTTCAAAATTCTTTATTTGTCTTTTCTTAGGTCGCAACTTCCTATTCTTCCTTGTATTGCTCCTAGGTGTGAAGTGACGTTGGAAAAGAGGCAACTAGTCCTGTTCAAGAGGGAAGCACGTTAGTAACTTGTGTTTTGTCAAGATGCATTCTAGGTTCACGCTTTGCTAAGTGTTACAGTGCAATTTTCTTAATTATGCTAGGTGAACTTGTTCATACTTTCCTAACATTTCTCTTAACTTAATGATAGTGTGCACCAAATCTTGATTTTCGTAACGAAGATTTCCCCAAAATTCATGACTTCTTTAGTGTGTGCAAGATAATGATCAAGTTCGTTTGATGCTTCATCACGAGTCTGTTTGAGTAAATCAAATATGACACGATATTCTGCTTAACTTGTGCAAGTTCTTGTTCATATTTTGAGATTTGAAACTTAAAGACACGCTTTGATCATCCAGTTGCTCAAGTTTTGGATTAGGAGTTTTTGCACGCGAATGGCGATTTTGTTTTGAAAAGCAAGTTGTTGATCGTGAATATCTTTTTGACACCAATTAAGATGACGTGTTGCATTTGAAAGCTCGTTTGACAATCGTGCATTTTCAACTTTTAAAGACTCGAACTGAAGCACATTATCCGTATTTTCAACAATTTCAACAGAATCAACAAGATCGCCAGATATAGAATCGATGCATATGGCAAATAATGTAATAACACAACATTATGGATATCAGCACAGATAACATCTTCCAAGAGTCGATCAACATCTTTTCAGAGTCGATCAACATCTTTTCGCAGTATTTTCTTTTTACGTTTAGTATTTGAAATCGATGTTTCTGTTTTCTAAAACTGCTTTTATGAGACCAAGTTCCTTGTGAAAATACCTTTCCCAATATAGTGCACAAGTTTTCAAATTTTTGACATGGGGTAAAATTCTTTTCTCAAGAATATCTCTATGTTCTCGCGCCATTGGCGATTGAAAATGTTGAACTTTTATTTCGGAATGAAATTCAATCTCACGTTCCAAAATTTTGAGGTCAGATAAGAAAGTGTCAAAGTATTTGATAACGACAACTTTTCATTAGACTTACTTCACTGAAGGTAAAGGACCATTAATTTGTGCACCATTTGGTTGAGGATCGGCTTCGTAAACTGGTGTGATAACCAAGGGTTTGTTAGAAGTATCTTGTTGTGTGACAAAAGTTACGGCTTGAGAATAGTTAAATGGTTTGTTATAAACGACATTTTCCATTTTGACCGACTCTCACATCGATCTAATTCCTCCATCCGATTATATTCAACAAATCATAATTGAATCATCAATTCTATGTTCTCCATTTGTAAACTTCGTGATTTGGTTTGAATGCTCGGTGAAAACTTAGGTTTGTAATCAACAAGATTCGTCCATTTATGGTTGGAAAAGAAAACTTTTGAATCGTTGTGATTGATTCACCATGTTTATAGAAAATGCTTTTAAACTCTTTGATTCTGGTTTGTAAGTCGACAATTTCCTCAAGATAGTCATCTATTCGTTTCGTTGAATGCTTTTTGTACTCAGAGAATTGTTTTTGACAAGTTAACAACTCAGCCTTGGCTTTTGAGTTTCCAAAGTAAGAGCGTTAATTTGTTGTTTATGTTCATGTTTCATTTGTTCTATTTGAGACATCAAAGCATTCTTCGAAGCGGCTAGATCACAAATTGTCGCTCCAAATATTTTTCGTTTGGTGTGATTTGGCAAAAGCGGCTTCAAAACCTTTTCACGGTTTTCTTGAGTTTTGAAAAAGTTGATTTGTCGAATTAAGCATTCATTATCCCCGTTAACAAAGGCATTTTTCTTTTAATTTGATATTGACATCATGGTAATGTTCCACTCGGGATTGTTGGTCTTTAACTAAGGTCCGAGCTCAAATTTGAATCAAACATAGAATCATTTTATTCAACGTGAGTCTCAACATGGTCATTATTTAGATCCTCAAGTATAACCACGAAGTCAACTTGATCATCAAAGGTAACCATAAGGTCATCTTGATCATCAAATGTAACTACGGGTCTAGTTGATGATCATCGGAATGAGATGTAGAAGGCTCATGTTGAACACTCCGATCCGTGTCGATGCGAATGGGCGGAGATATCGATCATTAATGATCATGGTTTGTTCATGTACTGAGAAGCCATCAAGCGTCATACACCGGGCCTGTGTCACTCATGTGTAGAGCTTGCATTTGTGCCATCAACATAACACCAAGTAGCAAGCAAGTATTTCATATATCATCATCGTAATCCGCATTCATAAAGCTTTGTTCCTTGTTGGAGAGAGACGCCTTCTTTGAAGTAAGACCGCTCTTGTTCTCGCTTAGGACATGCATTAGCCGATGACCCTTCTCATTACAGTTATAACAAATAAGAACATTAACCCGTCGAGCATTTCCTGCTCAACCACTTGAGCTCTCTGTTGTGGAGCACCCGGTTATTCCCGCCCATAGTATTAAACCCTTGACCACCTCCCATCCGACGACCATAACCATGATTCTAAACTTCACCGTCCATTGTTCACAACAACCTGATTTCTAGTGTTTGATGAGGAACGAATGCGATTGTTGGATCTGTTTGTATACCGACCGAAGGCTTTAGCAATCATAGCAAATCCTTGTTGCAATTCATCAAAAGCATCGGAGTCCTCATCAGCTTCACTGTAGTGCTTGAGCATTGTTGTTGTTGTATGGAACCAATTGAGTTTGTTGAGGTTGTTGCTGGGACGGATCATATGGTGTGATGGTTGTAGTTGGTTGAGGAGCAGGTTGAGGAGGAACACTAGTTTGAGCCCACAAAAAGTTGTTGATTCCAGTATGTGGAGCAAGGAGTCCACGGATAGCCCTTTCTTTGTCAACTTATTTTTGGTGAGGCTTCAAATAGTTGTAAAACAATCCGTATGTAGCATGATGAAGATTTTTAGCTTGACGGAGAAAAATGACATACTTCTCCCATTCCAGACCAAGACTACTTAGGAACTTAGTGTTGACAGCAATTCGTGGCATGATGATATTGTGTTTGTCCAAATCATTGTTGATGTCTGAAAATTGATGATGATAAGACTCTAATGACTCTCCTGGTTCAATCATGAAGTGTTCATAAGCCAAGTAGATTTTGGATTCCATGTCTTCCTGATTAGTTGTGCCTTGCATTGGAAGATGAATATGTTCCCACATCGCTTTAGCTGTCTTTTGAGCATCAACACTTCGAAGAATTGGATTGGGTAATCCCAGAAGGATGTATTGCATTGCTAGTTCATCAGCTTCAAAATGTAGAAGTTCATCACCGAGGTCCAGACAATTGCAATATTGGTGACAGATCTTTGGTGGATTGGCAATGGATCTGGGTGTGATAACGAGCATTTGAAATGGACCTTACATAATGACCTTCTTTAAGAACTTTCCATGTGGCTTCTTTAGATCACAAAACCTAAAGAACCTTATCACCCATTGATCATAATTCCCGGGAGTGAGCATTGGAGGTCTATCAAGTGAGCCACCTTCATGAATTGATTGTTGGCTACTTAAGGCTTCACACATCTTGCCAAACCATGTTGGTTCCTTCATAGTACTCATGGATGGATGTTGATTGTAGAAGTTTGTATAAGGTTGTACTTGAAGACTAGGTGGTGGTTGAACCATTTGAGGTTGTGGAATTGCCGCCGTGGAGTATGTTGTTTATTAAATTGTTGTTGATAAATCTGTTGTTGATGATTAAATTGTTGATGTTGTGGAGTTAGTTGTTGTTGTGGTTGTTTATGATAAGTGTAAGGAAAATAGCTAGAGTATGGTGGTTGTGACATGTTGAAAACTTGTGTTGTTAAATGGATCTTTGTAGTCGAATGAACCATTGTTGATGAAGTATCCTTAGGCGTAGAAATCACGAAGAGCAAAGTACCACTTGCGTAAAACACCAAAGATACGCCAGAAGAATAGTTACGCGAGGATTAGCTTAAAGTAAGGAGAAAACACTAAAGTTATGAAAAACAGAAAGTTAAGTGTAGAAAACTTAGGCGTAGGATTAACTTATGCGTAAGACAAAGCTTAGGCGAAGATGAATCTGCGCGAATACTACGCGTAAGCTTATGCTTATGCGTAATTTAGGGTTTTGCTCAAATGATCTTTTACACTATCGCGAGCAAAAGATATCCAAAGTCGACGGTTTTGCGTGCTTATCCAAGCAAAAACACGAGTAAACCAATGAAAATCAAGATCAAACCAGAAAGAAGTTACGCGAAGTTTAGGGTTTTACTTACGCGTAGATATAGCCAAAATGATTTCTTGCCAACTGATGTTACCAAACAGATTTTGTGATATGATAGCTTCAATATCACCAAAATAACACAAAAGTGTGAAACTTGATGATCCAAAGCTCAAAACAGGTTATGCGTAGATAGAAACCCTCGTATAAAACCAAGCTTGAAAACAATGATCCACGCGTAAAGTTTGAAACTTTTTGCCAAAAACAATTATTTTAACACCTTAAAACATTGAAAGTACAAGAATCTTGGATTAAAAAGTGAAAAATACGTTTTAAGCGAACCAAAGTATCACCCATGTTTTACTGCGTAGGACCAAAACCTACTTCAAAACAATACGCCACCCAACTATTTGGCGATTGATACCACTGTTAGGTCACCATATATGTAACACAAACATCAATATGTAGAAATAGAGAAGAGATAAGGATCGGTTGAACAATAACAAACATACATACACACGAAATACTATGTGAAAAGTTAGGCGTAGAGTGAGAGAGAATGAAATTGAACAACCAACCCTCAAGTGAGGGTTATTACATGGTATTTATAGGAGAGGGAGCTAGGGCAACACTCCTAGTCCCTTCCTTTCCTTATTGGACTTGGGCCTAGGCTTATGGGCCTTCTACATAAGTCTAAGGCTAATTACTAACATAAAGGCCATATTAAGCTAACTATTACATATGAATTACTAACACTTGAATTAAGGTTTAGGAGTGATTCCAATGCACGACTTCTCAAGTGACGTCGAAATGGCCCATTGGCAAGACAACTCGGTGAAGGCTTTTTCGCAAAACAATCAACCTAGATTTTATGAGGTAGGAAACCAATACATCATAGAAACCCTTATTATCTCAAGATCTCATGCAAAATCGGGTTCATCGATTTCCACCCATTTATTGACACAACTTCTCCAGTCAACATCATGTCAAAAGAGTGCTACAACCGAGTTATGAAGAAAGAATTAGAATATAAGGGAAATAACTTTCTTGGGTTTGTAACTAACATCCATGTCCTTGGGACTCATTCATTTTTGTGGACTTTATGGTTTTGGAGCACGTAAGTTAATTTGTGGAGGATGGACTTACGGAGTAATTTTAGGAAAGCCTTTCGTGAAATGTCGAGGTTAGATAAAAATGAAAAAGAAGGGTTAGTATGGTTAAAGATAAAAGAAGATAATACTATCTTCAAAATGCCGAGAACGATTAAGATATTTAAAATTGGACCAAGAGGCAGTTAAGCCAAGCCCAACCATCGCCGATATGCGTGAGGAAGACAAAGAAAAGGTATTGACCACCCTTACCAGAAAATCAATAGTTTCTACTTGGGATGTTTAGAATTAGGGGATGCCTACAAACGGGATGAAAATTTGGTAAGTTGGATCCAACGTGGAGATTGCCATATCCACGAAATGACCAACAAGCACCGGTAGCCCCTCTGAGTCTAACTTAAAGACTCAGTAAATAAAGAAAAGTGCTCTTCGTGAGACAACCCGATTATCCCTTTCTTTTGTTTCCAGAAGGTTTTGTGTTTTCTAACAATTTTTGGAGAAACGAGGAAGTAATTGTCGCTGTAGTTTGTCGATTCGACATAGTTACGGCGTAACTCATCTATGTGATTACGCAAACCAACCCTTTTGCAAAGATTCTAGAAGCATTACTATTACGGCGATACCATCTTAGTGGTTACGCCAGTAACCATTCGCCTGCAGCTTATGTCGGTTTGCCGATTACGCGTAACTCCCTCAAAGAGTTACGACGTAATCTTCCTCTACTTTACTTCTTTCATTTTAAAACACAATAACCTTGTATTAGTATTTTAAATGAACTTTGTGGGTGTGTTCCTCAGAAACCCTCACGAGACTTCACTCGTCCACTTGGGACACCAAGTGGTTTAAAAGGGTTGTTGCATATGCTAAATGCAACCGTGATTCCTATGAAAGTGAGTTAGGTTTGTTTTTCATTTTTCATTTTTCTTTTTAGAATTATGCTTGTCGGTAGTGTGATTTCAGGGATTAAAGTTTGTTCATGTTTGCTTATCCCAAGGCACGCCTCTTTTCGTGGGCCTTCTTCTTTGTGGAGCAAATTCGTGGAAGTTCTCGCCTAATTCTACTTTCTCTCTTCACCTTTATTTAATGCTTAGTACAAAAGGGACTTTGTACAATTCAAAGGGGGACCGGTGTAGAATTATCTCTTGAACATTATTTTGCCCTCGTTTTTCAAGTTTATTTTGAAAAATTATGCCATTTTTAAAATTTTGACATGTTTTTCTTAACGTAACTAGATTAGACCTTAGCCGAGCACATACAACCCTTGATATTATATGGTGAGATTAGCCTTATCCGTCTCCAATATTTTACCCCAAATCCACCAAATTATGAGTGTGCCTGTAGCTTGTAAACTTTAGAACTTGGCCTTTGCATCATTTCAAGACCATAGACGAGGTATGTTGAGTTAGCTCGATGTATTTGGACTTTTCAGTTTTAGAAGGCAATATTTTAGGATTATTACCCAAATAGCCTACCATTGTGTGTCTATCGATTAGTCACCTCGACTTCGATGCAAATATGTTCGCCTATGCTAGGAGATAACGGAATTAATTTGCAGCTTAGTCTTCATCGAATGATTTTACTAACGGATGGATATATGGTGGTTAACTTTACTAACGGAGGGATCTTTGTGTGTGATAACATCAAATAGTCCTGAATTTTAAGTGTCAATTTCCGCCGATAATGCTTGTAATTTATATCATTTATATGGATTTACGCTTGTTTTCCATTGTTTTCCACTTTCGTAAATTACGAGCATTGGAGCTAAAAAGACGCGGAATTGGAGAAATATCAAAGATTTATCTTAGCATGCTGATTTTGAAGAAGTTACTTAACTCATCTCTCTCACATTACCGAACTAAAGCGTGACTCAGAAAACCAACTCATCAGAAGGTTATGGCGTAACTCTTCCCAAAAGCTACGACGTAACTATATTAGGTCAAATGAGGTTCCACGCCGCTGATAACTACGCCGAAAACAATTCATCAACTACGGCGTAACCAAGTATTATTATACGCGTAACCATTCATAAGAACCAAAACAGATCTAGTGCAAATAACGGGAATTGAAAATTACAGAACTCTTATTTTAGTTACGCCGAACTCATATCCGCCTATAAATACCCCACGATTTCAAAGATTTCAAAGCATCCCATTCCACACATCACAACCAAAGAACGGGAAGAAGCCAAAGGCGGTCTAGAGGAGCATTTGAGCTGCCTAAGAGGAGAAATAACTCCCCTACGATAAGCATTAGTATTTTATCTTTTCTTTACTTTCGATTCAAGTATTTCATAACTTTCAATATTGAATTGATTTGTATGGTTAATATGATGCTGCACCTCTTTGGTGCCGCCTAGTTATGATTATTTATTTTTTGTTTATTTATATTACTTTCGTATAATTATTTCTAAGTGTATGCATGCATAGTTTATTGGTAGCTAGCCTTGTTTCGGTAGTTTTGAATGGTTGTAGAGGCCAATTGCCTAGGAGATATGACCAAATGACCCTAGGTGAACGGACCGAGACCGGAAGAGTAAGATATGACCAACCGACTAACCTTTCCACTTGTGCGATTTGACCAACTGATCACCTACCGTTTGGATGAACTTAAGATTAGGGGTGAGTGCTTAAGTTGCTAACGCCCGGACACTCACTATTATAAATCTAGCATGTAGCGGTGCTTAATGACTTTGCTTAGGGGACCGTGAACAACAGACTTATAAGGGGACACCCTTCTCCGGTGGCATCTTTGCTAATAGGTTAGGCTTAATTGACCAAATGTTGTCCTCTCGACTTTGACCCCACCAAGTAATTGGAAGTAAGTAGGACGAGATATTACTAGCTAGGAGGAATAACTAGGGTAGCACCACTCTCCTCTATTGATTTATCTTTTGCCTTTATTTGTTTGTTATCTACCTTAGTAGTTAATTAATTCCTTATCGAAATCATTATTAAAATCTGTGACACTAAGACTTAGTAATAATCCAAAACATATAACTCTTGGGACCTCGGTTTTTCGAATACTACCCTACACACGCACGGTACACCGCCGTTAGTGCATTAGGGTAGACCATAGGTATAACGAGACTTTATAAATATTAAAACTGTGTCGCGATACACACCTGTCGGGGTCAAAGGAACTTCATTTTCGTCGAGCAAGTTTTATAACACCCTAGGCAGTGAACCTAATCGTTGTAGTGTAGCATTAGGGTAAGCCACGGGTATTGATATCGTTCTCTAGGAGAATAGGAATGCTAGTTGAGAAATTACTACGCTAAGGTTGGGGTTGAGGAAGATTATTTTTTAGATTTTTATATTTTTTAGAAAATTTAAATTACGAATCTCGGGGTTTGGATTTGGGGTTTGGTATTTCTACCGATTACTCTACTTATCTAATTATAATTGTTGTATGCTCGTATGATGATTTAAAAATGTGTTTACTCTGGTAGTGACGCCGTCCCCTTTAGGTTGTGGCGCCGCCCCTCGGGCCCAACACCTGAGTGTCTCGATTCTTGACTTTGGCCATTTTCTTCGTGATATTCGCCTTTTCGTTTGAATAAGTGTCATTCCAGCAATTTTCCTTCAAGAGACCTAAAAAGTGAAAATGAACGAAATTAAGTAATAACGGATACAAAAGTGATCAAATAAGGGTTTAAATGACCCCTCAAAATGGTACATTTTAAATCCTTATCAAATATCCCTACACTTGGTATTTGCTTGTCCTCAAGCAAATGTGCTTTAGCCAATTAATTTATAAGTTAGGGGTCATGAAGCATTGATTTAGAACAATTCACAACACATATAAGCCGTGCAAAAGTCATAACAAGCACGGAAATTACATACTAGCACCTCACAAGGGGTGTTTGGATACTCACATCTCGCGGGTGTATATGAAATATATCAAAGTGGAAATGGAAGATAAACAATCATTAACCGGTCCTATTACATAGATTACCATAGGCTTGAGACTAGATCAAACCGCTGGCGTAACCACCTAGGAAAGACTATATAAGAGGTCTTTTAAAGGGTTGTAATGTTAGGCTTTACGGTAGGGAAACAAAGGGTTTGGTGGGATAGGCAATTTAGTGGTGGCAAGTCAAAAATCTTTATGTTACAAGCATAAGAAGAATGGCGTTGCTAAGCCAAGACTTGACACTCTAAACTCTAGATAACTGAAATAAACATACATAAATTTAAAGATAGATGTAGGATGGTAGCCCGTTTTTTTTACACTATATTTTTTTCGATTTTTTTTTCGAATTTTGTTTTTTTTTTGTTTTTTTTCATACACTTTTACTCTACCATCCTCTTCGATAACATCAAAATAATAGGGATTTATAGGCACATCCCTACACTTGAGTTTTATTACTCTAACACTAATTTGACCCGAATTGAAAATATCAAAACACTTGGAGTACATTATTACGAAAATAAAGGGAATTTGAATTTAACGTTCCTCCGCATAAACTTTAACTTTTCCCATGAGTCTCAATCGTCCCAAAACGTGGTACAAAGGATATGACACAACTTAGCAACTTATGCAAGCAACTAGATAATTGAACTAAGGGTTTAGTATGATAACAATAATGCACTAAAAGTGAGTGCATACAAGGTAGGCTAAGGCGATTTGGGTGTACATTTGGGGGTGGGGTGTAAACAATGCTTTTCATTGATATTCCGGAAAACCGAAACATCACGAGAACGCGAAAAGGATAGGCTCTGAGGGGTTAACTAGGGGTATCGTGTACTAAAGATGAGTACAAATTAAGGTGTGGGGAATTACTCAACCAAGGTGGAAGAAGTAATTATATTACTAGTATCAAACAAGGGTTATCCTAATGCTCTTATCATTTAGTTATTCCTAACTACACAAATGTAGTCTTACTAGTGATCTCGGGATGCATCACAAAGCAAGTTATAGAATCTAATATACTACCGGTTCACACTCTAAGCATTAAAGATGAATGCTTTAATTCCTACTAATCTAAGGGCGATCCACACATTTTGGGTGGAATTTAAGTGGTAAAGGGTTTTTGTGCTAGTCATGCAATTTCCTATCCATGAAACGCTTTATTAAGACTAATGGTCCACTCTTACATGTCATGAAAAATTTTAAATTTGGTGCCAAAATTACCCTAACTGACATTTTCTCATGGTTTATTACACAAATGCAATTGGACAAAGCAAATAATCAAGGATAAGCATAGTTACAAAGTTCCGTTTTATTTTCCTCCCTACACTTAAACCGAACATTGTCCCCAATGTTCCTCGAAAGTATCAAAGTTATGATAATAGAAGGTAATTAAAAACGAAAGAAACTAATACTCCCCTGATTAGCTCGGTAGGATCCATGTGTCAAGTAGTGGTTAAATCTTTCTTCAAGAAGAGTATTATGCGTGAAAAGCTCCTTCCAATCTTTTGTATCATCTTCTTGATAAATTAAACCCAGCACACTGAAGAAAACAAACAAAACCTTCGCAGTAAAATCCGGTAACAATATTGTGACAACTTTAATTTCGGTCATTTTACAAACTTTGAAAATTTTACTATTCATCTCGAATTTACTATTCAGTTACTATTCATCATTTTACTATTTTATTTTATGTCGATTTGATATTCTGAGAACGTATTTCAAAATTTACTATTCACGAAACACTATTCCTTCCCGGAGAAAAATCACTATTCATGATTCACTATTCATCATTTTTCGTAAACTAGGTTTACGAGCATCAAATTAGCGTAACCGTATGGTTTAGCCGCTAATTCATGAGCAATCATCGAGGACATTTCATATGGACTAGATTTAGTCTACATATCATTAGTAACATTATCATCATATTAGTTCATGCATGGTTTTGCATTTTTCATTAAACGTATAATTTCCTATTAAATAACGCTATCACGAATCATTTATTTTGAAAGCTTGATCCGACACTTCCAAAAATTATCATACTATATTTTTATACTCATTTTAAGATTATAAAAATAATATTATTAGTTTACCCGGTGTTTTAAATTTATTTTGTATATAAATTGTTGTGTATATATAATTACGACGGTTTTCGTAAATACTACTCGATAATTATTATTTCACTAAATTTTTGTAAGAAATGTATTTTTATAATTTTTACGACTTCGATATATTTTATTTTGTTCCATTAGAATCGATTTCTAGCCTACGCTACACTAAATAATTACTTTCCTTATCAAATATACACTACAATTATAATATAATACATTTACTTATTAAATTTCACCACTTTTCTTCTTTGTTTTACCTTTGGTCGACCAAAACAACATGACACAACACTTTTGACACAAAAATCTTCACTAGCTTAACACCAATACAATCTAGACTTAGATATTTACTATATACACTTATTATACAAAATGTAAAACACATACAAACAATTATCATAAGGTGTAAGTGAAAGAATTCTCTCCCATTTTATCTCTTATAACCAGCCAAGGAGAAGTACCAAAGAAGAAAGCAAGAATTATCAAGGATCAAGCAAATTTATAACTCTAGTATACCTTCTTTTAAGGTTTTTGAAATAAAAACCTAGAGTATTAGGAAAAACCTTGTTCTTTAAACCTCATCACTTCACTAGTAAGCATTTCATGATCATTTTTATTCTTCCATATTCATACTTTGGTCATTTGTTTCATGCTTGAAGAAAACATGCAAGTTATATGAGTATCTATACCACTTTTAATGTTTTTAGTACTTATAATTAGCATATACTATCCTATAAATAATCCAATGAAACATATCATTTTTGATGATGTCTAGGAACCCATGACACCGTAAGAAGGTGTATGCTAGATTTAGAATAGCTTTGGCGTTGATTTGAAGTGGTTAGAATGAGTATTACGCGAGAAAAATCCATTTCGACAAATATAAATAAGGGTCTGATCATTTTTGCTAAATCTGGAAAATTCGACAGTTTATAAAATATTTTGGGCTAGAAATTCAGAAAATATACTTTAAAATGAAAACGTGGCCGCTTGAACTGGTTAAAACGGAGTTATAACGAAGAAGTTATGCTATTTTAAAGTTTAATGACGAAAACTATATTCCGGAAAAATTCAGCATGCTGTCCCAAATTTTTACGAGTCAAAAATGAGTCTTAAACGTTATCTAAATGAGTCGATTTATCAAAAATATATTAGTATACTTTAACACGAAGCTAAGGACATATAAACGAGAAAACGGACTTGTAACGACTAAATTACAGCGTTTAAACAAGGTTGTCAAAACTATTTCATATAAGCATAACACATATATATTTTCTAATAGTCAAAATTACGGCATGAATGACCATGTTGAGGGTCGCTTAACATCGATGAAATACTTTTTAAAACGATGTCTTCTAAAAAGTAAGTTTGCCTAGCCTATTTATCAAAATGTTCAACCGTTCGTCAAACGGAGTTGTAACGAATAAAATAGGGACACTCAAACTTTGCCGAAATTTACCTTTAAACTATATTTTTGGTACAAGTACCCTACTTTACCCATGTTTTTCTCCATGATCGAGACCTCTATGATAAAATTTAAAAGCTAAGACTTTTAGATAATGCTACAAGCTTTCCAAAACCATTGAGTTTGTTTCCTAACACTCGATATTCACTATTTTACGACCAACTTTTCGAGGTCATTTAGTCCCTTTTCATGAATTATCAAAGTATATTATTTTGCGACGAAAAGCTATAAATTCTTGATAAATCACTAAAGCGATATCGTAGGAGGTTGTTTCAACGTAAATACTTGTAAAGTATTTTATAATATGACGAGATATCATAAACATATATTTCGACGATAAACATTATTTTCAAATGTACAAGTGGTATGGATATCATATGAGTTTGCATGCACGACATTGTTTCATGATTTACATTAGAACATATCATTCATAATAGGTCCGGTTAGAGGTTGTGCCTCATTTATTGCCATTATATCATCATAAACATTGCACTGTGAGTTTTCATAGCCCCGTTTTATTCTAGTTTATACATTATTTCAAACCTACAGGGGAGAATACATTGCACATCATTTTTTTATACGAGCCCAAGTATATTCAAATTCATTTACATTGCTTAAGTTACCTCATTGCCAATTGAATGTCCCCATTTCATAATCATGAACCGTTAATTTAGGAAGAAGCGAGGGTGAGTGGATAGATCTATTGAGGGTGACTCCTCCATCCTGTTGGTGGTCCCAACCGTCAACGGACGATTTCATTTTTATCATCATTGAGTTGTTTGGCAAAACACTCGCTAACATCGAGAACAGTCTAGCCGGGTGTCATGTGCTTAAGCAATTGTACCATTTTTGTGACATATTTGTCATACATAACTTATACTTGCGTTGGTTGTATAAAACATTTTCATAAACTCTATGAACTCACTCAACCTTTGTGTTGACACTTTTAGCAATGTATTTTGTATCTAAGGCATACACTTCATGGCATGCATGTGGACTTATCATAGAGTCGCTGTGACGACGTGTCTCACATGGGATTTATACACTTTAAAACATCGTTTGGCTTGTAACAAACTTATTTCCGCACATGATGATTTTCATTTGGGACCTATACTTTGTAAACTCTGATAGTTTTATTAAATCAAACGATGTGTTTTCCAAACTACACTTTAGGTCGTTCAATATATCCTGTGTGATGATGCATACCAACCCCAAGAATTCGCCCACAAAAATGTAATTTGGGGTGTGAGATTGGCATCGAGCTTTGGTTATAGAAAACTAGGTTGCATCATTGACCCTAGACTATAACTACATCATCATAGCATCTCATCATTTCATCATAAGTGCATAGTTACTATACATGCGGTTTCATACGCACATTTTGCGAGTTATTTACTTCCATTTCACATCGATTGTCACATAGATGCCTTCAAATACCCATCCAATCATACTCACATCGACTCCAACGTGGGAATGCCCCGTCATTCCCTATCACAATTTTACATCGTTGATTTAACAACCGATAACATCGGATGATGAGATCGAACCCGAGGAGGGCGAAGTTGCACCTACACCATCACGATCATTATTGATTCACCGATAGGATGACAGTTTTAATCATTTTGTCGGGACAGATTATACCATTTGGTAGAAGTTATAGGTTTAGTCCTAATGGACCTATTTTCCTAACTTACCACTAGGATTTTCATCACCATCATTTAGAGCACCATCTGTGCCATCACATTCCATAGATACTACTCATACATCGACTTTGGCTTGGGAAGCATGCATGATTTGACACATCATTACCATCTATCACTAAAATATAGACACTACACCATTTTATAGGTTTGAGGACTATGAGAATTTCAAAGTCTGTTGCCGCAGACGTTCTATTGCTCTGCCACACACATGATTAGACCATCAACAAGAACAGATATTAAGTACCTTTCTATCTAATGTAATCTTTATCCCTTATTATCTCCACGATAATCACAACCATCCAAAAAATAAATAAATAAATAAAATATTTTTTCATGTTATTTTGTTATCACTTTATAAAATTATTTCACATAATTTTATTTCAAGCTATTTTACTACTATCTTAGGAAAATGGTTTCACAAAGTTCTAAAACAAGTTGTTTTGTTACCACCCTATAAATTGATTTTCAGTCATTTTATCAACTATTTACTACCATTATACGAAACGATTTCCATGTTACTCTGAAAAATTGTTTGAGCCATTATTTTACAAAATAGAACGTTGAATACCATCTAAAACTTCGGAGAGATATTGTACCATTTCAAAAAAAAAAACCCAATCATCGCATCATTTGTCCTTGATTATACATAGCCTGATCACCTATGTATAATTCGGGAAGAATTATGTCATGAAAGAAACAAGCACCTTTTCAACTCCCTAAAACAATCTTCGTTCAAAAGCAAAGTTTTGTAATCAGATAAACTGTTCATAAACATCTCTTTTGTTAACACTCTATAGATATCTACGCCATACGTCACTCACTCAACCGATAAGTTGAAATTTTACCACCTTTTTAGAAAGACTTTCTATATCATCCATGAGGAGGATTCCTTGATACAAGAAAAGAATGAAAGCATTCTAGGACTACCAACAAGGACTAGAAGTATGTAGTAAGACGTTTCAAAACTCAACAAAAATCTTAAGACATCACGAGACATTCCGAACCACTATTTTGGACTAGAAGCCAAATTATATCATTTCAAAAGCATCACCGGACGAAGTTACGAGATTTAGTACAAAGCGAATACCCACTAAGCAACACTATAGGGATAAACCAAGTCTTCTAATTGAGACTACAGAACATTTCATTAAACATGGCCTCAAAAATATGTGAACTTCCCTACAATGAGCCTTTAAAGGAAAATTGAGTTAAATTAAGGTTATCGATATAAACTTTCCCTAAGGCATTGTGTTCCCTAGAAATTCCAGGTAACCTCACTTTCATATCAAGAGATGCAACAGTCGAACATATAGAACAATCAATGACTCTTCATCTACAAGTGAAATAAAAACAAACATTCCTCGACATAGTATGAGCTGAAATCTATGTTTTTGCTAGCATGATAACAATCTAGGTGATGAACTATTTTAGCAGCACTCAATATCGGAACAAATCTTGAAAATCAATCACCACACCACATCACTTAATTATTTAAGGTTTTGTGACTTTGATAACGTAGGGCGTGGAAATATATCGATAAGAGAAATTAAGAGAAACACCATCAAACATTAAACATTTTAGTAATGGAGACTAAGCACCTTAGGCAAGTAAGACTCAAGTAATGACATTCGTTAGAACTAGAAACGCGAGGAATCACAACTGTTACCCATAATCTATTCTTTTCAATAAGGTCCTTTTCGACAGACTTAACATTTTGAAATTTACGAGACATGGTATCAATTTCAGTTTTACCTATTATAAGCTATTCGATTCACCTTAGACTTCTGACAATCATTTCAAGATTCCCATGGAACCTACTAGGACATGAGTACCACCTATTATCCTCCTCTCAATGGTCGAGGAGAGAACAATTCAAACATTAGAAGATATACTCAAAGCATGTGTAATTTTCTAGAAATAATTAGGCAAATTATTCTTCATCGAACAAGTTGCTTTACAACCACAGTTAGCACATGAACATATTGACTACACCAATTGAGGCACTCTATGGTTGAGGTGTCAATCACTTAATCACGGATCAAAATCAGGAAAGTCCAACTCATTAGTCCATGACTTATTCATGAAGCAACAAAGAAATCGTATAAATCAAAAATCGCACAAGTAACAACACAAAGATAGAAAAAGCCGATATACGACGCAAAATATTGGAAATATGTTCCATAAGTAGCAAACCATTAGAATTTCAAGATTGGCAACCGATTTATGTTCAAAGTCTCGCCTTGGAAAGGCGTGGTACAATTCAAAAAAACGAGGGAAGACCCGATGCGACTCAAATATCCTCACCTTTTCACCAATAACACCATAGAACCCAACATGGACCTAATTTTTGGGTGTAATGATGTGACAACTCGTAATTTCAGGTCATTTTACAAACTTTGAAAATTTCACTATTCATTCTGAATTTACTATTCACCTGTTACAATTCATCATTTTATTATTCATCGCTATGTCGATTTGATATTCCGAGAACGTATTTCAAAATTTTACTATTCACGAAACACTATTCATTCCGGAGAAAAATCACTATTCATGATTCACTATTCATCATTTTTCGTAAACTAGGTTTTACAGCATCAATTCGCAGAACCGTATGGTTAATGCGAATTCATGAGCAATCATCAAGGACATTTCATATAAACTAGATTTAGTCTACATATCATTAGTAACATCATCATCATATTAGTTCATTCATGGTTTTGCATTTTTCATTAAACGTATAATTTCCTATTAAATAAACGCTATCGCGAATCATTTATTTTGAACGCTTGATCCGACACTTCCAAAAATTATCATAATATATTTTTATACTCATTTTAAGATTATTAAAATAATATTATTAGTTTACCCGGTGTTTTAAATTTATTTTGTATATAAATTGTTATGTATATATAATTACGACGGTTTTCGTAAATACTACTCGATAATTATTATTTCACTAAATTTTGGTAAGAAATGTATTTTTATAATTTTTACGACTTCGATATATTTTATTTTGTTCCATTAGAATTGATTTCTAGCCAACACTACACTAAATAATTACTTTACTTATCAAATATACACTACAATTATAATATAATACATTTACTTATTAAATTTCACCACCTTTCTTCTTTGTTTTACCTTTGGTCGACCAAAACAACATGACACAACACTTTTGACACAAAAATCTTCACTAGCTTAACACCAATACAATCTAGACTTAGATATTTACTATATACACTTATTATACAAAATGTAAAACACATACAAACAATTATCATAAGGTGTAAGTGAAAGAATTCTCTCCCATTTTATCTCTTATAACCAGCCAAGGAGAAGTACCAAAGAAGAAAGCAAGAATTTTCAAGGATCAAGCAAATTTATAACTCTAGTATACCTTCTTTTAAGGGTTTTGAAATAAAAACCTAGGGTATTAGGAAAAACCTTGTTCTTTAAACCTCATCACTTCACTAGTAAGCATTTCATGATCATTTTTATTCTTCCATATTCGTACTATGGTCATTTGTTTCATGCTTGAAGAAAACATGCAAGTTATATGAGTATCTATACCACTTTTAATGTTTTTAGTACTTATAATTAGCATATACTATCCTATAAATAATCCCTTGAAACATATCATTTTTGATGATGTCTAGGAACCCATGACACCCTAAGAAAGTGTATGGTAGGTTTAGAATATCTTTGGCGTTGATTTGAAGTGGTTAGAATGAGTATTACGCGAGAAAAATCCATTTTCACAAATATAAATAAGTGGTCGATCATTTTTGCTAACTGGAAAATTCGACGCTTTGTAAAAATATTTTGGGCTAGATATTCAGAAAATATACTTTAAAATGAAAACGTGGCCGCTTGAACGGGTTAAACGGAGTTATAACGAAGAAGTTATGCTATTTTCAAGTTTAATGAGCGAAAACTATATTCGGAAAAAGATGTTGTCCTCAACTTTTTACGAGTCAAAAATGAGTCTTAAGCGTTATCTAAATGAGTCGATTTATCAAAAATATATTAGTATACTTTAACACGAAGCTAAGGACATATAAAACGTAGAAAACGGACTTGTAATGACTAAATTACACGCGTTTAAACAAGATTGTCGTTACTATTTCATATAAGCATAACACATATATATTTTCTAATAGCCAAAATTACGGCCGCGAATGACCATGTTGAGGGTCGTTTTTAACATCGATGGAATACTTTTTAGAAAACGATGTCTTCTAGAAAAAGTAAGTTTGCCTAGCCTATTTTTCAAAATGTTCAACCGTCACAAACGAGTTGTAACGAATAAAATAGGGACACTCAAACTTTGCCAAAATTTACCTTTAAACTATATTTTTGGTACAAGTACCCTACTTTACCCATGTTTTTCTCCATGATCGAGACCTCTATGATGAAAATTTAAAAGCTAAGACTTTTAGATAATGCTACAAGCTTTCCAAAACTATTGAGTTTGTTTCCTAACACTCTTGATATTCACTATTTAATTGATTTTCGAGGTCATTTAGTCCCTTTTCATGAATTATCAAAGTATATTATTTTTTACATCGAAAGCTATAAATTCTAGATAAATCACTAAACGACTATCGTAGGAGGTTGTTTCAACGTAAATACTTGTAAAGTATTTTATAATATGACGAGATATCATAAACATATATTTCGACGATAAACATTATTTTCAAATGTACAAGTGGTATAGATATCATATGAGTTTGCATACCGACATTGTTTCATGATTTACATTAAAACATATCATTTATAATAGGTCGCGGTTAGAGGTTGTGCCTCATTTCAGTATTGCCATTATATCATCATAAATATTGCACCAGGTGAGTTTTCATAGCCCCCTTATTCTAGTTTATACATTATTTCAAACCTACTGGGAGAATACATTGAACATCATTTTTTTTATACGGGCCCAAGTATATTCAAATTCATTTACATTGCTTAAGTTACCTCATTGCCAATTGAATGTCCCCATTTCATAATCATGAACCGTTAATTTCGAATAAGCGGGGTGAGTGGATAGAGCTATTGAGGGTGACTCCTCCATCCGTGTTGGTGGTCCCAACTGGTCAACGGATGCATTTCATTTTATCATCATTGAGTTGTTTGGCAAAACACTCTGTTGGGGCTTAACATCAGAAAGTCTAAGCTTCATTGTCATGTGCTTAAAATTGTACCATTTTTGTGACATATTTGTCTTACATAACTTATACTTGCGTTGGTCGTATAAAACATTTTCATAAACTCTATGAACTCACTCAACCTTTGTGTTGACACTTTTAGCAATGTATTTTCAGGTATCTAAGGCATACACTTCATGGCATGCATGTGGACTTATCATAGAGTCGCGGTGACGACGTGTCTCACATGGGATTTATGCACTTTAAAAACATCGTTTGGCTTGTAACAAACTTATTTCCGCACATGATGATTTTCATTTGGGACCTATACTTTGTAAACTTTGATTGTTTTATTAAATCAAACGATGTTCTTTTCAAACGACACTTTAGGTCGTTCAATATAACTGATTGTGATATGATGAATAATCCCCTAATTCCATTCCGTTGCAAAAATATTTGGGGTGTGACAAATATATATACAAGACTCTACTAAACTAGGATATAATACTCGTGGAATGGATTTACTGGATTTTCTTTGAAAATTAAGACCGGAAAATTCCAAAAATTTATAAGTAGAAAACAAAACGAGAAAAGTAGCATGACGTTTCTCTCCTCGACGCCGCCGTTGTGACTCGACGCCGCAGTTATCCCGACGAAACCGTTCATGATTTTCTCGGGAAAAATTATGGAAAATTTATATCTTTAGAATCGGAAAAGTCCTCGCAAAAACATCAATTATGACTCGATACAAGCATTTGACTCGAACAAACACACATGTATATCTTTTAAATAATTGAAATTCTCATATTTACGTTTCTTTTGAAAACGCGGTGTAATCCCTCCTACACTTATCCTTCTGTAAAATACCTTTATATGTAATTAAGACGAGGTTAAAGACAAAATAAAGCATTTTTACAAATTAAACATGAGAATAAACAATCAATGAAAGATTGATGAGTGTCTAAATACTCATCATTTTTGTACCATTTAAATCGCAAAAACATCCGAAAACACTCGAAATGCATTAAAATGATAAAAATATCACAAATAATTGTTTTATGTGTTTTAAATGCAAAAATACCAAAATCAGATGAAAAAAGTATCAAGTTTGCATAATTGGCGCTTTAGTCCCCAAGTTTCAAAAGTTGTCAAATTTAGTCCCAGTAAATCAAAACAATGAAAAATGTTATTTAAAGTCCCTAGGGATTCTTGAGTTGTCAAATTTGATCTTTGAAATTTAAAATTGCAAAATGACAACTTAGGTCCCTAAAGTTTGAAAATTGTCATAAAAGGTCCTTGGATATTTAAAAAGTGAAAATTATCAAATATTATCCTTGTACTATTAAATATTGGCAAGTTTGGTCCTTGTGATAAGTTTGGAAAAGTGGAGGTTCAAATTCTATAGAAATTACATGAATGGTCCTTGTATATAAGCTTAAACCAAATGGACCCTTTGTGTATTTTTACCTCAACCAAAACAAAAGACCCTCATCATTATCCACTTGACCCCCCATTTTGAACCCCCACTTATTAATATCTCTCAAAATAAGTCAAACCCCGCCAAAACCACTTCCACTGTACATCCTCTCACCCACTTATGCAACCCAAAACCGGTGGTTTTCACCACCACTGCTACCACCTCACCACCACTTGTCCCCATTGTATATCCACCTCCACCTCCACAAAGTCCAAGAATCCTTAATTGAAGAAACCCTGCTAAAGGAATTTTGCCGCCAAAATGCCACATGCACGAATATGATGAATTGAGAGATCCAATGGCTCAAGAGAGGTGGGAAAGATCAGATATGTCGACACAAAGTGAAATGATCATTATAAAGAAGGGTTGGTGCAATGTAGAAGACTAACTAGAGTAATTTTTAATTTCTTAAGTCGTTTTTATTATTTCAAACTTTCCAGTGTAATTTTAAGCTTCCAAGTACTTTGTTTAAGTAATTTTAAGTGTATGTGAACCTTTTTCTCTTTCATTTGTTAAGCTTCATTTTCAAGTTTATGCATTTTCAAGTTCTAATTCTCAAATATGATCAAAGGTTGTTATTAATGGTTATCTTGGACTCATAAGCCAACATAAGCTCCTAGAAAGCTTGTTTAAGCTATTAGAAACCCTTAAAATCAGCTTTAGTTTCAAAAGAAAAAATACCAAAAATACAAAAAAATTAGTTAAAATAAAAAATCCATGGAGATGGTTACCACAGATGGAGCAGGGTAAATCTTGGATTGTCTTGGGTTTAGAAGCTTTGTGGAAAGCTATAGGAAGTGTCCTTTGATATTGGTTCTTTTTTTCATTGAAAGTAACAAATTTGTAAGCTTATTCTCAAAAATTTTCATTCTACTGTAGACCCTAGTTTATGCTATTGTCTTTGTGTTTATATTTGTCTGTGGTATGTTTAAATAATAATAATGCTTAAAATTTCGTGTTTGTTAATTAAAATTCAAAGTTGCTTAGATTTCTCATTTTCACTGTTACAATAATATAGGACTGAATATTGGTTGTTTGTTGTTATCCTTGATACTTTTGTGTCCAAACCAGTTTATATAATCATAATAAGTCTTAATGAATCAATTGTATGGTCTAATTCAAGATTGGAGCATGAAAATCACTTAATCACTGTTTTTAAAAAGTGTTTGGATCTGCTGAATTAGTGGAGTTGAGTGTTGTTTTAGTTGTTGTTATTGCTTGATGCATGCTACCTTAGCTCCTATTATCTCAATTCTTGCATAAAAACCAGTAGTCATAGTATAAAAAGTCATAATAATCTTAAAATCACTATTGCTTAAAATCAATGTAAAAGCTTGGTAAAATGGCTTAGGATAGGATTAGAAATAGTTGATTTAGCTTATTTAGGTCTTATCACATCTCATTTCATCAAAATCAGTCCTAGAATTACATTTGAATCTCACAAAAGTCAACTTAGCTCATTTTCTTAAAAAGTCAAATTTTCCTAGTAGCGCTTTTTAATAAACTTTGTAATTTTATTGTGATCTTACCATTAGGATTTAGGATTTAAGCTTTTGAGATATTAAAGTTTAGCTGCTCATCTTAATTAGAAAAATATTAGCTTATAACTACTTAGCTTATAAACTGCTTATTTCCTTATTTCTTTTAAGTGCTTTTCCAAAAATATGCTCTGGCAGTTTAGCCATCCAGTTTCACAAGCTCATTCAGAGCTCATTATAGAGGTCTAGCTTGTGCATTTTAGCTTTTTGAGAAGCTCACCTAGCTGTCTCAAAGTTCCAAGTTTAGTTTTTCCATTCTTAGCTTATTTAATAAGTTCTAAGCTTTTTGTTTTGTCCAATTTAACTAGTACAAAGATTACTCAGTGTTTTAAAATTTTTCATAAGCTCATTAAAAGCTCATCAATGAACTCCACAAGGAAAGCTTTAGCTTTTTAGAAAGCTTAGTTGGTTAACTTGTTAGTTCCAGTGTTCTTTTTCATTTCCAAGATTATTTTAGTGCTTAAAAATAAGCTAAAAAGTACCTAGAAATCTAATAGGTACACTGTTTAACAATCAAGCTTGTGCTTATTGTTCAAGGCTTATTTCTAAGTATTTGTGCTTTTTCAGTTTTCATTTTAGCTTATTAACATTTGCTTAGCTTATTTCAGTTTACATTTGCTTATTTATTAGCTTAAATAGCCATTTGGCTAGTACTTGTGCTTTTTTCCATTTCTTGTTCAACTGTTAAGAAAACATAAGCTCAAACTGAGCTTATTAGTGGATTTTATAAAAAGTTCTAGTTATAAAATTTGCTTATCTAGTTGTGCTTAATCGGCTTTTAAAGAAAAAGTCAAAAAGAAAATAAAAATCAAAAGCAAGTTCTTTGGGATTCAACCCTGCCACCCAAATCACCACATACACACGCTACCGGCCGTTCTGGGACTTTGATGGTTATAGTTTGCATTATTTAATACTTAAGCCTTGTTTTCTATTTTAGCTTATTCGTATTCTTTAGCTTATTTCTAGCTTATTAAAATAAGTTGTCACAACTTTTGTATTTTTTTTAGCTTTGTATTAGTATAAAGTATTTTATAAAAAAGTTTCAGATTTTTCTTAATAGTTTTAGTATTTTTAATCATTTAATTAGTTTAAAATAGTATTTAATTCATAATAAAAATATAAAAGTCAAAAAAATATAAATCTTTTTCTAAAATTTTCTTTTGTCATATAGTAAGTAAGAAAATTGTTTTTACATTCGTAGGACTTTTATTTTATAAATTTTACGTTTTTCTTACGCACTCGTAATTTTTATATATAACGACGCTTTTCATTCTAGGTCACGTTTTTTATAATTTAGGTTTACGTTTTAATTAAAATAGTTTATTTAAGTTATTTTGTTTTATAAATCAAGAAAAACATCATTTTAAAAATAGTGATAGCGTTTATTTAATATAATTTAGCTTTTTAATTTTCTTTAATTTGCATTTAAGCGCCTGTAATTTACAAACTTTTTCTCTAGATATAATTATTCCAAATCATAACTTTTTCCATCAATATCACTCGATCACTACGTTTAGATTTAATCGCATTGGGACTTAACGACTGGGAAACACTATACTCTCCAGATCTTAATTGTATTGGTTTTAGACAGTTTGAATTTTATTACGGTTGACCATTCACAAGTGGTTAGCTTGTGTGATAAAACTCGACCGTCTGGACCCAATCAAAGATATAATACACAAACAAGCAAACAATTAAGCATGGGTTGCCTCCCACAAGCGCTTTTCTTTATTTATGAGTCTTGTAGCTAGACTCGGTCGGCCCCTAATGACTTCACTACCGTCACCTTCTTTTTCCCTATTCCTTCATCAAAAGGCGCGACGTTGTATGCTTACCGTGGATTCCTTCCCAAAGTTGTCTATTATGGTAACGGTTTTATCTTTTAGATTAGTCTCCTTCACCGTATAAGGCCCAAACCATCTCGGCTTGTTTCTACCTCTTAATGCTCTTATTCGTGATTTGTACAAAAGTACTTTCACTCCCTTTAAAAATTCCCTAGGGTTCCTTTGTGTTTGTGGTGTTGAGGTAGGATTATCTCATAATTTTTTATCGCGCTTCCACAATGTTGCATGGAGTCCTTGAACCATAAAATCTCTAAGCCCTCTTTCCCAATCGTTAAGTTTCTTCTTAACCACCTTGTTAGGGACTTGAGGATTCTCATCCGTAATCTTTTCCATAATCTTAAGAGGATACCTTGGAACAATTGGTATCCTAGTGTATCCCTTGCCGCTTTTAAGTATCATGATACCCTCACCGCATTTGATGGTTGCCTTGGCGTGGCGAAAAGGTGTTCCAAGAATGAGTGACATGTTTCTATCTTCCTCAATGTTTACAATCACGAAGTCCACCGGGTAGACAATATTAGCTACTTCTATTAAAACATCCAATGCTATTCCTATGGGGTAGACATATGTGTGATTTGCTAAGAAAAGTCTAAGATTGGTCTTGGCCGCTTTTCTTAGTCAACTTACTATACACCGATAATGGAATTATGTTTACATCGGACTTTGATCGCCTAAGGCATTTATATTATCAATGTCACCTATGCTACATGGTATCACAAATTTCCCCATGGTTTCGCTTTTGGTTCTTGGTTTTTAGAACCCACTCATACATAGGTCCCATAGGCATAGTGTCATACTCCTTTTCTGTTATTTCTCCTTCTAAGGCTTTTCTAAGAACCTCATTATACCTAAAGTTGTTCACTTGGTTAACACTGGTTTTCTTATTAATCTCATGGTAGTACTCAATGGTCTCGGGCTCATCATTGGTGTTAGCCTCCTCCTTCTTGCTTTTCTCCGTTTCCTTCTCTTCCATTGTTCCATCTTCATCAGGCACAATGGAAATGGCATTAACAAACGAAGTGGGAGGGTAATCATTGCTCCTTACCGCGACTTTTCTGGAACTTTTGTTTTGGTATACTCTTTTACCAAGTTCATCATCTCCGTCATATTGGCTCATCTCCTCTCTCGCTTATAAACCTCCTTTTCAAATTTTGCTAATTTCTCCGTATGGGTGCCATATACTCTCTTTGTTCCTTAAAGCTTGGTGAGAGTGGTATTGGTGAAGTAGAACGGAAGCTTCGTTCGGAATTGAGATTTTGCTCACGACTAGGATTCAAAAAGGGTGTTGAATTGTTGGTAGACCTAGCGGAATTAACCATTCCTCGAGGGATTTGTTCAGAGGCTCTCTTTTGCCTTTCAATGAGATAGTCAATCCTTCTTTCAAGAGCACTCATTTGCTCTTCAGTGATGTTGGAAGACTCATGAGGAATTGATATGGCATTAACCACTTTAACGAGGGTCAAGGTATTCATTCGGTTCCAGCGTGGATTTGATCGGCAAGCTCTTCTATAATATCCCATGATTCCTTAGCGTTGAAGTCGCTAAGCCTTCCACCGGCGGCTCGATCAATGGATCGCCTTGTGATGGAATTGGTATGGTCATAGAAGATTTGGATTTGAAGCCAAAGATCAATGCCATGGTGAGGGACTCTATGGAGTAAGTCCTTAAATAGAGTTCATTCCTCATAGAGAGACTCACCTTGAAGTTGTTGGAACGTCAAGATGTCTCGTCTAAGCTTAGAGGTTCTCCGGGTGGGAAAAATTGAGCAAGGAAACGAGGTGAGATCATCCCAACTTGAGATGGAGCCGCTGGAAGTCGCTCAATTACTAGCTTGGTCCCGTAGAGAGATTGGAAGAGACGCAGTGGTCTCCTCGAGAAGTAGCATCGAGGTCGATGGAATCGACAATTTTAAGGAAATCCTTAAGATGCTGATTAGGATCTTCGAAACGAAGTCCATGGAATGCACATCCGTTTTGCACCAACCGGATGGTGTCGGATCGCAGGGCCGTAGTTTGGGCTTGGTCCGGAAGCTCAATGGTGTTTCTATAGCCTAGGTGGCTTAGTCTTGAGTATTCACCAAGAGTACGGGCTCTTGGCGGGTCATTTGGTGGTAGGTTAATGAATGGTGGTGGGTTATCACCTTCCATGATGAAAAGTGATGGGGTTTACAAACAAAGGTCACGGAGAAGGCGGATAGACTACGAGGAAGCTAAAAATGAGAAAAAAACTTACTTGATAGGAATCAAGTAAGGAAACCTAAACGAGGTGAACTCCTAACTAGCTATTCTATTCCTCGGCAGCGGCGCCAAAAACTTGATACGCTTACACAAATACAGCCGGGTCAAAGGAAATTCCTTTTCTTCGAGCAAGTTTTATAACACCCTAGGCAGTGAGCCTAATCGTTGTAGTGTAGTATTAGGGTAAGCCACGGGTATTGATATCGTTTCTCTAGGGGAATAGGAATGCTAGTTGAGAAATTACTACGCTAAGGTTGGGGTTGAGGAAGATTATTTTTTAGCTTTTATATTTTTTAGAAAATTTAAATTACGAATCACGGGGTTGGATTTGGGGGTTTTGGTATTTCTACCGATTACTCTACTTATCTAATTATCTAATCTAAGTTAGGGGTAGTCTATGTCTAATTGTTGTGTGCTCAGATGATGATTTAAAAATGTGTTTACTTAGGTTTTACTACTCCCTAGTTATCTCTTATTGATGGTTGAATTGTCACGTCCTTATTCTTAATCGCGTTGTGTGTCTAAGGTCAGTATATGCGCTATCCATAACTCTTTGAAGCTACCAAAGGTTATTGCCTACAAAATCTCTAGAATTTATAAACTTAACACTAAGGTACTCTTTGGATGTTTTAGCCTACAATAACTCTAGGTGACTATAAGCTAAGATTCACAAAGATTAATCAAGCATTAATGACACAACGGATGACCTATCGCAATACTAGATCATTAACAATTAAGATAAGAGACAACCAATCAATATTCAATAATTAAGTTTCATATTCCTAAGCAAACACACAAGTAAATTAGCCGGACATGGAGAACATGCAAGCATACACACAATCAATTGAAGACATAATTGAATTAATGAAGTAAAACACTTATCTTGATGTAAGATAGGCTATGGAACCCTAAAATACTTGCACAAGACACTTGGTTCTTTTTAGGTTTCTACTCCACAAAACTACCTATCAAAACTAAAAATTCGGTTTATATATATAGGTTACAATCGCGATGGCGTCACTTTAATTGTGCCGTCAGTCGCCGTCAATACGTTTTCGTCTTGGCCATTGATTGCACGGCGTACCTTATGCCTGACGCTGCCGCCTTCAATCTTTGACGCCGCCGGATCAAATCTAGCCGCCTGACCGCGCGCCCTACTCTTTTAAAACCTGATGCCGTCACTTGATATTTAGCAATTTGGCTATTGAGCCGTCACAAAATATACACGACGGCGTCGCCATTTCGTGAGCCGTCCCCTTTAGGTTGTGACGCCCCTTCAGCCCAGCAGAGTGTCTCGATTCTGACTTTCCATATTTTCGATATTCGCTTTTTCGTCCGAAAGTGTCATTCACAATTTGCCTTCAAGAGACTTAAAAAGTGAAAATGAACGAAATTAAGTAATAACGGATACAAAAGTAATCAATTAAATTCCACCTCAAAATTATGCTTTTAAATCCTTATCGGTCAAGAAACCTCAAGGTGCAAAAACCACAAAAATGAAAAGAAAATCACATGAATGTATTTTACACTTTACTATGAAAAAAAAAAAAAAAAAAAAATCAAAACCTCTTTTCAACAAACTTAAAAAGGCAAAAAACTATGAAACACGTGCTTAAAGAAACAAATTTAAAAAAGAAAAGGAAAAAGAAAAAGAAAGATGATAGTACTACTAACAAAAACAAACTTCACCAACTATTCCCCCAATCTTCTTCAACAATAACCAATTAGGGTTCCATTTTCACCCACCATTTAATTCCGGTAATTTTAATTTCAAACTTTAATCCTTACTATTTATAGCATCAATACATTTATTAATTCCATTTTTCATTAATTTAGATTCTATTTAGGATCAGTATAAGTAGTTACTTTAATATTGTTAGATTTGCTTTAGTTTAATGTTAATAATTATAGTACCTTAAAAGCTGTTGCACAAGTTTTTATTTTCTTAATTTCTTGTTTTTAAGAAAATGATTAACTGACGGAACTAGGACGCGATGGAATCGTTAAAAACTACTGTATGATTTTTCCTAATTGCAACCTGGTTCTGTCAATGTCGACTGTGGTGTTTGTTTCGGCTTATATAGCGGGCTTATAGCTTATGTGGTCTTCGGTTTATTTGGGGTGTTTGTTTTTATTAGGCTTATGGTTTATTTTTTCGACATTTTTCAGTAAGCTCATTTTGTGGCTTATTTTGAAACATTTCAGAGTCTGTAAGCTTATCATGATGATAAGCTTGTATGCCGAAAAGTTTCAAAATAAGCCATAAAAAGTGTGGTTCTGAAACATAAGCCGAAAACCAAATAAGTCATAAGCCCGCTATATAAGCTGAAACAAAAACCCCCTTCATAAGCCCACTTTTTGTGGCTTATTTTGAAACTTATAGGTATAATATATGACATGATAAGCTTATATTAGCCGAAATGTTTCAAAATAAGCTACCAAAAGTGAACTTATGTAACATGAGCCGAAACAAGCCATAAGCGCTTAAGCCGAAACAAGCACCTACTATGAGATACGGGACTGGCGAATAGAGAGTAGCTTATTTGAGGCTTAACTGGAAATTTGAGGGGTTGTCTGTTTTAGCTTATTGGCTTAGATAGAGCCCATTCAAATGTTTGGATAATCTTATAACCTTAGGCTTATGAGCTTATATAAGGTGGGGTAACTGGAAATTTGAGGGGTTGTTTGTTTTAGCTTATTGTCTTATATAGAAAGTGTGAGCCCATTCAAATGTTTGGATAAGCTTATAAGCTTAGGTTTATGAGCTTATGTAAGGTGCCGTATAGGCTTATATAATTTTCTAAAACCTTTTTTCCACCTTTTTATCACAAGCTAATCCAAACACTCAACCTTAGCTTATTAGCTTATCTATCATAAGCCATAAGCTGCTTATTAAACATATGCTTAAGCCCAAAAAACAAGCTTTGACAAACACCCCCTGATAAGGTCATTTTTAATGACTTATTAGCTTATGAAATTAAATAAGCTATAAGCTCAAGTGATAAGCTCTTAAGGCACTAAAAGTGAGCTTAACAAATGTTGTTAGCGGGTAAGCCCATCAAGTTAGCTAAGACAAAACCCCCCTAAAATAGTAGACAGTTGTGTTAAGTCTAAGCCTCTAAGGTTTCAATTTTGAGTTGAATTTATGCATATGGAAAGTGCGTCTTATGCGGAGGTCACCAAATATTCAACTTTTTTTTTTTTTCATTAAGCTCACTAGTAGAAGTATCTTCCAACTTCTAAGCGTTGCCAAAACTTCCCTTGTAATGTTTTTAAGTTCTGAAACTTCAACATATAACATGGTTGACACCTCATCAAATTTACATATTGGAATCGAAATGTTGAAACCAATACATATTGGTGGCCTATAAGTTAGTTTCAATATTGAGTGGCATGTACACATATACCTTCCTTTTTATTAAAAAGTGTGTTAATATTTTAATTTTTTAAAGTCTTATGTAGGTGATGGTGTGAAGAGTCTGCCGATTTCTTTAAATCTAGTTGACATTACATGTACTGAGCATTGAGTGTGATTCATAATTGGATTATATTTCTCTCGCATACAGTTTTTGGAAATCAAATGGAGGATGGTAACCGGCTTGACCTTACCTTATCCCTACCTTGTGGTGGGCCATCTAGCGGTTCAAAGGGTAAGAACGAAGCTGGATCGGATGTGAGGGTGGAAGAAACGGATAGGGGTAGCAAATTGATTGATGATTTCAAGAATTTTCTTGATGGTGCTAATCATAAAGAAGAGTCGGTTGCTGGCCCGCAAAGAAGTAATCAGTCAAAACCAGAGGAGAATCTTTTCTACGACCTATCGAAGGGAACCGCTAATGCAGAGTCATCCAAGAGGAAAAATATGTTTGAAGAAATAAATGATCAAAAACGACATGAGAGAGATGCTTATCTTACTGGTTTGCATGTTAAGGGCCGAACCCCACATGTCTCAGTAAACACAGATGAAGGTTCTACAGCTGAAAATGAGGATGTGGCAGATTCTGAAGCCGAGGGTTCAACCTCAAAGCTCGATGCCTCAAAAAGATCCGATAGCAATAAGGAAGTCAGTGGCGTTGACTTGAAAAGTCAAAGTCAAAGGAGATTTACGATTTCATCAGAGAAAGATTTTAAAGGTGGGAATGGGTCACACAGTGTCTCGTTTTCAGGACAATCTGCAAATATACTGAATATGCCTTATTCATTGTCGGTGAAGGAGTCCAACTCTATTCCCGTGAGTCAAAGTCAAGCTTTTCCAGTCATGGGTAGTGCTAGTAATGATAGACCAGGAAACCAGCAGCCCGTGATTCCTGCGAATTTGCCTTTGATGTTTGGTTACTCTCCCGTTCAGTTGCCTACGGTGGAGGCAGGTAAATCTGAGGGTCCTGTTTCTCATTCATTGCAGTATCAACCTTCATATTTTGGCAGGGGCCCACCAAACCAAAATCAGCAAAACGATGGATTGAAGATTAACCAAGGTTTTCTTATAACTCCTTAAACGTATTAGCCTTATGGTCAGTTTAATGGATATAAAAAGAACTTAAGTTTTAGCCTCTTTTTGCCTGTTATTTATACTTTGGCAATCTTAATGAACCATTGGGATTTTGCTAAATAATTGAGAAATGGAATCATATAATGCATCTATATATATTATATAAAGATTTAGCGCGTGTGTGACTTTCGTGTTTGATCTTGAAAGTCCGTGAACTATGTAGTCTTTAGTCTGTTAGTCATTCATTTATGATGTTTTCTTCATCTTACTGTTTTATAAATTATTGCAGCCGCAACACCTATAAATGCACCGAAGCCATTTGAGAGGTCAAAAGAAGAAGGTTCATCTATGCATACAGAAGCTGACGCGGAAGGGTACCAATGGAAATGGAATAGACACTCCGAGAACAGAAGGGGTTCCTCCCGAATATCCAGCTATAAGGCCTGGTATCGCTGCAGAACTAAAATTCGGAGGAAGCGGATCATCTCCAAACCTACCATGGGTTTCTACAACGGGTCCTGGTCCTAATGGCAAAACTATATCAGGTGTTACATATAGATACAGTGGGACTCAAATCAATTGTGTGTGTGCTTGCCATGGGTCGCATTTGTCACCAGAAGAATTTGTCCAACATGCTAGTGAAGAACAGCCCAATATAAACGGCGGGTCCTCTGGTTTACCATCTTTTCCTAATAGCAACCCTGCTGCATCTGCTCAGAATTGATTCCGGTATTCCTAGTTCTTTCCTTTAGTAGTGAAGTCAATAAAAGTGGCAGATGCTAAAAAACAAAAACTGCTTATGATTTTGCCACTCTTGCGAAATACTATTCTCTCATTTATGTATTATATATATGCATAGCTTGTCTGTCAGCGTTAAAAAATATAGGAAGTTGTATCATGTATTTGTAATAACATTGATTTATGGAATGAAGCCTTTGTATTTTGTCCAAATGATGTCCTTTTTTCTCTCTTATATATTGTTTTTACTTCTTAGAGTTAAAGATAGACTATATACTGTATAGAGCTGTGTTTAAAAAAGCGCGAATCCTGAGGCGTGATGCGATCGATATAAGTAACATGCCACATCGACGCCCTAATGCGTCGCGGATATGGTGAGTATGCGTTTATCGTGAGGCATGCATCATCCCTTTTTGACGCATCATGTACTTTGGACCTTGTAACATAAAATTGGAATTTTGGCCTTCTAATGTGGTTCACTATAAATACGTGGGGTCCAAATTGACCAATTCCTAATAAAAGTAATCTCAAACCCCTAAAGTAATTGATGTTCGTTTTTGACTATTTATGTATTTTAGCAATATGGAATCACAAACTATGAAATGTCTTAATGTGTTTTTCGTCCTACATATAATTTACGTGTTTTTTTATAAAATTGTCGCGATCGGTACGCGATGTGCGTGCACTTTCACCTCGCTACCGCTTTTTGACCTTTAACGAAACCAAGCGCTTTTTTTGAAACCTAGATGTAGAGACTGGAAAGTTTTGCAACAATGCTACTTGTCTAATGCATAATGGAAGTATCAAAGTGTAAGCACACACAAATATTAGCCTCATAACTTTAAATGATTCAAAAGTAATCCCTGTTTTAAGATTGGCTTCTTTCAGCTTGTTTACTTTTCACCTATCAATTTATACGAAAATTTTTGGATTTGTTCCGCATAACATCTATACTTAGGTTGATTCCCGTACTGGGTGATTCTTTGACTTTGTCGGGGAATGTTGGCCATTAACACAGAGGAGTGATACAACATTACAACCATACAGGATCATGAAGAGCTGTTTTGGTACTTTTTAGGGTTTATAAATATACAAGTTACTAAGATTAGACATTAAACTAGGAAATCTCAAGTATTTTTTTTTAATCTCATCCTTATGATGTAAGAAAGTCAATGTGAAATTGTGAATAGTTTAGACTGTTGTGTGGCCTAGTGGCCACCATCAAGTACTTGTAAAGTCAACACAAAGGTTGGACTTTGGTTCAATAGATGTGGCAAGATGTGCTGACCAAGTCCTAGGTCAAAATGGGTCATATTTGGTAGAGTTGGGTTTGTTTGGGTTGACTGGCACATACCCTTTCGGAATGTGTTTTATTAGTAACTGATGCTTATCTTCTTGTGTCAATGCAAGTCGAGGAATCATATATTTACCACTTTAGTAATAGTAATAAGAAATGTGAGGTATAGTATTTGTGATGGCTGCTTAGTAAAAGTAATAAGAAAAGCTGTCATGGCATGACCAAGGACAATAAAAGATTTTCTGGAACTTTTTGGTTCTAGACTAAGCCTAATTGCTTAGGCATAATAGTGACCAACATCATCACCGTTATTTAGCATATACCAACAAGACCAATATTACCACCAAACGAGTGTAATCGACCTCCAACTTCAAATCAAAATACCTCACTTACACACAAATATACCTCATAAAAACTAACATCACACACACAACCAACATCCAAGTCTTGTGCACAAACTCACAAAAGGGGACCACACATCATTATTGGGTTGTGTTATAAGCAAACCAGGCGTGGGGATAACTCCTCCAACCTCTATTATACCCAACATAAAGTTTGTCTTAGGATTTTAGTGTAACTCATAGTTCAAGTTTGACACAATAAACAACGTGCGAAATGTGTACATATAAAAAAGTTTCAGGCTACATTAAATAAGAAGCGGGCCGAAGGGGTTCTTGCGGGTGGGGTATTGTGAATTACATGGATTTTCTTTTCGTAGTTTAATATTGTGTCAAAAATCTCGATTTTTATAAAATGCACTTTGTCCAACAATTTTGTTTGTCAGTAGTTTAAATTAAATGCACCTGATATCTATTACTCCTAACTCCTAAGTTCACCATATCTATAATACAAACGAACTTACTTTGTTAAATTTATTATCAAGTTATTTAGGTAATGAAACATGTTGGTTTGTGTAAATATGACTAGTATTACCGGTTGAATTTCAACCATTTAAATCCCTTTAAATAATTTCCACCTCATTTATTTCTTTTCCACATAATTTTTTTACCTGGTAATCTTAGCCGACCCAACATTTAACCTGAACTAACAAGCCTTATTTCATAACCCGTCTCACCATTTGTTTCCTCTTTTTTCCCACTTTCATCTCTTTCACCTTAAACGTTAATCCTAAGAGCACGAGGTTGGTGAAGAAGCCAAACCTTCTTCACGCCACGGATGCCACATCATTTCAACACACACACTTAAAAATACCCCAATTCACAACTAACCTCAACATCTTCACTGGCCCTACCCACCCTCATTTTATAAAGAATTAAACCGTTTATAAACCTTCACTTGCAAAATCGTTTTGTCTTTATTTGTGTCGTCAGACAGTGAGACACCAAACTATCAAGTAGCTTGGTGTGACGGCGAGGATGGTGGAGAGATCACGAACACCACGTAGGCGCATAGCTTCTTCTTGTGACACCTCATGCTCTAATTTCTACCAAACATGAACCTTAATTTCCACCAAACCTTAACCCAAATGTAATATGTATCCCTATTCCTCCTCGCATATTTTGTCACACCTTAAACCTAATTTCATCATGTCATCATCTTCTTCTTCTTCAATATATCAAACGAAAATCGTTACATACTAGACGAATGTGAGTGTAATCTCCCTTTAAGGGTTTTAGAATCACGACGCCCAAAACCCAAAGAAGGAAATTCGTTGTTTGTCAAAATTGATCCATTTTATTTTTATTATTATTTTATTATTTTTTTTTTCTTTCCCAAAAAGGTAGCTTCTTTATATGTCTTATTGAATGATTTGTTCCATAAACCCTTTAAGAAGAAGTGTCAAACTTGGGAGTGTATGATCCGAAATTGAGAATGATAGGTAGAGGCATTTCTTTACCTGATGTATGTAATGTTAAACCCAAATCAAAGAAAGGGATCGGTTATCGGAATGAATTGTGAAGAAATGATTGAAATGTTAGAGATGGAGTTGAAAGTCAACTATCATTGTATTGCAATTGTTATCTCCTTGATCTTGGCATTGAAGTAGTTTGGCAAATGTAGTAGGTTAATGTATGTACCAATGGTGGTGTTGTATTTTCTGTTCAATGAAAATATGTCATTTCTTTTATAAGTTTGTTAATACAAATAAACCGTAAAAACGTTTATTTATATTTTACGATCTTCTAATATTTTGTCGATAACAAACGTAAAATCATTTTAAAAAAAAATAAAAATACGTAAATGGTTTGAGCCAATAGCTTACTAACACACTTACGTTTTCACATAAAACACTAAACAAGTAAAAGTGATTTTATGATTTAGTAAATACATATGTACAACAACTAGTGTTTAGATATTGGGCAAATATATACATAACTATTATGTATCATAATGGGTAATACAATGGGTAGAAGTTTAAGTATTTGACCCATTGACTAAATACATTGAATGTGGTTGGGTAAAACCCAAAGTCCATGACCCATACCCATAACCCATTGAATGACATCATGCATAAGTCATAAATGGATATTATCCATGACCCATGGATTTAACCCATGACACATGGACTAGATGCATTGCATCTTGTAGATACATTGTATCTACTAGGATACCCATGGTCCAAAGTCTAGGACCCATGACCCATAACCCATGACCCATGACCCAAAACCCATGGGAAAAGAGGAGCATCCCACGGATCCCCAGATTACACGGACATATCCCTCAAGTGAGGGATCCATGGGATCCGTGGAACAAGAGCTAAATTTCTTCAATAAATAGTGAGCCATTTCTTCATTTTATGCTGCCACCCCACACATATTTCTCCTAGTATTGTAAACCTTCTAACCTCAGATCCTAAGGATCTCTCTATGTATTTTGTGTTTTGTTTTTGTGTGATTCTCTAGGTTCCTCTTAAAGGCGAGATCACCACCTTCAAGCCGAGCAAGCTCAAGTACATGAGTTGCCATGCTTCGTCATCATCAAGACTACTAAGGTTCTCTTGTTGATACTTTTCTCCTTCCATAGTGTTGTGTCAAAGGCATTAGTGAAGGATGCCGAAGAGTCAAGATAAAGCATGAAGAAAGTGTGCACCGTCAAGGGCATTAGTGAAGAATGCTAAAGGAGTCAAGAAGAAGGCATTAGTGAAAGGTGCCAAACGTCCGTGTCAAGGGCATTAGTGAAGGATGCCTGTCAAGTCAGTGGCATTAGTGAACGATGCCAATGGTGTATAATCGATGAGGTGCATCGATGTACAAATAGAGATAGGTTGTATCCAAGGATATTGATATCCTTGATGATGTTGTAACAAGGAGTGGGTATCCTTTGAGATAGGTGTTGTGTAGTGTTGGGTAGTAGTTCCTCCATTGTAATGGAACTCGGATATAGCCTAGTACCGGATAAAGGGGCGTTGTGGTAGGTGTGGTTCTACCTTGGGAAGAACCCGTGTCTAGCCTAGCACCGAAAAAGAGTAGGCGACATTGTGAAGGCTTCTCCGCCATAAGGAGTTGGGTCGATGTAGTGATTACGAACTCTTGAGTAGATGACTCGGGGAGTGGAGTAGGGCAAGGAAGGTGTCCTTGTAGCCGAACCACTATAAACACTCGTGTCGTGGTTATGTGTTTCTTACTATTTATCTTTCATTACACATTTATATATCTATCTATCAATGTCCAACATACACATTCAAGTAGATTGACATAAGTCGATCTAAATATTTTAAAACGAAGTTTTAATTGGTAAAACTATTCAACCCCCTTCTAGTTTTCCACAATTGGCATCAGAGCTTTGTTACCAAGTTTCTTAGAGTATGTTGTACTTTAAAAACTTAATACGATCCGTGTATGTTTGAAAACTAAAGAAGGAAATCTTTAAAACAAATTGTTTCTTTCGTTGGATATTGATAGATTATTCTAACATTTTTTCAAGAAATATTCATGCTAGGATCTCTCCAAAGTCTTTATTTCTATTCAAAGAATAATGAAGTCAACCTTCAAGGAAGAATCTAAAAGTAATCGCAACCTACTTATTTTAAGTACAACCGATTACTTTAAAAGCTCATGAAGTATTTTCGGTTTTATGGTCTCCATAAACCATACCAAGAGCGTAGTAGTATGTTTACTTATCGTTAGCTAGTTTACATCTACAGTACATGAATATGTTGATACCATTTTTTATTTTATTTAGACGTTAATAATTGCTAGTCTCTAAAAGTCTCTTTTGCCACTTTCCGACTTACTATCATCTGGGAATAGTATTCCTCCTTGATCTCATCAAACTAACTGCTACAAAATGCATCCTTGATAATTAACTTATCAAAACCCGTTGACCAAACATCTATTGAATTAGAAACCTCAAAACTATTTTTGTTCCATAAGCTAGTTTATAACTTATTACAAAATAACGCCTAACACTTTTTTCACAAGAGTCGGATCCCTCAAGTTGTTCTAGCGGATCCCTATTGCAAGGGATCCGGGGAACCGTAGACGTAAACCGCCTATACGCTTTTCAAAATCAATTCTGCTTCTTTTCCCTCTCCTCACAAAACATAAAAAAAGACCCAATTGCTGTTTTCATCTCCATAGGACTTCATATCCTTGAGCATCCTCCTCTAGAACATTATTGTAAGTAATTACACTCATATGGTCTAATCTTCATCATCTTTATCCTAGGGTTTATGGTTTTCAATTTTTCTTAGACAATTGATAAAATTAGGTTTTGCAAAATTGATCACTAGAAAAGGTTTTCACATAACTATTGTGCTTACAACATTGTTAATACAAATCAAAATCATAAACCCATCTCAAAAAAATTTACCTAATTGGAATATTTGTTTTTCTAGTGCCAACCATGCCGAAAGCTACCCAACAAGACCACCATGATACCGTCCACTACCTCACCAAATACTATCGAAAAGAGGGGTTGTCAAAAACCGATCGTAAAATCTTCAAAAGACTTGAAAAACGACGAAGGTCGTGTGGTCAAGGAATGTTTCCTTGAAAATATCGACATTCGTCAAGTCTTCTCGGCAATCAACTTTGATTGTCTTCTTGATATAGATGAACAAACTTGTCCGGTTTCCATCTTTGAATTCTACAAAAGCATTAGGATCATTTGAAATACCGATGATAGCATTTCAATCACTTTTATCATCAATAAACAAAACTCCACTCTACCCCTCAACACATTTGCTCAAATCCTTCACATTCCTTGTGAAGGAATTTGTATGTACTCCCAAGATTGGGCAATATCTACTCAATCCTTTGCACTTGATTCCAAACTAATCTACCGTACTCCTCTTGATGACCCCGCAATTGTTCGAGACACCATTTTCCAAATTAGAGCCGACCAATCTCGCTTCAACCGCAACAAAGAGCTCATTTACCGTGATCCCTTTCAAATGGAACTTTTCGAAATCAATTCCATCTATAGAAAATGGGAAGAAATTCTTAGGGAAATGTCATTAGTTTGTCGAAACAAAGACCATCAAAATGCATGTCTTGTCCAAATGATTTATTGCCTCATTCACCAAAGGCCATTTAATCTAGCCTATTACATGGTGAAGAGAATGGTCGGGGTATTCAAAGTTGCCAACATGGTACTTCCCTATAGTATGCTCCTAACACGACTCCATGAGTATGTTAGTGCAATGCAACCATCTCCAATCAACGATGATCATTTCCTTTCCGATCACATCATGATACCACTTACCAAACAACCCTCTAAACGGTTCATGGTCAATGGAAGAAAACCTAAGGCTCTCCCGGACTCCTCGGACGAAGAAGAAGAAGTAAATATCAACCCGGTACGACAATGTCGACTTGGACCCCATTACCTACTTTCAACAACTTCCAACACTTCCTAACAAGACCGCATAATTCAAACAATTGAAGGGTATGATCCAATGCCTAACTAACTACGTCGTGAAGTCAGGAAAGAGGAAGAGAAAAGATTGACAAAAGATACATTAGGATTATGTTTGCTTTTAGACATTTTGTTTATCTATTTACAATGAATGCTTATGTTTGTGAAGCACTTTAGTTTGGTTGTTTGGATATTATCATCGCTACTCTTATTTATGATATGATTTATGAGTTAATTTGTTTGTTTTTGTTGTTCTTTAGAGTAGAGATCCATAGAAATTAGTATACATAGTATCGTGCAAAATCTGCATCCCTTTCTGTGATGCTTTTGATCTGCAGTTGCCGGATCCCTAAGGCTATACTAGACAGATCCCTCCTTAGAGGGAACTATGGGATCCGTGGCAACAAATGTGCAATGCAGAATCCTACACATCAAAACATCTCACTATATCACTTCACACTAGCTAATCATAAGGCCTTAGGACCACTTAAGTCTTCTTCAAGCTCAGTAAGCTTCACACCCACTCATAGCTCATTTAGGATCATACTTAAAGTGCTTTTTAATTTACCAAATCACCAAAACTCATCATCCTTCCACTCTTACACTCACACATCATCTATCACATGTCAACACACCTAGTGTTATAAATCTCTCAATTTTAACAAATTGATTTTAGTCATCTCTACCTCAAAATGGGTCAAAAACTAGTTTTTCAATTCTTATAATTTTTAAGGATTTTTCAAATTTTATCCCCAAGTTGCCATCTGATCTCTAGGATCATTTAACATGACTTGACATTATTAAAATTCCTAGTGTCATCCTTGATCACCCATTGGTGATCATAAAGTCCCATTTTCCTTCTATAAAAGGCAATTAATAGCTACCTCCACTCATTACCCTTGATCATTTAAGTCACACCTCATTTAAAACACTTAAGAAGACTAAGACACTCAAGATGTATAGGTATTAGATTGTACCAACATCATTTTCTTCTTTTCTTGACTGCTGATAGCCGAATCCCTAGGATTAGCCTAGGGCGGATCCCTCATAGGAGGGAACCGGGAACCGGCAGATTCAGTAAATGCTGCCTAAAACAATCATTTCAAGCCCTTTTGGCTAACTTGAACACTCCATCCTGCCTTAATTAAACTCATAGATCAGTGCACATTTGTAGTTGACCCTTGTGCATGCAAATCATCACATTTCTAAGGATTTTAGTGGTTTAAGTCTTTAATGCACTTCCCAAATCCTTCCCTTTATAAGTCATCTTGTTAGAATCTCTTAGTCATCAACCACAACATAATTCTCAGCATTTAGAAACCTTCTCCTTAGTCATTTCATCATGAGGAAAGCTCATAGTGCTAACTCATCCACCAAAGAACCACCCAAGAAACTTGCTCGTGTTGTACATGAAATTTCCTCAACCGAATAATCTCCCGTCAAATCCACAAATGCTAGGATTTCTCCTCTACCAACTCAACCAATCAAACCAATCCCCAAAAGGATTGTTCCTACAAAAATATCACCACCAAACACCACAATTTCTACTAAACCAAACACACCCATTTCCACCCAACCATCATCTTTGGTTCCTAGAGCCATATCATTTACCACCTCTCTACAATTTAGAGGACTTGCCTCCTAGGCCATCCAATCCTCCACCATTGCCGACACTCTCTTCAATAGAGAAGAATGTGCAACAAACCCAAGGTGTTGAATCAACACTTGCATCGGTATCCTTTTCTCCATTTCCCTCAAATGGCCCATTTTGGATTATGAGGAATCATCAAAGTCAACCACCCAACCACCCAACCACATGGAAGTTGACACCTCTCTACCTTCACCATCATCCTTTGTTGAGCCATCGTTGAATGTGCCTCCACCAATCCCTCCTTCGTTTAAGGATCCTTAACCTCCTTTACGTGAACCTCCACATCAAGCCGCTCCATTTTTACCACCACCTTTTCCAAGCCATGACAAGGATTGCTATCATTGTCAACACGTTGAAGGCTTGATACATGAACTACGTGAAGAGCAACGTTTCATGTTTTATCACCTCCTCCAACGTTTCGATGAGGTCAACAAACCTAAACAAGTGTGAGCTTAAGGATTCAAGTGGTTTTATAGTCTTAAGCTTAACTTAGATCGTTTAGGAATCACATTTCATGTTTAAATCATTCTCTTAGTTTTAGAGATTTGTAGATCATTTCATGTAGTTTTATTGAATGAAGTTACATGATATATGTCATGTTGTTTTGAGTATATGATTGGTGATTTAATTACATATCTCATTTTGATTGTGACATCATTTGTTCACATCACCATTGCTGTCTTAAGCTTTCAGACAGACGGATCCCTACGTATTGTCTAGACGGATCCCACCAAGGAGCGGATCCCTCCAAGGAGGGAACCGTGGGATCCGTGCAACAGAAGACTTGTTTTCTACTAAATTGAGTCTTATTTGCAGGAAATTATGCATTATATACTTGTTTTCTAACCTTTGTTTTGTAGATTTTCAATATACATATGAAGACTTTGACACCCTAAGCTAGGGGGAGTTTCGTGTCAAAGCGATACATTGCAAAATCATTTGCAATATATCTTAGGATTACGATACACGACGTCCCTTTGCAAAGTTGCAATCATCAAGGGGGAGCATTATCGTCACAAAGACGAAACCATTTGCAAACATAGTTGCAATGCATTAGCTTAGTATATTTTTACTTGACGCCCTCACAAAGGGATGGACTCGTCAAGGGGGAGCTAAGACGAGAGCACTTCCCGTCACTTGCTCTCTATATTCTTATTTTCTTTCTTATTATATATTTTTTCTTAAAACAATGTGTTAGTTTCTTTTCGACGCTCTTTTTGTTTCGACAAAAAGGGGGGAGAAGAGAGAAAAAACTCCAATTCAAAATTTTACGAATTTTAGTTTTTCCTTAACATAATTTTGTGTTTTATCATCAACAAAAAGGGGGAGATTGTTAATACAAATAAGCCGTAAAAAAGTTTATTAATGTTTTACGATCTTCTAATGTTTTCTCGATAACAAACGTAAAATCATTTTAACAAAAAAAATAAAATACGTAAATGGTTTGAGCCAATAGTTTACAAGCACACTTACGTTTTCACATAAAACACTAAACAAGTAAAAGTGATTTTATAATTTAGTAATACATATGTACAACAACTAGTGTTTACATATTGGGCAAATATATACATAACTAGTATGTATCATAAGGGGTTATACAATGGGTAGAAGTTTAAATATTTGACCCATTGACTAAATACATTGAATGTGGTTGGGTAAAACCCAAAGTCCATGACCCATACCCATGGATCATAACCCATAACCCATTGCATGATATCATGCATAAGTCATAATGGGTATAACCCATGACCCATGGATTTAACCCATGACCCATGGACTAGATGCATTGCATCTTGTAGATACATTGTATCTACTTGGATACCCATGGTCCAAAGTCTAGGACCCATGACCCATAACCCATGACCCATGACCCATGACCGATGGCCCAAAACCCATGGGTAAAGAGGAGCGTCCTACGGATCCCCAGGAATACACTGGACGGATCCCTCAAGTGAGGGATCTGTGGAACAGTAGCTAATTTTCCTCTATAAATAGTGAGCCATTTCTTCATTTTGGGTTGCCACTCTCACACATACTTTCTCTTAGTATTGTAAATCTTCTAACCCCAGATCCTCAGGATCTCTCTATGTAGTTCGTGTTTTGTTTCTGTGTGATTCTCTAGGTTCCTCTTAAAGGCTAGATCACCACCTCTTGAAGTCGAGCAAGCTCAAGTCCATGAGTTGCCATGCTTCGTCATCATCAAGACTACTCAGGTTCTCTTGTTGATAGTTCTTTCTTCCTCCATAAGAAGTTTTGTGTCAAAGGCATTAGTGAAGGATGCCGAAAGAGTCAAGACGAAAGCATTAGTGAAAGGTGCTTAAACGTCCGTGTCAAAGGCGTTAGTGAAGGATACCAAAGGAGTCAAGACGAAGGCATTAGTGAAAGGTGTCAAACGTCCGTGTCAAGGGCATTAGTGAAGGGTGTCTAGAAGTCAAGTCAAGTGGCATTAGTAAAAGATGCCAAGGGTGTATAATCGATGAGGTGCATCGATATACAAATAGAGATAGGTTGTATCCAAGGATATTGATATCCTTGATGATGTTGTAATAAGGAGTGGGTCTCCTTTGGGTTAGGTGTTGTGTAGTGTTGGGTAGTAGTTCCTCTATTGTAATGGAACTCGGTATCTAGCCTAGTACCGGATAAAGGGTAGGCGACGTTCTGATAGGTGTGGCACTACCTTGTGGAAGAACCCGGTGTCTAGCCTAGTACCGGAAAAAGAGTAGGCGACGTTGTGAAGGCTTCTCCACCATAAGGAGTTGGTGTCGTGTAGTGTTTACGAACTCTCGAGTAGGTGACTCGGGGAGTGGAGTAGGGCAATGAAGGTGTCCTTGTAGCCGAACCACTATAAACACTTGCGTCGTGGTTTTGTGTTTCTCACTCTTCTCTTTTACATTACATATTTCGTTATCTATCTATCAACATCCAACATACACATCTAAATAGATTGACATAAGTCGATCTAAATATTTTAAAACATCGTTTTAATTGGTAAAACTATACAACCCTCCCCCATTCTAGTTTTCCACAAAACATATATTCTTCATAAGAAAAAACACATACATAAATTGTCCTTACGTGCTTACATCATCACTGCTAACCATGATTTTTTACATCACAAGTTCATCCGGTTTCAACACCACAATTTCATCCGATTTGAGAGTATGTTATCCATCTCTTTTTATCGACTACATATATATTTAAGTTTTTCTATGAATGCACATAGATATCTATATGTCTATCAACTTTTGTTTTTATATGTATTACTTGTAAAATCAATCCATAGTAATGCCTACCAATTTTGATTGAACTAAAGCATTTACGTATTTGTTTATAACTTGTATCAATACTTGATTCTATATCTACATGTATCAAATTATGATTATACGAATTATGCGTAACTATTCGCAGATTAGTGTGATTTTAATATATATTTTATCGAATGTATATGTTTGTGTTTATTTATGTACATTTTATGTTTTTGATAAAACACAATATAAGTGTGCACCTTTTCTTCTTTTCAATTTTTGTTTATTGATATAAACAAAATTGACACTTGACTCTATCTTAGTAAGTATATATCTATTAACTTTTATTTTTTCTAAACATGTTTATAATAATAAATAATGTTGATGAGTTACGTGTTTGTGTTTTTTGTTTTTTTTTGAATATATGTTTTTAGAATTTGTGTTTTATTGATAAGTATACATCTATTATGTTAATACAAATAAGCCGTAAAAACGTTTATTTATATTTTACGATCTTCTAATGTCTTGTCGATAACAAACGTAAAATCATTTTAACGAAACAAATAGAATACGTAAATAGTTTGAGTCAATAGTTCCTAACATACTTACGTTTTCACATAAAACACTAAAACAAGTATAAGTGATTTTATGATTTAGATACATATGTACAACAACTAGTGTTTACATATTGGGTTAGCATATACTTAAACTAAGTATACTAAAATGGGTAAAAACAAGTATATACTAAAATGGGTAAAAATAAGTATATACTAATTGGGTAAAAACTAGCAAATGGTATTGACCCATAACCCATAGTTTTATATATACCACTTAACCAAGTTCATTGTATCTAGAAAGAAAACCATGGATCAACCCATAACCCATGACCCATGACCCATAACCAAAAATACCCATGGGCAAAAAGGAGCGTCCCACGGATCCCTAGCTTTGTGCTAGCCGGGTCCCTTGTGGGAGGGATCCGCGAGATCTGGGGAGCAGTAGATAATTTCCTCTATAAATAGAGAGCCATTTCTTCCTTTCTACTAACCACTTTACATACATACTTCCCCAAGTATTATAACCCTCTAACCTCAGATCCAAGTGATCTATATAGTTTGTCTTTTGTTTTTGTGTGATTCTCTAGGTTCCTCTTAAAGGCGAGATCACCACTTCTTGAAGACGAGGAAGCTCTAGTCCATGAGTTGCCATGCTTCGTCATCATCAAGACAACTAAGGTTCTCTTGTTGATAGTTCTTTCTTCCTCCGTAGATGTTGGGTTAAAGGCATTAGTGAAGGATGCCGAAATTGTCAAGATGAAAGCATTAGTGAAAGGTGCTTATCGTCCGTGTCAAGAGCATTAGTGAAGAATGCTAAAGGTGTCAAGACGAATGCATTAGTGAAGGGTGCCAAGCGTTGTGTCAAAGGCATTAGTGAAGGATGCCTAAGAATCAAATCAAGTGGCATTTGGGAAGAATGCCTAGGTCGTATAATCGATGTGGTGCATCATTATACATATAAGTATTTGTTTACTTTCAAGGATGGTGATATCCTTGATGGTGTTTATAACAGGTGGATCTCCTTGATATTAGGTGTTGTGTTGTGAAGGGTATTAGTTCCTCCATAGTAATGGAACTAGGTGCTTAGCCTAGTACCTAATAAAGGGTAGGCGACGTTGTGATAGGATTAGTTCTCCTTTGTGTGAAAGAACTCGGTAGTTAGCTTAGCACCGTATAAAGGGTAGGCGACGTTGTGTTAGGTGTGGTTCGCCTTGGTGTGAAGGAACTCGGTATTTAGCTTTGTACCGGAAAAGGTTAGCGGCGTTGTGAAGGCTTCACCGCCATAAGGAGTTGGTGTAGTGCTTACGAACTCTCGAGTAGGTGACTCGGGGAGTGGAGTAGGGCAAGGAAGGTGTCCTTGTAGCCGAACCACTATAAATACTTGTTTCGTGGTGATGTGCTTCTTACTCTTTATCTTTCATTACACGTTTACATATCTATCTATCAACGTCCAACATAAACAACCAAATAGATTGACATAAGTCGATCTAAATATTTAAAAGAAATTTTTAAATTGGTAAAACTATTCAACCCCCCATCCTAGTTTTCCTCATATTAGATTTTAATCATTTTGAATAGATATATAATCATAAATAACGTTGATTGGATTAATGTATGTCTTCTTTTTGCTATTTGTAGAATTTGTGTTTAGTTGATAATTTGATTCGCTAAATTTTACTTTTCGAATTGTTGAGTATCAAGAATTTTTGTTTTTTAATGAATGTGACTATATGTGCACGTGTTTTTATGTATACATTGCATTATTAATTTAATTAAATTGGCGACATCTGTTAATGGGAAATGATTTGCACACTTTTATTTTTTATTTGCATATTTCATCCTGTGCTAAAAAGAGTTGTACATTTGTTATATACTGCTTTTCTAGTTTGTAAATTAGAGTGTGTAAATAAAATAAAAAAATTGAGTGTGCCAATCAACACTCTCTTCTAATAGTTTCTCTTTTGATAATTTTGGGTCAAAAATATGTTACATGTGATAACTAAAAAAAGGTATGTAATTTAGTATTATTATATACTATCAATACAACTTATATAATTAGTAATTTTCTTTTCAACAAAACATATTATGTATAGAATCAATAAAAGATTAAATATTTATAGTAATATTATATATAAAAAATAATACTTACAAAAGATAAGTAATAATTATTAATTCATAAAAGATATTTTTTATAATTAAAATAGTAATTAAACATATGTTTAATAAATATTTTGTAACTTTTTTTTTTTAATAAAAGGAGAGCATTTCTCAAACTATTGTACAAATATGTATAGATAGTAATATAATTCTCAAAAAAGAGTTTCAAAATTTTTTGATCCACGCAATTTTTTTCGTATCTTTATGACTTTTTTTAGGGGACTTTTGTATATATATCCTCCAAAGATACAAATTAAATATACATTCAATACATTCATAAAAACCGATGTACTTTGAATACTAAAACTTATGCAAATGATATACATGCAACTTTTCTACTTTTTTTTTTTGGTAAAAGGGCATGCAACTTTTCTACTTTTGGAAGGATAAATATGTAATTTTTCTTCTTATTCTTTTTATGAAATTTTCTCCTTATATTTTCTTGTAAACATAACAACAAAAATGCATATATATAATATATGTAAGATAATACCAAATATTAATAGGATAAGTAAAATGTAATCATTTAACTTTTAACAAATGGTTTAACTAAGATAAAACATTTTATGGTCTGTTATTGTTCATATAACGTTTTTTTTTTTTTACCTCTAATTACTTCAATGATTATACATTTCAAGACATAACTATCTATCATTTTACAGTTTGCATCATGGATCGAGACCGTTTGAGATAACAACCTCACCGCAACACACATTATAAAACTACTCATGATGACGGAAAAAATAATTTGTTCATTATATGGTAAAAAATAACGCATTACTTTAGCTTTTTTGGGTAATAGCCTTTGTTTAATTAAATGGTAAAAAAATTGTTACATCAAACAGTAAGAAAAAAGTTTGTCAATTCATCATGAACTATTTAAAGTCATTATTGTAGGTGCCGTTCTATGAATCGGCGACATTTTTTAGGGTCATGTACGAAATTATATAATGAGGCATTTCGTTAGACAATATTATACATAAAGTGTCACCGTTTATAATATATAATGCAATTAGTTATCTAAACATTCTAACATATTATTACTCATTTAAGATATTTTTTCATCCAAATACTTTTTCTTTCGTGAAAAATATGTCTACATATGAATATAATTATTAACGGGACAAATTTTGAGACCCTAGAAATTCTGGGCCCTGAGCGGTCGCTCACCTTGCAAACCCTCAAAGACGGCCCTGTGCCATATTAAGCATACTTTTTTGTTTTAGTTTTGTTTGTCAACCTTGCAATGTGAGGCAGTGAGGATGATACTTAGTTGTTTTATTCCATTGTTTCATAACATGCCATGTGAAAAATTATTTTCTTTTGTGGACATTAACATAACTTGAAGGGAAAAAGGAAGGTGAATCATTTAGCATCATTGACAAAAGAGCTCCAAGAACTGAAAATACAAATCGAGGCAGAAAGAGCTACCTATGTTAATGTAAGTCGATCGATCCATCCTTTATAAGTATCAAATAGTGTGATCATATCTAAACATCGTTACATTTATGTCGTATAAAATTGAAAGTAGCCTTATATCATATTATACAAGAAAAAGCCGCGGAAAACAAACGCAAGGTAGGAGGCATTTCTTATTGGGTAAATTGTCTAAAAAGGCATCGAACTTGCAACATTTTCCTTTTGTGGGCATCGAACTTTTTTTTTTCCTAAAGTAGCCTAAACTTTCCTAATTTTCCTATTGTAGCCTCTAATAAAAAATTAATTACATAAATTTACATAAACCATCCATGTGGCTCTAAACAATTACACCGTTCATCCTTGAGTCAATTACATAAAAGGTCACTGTGGCACTAATAATTTATACATTTCGTCCTTGACCTATATGTGACTGTGCATTGTGTTGCGGGATTGTTGCCGAAGGATCAATTTCATTCTTCTTCTCAAAGACTTGGCTGGCATTATCAGACACATTGTAAGGATCTACTTCATGAACATCAGAATTGACCTCTCCAACTTCTCCCTGATATGTTAAAATGTTTCGTATATTGTTGAACCTTCTGCATACAAAATTCAACATCAGTGACTTTGTTCACTTCTGATTCAGTTTGCTATGCCTGTTGTGTTCTAGATGATATCTTGGAGGACTTTTGTTTCTTTGACTTCTTTTCAGAATTTCCTTCAACCTCACATGCTTCAGCTTTGACTTCTTTTGGAGCAAATGATTCATTAGCTAACTTATTCTGAACCTGTGGCACCTCAGCAACATCAACAGATGATACCTTGCAATCAACAAGATGTTCAGGCCTTAAAACTTGATCGTGTGGAGGTCCCACAGAGGGCACTGATGACATTTCAAATTTGTCTGCACGCACAGACATCAAAGCATCATCATAGTTTGATATTGTAACACTGTCATCATTTCTTAAACCAACTTGACATGTATGCTCCTAACGGGTAAACCCATGTAGAACATCTCATGTGCAGACTGAAACCCTGGACGGTCCATCGAAGGGCTCCCAACGGGTAAACCCAATATCTGAATCTCTCCAAATGAGTGCTTAGCCAAATGTATCTTACCCCAAATCTGTTGTTGCAGCTCCTGCTTGTTGCTGTGTAAGCAACAAGTAATCATCCAACGCAGACACGGTATTGCTGTTGCAGTAAACTTAACAGTTGGAGTTCGTGAGAGGCCAGAAGAAAGCAACTTTTCAGGAATTAATGGACCAGGCGGACTATAAAATCTTTGGGAATGTACATTTGCAAGCGTAGACTGATTATGTGGTTGCAGTCTTTGGTGTATATTTATGTGATATCAGGTATAGGGCCAACAGAAGCTGTACTGTTGACTGCAGAAGCTGTAGGCCAGCTTATAGCTCCACTGTTGACTGCAGAAGCTGTAGGCCTATCAGATTGTTGAATCCTGAGAGTAATATCAGGTATAGGGCCAACAGAAGACGCATCCCTCCCAGACGAAAGAGAGTAAGGATTCGACAATAATCTTTTCTTTTCAAAAGCTGTATCCTCTTGGCAAGCTGGTATAAGTTATTCCAATTCTCTGTTCCTGAAGGAGGAACCGGGTTGGAGTTTCCAAAATATCCATGCATACCTGTAAAGTGACCAAACTATCAGTCATTGATCATAATATACCTTAGAAGTCAAATTTAGTTCATTACTTAGTATGCCCCCTTTGTCTCCCTTTAATATAAACAGCCAGTGAAATAACATACTAATAGACATAACAATATACTACATCACAAAGAATAAAAAGTAGATGGATTTACTTAGTTCTATTCTATTTCAAACAGGTCAATAATACAGGGGAATCCAGCAAAAGTATATTTCAAATGAACTCAACCTTCAACTGCTATATCCAAATATCTAGTTCATAGTTGTAGTGATAATTAACACATCAGCTACACGTAAAATACCAATTGCTCAGGAGATCACGTATCTGACCTTCAGTCTTCCCTTCAATAGAATCAAACCATTTGGGCGCTCCATCCACGATCTAAAACTGATTCGATCCATTGACTTTGATCTAACTTGCATCTTTTTGATGATGGTAGCGTGGCAAGGCGGTGGAGGTGGCTGTGGTGTTGGTGTGGTGGTGCTAGAGAGAGAGGGAGAGGGAGAGGCAGTAAAAAGGATGTGAGAAAGAGTAGAAGATAGATTTTATGATATTAAGTTACACAAGGATGAACGGTGTAATTGTTTAGAGCCACAGGGATGATTTATGTAAATTTATGTAATTAATTTTTGATTAGAGGCTACAATAGAAAAATTAAGCAAGTTTAGGGCTACTTTAGGAAAAAAAAAGTTTGATGCCCATAAAAGGAAAAGGTGGCAAGTTCGATACCTTTTCAGACAATTTGCCATTTCTTATTTGACACACATGTTGATAACCAAGGAGTCCTCCAAGCTGCAATCCAAGCGCGAAAACAACTCAGGCGATATGCTTTCTTATAGGATGAACAATCCCCTAGCCGTACTAAAACCTCAACTAACATTTGACCTTGATAGCCCCGACATTCCAGAAGTAACTATATATCCAACTGCCAAGCTTTCGTTAGTTGAGAAAATACCTCACTCTACTACTTGGGTCCCTACGGACAGGTGTTTCTTCGTTTTCTCTTTTCACATATTATTAGTCCTTTTAGTATATGTGACTTTCATTACCTTATTGTACCTGCTGCTAATAAGTGTTATAGTTTCTGAAATTCGGTTGTGCATGGTATAGTAACAAACTAACGGCTGAGGATCAACCAGACGAACAGAAACATCAATTCAGCGAGGATGAAAAACGAATGATAAGGTCAAATAAATTCACTTGCATTATTTAGTTGATATAATATTTTTATTATCAATTCTTTGATAGTTCAGACATCTTCTCCTTTTTACATTGTTGCTCACTGATTATTTTCGTGTTTCATTGTGCTTATTTCCTATCCGGCCATTATGATGATAAAACCCTTGTGATAGTAGTTAAAACTTTAAGTATTATAGAGGGTGTTTGGGATTGCTTAAGTGCTTATCTGCTTATAAAGTGATAAAAGCTTGTATTTTGGATGAAACTGCTTATTTACTTATTCTTACACTAATTACTTTTAGCAGATAAGAAACGGAAAGCACTCCATAGTCTACACTTATGTTAGAAGTTTTATAGTTAATATCAGTCTAATAACATATTATCTTTATGACAACCTTTGAGTATCGCAGGTTCGTAATTAGCCAAGAGTATGAACCAACCGAGGACGTAATTCAACTCTTGACAAGGTTCATTGGTGGAACTACATCCGAAATCCATGTAATGAAGTTGCTCCTATGGTCAATATCTTAATCACAGACTAAATTTTCCGTAGTCAACTTCTACTTTAAACTACTTTTTTCTATAAAATCTATAATACAGTTGTATTTCTTCTTTCATGCAGGAGGCATTTACCATTACTAAGACATAAAATGAAGAAATGGTAAACGAGGATGTAACTGTTCTTACTGGTGAAACAGATTCAATTGATGATCTCTTTTGCCGACAGTGTTTGGTATATATGCACACAAGTTTTCACATTTCATTCTTGTTAGATTTGGTTAATGTGAGCTATATACTCTTCTTACTTAACAGTCATTTAATTGTCGTCGCCACATAATTAGGCAACCTGTAATTACTCCTGTAAGTATTCATGTTATCAAGATCGTTATGTTTTTGTGGTTGAGTTTTATATAGCTTGCTTTAATGTATTTTTACTTGCATGACTTTTATGGTTGAGTTTTATATAGCTTGCTTTAATGTTTTTATGGTTGAGTTTTATATAGCACCCTCTATCGTCAATCCAGAAAATGAGAAACCATGTAGCAATCAGTCTTACCTGCACTTACTAGTATGGCATTGCATCGGATGTTTGTTCTATTGTCACTAGATTACCATCTTGCGTTAATAATTCTAAAATAATTGCATTTTGTTGCTATGTGTCTATGTGGTGTTAGGAGCCACAATCATCTGTTCAGCAAAAGAATAAAGCCAAGAGACAAAAACATTTCGGAAAGTCTGTTGCACTTCGACCAATATCGAGAGGAAGTACCAACAAGAACCGGGCCAACAAGCAATATACCCCATGTGATTTCCAAGTCTGCAGTTGCGGAAAGGACTGCCCATGCTTAAAGAGTTCCAACTGCTGTGAGAAGTATTGCGGGTATATAACTTAATTAGCAAATGTACATTATAATGGCGCGTATATTTCTTTCGGCCAATGACTTAAATAGACTAAGATAAAAAATTTATCCACTACACAGACCGTGGTCTATGTTTGGAAAAAAAATTCAACTATAAACTGCTTGATTGCTCGACTTTTTTTTTTCTCGACTTCACTTTAATTTTTTGCTCGACTTCACTGTAATTTTGCTCGAATCCACTATTGGGAAAAAAAGTCGCGAAGTCTATAGGCAGAAAACAACTTTCTTTTGGTCTATTTAAGTAATTAAATTTATTTCTTTTCGGTGATACATATATACATAATATGATATTTTAGGTGCCCGAAAAGCTGTGGGAACCGGTATAGGGGGTGTCACTGTACTAAGTCTCAATGCAAATGCCAACAGCCCATGCCGTGTTGTTGGACATGAGTGTGACCCAGATGTATGTCGTAAATGTTGGGTCAGGTAATATGGTTTCCGCATAGTATACAGTTTGTATAACTCAATGTTGTCTTTCTGTGTTTACTATGAGACCTATGGGAACACCTCCTTTTTGTTTTAGCATTTATGACATTAGTAATGATATGCATCGCATTAGCTTAAATACTAATAGAAACAGGATTCTTGTGGCCAAGTGTGGTTTGCAAATTGATTGTATTTCGACATGGGTGTTTGGTTTTGACTGTGCAAAAGTTACAGGGGTGTTTGGCAATGCGTATAATTGTGCATAAACAACAAAGATGCATAAAGAATGTACTTTTGATTAATAGATATGGAATGATATAAAGTTTATACAGCCCCTAACATTATATACTTTATGAAACGGTGCCTTGAGAGACAGTTATCACGCTTCATGAAATTCTAGGGGCGTATCCTATCCCTAGAGGCATAACGGGTCAAAACTGACCAATATGACCCATTTGGCCCAAGCCCATTCTAAAGTTCCAGGCTTAGACAAAAATACAGAATGTACACGCATACTCTACAAGCATAAATACTAATATATATATTGTTCAATCTAAAAACAAAAGCTTAAAACATTAATTCTAACATTGTCCCCCTTAATGTGTAAGCTTTTGGTTGTCCAAACTTTCTTCTAGTTGATGATTATGAAATCATCCTTTGGTGTGTCCTGTTGGTGTGTGTTCCCAGAACAGGGTAAGATAATCAAAGACAATAGCAATACCACTAGGTGGTTACCGGATATCACTTAGAATCGTGTAATCACTTTCCAAAGTAAACTATTCGACCCTAATGCCTGGGTATCACGAATATCTACTTGGGATAAGACTAAATGTAGTTATAGAAATTAGGCACAATTCAATAACCCTTGCCCTTATAAGTATTTAAGCTTTTAGTTTGTTTCTCCTGATATCAGTATGTTTCTCAGTGTGTCTTCAAGCTGAAGATGTCACTCTCTATTTATAGTAGAGATCACTCAACACTAATCAACGGACATTATGTATGATTAACGGCCAATTAATCACCCATAATAAACCTCCATTAGCATAGAAATAGTGGTTACATGACCAATTAAACGTGGTCATAAAGCAGTCATAACAGTCACTTGAATGAGTGAAAGCTGTTACAAATAATCACTGCAACACTGCCAGTGGGAACCTTTATACTAGCAGCAGGAACCAATCCACTGCCAGTAGGAACCAATCCACTGCTAGTAGGAACCAAACCACTGTCAGTACAAACTTAGCACTATCAGTACTAACACTGGCTATCAGTACTAACTTAGCACTATCAGTACAAACCACTATTGAGTCAGGGTGTTCAGGGACCATATGGGTGTACACTCCGTACCTCCTAACCCAAAACCAGGTGTGAACTAATCCCACAAGTGCACTAAATTTTCCAACATGTCCTTCTTGTCCGTCCAATCATCCTCGTTGCCATGTGTCTTGAGAACTCGTCCTTGTGCATTTCCTTCCACAATCCATTGCCCATTCGACCCACCTTCATCCTTTGGGTTCTTCACATAGCCGTCCTTCTTGGCTGTCACAAGTCTATCCTTGCCTCGGGCTCGTAATGTTGTCTCGAAACAGCACCTTATCAAGTCAATGTATTTTTTGTAACATTCTCTTAATTCCTCGTCTTTTTCTCTCGCTAGACCATGTATAAGTGCAACGTCTCCCCACTTGTTACCAAATGTAACTCTGAGATAGCCTCCTAGACTATCTATAATCTTATAAAGACCGAGCAAGTCGATGTTTATACTACGAATGACTGGGGGCAGGGGTTCCAACCCGTTTCGACCAAGATAAATAAGGTAAAACCATTTTATCATGTCTTCAAAATGCTTGCTTAATATCCTCCAATTCTCGTACACTAACTTATCATCTTCTAATATGATTAAAAACGAAATGAATCTTTTAAACAAATTAACCTTCATCGCGTAGAGGGTTTCATTGATGCTTAAGTATTCGTTGTCCAAATAGTCATGAATCATCCCTTCCTTCTAGTCAAGTTCTTCCAACCCCTTTACTTCCATGCAAGCGTCCTTCGGGTCAATCGTTTCATAGTGTTGGAATCACTCCTAAACTATATTTCAAGTGTTTGTAATTAACATGAAATAGGTTGCTTAATTAGGCTTTTGTGTTTGTATTAAGGCAAGGCTTATAAGCCTTGGCCCATATCCAATAAGGAAGGAAGGGACTAGAAGTGTTGCCATAGCTCCCTTCCCCTATAAATACCTTTGTAAACCTTCATTTGAAGGTTGGTTGTTCATTTCAATACATGTCCTACGCCTAAACATTTCATATTCATTCGTGTGTGTGTGTATTGTGTGCTCATCCGATCACTTCTTCATCTTATTTTCTATATTGATGCTTGTGTTGCAAACACGGGACCCTAACAGTGGTATCATTCGCCATCTAGTTGGGTGAAACATACTTGTTTTTGAAGTTATTCATTCATACGCATAAGTTTCGGTTCTTAAAACATTCATATGCTTTAAAACTTAATTTTTACACTTTAAAATTCAAGATTCTTGTACTTTAAAGGTTATTTGGTGATAAAGTTTAAGTTTTTGGCATAAAGTTTGAAACTTTACGTGTGTTTCATTGTTTTTGAGCTTGGTTTCATTCGTGCAGTCATTTCTACGGATAAGGTGAAAACGTATTTTGGATCATCAAGTTTCACACTTTTGTGTTATTTTGGTGATATTGAAGCCTTTTCATCATAAAAATCCGGTTTATAAACACTTTTGGGGCAGAAAAATCAGTTTTGGCAAAGTTTGGTTAATCCTACGCATAGTAAAACCCTACTTTTACTCGTAAGAATTCAAAGTCTACGCATAAGCTTCTCAACGTTTGATCTTCAGTGCTACTGGTTTACTCAGTGTTTTATTGCTTGGATAAGCCTGAAAACACTTCGACTTTGGATATCTTTTACACTGGAATAAGTGTAAAGGATTTTTGGATAAAACCCTAGTTTTACGCCTAAGCTAATCACTTACGCGTAAAATTCTTTAAACCTAAGAATTTTCTTACGCCTAAGCCTGTCTTACGCATAAGCTAATCTTACGTATAAGCATTCTACTACTAAGCCTTTGGTTTACGCCTAAGCTAAGTGTTTCTCAAGTCTACGCGTAAGCTATTCCTACGCGTAAGCTATTCTTACACGTAAGTTGGTGTTTTTACGCATAAGGTATTTTCTTTGCATAAGCTGGTTTTCTACGCATAAGGATACTTCATCAACAAAGTTTCATTCGACTACAAATATCCATCATCAACACAAGTTTCAAGATGTCTCAACCTCCATGCTCTAGCTACTTTCCTCATATGTATCCTCAACAACAACAACAACAATTCTATCAACAACAACAACAACTTCAACAACATGTTCCTCAAGGAGCAATTCAACCACAAATGATTCAACTACCACCTAGTCTTCAAGTACAACCTTACATAAACTTTCAAAATCAGCATCCATCCAAGTATGCTATGAAGGAACCGTCTTGGTTTGTAAAGATGTGTGAAGCTTTAAGTAGCCAACAATCCATTCATGAAGCTGGATCACTTGATAGACCTCCAATGCTCACTCCCGGAAACTACGATCAATGGGTGATAAGGTTCTTTAGGTTTTGTGATCTAAAGAAGCCACATGGAAAGTTCTTAAAGAAGGTCATCCTTGAAGGTCCATTTCAGATGCCTACTGTCACTGTCCCCGGAGATCCAAATGCTAATCCACCAAGAGATGATATCACCAACGTTGTCGGTCTTAATGAACTCACTACTGACCAACTTCTACACATGGAAGCCAATGAACTTGCAATGCAATATATCCTTTTGGGATTACCCAATCCGATACTTAGTAGTGTTGATGCTCAGAAGACTGCTAAAGCAATGTGGGAGCATATTCATCTTTTAATGGAAGGCACATAACTCAATCAAGAAGACATGGAATCCAAAATCTACTTAGCATATGAACACTTCATGATTGAACCAAGGGAGATGTTAGAGTCATATCATCATCGATTCTCAGACATCATCAATGACATGGAAAAACATAACATCATTATGCCAAGAATTGCGGTCAATACTAAGTTCCATAGTAGTCTTGGTACTGATTGGGAAAAGTATGTCATTTTCATCCGTCAAGCGAAGAATCTTCATCATGCTACATACGGATTGTTGTACGACTATTTGAAGCCCCACCAAAAGGAAGTTGACAAAGAACGGATTATCCGTGGAGTCCATGCTTCGCCTTCACTTCCGGATAATCAAACTCTAGCTTTGTGGGCTCAAACGTGTTATCCTCAATTCCGTACCTTGCAAACTGTCTTCACAAATCCTCCTCAACCAACTGCTACAATTACACCATATGATCCGTCACAGCAACAATCCCAAGAAACTCAATTGGTTCCATACAACAACAACAATGATCAAGCACTTTACAGTGAATCTAATGAGGATGCAGAAGCTTTCGATGCATTGCAACAAGGGTTTGTCATGATTGCTAGAGCCTTCGGCCGATATTCAAAAAAATCCAACAATCGCATTCGTACCTCATCAAACACAAGGAATCAGGCTGTTGTTAACAATGGATGTGTTGAGGTTTAGAATCGTGGTAATGTTCATCAGATGGGTAGTGGTCAAGGGTTTAATGCTAATGGAAGGAATAACATGGGTGCTCCACAACAACGGGCTCAAGTGGTTGATCAGGGAAATGCTCAGAATGGGGTTAATGGTCTTCGTTGTTATAACTGTAAAGAGAAGGGTCATCTGGCTAATGCATGCCCTAAGCTGAGGAAAACAGGCTTATCAAAAATAGGCTTTACTATTGGCTCTCAAGGATGAAGCTGGTGGAACTCTTACCAACAAGGAACACAGCTTCATGGAAAATGCAGATTTTGATGATGACATGGAGGACTTGTAGGCTAATGCAGCAGTGATGTTAATGGAAAACATGCAAGAACTTCACATGCCATGACATTGTCTCGTGCGGATCAATCTATATTCATTACTAATCTGATATCTCCGCCAACATCTGCATCCGACGAGGATCAAAGTGTTCAACATGAGCCGTCTACATATCATTCCGATGATAATCAAATAGATCCCGTAGTTAAATTTGACGATCAAGATGACCTTATGGTTAATACTGATAATCAAGTTGACTCCGTGGTTATATTTGGGGATCTAAATATTGATCATGATAAAGACTCACGTTGAACAAGCTGATCTTTTGCCTAATCCAGATATTGAGCTCATGACCTTACTTAAGGACCAAAAATCTCGAATGGAAAAATGCCTTGACATCAATCAGCAATTAAAGGATAAAAATGCACTTCTAACTAAGGATAATGAATGCTTAAAGTTTCAACTCAACATTTTTCAAACACAAGAAAAACGTGAAAAAGGTTTTGAAGTCGCTTTTGCTAAATCTTACCAAAACGAAAAATCTTTGGAAAAACAGATATGTGATCTAGTTGCATCTAAGAATGATTTTTTGTCTCAAATAGAACAACTGAAATATGATCATAAACAACAAGTTAACGCTCTCACTTCGGAAACTCAAAAAGCCAAGTCTGAGTTGTTAACTTGTGAAAACCAGTTCTGTGAATACAAAAAGCATTCAAAGAAACGAATAGATGACTATCTTGAAGAAATTGTCGACTTACAAAACAAAATCAAAGAGTTTCGAAATGTTGTTTATAAACATGGTGAGCAATCACAACTATTCAAAAGTTTACTTTTAAACCAAATCTAAATGGATATGGACTGAATCTTGCTGATTACAAACCAAAGTTTTCAAATAGAGCATTCAAACCAAATCCTCAAGTTTACAGTGCAGAACATAGAATTGATGATTCCATTATGAGTGTTGTTGAATATAATCGTATGGAGGAATTAGATGCAGAAGACGAGAGTCGGTCAAAATTAGAAAATGTTGTTTATAACAAACCATTTTACTATTCAAAAGCTATAACTTTCGTCGCACAACAGGATAATTCTAATACACCTTGGGTTATCACACCTATTTCTGAGTCTTCTAATGTTGGTCCCCAACCCAATACTGCACAAATTAATGGTCCTTTACCTTCACTCAGTGAAGTAAAAACAGTACCCGAAAGTTGTCAAATTCTTAAATATTTTGAAACATTTCTATCGGACATCAAACTTTTGGAATGTGAAATTGAAATCAATTCTAAAATAAAAGTTGAACATTTTCAATTGCCTCATGCGAGAGAACAAAGAGATATTTTTCAAAAAAGAATTTTACCTCATGTCCGGAATTTGAAAATGTGTGCAATATATTGGGAAAGGGATTTTCACAAGGAGCTTGGACTTATGAAAAGAGTTTTCAAACAAACAGAAACATCGATTTCAAATACCAAACGTAAAAATAAAATGTTAAGAAAAGATGTTGATCGACTCTTGGAAGATGTTATCTGTGCTGATACCATAAATTTTGTGTTATTACATTTTGTTGCATATGTATTTGATTATATCTCTGCTGATTATGTTGAAAATGTTGAGAATACTGATACTGTGTCACAAATCAAGTCTTTAAAAGTTGAAAATGAGCATTTGTTAAACGAGCTTTCAAATGCAAAACGTCGTCTTAAATGGTGTCAAAAAGTTTGTCAAAATCGAGAACTCGCTTTGCAAAACAAAATTAACCAGTTGCATACCAAAATCTTAATCCAAAACTTGAGCAACTGGATGATGAAAACGTGTCTTTAAAGTGTCAAATTTCAAAATATGAACAAGAAATTTCAAAAGTTAAAAAGGAATATGGTGTCATATTTGATTTACTCAAAAAGACTCGTGCTCAAGCGTCAAAAGATGTTGATGATCATCTTGCATATACCAAAGATGTTTTACGACGAGATGGAAACACTCGTTCTGAAAATCTAGATTTGTTACACACTATCCATGATCTAAAAGCAGAGTTGGTAAAACTTAAGCAAGATAGGAATAGTAACACAAACGTAAGTGCACCAGAAATTCTTAGACTGCCTAATGACACATCACAAGAAACTAATGTGCTTCCCTCTACTGAAACAGGAATAGTTGCCTCTTTTCCCAACGCTAGCACTTCACAGCTTAAGAGCACCACAAGGAAGAATAGGAAGTTGCGATGTAAGAAAAGAACAATAAAGACCTCTGAAGTAGAAGAACACCTTAGGACTTTGAATAAGACTCAAGTTGCACCCACTTTAGATATTGCGTCTGATAAATGTAATGGCAAAAGTGATGTAACGAATGCTGAATCTTTAAGTACTTTAAATGTTATGTTTGAAGCTTCTTGTGTTGGTTGTCGTAAAAGCATGTTTTCTGGTTGTCATGATAAATGTGTTGCTAATGCTATCTTATCTCGTAAGCGGAATAATAGAAAAAGGAATACCTCTAGGCCCACTAATGCTTCTAAGTCTGTGCTAGCTAAACCACCTTCTAGTGTTCCGGCTACGATCATTGATGTACCCAAAGAATCCCTTACACCTCCTAGGAAGAACTTATCACCTAGTGCATTTACTATGACCAAAGCTAAGACTATTTGGAGATGGCAGAAATGGTTACATAATACACTTGGCTTTAAATGGATACCTAAAATCATAAATATGTGTGTTTCAACTATAACTACATCGGAACCCTCTAACTCTTCGGGTTCCACATCTACTTCTATTCCATCTCGTGTCGTGTGTAATGCGGTGATACAGATCATTCTTTGGATTGTTGATAGTGGATGTTCCCGACACATGACAGGCAATCTCAAATTGTTATCCAACTTTGTTTCAAAGTTCATTGGCACTGTCAGGTTCGGGAATGATCACTTCGCAGCTATCATGGGCTACGGAGATTACATCAATGGTAACATCGAAATTAGCAAGGTTTATTATGTGGAAGGTCTCGGTCACAATCTCTTCTCAGTTGGTCAATTTTCAGATGGAGATTTGGAAGTTGCTTTTTGGGAGAAAACTTGTTTCATTCGTGATATACAAGGAAACGATCTTATGTCTGGTACCCGCACATCAAGTCTTTATACAATCTCAATGCAAGACATGATTGCTTCATCTCCCATCTGTGTACTTTCAAAGGCAACATCTACAAAATCTTGGCTATGGCACCGTCGACTCTCACACTTAAACTTTCTAACCATAACCAATCTTGCATGATACAAACTTGTTGAAGGTCTCCCAAGATTTCGGTATTCTAAAGATCACCTATGCTCAGCTTGTGAACAAGGGAAAAGCACTCGTGCTCACTTTCCTTCAAAGGTGGAACATAGCTCACAAAGATGTGCTTCATCTTCTTCACATGGATTTGTGTGGCCCGATGCGTGTGCGGGGCGATTAACGGCAAATGCTACATCTTGGTAATTCGGATGACTACTCATGATGGACTTGGGTTTATTTTCTTGAAGTAAAGATCGCTCCACAAATGATCATCACCTTTCTCACAAAATTCAAGTTCAGCTCGGAACAGTCGGACTAATCGAATCGCACAAAGGAACTGAATTTGTGAATCAAACTCTTCGTACATATTATGAGAAAGTGGGAATTGAGCATCAAGCATCAATTGCACGAACACCAGAACAAAACGGAGTTGTTTAAAGACGAAACTGTACGTTAGTGGAAGCTGCAAGAACAATGTTAATTAATGCTAAACTTCCAGATTACTTGTGGGCTAAAGTCGTGTCAACTGCATGCTACACTCAGAACCGTTCCATGATTATTAAACGCCACAACAAAACACCTTATGAGCTTATCCACAACCATAAATCGAATCTCAAACACTTTCATGTATTTGGATCTCTGTATTACCCAAATAATGATCATGATAACTTTGGTAAGCTCAAAGCCAAAGCTGACATTGGAGTCTTTGTTGGATACTATAAAAACTCTAAGGGTTACCGGATCTGGAATCGTCGTACAAGGGAGATTATGGAAACGATTCATGCAAATTTCGATTAGCTTACAGAAATGGCTTCTGAGCAAAACAGCTTGGAACCTGGACATAACCGTCTAAACTTTCCCCAAACCTCATCATCAGCTGAACCAAGCTTACAGCTTACTCGTCAATAAATGGAACTGCTATTTGCTCCTATGTTTAGTAATGATATTGATTAACGTGCTCCAGATGTATCAACTGTTTCCGCTACTCAACCTGATAATAATCCAATACCTGATACACCTGAAACAAAACAACTTGAAGAAGCACCACCAATTGATTCTACAACAACAACCGAACAAACCGCATCCAATGACGCTGAACTAGCTGATGATCTTCTGAACAATGAAGTACCCCCACTGCAGATTATGATCCAAATGCGTTCTTCAATCCGTTTGCTAATGAAACTGCCACACCTGATGTTGCAGAATCATCTACAAGCCATTTGAATCCTCCTAATCTGCAGAATGTATATCAACATCAACCCTCCACACATCGTTGGACTAAAGACCATCCTCTTGTGAACATTATTGGAAACCCGAATCAACCAGTCATAACTAGACAATGCCTTCAGACTGACGGTGAACATTGCATTTATGCACTTACTGTCTGCCAAGCTGAACCCAAAAATAATAAGGAAGCCATGACATATGACAACTGGATTGAATCCATGCAAGAAGAACTTAATCAGTTTAAACGTCTTGAAGTATGGGAATTGGTTGAAAAACCAACTAGGGTCTATGTTATTGGTCTGAAATGGATTTGGAAAAACAAATTGGATGCTGAAGGTACCGTTATCCGAAATAAGTCACGTATGGTGGCTAAGGGTTATAGACAAGAAGAAGGGATTGACTACGAGGAATCATTCGCACCGGTTGCTAGAATTGAGGCTGTACGGATTTTTCTGGCATTCGCGGCTCACATGAACATCAAGGTCTTTCAGATGGACGTCAAAACCGCTTTTCTAAATGGAAAACTGAAAGAAAGGTCTATGTTAGTCAGCCAGAAGAATTTGTTGATCCAGAGTTCCCTAAACACGTCTACAAACTGAACAAGGCTCTCTATGGTCTCAAACAAGCCCCTCGGGCGTAGTATGATAAGTTGTCATCCTTTCTTATCTCTCATAATTTCGTCAAAGGATCGGTCGACCCAACACTGTTCATACAATATCACGGGGCACACATTTTAATCGTTCAAATTTATGTGGATGGCATCATTTTTGGGTCAACACATCTAAAGTACTCAAACGCTTTTTCAAAACTTATGAAAAAACATTTTGAAATGTCCATGATGGGTGAACTTACGTTCTTTCTAGGACTGCAAGTTCATCAATCACCCCGTGGTATTTTCTTGAGTCAGTCCAAATATGCTCTTGAAATATTAAACAAAAATAGAATGCAAAATTGTGATACCTATGCCACACCGATGGCACATACCAAGAAACTGGATGCTGATTTGCATGGGAAATTGGTTGACCCTACCAAATACCGAAGTATTATTGGGTCTCTCATGTATCTAACAGCCAGTAGACCCGACATTGTCTTTGTTGTATATCCTTGCTCCCGTTATCAGTCGCGACCATCTGAAACTCACATCTCAAAGGCTAAAAGAATCCTCCGATACATCAAGGGAACCATTAACTTGGGAATCGGTATCCGAAGGATTCGGTTTTGAACTAATAGCTTTTTCAGATCCGATCACGCATGTTGCTTAGATTCTCGGAAAAGTACTTCAAGAGCTCTACAATTTCTTGGTGATAAACTGGTGTCATGGCAATCGAAGAAGCAGGATTGTACATCACTGTCATCAACCGAAGTAGAATATGTAGCCATGTCGGCGTGTTGTGCTCAAGTCCTTTGGATGAGAACACAACTCAAAGACTATGGTTATGTATTTGACAGAATCCCGATGTACAGCGACAATCGAAGTGCTATTGCGATCTCGTGCAACTCTGTTCAACATTCGAAGTCCAAGCACATCGATCTTCGATATCATTTCATCAAGGAGCATGTGGAAAAGGGTACCGTTGAATTATATTTTGTGGGTACTGAATACAAACTGGCAGACCTTCTCACCAAAGTCTTAGCTCCTGCTAGGTTTACTGAGTTGGTCCACCAGATTCGTATGAGGTGTTTGACTCCAGAGGAACTGGACGAGCTTTTAAAACAATCTTAAAACCAGTCAAACACCAAAACCTCTTTTGTAAATATTTTTCAAAAACAAAAATACAAAAATATAAAATTTATAAAATACAAAAATATTCTTCTTTCCAAATTTCTTCAACATGGCAAGTACAAATCTTTCGTCAACACTTGATACTTCCAAAAAATTTCAATATTTTCATGGTTAAGTGTTGAGGGGGAGAAAGTAAATATTTTATGTTTCATAAAACCTTGTACTTTCATGTTACCCAGTATTGGTAGTATCTTTGATAATGGTGGTCACGTTTCTTGTTTCTAGACACTCCTCGGACCAAAATTTGTAAAATTTATCTATTTTCAAAAGTAGAGGGGGAGTGTCGTCAAGTTTCTTTCCAAACTTACACTTCATACTTAACCAAAGTGGAACTTATGGGCTATGGATGAAAATGGTTGAGGTGGAGGGACCAAAGTCGTCAAAAGTTGAAACTATTCTTTAACAAAACCACTCCACCAAATCTCCTAACACATTTATTACATACATTAAATTTTCAACCTACTCATCCTACACCTAAGATTCAACCTTCAAATCCGTGCTTTAAACCTCAAATTTGTAAGTGGTTATTGATTCTAGGTGATATTCTAAACATAGGTTTTGATTTATACTAAAAACCGACGGTTAGATTTGTCCCTAGGTATGATTTCATGTTCTACGCGTATGCGTTTGAACATGCAATCATGTTATGGGTGTTTATTGCTGAAATAAGTATGTTAAAACGTTGCAAATCCACCCAGAAACATCAATCAATCAGTTTTGAAAATTAGGGTTTATGCGTGAGAATTAGGGGTTTTCTATTGAGATTGTTTCTGTGCAATTATTTGCTTGAGAGATGTTTCTTACATGTTTAATTAACCAAAACCAAGTTTGAATCATACCCAGAAACATGAATTTTGCATAATTGAACTTTAGGGTTTATAACTCGTTGAAATTGGGTATTGTGGATTCTTGAGGATTTTTGTGTTAAAACTTGTTGATAACAACTCAATAGGCATATAAGACATCCCATAATGAATATGGTGCAAATCCTATGGTTGCATTTCTTATTCATAAAGATTGAAACCTTAGGGTTTAAGAATACGCATAAGGAAATCCTACGCGTAACTATATATGATTGCGATTACATGTGAAATTGAAAGGGACTGAATAATGTGTTAATGGAAAATATTATAATGAATTTATTTCCGGTTTTACGCGTGAAAAATCAGAATCAAGGTTAAGAATTGAAACTCTACGCATAAGGATCACCTTACACGTAGAAAGTTACACGTAAGAGAAATCTTACGCATAACTCTTACGCGTAAGGTTCTACATGGGGACTACGCGTATTCTGTGAAGGATATGTGTAAACTTGAGTCTTATGCATAAGGTTCACTCTTACGAGTAAACCTTACGCATAAGCTCCCACATACGCTTACGCGTAAGCTCTATGCCAAGGACTCTTTTCCTACGCGTAATATTTCTTACGCGTAAGAGGAGTTCCTTCGCATAAGCTTATGTCTACGCGTATAGTCAACTGTTTATGCATAAGCTTGCAATTTCTACGCTTAAGCCTTATTTTTAACCATAATTATGAATTGTTACGTGTACAAACTTGTAAATAAATAAATCATAACATCACAAAACCAAAATGTCACTAATAAGCTATAATGGTTAATATGGTGTGTGAATGAGTGAAAATTTGGACTTTAAAATTCAAAATTAATGAACTCACAAAACTTATCACGACTTCTTTGGACAATTGGACAAACAAGTGACGTTGGACTCATAACATTCATCGACATAACATATTCAATAATTTGATAATAAAATCAACTTTTGACTAACGTAATATCTTTCGATATGTTGGTTCTTTTGGCTCAATATCTTTCAGATCACAAAATGGACGTCACGATGGAAAACGTTAATGCACCAAATGTACTCACGATGGAAGGCATTTTCCCCACTGGTTACAAGATGAAGATTAGAAAGAATAATCTCAAAGTGGACTTTGATAATTTCACGTGCTCTGAGTCTTCATGTCATATTGCTGTGGATATTCTAAAGACTCATCCATACAAGAACATGCTCACAAATTCGCAAGCATCAGGAAATCTATATCCATCGTTCGCACACTATGAAGAAGGCGATGGTCAAGATGTCTTTGTTATGGTGACTCTCAACAACAAACAAGTCACCATCACTGTTGCGGATCTAAGGGCAATTCTCCTTCTCCCTATCATTCAGCCTTCTGAGTATGTTGCTACTCCTTCGAAAGAGGCTACTCTCCAATTCATGGTCGATATTGGCTATGACGAAGCTGCTGGGATCATCATTAAACATTCTTCTGTTGATCTAAAGAACATTCCCGGTACCGTAGAGAACTTTATATATCATGATCGCCAAGTCTGTATCTGTCAGAGATAGCGGTTATGAGCATCCTAAGCTCATGGAACTACAGATATTCTGAGGCATGGTCAACATGATGCCTATTGACTACGCAACTCTGATTTGGGAAGACATGATGTCTTACCTCAAGAAGCCTGGCACCAAGATCCCCTACATCAGATACACTAAGCTGTTGATCCAAAGGATACTCGGGAATAATCTGGACATTCCCTTGAGACTTGATGACCCCAACCATCACTCCGCGTTGTTTGAGCCTACTCTAAAAGTTGTTAGATTCAAAGACTCAACAACAAAGAAACAAGGTGCAGTTTTGCCTGACTGCCTTCTCACTAACGATATCAAGCAACTTCAATCATACTCACGATATCAAAAAGTTGTAGCATCAGGCAAAGTTTGCTTCATTGATGAAAAGTCTTCTGCAATACATGTCAAGAAGACCAGGAGATCGGGCAGTGCTGGAAGTGCTGCAAGCACTAGGAGTACCCGAAAGTATCCAAAGAGAACTCATACTCTCAAAAGGAAAGTTCCATCAAAGGTTGCTATTCCTAATCCTCAACCGACACCAAAATTAGAGGACGAGGACTCGAGGATACACAGATGAAGAGGTTCACTACTCGAGAAGCATTACAGACGATCACGACAACAAGAGAAACACCTCCTCGTTCCAAATCTGACAAGGGCAAAACTCTAGTGGAAAAGCATGAAGAGGAAGAAAGTTCAGAAGAAGAGCCACAGGATGAAGAAAAAGAATACCGCAAGAAACTGAAGAATCTCAGGCTACAACATGTTGGTAAGGAGTTTAATCTTCAACGACTTCGTGGCCCTGGAGGTTCAAGTGGTGGCACATAAACAACACCAGTTCTTGATGCGGTTAATCAACCCGATAAGGGAACTGGTACTACCACCCAATCGAACAACAAGACGATGAAATCATGTTCGACTTTGAGGAACCGAGAAAAGGAGAAGAATGAAAAGATAACTGATGAAGATATTGAGTCAGCTGCTAAAGAAAAATCTGAAGAGGAAGCTCTAGCTAAAGCAGAAGAAGAGGCTAGGGTTAAGGATGAAGAAAAGGCTAAAGCTGAAAAAAAATCCGATGATTATCTTCTAGATAGTCCTGAACATAACCAGGAACAAACTTCTGAGCCACCAAATGATCCAGTGCCTTCTCATGACTCATCTTCTCCTGAATCATCTTATCATTCATCACCACCACCATCCAAAGACACCACCACTAGATCCGCATCCAGATCTGTAAAGAAACCAACCGATACTTGGACATCACGTGCAAAGACAAAGATTTTCAAAGCTGTCAGGCAAGTAAGGAAGAAAAATGTGGTCAACAAGAAACTGAATCAACTTGCAGACAGAATCAATCTTCTTCATAAGGTGATAAATGAGTTTTTGGATGAAAGGGAACAGATTCAACAGTTTCTAAATAGAGATATCCAAGGGGAAATGGACAAGACGATCAGAGAATATACTCACAAGTTTCTTCTCGACACCGTCCCCAGTGACAAGAGAGATGCTCGCCAGACAACTCTATCCTAATCTCATGCGATTGGTCAAGCAAACAATGAAATCTACTCACAGCAATGCAAATCAATGCAGTCCAGCCTACGGTTGTCTCCGATGCAGAATTGATTTCCAAGCTTGTGTTACAAATGTCTCAACGATCCGGAACATTTACTTCTGACGAAGCTAAACTATTTGAGGCATTGCTAGAATATCAACTCAGAACTTCATGCAAAGATTCAGCTGAAAGGGCTAAACGTCCAAGAGACGATGATGATGCGGATAAAGATTCTGAGCCAAAACGATGATGATGAAAGGTTGTTTCGTCCGGATCAGATGAGGACTTTGGAGAGTTTCGTGGGTGGACGTCAAATTATATCTCTAACAGGCTACGAACGTCCAGAAAGAACTCCTGGCGTTATTGAAGGACTCCGTGGTACTCCTTGATTTGTTTCTTTCATTAATATTTGGATGTGTTGATCTATATTTGACTATGGCTTGTGCACACATATCAGTGTACAACCCATACTTGTCATGAAAGGACCCTGTGGTACGCTTCAGTGTCACAATCCTTATAAAAGGAGCGAAAGCTTCTTACTTTTGAGTAAAACTGATCAAAAATTTCACTTTCAAAGTTCTGCTCAAAAGAAAAAGTACTTCCCCTTATGATTTTCAAAACCTCAAAAGTTAATATCACTTGTTGAGGGGGAGTATTTGCTTAAAACTTTGTTCACAAATTGTTCTTCGTGGCAATCTTCCCTCAAAACTTGAAATGGACATATTCGATATTAAAATTTCGTCAAAAATAACATTTATATGCCATTTTTTAGGGGGAGAAAAATTATGTGATAAGGAATATGTTGCGAATTGCTATTGAATCATCGTGCTAAAGACTTAACCAATGAATTGACGAGCTCTTAAATGTCTATAACTCGAAAAGACTTGTCCGGGACGGTAATAATTTCAAGCTAGTTCGCTAGTGATGTAAACGTGTCTCGCAAAGGACTTGTCCTAGTAGAATGTACCATTCAAGAAACTCTTGGTAGACATGAACCTTGACGGGTCAAACCTCCTCACCAAGGAGTGTTTACAATGTCAAGCTGACTTAGTCAGTAATGTAACCGTTTCTCGCGGGGAATTGTCTGTCTTGAGTTGGTCAATTCAAAAGTGCACGCTCTTCTCTCACCATGCAGATTTCTGTCAAAATACTTAAGCACGCGTGGAGGGGGAGTATTTCTTCTAAATATAAAACTCTTTCAGTGGTACAAAATGATTTTAATCATAACTACTTTGAGAGATTTTTCATAAAAATGGTTTTATGGCAACATAGGTTAGTCATGGTGTTATAAGGTGACTAAGGTTAGGAATAACCGTCCTATGATCCGCCAGAGCCGGAGGGATCTACCCAAGGACACCACCAATAGTTAGAATTTAGAAGTCCTTAGCTATGATTATAAAAAGGAGAAAATGAGAATTGGAGAAAGAAGGAATTGAAGAATTAAAAAGAAAAGTAAAGAAAAGGGTGAAAAGAAATAGCCCTCCAGATTATTCAACTTAGGGCAAACACCGGGTTCAACTCATATGCTACTGGTTGTTACTAGATGACGCCGGTATTGAAGATCAAAGTCGTCATGGACCCAGTGACGTATGCACTAAACCTTCTTAGCCACTCAAGTTTCTCTCAATAGAAGCTTGTTTCATTCTCACAGGGAACCCTACATAAACTATCGACTTTCTTTTAGAGATTATTGGTATTGAAGAAGGAGACCCTCTCCCTAGTCTCCGCTCAGGAAAACCAAAGCGCACTATTGAGTCTAGAGCCACGAGACTCATCAAAAGATCTCTTAGGTACACTTGACATTTCATCACTTGTCGTTCAACAATAAGGACGCAAGTGATACATTCTAGAGTCCTTCACAGATCTTAGCAATTTGTCGAGAACATTTATGAGGGGATCACAACTGTGATCCTCAGTGATTGAATGGAAACACCTGCCAGGGTCAACATCAAACAACCCGACAAAGAGGTCACTTCGGTAACTCCTTGTGGGTTATGCTTAGTGTTGTCTCAAACGGTCTACAGTCGTGGGATGATACTTCGGTATATCTCAGTGACTCACCTGAACCATACATGTACTTCGGTATATCATGTTAGCCTTCTTGAGGGCATCCGGTTTCAGGAACAGCCTTTGCTAGAATTAGAGATGTGTTTTCACATTATGTTATTGACACTCTCAAAGTTCGAACTTGTAAGTGCTAGAAATCCAGCTAAGGAGATTCCTTTCAAGAATCGAGTCCTGAATATGTGGGTCATTACTTGAACTTGTTCAATGTAATGCCAACTGTCCCTTACGGGATTCGGACAGCTAATTCGCCCGACCAAGGTGATGGATGCTCGCGAGAGGAAGAGATCCTGTTGATTCTCCACATGCTCATACCTACATCAACACAAAAGAAGTTCTCTCAAAATCAAAGGCAACACAAAATCATAATGATTCTTCATCTAATCAAAGAATCTACAAAGTTATAAAGACTCAAGAACTACGTCATATATGGAATTCATTGTCAAATGAGCGTGTGAGCATGTTGGAGAAAGACGTGGAGACGCCGAGCAACGGTGACATGGCCGACAACAACATACTATCACAACCACCACAAAGAACAAAGAATTAAAAGAACAAAGAAATCAAAGACGTCAAAGCAGAATACTTCAAAGAAAACAAGATCCCTACACTAGGGAGATTGTTCGAATCAAGGCACTTCTTCTCACAAGAAAGAAGAATCTCAGAAGACGTCAAAGCAACTATTACATCAGCACCAACAACATTTCAAATTACTCAAGTCATTAATTACCAACACATAGGGGGAGATTGTTGGAATCACTCCTAAACTATATTTCAAGTGTTTGTAATTAACATGTAATAGGTTGCTTAATTAGGCTTTTATGTTTGTATTAAGACAAGGCTTATGTAGAAATCCCATAAGCCTTGGCCCATATCCAATAAGGAAGGTGATAACATCAAATAGTCCTGAATATTAAGTGTCAATTTCCCCCGATAATGCTTGTAATTTATATCATTTATATGGATTTACGCTTGTTTTCCATTGTTTTCTACTTTCAAGTAAATTACGAGCATTGGAGCTAAAGAGACGCGGAACTGGAGAAATGTCAAAAGATTTATCACGGTATGCTACTTTGAAGAAGTTACGGCGTAACTCGTCTCTCACATTACGTCGTAACTATTGCGTGACTCAGAAACTCAACTTATTAAAAGGTTACGACGTAACGCTTCCCAAAGGTTACAACGTAACTATATTAGGTCAAATGAGGTTCCACACCGCTAATACTTACGCCGTAACTACTCCATCAACTACGACGTAACCGAGTTTATTGAAGACTACGGCGTAACCACTTATTAGTTTACGCAGTAACCAGCAGATCTAGTGCAAAATACGATGAAATAGAAGGTTATAGCATAACTCTTGTTATGGTTACGCCGTAACCCGGATCTGGCCTATAAATACCCCACGTTTTCCAGCACTTCAAAGTATCTCTCTTCCTTCCCTTCTAGGGGGCGATTAGGGCATTCATTCCATTCCACACACAACACTCAGAGAACGTGGGAAAAAGCTCAAGGCAGGTCTAGAGGAGCATACGGAGCTATCTCCAAGGGAGAAATCACTCCCCTACGATAAGCATTAGCGTTTTATATTTCTTTTACTTTCAATTCATGTACTTCGTACCTTTGAATATTGAATTGGTTTGCATGATTAATATGAGTGGCTAAGCACCTTTTGGTGCTGGCCTAGTTATGATTCCTTAATTGTTTTGTTTGCGTTTACTTTACTTCCGTACAATTATTTCTAAGTGTATGCATGCATAGTTTATTGGTAGCCACCCTTGGTTCGGTAGTTTTAAATGGTGATAGAGGCCAATTGCCTAGGATATATGACCAACTGACCCTAGGTGAGCGGACTGAGACGGGAAGGGTAAGATATGACCAACTGACGACCCTTTCTACTTGTGCGATTTGACCAACTGATCACCTATCTTTTGGATGAACTTAAGAATTAGGGGGTACGTGTCTAAGTTCCTAACGGCCGGGCATTCACTATTATAAATCTAGCATGTAGCGATACTTAATGACTTGGCTTAGGGGACCAGGAACAACAGAACTTATGACGGTGCGCCTGACTTCTCCTGTAGTGGCATCTTTGCTGATAGGTTAGGGCGAATTGACCAAATATTGTCCTCTCGAATTTGACCCCACCTGAAGTAATTGGAAGTAAGTAGACGTAGACATAACTAGCTAGGAGGATTAACTAGGTTAGCATCACTCTCCTCTATTGATTTCCATCTACCTGCTTTATTTTATTCTGTTTTAGTAGTTTAATTAATTAAATCCCTATCGAAACAATTATTAATCTGTGACACCTAGACTTAGTAATAATCCAACACACATAGCTCTTGGGATGACCTCGGCTTTACCGATTACTACACTACACATGACCGGGTACACTGCCCGTTAGTGCACTAGGGTAGACCATAGGTATAACGAGACACTATAAATTTAAGACTTGGTCAGTAAAACCTGCATTAGAAGGAAAGGACTAGAAGTGTTGCCCTAGCTCCCTTCCCCTATAAATACCTTTGTAAACCTTCATTCGAAAGTTGGTTGTTCATTTCAATACATGTCCTACGCCTAAACATTTCATATTCGTTCGTGTGTGTGTGTATTGTGTGTTCATCCGATCACTTCTTCATCTTATTTTCTATATTGATGCTTGTGTTGCAAACATGGGAACCTAACACATAGTAATCTTCTAAGAACTTGTTGTGTTTCTCGACCACCGTTTTTGTATCCTGCTCGACTTTTTTTCCCTTGTGCCAAAAGTTGTTTGACACTAAGGACGTTTAAACTTACTTCCTGTGTGTACGAAACACATGGGATTACCATCTTCTTCTCATTCGTCTCCACATACACTTCTCCAATACCGTATGAAAAAATAAATTTCTTCTCGGTTTCCTCCTTCCCCTTCATTGAAAACTTAGGCTTAAGTCTCCTAAAAAGTGACTTCGCCGGGCACATATGGTTGTTGTATGTGTCGCTAACATACCAAATTTGGTCCCAATTTGCGTAGTCCGTCCCTTCGATCATATGGGTTGTTTTGACATGGACGTCTTTAGGGTACTTGGGGTTGCCTTCTTCAAGTTTAGATTTCGAATGGTGCCTGTTTTTGTTGTTTTGGCACTTCCAGAAAAAGTGGCCTGTTGTTCTACAAGCATAACATCTTGCCCTCTTTTCTTTCCTTGTAACTGCTTCTTGTCCCTTCAAAGCATTATATGCTTCAATCTCATGCAATCTTTTCTTGAGCAACTCCTTGGTTTCGTATGATATTCTTCTTCGTGGTTTGTATGGGGGCAACGAACCACTTACATTTATTCTTTGCAAATAATCTTTCTTTGATCCAATTTCACTTGGCCTTTCCCAAGACTTTTTCGAAGCCTCGCTCTGATGCCACTGATAGAAACAGGATTCTTGTGGCCAAGTGTGGTTTGCAAATCGATTGTATTTTGACATGGGTGTTTGGTTTTGACTGTGCAAAAGTTACAGGGGTGTTTGGCAATGTGTATAATTGTGTAGAAACAACAAAGATGCATAAACAATGTACTTTTGATTAATATATATGGAATGATACAAAGTTTATACAGCCCCTAACATTATACACTTTATGAAACGGTGCCTTGAGAGACAGTTATCACGCTTCATGAAATTCTAGGGGCGTATCCTATCCCTAGATGCATAACGGGTCAAAACTGACCAATATGACCCATTTGGCCCAAGCCCATTCTAAAGTTCCAGGCTTAGCCAAAAATACAGAATGTACACGCATACTTTACAAGCATAAATACAAATATACATATTGTTCAATCTAAAAACAAAAGCTTAAAACATTAATTCTAACGAATACTAGTACTTCTTCACATGTTAATTCGTTGTCTTTTGTTGTTACATTGTTCTTAATAAGTGTTATTATTTCGTTGTATGTGTTCCATAAGTTATCGCGAGTAGTTTTGACCAAACTAAAACCAAATGAAAAAGGAGAATAGGTCTCCATTGCCGATTGCTTCGATTCATAAAATTTGGCCATCTGTAAAGCATTGTTTGAGTATGTAAATTTGTTAGGCTTGATTCTTTCCTTTAGCAGAAACTTCACCCAAAATTACAAGCATGTTACAAAGCACAACATAATGTTCTAAGATACTAAGACTTATACACTTTATAATGTATATAATTTGTCTCAATAGATATTTGAACCTATATATAATCTTTATTTGATGAAACACATAGATACCATAGGCCAAAAACCCGTTGATTCTTTAACGTAGAGCCGAGCATAATAGACAGCGTACCAAGATGAACCGAGAAACTGGACCAACTAGATTGGACCAAATATATTTCGATCCGATCTTCTATCCACCCGTTTTATCTGTTCCTCGGTCCGGTTCGGTGTTACATAAAACTAACCATTTTACTTTGTTGGACTGACCAGATAGACAAACTGGACCGGACTGGACCAACTTGGACCGGTGTCCGGTCCTCGGTCTCGTGTTTTTTGGCCAAATCAGTTTTCGGCATGTTCTAGTTTTGGTCGAAACCTTCCTTAATCAGGCTTTACGTTGTTACCCTATAAAAGATGTTACCAAATAAAGGATGTGCATGGGAAAGTAGACTCGCGGAGCCTAACCGGTTACATGACCTAACCAAATGTTAATATGGCCATTTGGGACATGTTCATGTTCAGGTTCAAGCTTCGACTAGCCCTTAACCTTTGTTGAGCTTCGACTAGCCCTTAACCTTTAGTAAAAAGAGCAATGACAGATATGACACAATGGTCATTTTATCTCTCTTGATATTAACCTTTCAATTTGTTATGTGTTGCAATCATACTGTTACACATTATTTTAGTCACAAGTTTTAGGCACACTAATCATTTTTCTGAAAGTAATTAAGGTTAACGATGTACCATCCACTCAGGTTATGAATAGTAAACATGAAGTTGTATCTAAGATAATTGAACTACAATCACCCATAATGTCTGATATACCCATAGAAAGACATATGAGATGGGCATTTGAATGAGAATGGATTTGTAAACGCATCAAACTTTTTTGGTATATGCTTAGTTTTGATACCCATTTTAAAATCAAAACCACTAACCAAACATGTGTCGTGGATAGAATGTTATTCCTCCACCCCCATATATATTTTCAACCCAAACATCCCTTTATTTTGTTACCTTCAAGTTGTATTTAGCGCTCCTTTTTAGTGATTATAAAAAATGACTACAGTTGTGTTTATGTGTGTTCTATAGTTACTTTTGAAAAGAAGCTAGAATTTTATAGTCTAGAAAGCTCGGTTCTTCTAGAATTTAGAAATCAAAATGTGTCTATAATTGCAATGTGTAGATACATGTGTTGGAGGAACTACAAAATCACATACGACTACATGAGAGTCGACAAGTTTAGAAGGTTATCACAACCATGTATATAGAATATAGTGCGGATCGTTTTGACCAAAAACAAGCTATTTATATTAGAGTTTGTTAAACCTACACTACTTTACTATGTATTGTTGGATTGATATACTCTGACCAAACTAACTATGTAGCTTGTAAGGGTTTAGCAACCTTGGATAAATCCTAAATTACTAACAATGAAACACTGATATTACTCTATTAAGTATGCGGAAACTACTTCAATAAAGTTAAGAAGAATAACTTTAAACTTCAACGATTTTATTAAACCAAACTTTGAACCTGCTTGATACACAGATTCACTAACAAACCTAATCGCTAAAACTCTAATATCGTACTTGCATATAAGTTCTAAATCAAATATCTTTAATGCCAATCTAGGGGTCCTTTTATAGGCATAAGGAGTACCCTAGTCGGTTTACAATTACAATCCTTGTACGACAAGTAATACTAATTATAAACTAAAAATATTCTAGAATTACATAGCTTTCTATAAATGATATAGCATAGCAGTCCTTTAGCCTTTGCAGTACTTTGACACGAGGAGTACTTTGACTTTCATTAAGCAGTACGTTGACTTTCTTCAGCACTTTGACATTCTTCAATACTTTATATCCCAACAATCCTCCCCTAACTTGAATTCTACTTGCTTGATTTCAAGTTCCTTTGTATCTCTATCTTTAACATCTTTGTCTTCATGGAAAGATTGTATCTTTATCTTTAGATTTGTCTTGTACTCTTTGTGCTTGTATTATTATCATCAAAGTAGTCTTTATAAGCCATCCTTTTCAGCAATCATTATCAGCAACCCTCATCTTTTCAGCTTCCCAGTAACATATGGCAAAATGTACATCGGATCATAAAGTTTCGGACTATTCTCATCACTTCGGTGTGTTAACTCGCGAGAGGTGAATCATTGAAAATTTAATGGATTTTGATGTCTCTTTACCAAAGCCATTAACTCTGTAGTAGCCAATGTTTAGGTGTGTAAAACCATGGTACATTGATAACCATGTGATTTTTAGCAAATCATCAGCTATCAACGGATTTGTTAAGTCTTTACCAATAACCGTTTGCTTTTGGACTAGTTAGTTCTTACAACCATGGCAAACTAATTACCATACAAATGGTTTTTCCACAGCCTTTACCACAAGCCATTTTCTTGTGGGCTAGCCAACTCTTCACTATTACAGATATGGTGAGTTGAAAACCATACAATTTTTAGTAAATTGTCAACTAAAAACGGATTTGATAATCACATCAGAGCCATACCCTCATGATGACTCAAACTCTTTTTTTGTTTATTAAACATGGTGAGTTGATTACCATCAGATGTTTTTCTCAAAACAATTTGTTGCTGTAATCATGTGCTTCAAAAAGTATTTTGCACTTTACAAAAATTGCTTATTTTTATTTTCATTAAGAGACTTTTACTGGTTTTAATCTGCAAGCAGTACTTTGAGAAAGTATTGTTTGTCCAGCAGTACTTTGAATAAAGTACTGATTTTTCAAAACATTTATATAATTAAGAATCATACCAGTATTTATACATCATCATCAGCCATAGTTGTCCATTTGATAAACAATTCAATGACCATAAGGGCTGTTTCATTCTCCTGCTCAACCTTCATACCATGATCTAGCATTCTGATCATAAGATCTCTTGTCAGTGGATATCTTCTTTCTGCTAGCATGTGAATCATGGTCCCATCTTCTAACTCCAAAACATGCACTCCTGATTCTTCAAAGAATCTCCAGCTAGTAATATCCCAAACTTCTTGGTTGTTCTAGATTGCATCAGTGCTTGTTTCTTCTGTCTCCTAGATAGTTATAAGATCTCCCAGCAAGACTAAGCCAACTCCAGTTGATGGAATATACTCAAAATATTATTGCACTAGTTGATACAGGTGAAACAGATCTTCTCTATCTATCATACGTAGTATGTCCCACAATGAGTTGAATACTCTAAAACTTTCATCTTCTCTATGGAACATAAGATAGTCTCCTTCCTTTGATTCTACAACTTCAAATGTAGACATCTTAGCCATCTTCTCTGCAACTTCTTTAGACTTAGGATGCTCAAAATCTACAACTCTTAGATAATTCATCAGCTCATCAATTGTATCTGTTCTCAATTGTATCCTCTATGATGGCTGTTCATCATCAGTTGTTCTCTTTAAACTTCTTTTTCTTGCATCCTCATTCTGTTTTTCATCATCAAAAGGAATAATACCAGCAACTTCCTTTTGATAGGCTTCTCTAACAGCATCATACAAATCTTTCATCTCTATATACTTCAACTTATGTAAACCAGTATATCCTCTACCCTTTAGATAAGCCATCATGGCATTCCTTTCTTTAGCAATACTTAGTGGTCTTCTTGGTATAGCAGCTTGCTTTTCTGGTAGAACATCTGCAGCATTCAATTCAGCTTGTAGTTTTCTAGTAGCTTCTTCATTTTTAGCCACTTCAATAGCTCTTAATTCCGCTAAAGTGAATTTCTTCTTTTTCTTTGTTTCTACCAAGATACCTTTTCCTTTGTCTTTAGGATCTAAAGTAGGTTGAGAAGATGATTGCAAGACTTGAGGTTGTTCTTCAACTCCAGGGATACTAACACCTCTTGGTCTTGACATATTCAGCATTATCTGAGCAATGGTCTCATCATCACTAGCAGTATGTTCTATTTTAGATGTACCAACTTCTTCTTCATGTAAGACTGTTGAAGGACCAGCTTCTTCATCAAAATTTAAGGTCCTTGGTGTTATAAGCTCTTTCCTAAACGTTCCTTGAAAAGCAGCACCTTGATCACCAGCACTTTGAACATCAGCACCTTGATCACCAATACTTTTAACACCAGTACTTTGTACATCAGTACCTTGAGCATCAGCTTGCTCAATTTGCTCAGCTTCTTTATTTTGATCTTCATAAGTGTCAGCATCTTGTTCTTTATCTAGATCTTTAGCATCTTCATTCAAATTCTCTTGCTCTAAATTCCTCCCCAATTGGAATGAAGAATGCTTGCGAAACTTCTTGTCCTTAGAAGCCTTCTTAAATTTCTTACCTTTCTTCTTCTGAGACTTGACCACAATCTGTGATGTTGAACTAATGGCCAGACAAATTTCTTCAATCTTCTAAACTTGGTGGTCAGCTTCAAAAGTTGTGCAGCTTGAGCTTCATAATCCTTTTTCAATCTCAATAGTTCCCTTGTCAAAGCATAATTATCCGAACCTTACCCTCAGAGCCATATCTCCTCATCTTCTCGGATGTTTGAGACCCATCTGTGGAAGTATAATCATTGGGAGAGGATGGTGGGTTGACTTCTGTTCAATCATCATGTACGATCTTGCAAAGATGCAAGAGGTTGAGATACTGATACTTCCTTTGAAGCAAGATGTTGAGAAGCGACCTTCCCTTGAAACCGAAGGCTCATGATCTTCACTTGAAGCACTTCATCTCTAACAGCTTTGTACGACTTCCATCATGTGGCAGCGGTTAAAGGTGTATCCCTCCCAGAAAATTTGTCACTCTTTCTAGCCATGAAAGTGAACACCTTTGGTGGAAGTACAACAAACAGTAGCAAGCTTGAAGGTTTAGGTACATCTGTAAGCTGTTTGTTCAAAAATAATTGAACAAATCTGGGGTACATTAAAAATGGTGAACCCTTGGAGATGTCAGATAGCATACCATCCAGAATCATTCTTGAAAAGTTAAAGAGGTGATTGGTAGCTAATCCCACTAAAGCAGACGCAATATTTGATCCAAATTGTTCCCATGAAGTGCTCTTAGGACTTAAGCAATGAAGCAAAACATGAACTAGATACTTCCATTGAGGACTAAACAAGGGTTTCTTAAAAGTTGTTTTAGTGAGAGACCCTTCATACCCTATATCTCTTAATGTGTCCCAAAGCACTTGTTTGTCAAAACGAATAGCCCCTTCTTCATCATCAAACAATAAATCTTCCCTAATTGTGGCTTCACTAACTCTAACTATCTTCCCAGCAACCTTAGCCTGAATATAGGATTCATCATCTTGCATATGAGATCTAGCAGTAGCCCAAAATTGTTGAATCCAGGGCTCAATGATGTCCGATTCGACCAAAAGAGCATAATTGATTGATGATCCAGTTAGGAAATCAATTATGTCATGAAAAGCAACATTAGACGGTGTCTTATCCAAGTTAGCAATCATGTTGTGCTTACTAATTGTATTGCGATTAGCCATTGTATGTTGTTATAAGAAAGAATGGTTTGATGAATAGTGAATGTTAATGAGAGAAGAGAGATATGGATGGATAAGTATAAAGATGAGAGGGAAAATCGGAGGGTAGTTATTTATAGGTAAGATTTAAAAAATCAAAGCCCAATTAATAAAGTTACCGTTGTTTGAATTTTACCCCTTATTTTGACCGTTGGAACAGTACGTTGACAAGACTAGCAGTGCTTTCCACATAAGCAGTACTTTGATAGCAGTACTTTCAGAGCAGTACTTTCAGATAAATTCAAATCAGTACTTTCCATCCTCTTCTTCAAAATAGCAAAAACATCAAAAACCATTGTGTTACCTTCCCTTAAACAATGCATGAGACTAACTAACTAACTAATAAGTCCTCCCCTTAATTATAGCTTAATAGTTAATCATACCAATACTCACCACCAAATAATTGAATCTTGAAACATCAAATCCCTTTGTGAGTAGATCAGCTACATTATCATCTGTGTGGACCTTAACAACATTAATGAGCCTATGCTCATAACAATCTCGAATAAAGTGATGCCTATTATGAATGTGTTTGGTCTTGGAATGATAAACAGGATTCTTCACAATGCAAATTGTACTCTCATTGTCAATGTAGATAGGAGTATTCTTAAAATTGAATCCATAATCCAAGAGTTGATTCTGCATCCATAGTACTTGTCCACAACACTTGCAACTCAACATATTCTCAGTGGATGATGTTGCTGCAATGGTTTGTTTCTTACATTGCCATGAAACTAATCTTCTTCCAAGATATTGGCATCCTCCGAGGTTGATCTTCTATCATTATTATCACCTGCATAATCACTGTCTGAAAAAGCTTCCAAGTGAAAAGGTGAATCCTTTGGATACCACAACCCTAACTTAGGTTGTTGCTTCAAATAACTAAAAATCATCTTGACTGCATTCATATGAGACACTTTGGGTGAGACTTGATATCTTGCACACAAACATACAGCAAACATGATATCAGGTCTAGATGCAGTTAAGTACATAAGACAACCAATCATTGATCTGTAAAGCTTGACATCCACAGCTTGTCCATCTTCATCCTTTCCTAATGAGTTGATAGCTTTGATAGGTGTGGTGATTGGCTTGATAGCATCGAAGTTAAACTTCTTAAGAATGTCAGTGACATACTTATCTTGACTAATCAAGATTCCAGCCTTGGATTGTTTAACTTGTAGCCCCAAAAAGAAAGTTAATTCACCCATGGAACTCATTTGAAATTCTTGTTGCATGAGCTGTTCAAATTCTTTCACCATTGACTGTTTTGTAGCTCCAAAGATAATATCATCTACATAGACTTGAACAAGAATGATATCCTTTTTGTCTCTCTTGCTAAAAAGTCTTATCAATTGCTCCTCTTATGTAGCCATGTTGTAATAGAAAAGTGGAGTCTTTCATACCAAGCTCTAGGAGCTTGATGAAGGCCATACAGAGCCTTAATAACTTTGTAGACTTTGTTTGGATGTGCAGGATCCTCAAAACCAGGAGGTTGTTTTACATAGACTTCCTCTATGGTTTTGCCATAAAGAAAGGCACTCATGACATCCATTTGATAAACAGGAAAGCCCATATAAGATGCAAAAGCAAGGAATAATCTAATGGCTTCAATCCTTGCTACAGGAGCAAACACTTCATCATAGTCCACTCCTTCTTCTTGTCTATATCCTTGTGCAACCAATCTTGCTTTGTTCTTGATGACATTACCTCTTTCATCTCTCTTAACTCTGAAAACCCATCTTGTACCAATGACTTTCTTTCCATCTGGTAAATCACATAGTACCCAAACGTCTTGAAGTTTGAATTGAAGAAGTTCTTCTTGCATGGCTTCAACCCAACTTTCTTTAGTTAATGCTTGAGCAACAGTCTTGGGTTCTTCTTGAGAGATAAAGCAAGTAAATAAACATGTTTATTGATCCTTATGATTAAGCCTGTTTTGTTTATACACAAAGCTAAGTACATCATTATGTGGCTTAGAGAAACCTTTAGCTTTGGTTTTTGTGAGCACTCCAGAAGTTGAAGGTCCAATGATTTTACCAGCATGATGATCTTTATGAACTCTTAATGTAGGAGTCTGTGGAACTTCAAGATCATTACCCAAATTTGTGAAATCAGCTTCTTCATTGGAATTTGAGAAAATACCTTCATCATCTAATTCATCATCAGTGTCTTCTAACCCAGGCATGGTTGGATCATTCAAATCATCAGAAGTACTGTCAATTGGTGCAACAATACTTTGATCCAAAGTACTGTGATCTAAAGTACTATGAGAGTAATCTGTAGACTTACCCTTTTTCTTTGCTGCTTCATAAGCTCTTCTTTGATCATCGTCATAATATTGTGCTATTGTTTCGTGAAAAAGCATCCTATTAAGCTCATCTTGAAGCGCTTGATCTTCATCAGATAATGTAGATTTTGGTTTATCAATACTTTTCTCCTTTTCAACAGTTATAGGTTCTTCATCAGGAGCAGGATCAGGTCTAATATTGACTCCATGAACAATGTACTATAAATCTTCTTCTTTGTGAACAACTTGATTTTCTTCTCTGACAGGAACATAGTTCATAGAAGGAGTCAAAACATCAAGATCAAACATCCAATCAGGACCTTTACCCTTTTGATTTTCTTGATCTTCTAAAAGCTCAACATGAAGAAAATCTTGAACCTTTTTGGTAACCTTGTTGTACACTCTAAATCCTTTGCTATTGGTACAGTACCCCAATAAGTATCCTTCATCTGACTTGCCATCAAATTTTCCCAAACTATCAATAGTATTGAAAATAGTCAGAGGACATCCAAAAGGTTTCATAAAATGAATGTTGGGTTTGTTACCCATAAGCAACTCATAAGGTGTCTTCATCTGAGGTTTAGTAACTGATACTCTATTTAAAACATAACAAGCAGTACTTACATCTTCAGCCCAAAATTGAATAGGTAATAGAGAATCTGCAAGCATTGTTCTGGCTGCTTCTATCAAGGTTCTGTTCTTTCTTTCTGCAACACCATTCTGCTATGGAGTTCTAGCAATGCTAAACTCCCTCTTAATCCCTTTCTTGGCACAAAATTCATCCATAAACTTGTTTTTGAATTCAGTCCCATTATCACATCTAATACCTCTTACTTTGAGTCTCAATTGATTTTCAAGGGCTATTATAAGATCATGAATAGCATCAAAGGTTTCATCTTTAAATCCCAAGAAGAAGACCCAACTAAATCTACTACAATCATCTGTTACAACTAAGCAGTATTTCTTCTTGTTTAAACTTGCAACTGAAACAGGTCCAAACAGATCCATGTGCAACAACTCTAAAGGTTCTCTAATAGTTCTTTCCTCAATCTTCTTGCATGAAGCTTTGTGTTGTTTACCCTTCTTGCACGCCAAACATGAATGATCATCCTTGTATGTTTTGGAAGGTAAACCTCTAACTAAATTGCCTTTAACCAACTTGTTGATATTCTTGAAATTTACATGACCTAATCTTCTATGCCATAGATGTGCTTCTTTAAGTATTGCCTTTGCTACTAAACATGTTGCTCTTTTAGTAGAGTGAATATTCTTCAAATCTATACTGTACACATCATTGGTTCTTGGTACTCTTAGTGTTACCAAGTTATCATCAACAAGCTTGAACTCAGGGGAAAGAATAAGACATTATGTGTCAGTGAATAACACAGGGTGCTTCTTATCACAGATCTGAGATACTGACAAAAGATTAAACTTGAGCTCCTTTACATAACGAACATTTTCAAAGTCTATACTCCGTGCCTTGATGGTTCCTTTCCCAGTAATTCTACCTCCATTAGGATCATTCCCAAAAGCAACTCTTCCTCCAAAAAAAGATCTAAAATCTGACATAATCTCTTTGTCTCCTGTCATACTTCCAGAGCAACCACTATCAACAATTAAATGATCTTTAAGCTCCTCTTCTGGGTTGCCCTGCACAAAAATAAAAGAGTTAGTTTCTTTTAGGAACCCAAGCCATTACTGACTTGTGTTCCCCTTGTGGAGTGACATACTTAAATTCTTTAAGTATGTAATCTTGATAACACTACACACGTCGTTCGGGGTCAAAGGAACTTCTTTTTCGTAGAGCAAGTTTTTCAACACCCTAGGCAGTGAACCTAATCGTTGTAGTGTAGTATTAGGGTAAGCCACGGGAATTCATATCGTTCTCTAGGGGAATAGGAATGCTAGTGGGAAGTTACTACGCTAAGGTTGGGGTTGAGGAAGATTATTTTTTTATCTTTTTTATGTTTTTTAGGAAATGGAAAAGTACGAATCTCGGGGTTTGAGTTTGGGTGGTTGGTATTTCTACCGATTACTTCTACTTATCTAATTATCTAAACTAGTGGGTAGTCTATGTCTAATTATTGTGTGCTCGTATGATGATTTAAAGATGTGTTTACTTAGGTTTTATTACTCCTTAATTATCTCCTATTGATGGTTGAATTGTCATGTCCTTATTCTTAATCGCGTTGTGTGTCTAAGGTCGTAGGGTATGCGTTTATCCCTAACTCTTTGAAACTACCAAAGGTTAATGCCTACAAAATCTCTAGGATTTATAAACTTAACACTAAGGTACTCTTCGGATGCTTTAGCCTACAATGACTCTAGGTACTATAAGCTAAGGTTCACAAAGATTAATCAAGCATTAACTACACAACGGATGACCTATCGCAATACTCGATCATTAACAATTAAGATAAGAGACAACCAATCAATATTCAATAATTAAGTTTCATATTCCCTAAGCAAACACATAAGTAAATTAGCCGGACATGGGGAACATGCAAGCATACACACAATTAATTGAAGACATACTTGAATTAATGAAGTAAAACACTTATCTTGATGTAAGATAGGGTATGGAACCCTAAAATACTGTACAAGACAGCCTTGGTTCAGTTTAGGTTTTTACTCCAAAAGACTACACACCGAAAACTAAAAAATTTGGATTATATATATAAGATTACAAATGCGACGGCACACCTTTGATTTGTGATGCCGTCGGGTCGCCGTCATTAGGGTTTCGTCTTGGCCACGTTAGTCTTGCGACGGCGTTACCTTATGCTTGTGACGCCGTCCCCTTCAGTCTCTGACGTCGTCTGGATCAAATCTAGGCCGTATGAGTTGCGACGCCCTACTCTTTTAAAACCTGAAGCCGTCACTTGTAAATGAGCAATTTGGCTTCTGAGCCGTCACAAAAGTTGTCTGACGGCGTCGCAGATAACACCTGACGCCTTCCCCTTCATTCCAGCAGCACTGAGTGTCTCGATTCTTGACTTTGGCTATTTTCTTCGTATATTAGCGCCTTTTCGTCCGAATAAGTGTCATTCCAGCATTTTGCCTTCAAGATACCTAAAAAGTGAAAAGGAACGATATTAAGTAATAACGGATACAAAAGTGATCAAATAAGGGCTTAAACGACCCCTCAAAAAGGTACATTTTAAAACCTTATCAAATCTCCACTGTTTTTGAAAACATGATCAATTATTTTCGTTTGTTCCAAAACTTTTGGTGGTTTTTCAACAAAACTCTCTTTTTCATCAAAATTTTCTTTTTCAACAAAATTCTCCTGTTCACCCTTACTTACTGAAAGTACTGTTTGTTCCCCATCAGTACTTTTTTTCTTAACCCAATTGGTTTTAACTTTTTGTGTAGATTTCTTTGATCTATGTACTCTATTTGAGGTGTAACGCCTTCTAGATTGATAGTAATTGGATCTCCTAGGGCTTCCATTCCAAAAAGTGCTAGCAGTACCTTGATTGGGTGAGGACCTAGCAATACTTTGAGAAGGTACTGCTTGAGAAAACTTTGTCTTACCAGTACCTTGAAAAGTGTTGCATGAGGGTACTGGTGGTGGTTTGGAAAAAGGTCTTTTCTGGTGAGGGTACTTATAGTCTTTTGAGAAATTGCTATGGTTTACCCTATGTGAATGATTCCAAACTGGTTTAGTCTTTCTTGGTTTATGGTTGGTAGATGTGGTCTTTGGGAATTTGCTTAAATATTCTGAGTGAAAGTCACAGTCCTTAATCAAATGATCAAGACTATAACAAACAAAACATAATTTTTGACCCGTAATCCCAAAATTTCTTCCTTTAGTTCTATGACCAAAACTATCCTGACTTTTTGGTGAATGATGAAAACTATCTTGACCAAAATTATCCCAAAAAGATTTAGCAGTATTTTGAAAAGTTTTTCTTGAAGGTACTACTGAATGTCTAGCAGTACTTTGAGATGAAGGACTGCTGAACTCTTAACATTATCATCCTTAGGTTTCTCAACTGTTTCTTTTGGGGATTCAGAACTAGATGGACCTGAATTAGATTGACTAGTAAGCTTTTTCCTAAACTCTAAATTGTCTACTCCAAAATAAGAAACATCTGTCCTAAGTGGTTAAAAACTACCAGTGGGTGGAGGAACTGCATGATAACCCTTGTCTTTCTTAAATTCAGGAGGTGTTTGACTAATTGATTCCTCATTAGTAGATGTGTTTTCTTCTTAGCTAATGAGTTCATCATCACTAGTGGTTATCTCCTCTGAATCAATTTGTTCCTTATCACTAGGTGAGTTCTCTTCTGTATTGCTAAAATCCATACCAAAACCTATGCTAGTTTTAATGTGTGCTCTTTTTTGTTTTTCAACAAATCTAACATGTGAAAGGCCAGATTCTTCCCAACTAGCAATTTTTTCTAACAATTCACCCTTTTTTCTCTTTCTTTAGTCAGTTTTTCAATTTCAGAAACCTTACATCCTAACTTACATTCACTCAATTTTAATTGATAATCTTGTTGCTCATATTTTTGTGCCCTAGCCATTTCATTATTTTCATGAGTTATTATTTTGGCTTCCATGGACTCTAAAGTTATTTGATAACCAGCTACCTCAGACCTAGCCCTTCTACAATTATCTCTTTCAGTTACATAATCTTTAAGCACTTTTTGATAAAAATCATTACACTTAGAACATACCTCAGAGTTAGTAGGTGAACATGGTGAAGTAGCTACCATAGCAAGCAAAACGGGTTCTTCTTCACTTTCCATGCTCCAATCAAAGCTTCCAAGGTCATCTCTTGATCTAAAGCAGCAAATCCTGGTTCCTCATCAAAAGTTGTGCTCCAATCAAACTCTTCCATTGCTACCATAGAGTAGGTTACTGGTTCATCATCAAATTCAGTACTCCAGTCAATTTCTGATAGATTTTCTTGAGCAGCCAAAGCTTTTGTGTTTGGTTCAGTAATAGGAATTTCCTTTAGTTTAAGCTTGGGTTTCTCAATCATTCTATTTGTCTGATATTTAGCAAACTTTCATTCTCTTGCAAAGTGTCCAGGCCTTTGACAATTAAAGCATTCAATCTTGGATTTGTCAAATGTTATACCCTGTTTGGGTTTGAAGTCAATGCCTCTTCCAGTTTTCTTCATGAACTTCTTGATCCTTGCAGTGATCATGGCGACTTGACATCTTATGTCAATTTCTTCTAGAGCATCCTCTTCAATTTGTGACAAATCGTCTTCATAAGTAACAGGTAAAGTGGCTTGTTGAGCGAAGAAGGAACATACAACTTCATCAGAGTTGATGGTGTTTGTTGGTGATGAGGTGGGGGTAGTCATGGTAGTGTAAATATGTTGTTTATCACCAACAGTACTTTGAGCAGGATAGGCGGTACTTTTAGTGGAAGTACTGCTTCTATTTTCAGAAGACACAAAAGCAATGCTGTGAGATTTTGAACTTGTTTGACCATTCATCTCATGCTCATACACCTTTAAGTGGTTGTAGAGATCATCAAAGTCCATAGTGTCCAAACCAGGTTGTCCTCTGATCATAGTAGCAATCACATGCCCTACGGATGGCAAACTTCTTAAAAACTTCAGGTTTGCATCTTCAACAGATATTTCTGCTTTGTATAACTCTAGCATACTAAGAAGATTTTGGAATCTGTCATAGGCAGCATCAAGACCTTCTCTTTCACAAACAGTGAATGTTTCAAACTGTTGCTTCAACAGATTTCTATGCATCTTCTTGGAAGCATCATTACCTCCAAATCTTGTCTTGAGAGCAGCCCATAATTGTTTTGCATCCTTAGCATCATGAAACTTTAGTAGGTGACCATCAGGAATAGCAGACAATAGTATGTTGAGAGCCTTTTCTTGATTTCTTACTGTAGCAATGTAGGCTTAGGTGGTTTAGGTTGTCGAGGAACTTCTATAGGTTCTTCAAGAACGCCATTACCATTGACAATCACATTCGACAGTGCATGGTCTGTAATAGCAATGTACTGCCTCATCTTCATACTCCAGAGATCATATTCTCCCTTCTTGATGATAGGAATTCTGAGTGAGGTGATGGATGGGAGTGGTGGAGCTTCAGTCGACATCTTTTAGGGTTTGTTGTTAAATCGGTTTTAAAGGTTTCTTCTTAATCAGAGTTTTCACACAAGCTCTGATACCACTTGTTGGATTGATATACTCTGACCAAACTAACTATGTAGCTTGTAAGGGTTTAGCAACCTTGGATAAATCCTAAATTACTAACAATGAAACACTGATATTACTCTATTAAGTATGCGGAAACTACTTCAATAAAGCTAAGAAGAATAACTTTAAACTTCAACGATTTTATTAAACCAAACTTTGAACCTGCTTGATACACAGATTCACTAACAAACCTAATCGCTAAAACTCTAATATCGTACTTGCATGTAAGTTCTAAATCACGTATCTTTAATGCCAATCTAGGGGTCCTTTTATAGGCATAAGGAGTACCCTAGTCGGTTTACAATTACAATCCTTGTACGACAAGTAATACTAATTCTAAACTAAGAATATTCTAGAATTACATAGCTTTCCATAAACGATATAGCATAGCAGTCCTTTAGCCTTTGCAGTATTTTGACACGAGCAGTACTTTGACTTTCATTAAGCAGTACGTTGACTTTCTTTAGCACTTTGACATTCTTCAGTACTTTATATCCCAACATGTATGAAAATTGAACTATGAACCAACATATTACCAACCCATTACATGTGACAACTGGCAATTAGGGAGCCCATTTTAGGTAACCGCATTACGCTAAGTTAAACCGAGTACTTGCCTTTAGAACTATTTTGAATGACCATGACTTGTTTTGATATCGATTATTGGTTTTTATGATTTATTTTATTATCATATGAGTCATCGTGTGAGTTTTAGCTCTTGTCGTTAGGCACTATGTGATTCGGCACAATAAAATCCTATAACGAAAAAATAAAGTAACTTTTAAACCGTAACTCGAAACTTAACAAATAAATAGTCAAAACTCGTAGAAAAATGTAAATAAAAGCGATAGAAATTCGAAGGAACGTCGTGGGACACTCGTAGGACAATATATGAGCTCGGGAAAGGGTAAACGGGATAGTTTATGAAAATTTGCGGGTTTGGCCCTCTTTTTTCCCCTAGCCGACCACCCCCTCCTCCCATTTTTATTTTTTTTAACTCCCTAATCCCACCTATAAATACCCTCCCCACCTCCCATTTCACTCTTTTATTTCTCTCACTAAAAACACACACAAACCTTACTTTCTCTCTCTACTCTCTCTCTCCTAAAAATCAAAACCCTAACCCTAAAAACATAACCACCATCGCCGGCCACTGTCCGGCCACCCTCCGACGCGTGACCACCCACCACCATGACCATTTGATAGATCTTTCTTTCATCTTTCCATCCATATATGGCACGCCTATAGAAGCCTTCATTAACACCTCCAAATCTTGCAAAAACTATTCGTGATTCTAGGGTTTTCAAGTAACTTTATAGATCGGGTTTAGAAAAGGTAAAAGGAACATAGTTGTGGTATGTTGGAGCCATGAGAAGCCTCGTATGAGCCTTATTTGGGTCGTACATGGCTCGACCATGGTGGGTTTTGGATGAAACATGGGTCTAAAACGAATTTACAACTAATAAAACATGTAACTAGTGATTTGGTATAGTGTGATGTGTCATTTATTTGTGTTTTTGCATTTTATTCATAGTTTCATGATATTGGTTTAGATTAGTTGATGGGTTTGATAATTGGATGTTGTTTGGAGGTTGATTGATTGTGTTTGGTTGATTGGAAAAGCCATTTGGGGATGTTTGGATGGAGAAGCTAGGTGGAACGAGCCAATAGGGGCTCGTTCATGGTGTTTGGTTTGCGTACGTGACCCATATGGACCAAGGGTCCAGGTCGGGTTGTTGTGGTATCTTGTTGGTAGTTGTTGTTGGTGTTTGGATGAGACGCGTGGAGCTGAAAAGCTTCGAGAGCTTGTTTGGTTCACGTGGTCTTAACCGGGACCGTGTCATGACCATTAGGGTCATAACATTGGTTACGGGTATGTTTGGTAGTTTTTTTGGATGGCAAGATTGATATGGGTTGATTGGAAATTGATTTTCGCTATTGAGATTATTTACTTGGACTATATTATAAATTGTCAACGTTGAGCAACGTCGGTGTTACTTTGATTTTTTAGTCATAGTTGACCCCGACAACGCCGTAACATGGACTTTAGTATATATTGGACTATAGATGGATTAAAAGCCGAGAAGTCATGACTCGTGCTTGTGGACTCGAAACGAATATCGATTTGAAACTAATATTGAAATTGACGTAATATATATACATATATATATATATATATATATATATATATGTTAATAAAACTATGAAACATAAATAATAAATAGTTTTTATACCAAAATTCTCGATAACAAGACTTGTCTTGTTATTCACTATTTTAAATGGAAATTAACAACTAAAAACGGAAAGGTTTCCTAATTAATGGGTATTTAATGTTTCGAGTGCACATTTATCGAAATGTGCCATTTATGAGCATTTAATATCATTTTCAAGCATTTAATTCTATTTACGTCTTGTGCATGAGTTACGGATGACCTGACATTAATAGCGTCGATCCACGTGGATAACGGACTTATTAGGTTGACGAATCTAATAAGATCCCGTTAGGTACGTAGGATAACGTTATTAATGGGTGAATTATCTTTATGACTCGTTAGGATGCGACCAGTTTATGGGATAATAAGCGACACGAATAAATAATTGAGTTTATCGAGTTGACGAATTCGATAAGGTCTAACTATTTATTCCAAAACTTATTGGACTATGGAGCTTATCGCTTAGACATCTCATGGTGTTGCATTGAGTCACATTGTGGTTATTTGAGTGCATTCATGATATCATGTTGAGTCGATACACACACACGATGATACCAAACTCTAGGACTAAACGGTGAAACAAGATATTTTTGGAGATAAAGAAAAAGAATACATTGGGGTAGATAACGTTGATTTTGGAAATATATATTAAGAATCGGTTTATATTAATAGGTTGTGCTTAGTCAGTAGTTGTTGAACCGTGTTAGCTGTTATCTTCGTTGCTAGTGTTTGTTTGTGCGTTGCTTGCTTGAGGTTAGTTTCATAGCCCCACTTTTATCTCTGTTTTTAACTAATTTGGGGTGAGAAATCATGCTACTCTTTTGGACCTTTTAAACTATTTTGATTTGCTTATGTGTTGACTGTTTAGATAGATATGTGGTAGCTGTTGCCTTAGTCTAGTGTAGCAATTTCGATTGCTATAACGCTTACCTAGCTAAGAATAGACTTGTACCTCAACCTAGTCCAGGGTAGTATTTGTTCTAGACCTTGCTACGACTGTGCTGGCTAGAGTCGCTTAGGGCCCTACTATGACGTCGGATATGTTATGGATGGTGTTGTTGATTGTGATATTGGTTTGTGATTGGTGTGATATGGTGTATCTATCTTAAGTCTCGCATAGCAAATAAACTCCTACAGGTCCACTACTGAATTTGAATTTAAACCTATTAACTCACCAGCGTTAGCTGACCTTTTAGCATGTTTTTCTCAGGTATCTAAGTGATGTTTGGAATGCTTGATCTGTGGAAGCTTGGCAAGGAGGCATTGTTAAAGGATCATATTTAAACTCTGATAATATTATGCTGACCTATTTTATAAATCTTGTTGGGCCTTACTTTTAACTATTTTAGGATGATTGTATTGGATAATTAAATTTGATATTGGTTTTGAGTTATAATATGACTATCTTGTTTGCTATACTTGTGTGATGTACCAATCCATGTAACGCCCCGAAAATTTGTTTAAGTCTTCCGATGTACCGAGATTTGGGGGTGTTACATTACATCACATTTTCTCTATACTTTTTACCTTTATTATGTAGAAGAGGGATACAATTATTTGACCTAAAAAGGTTATTGAGAGAAGCCGTGAGTGAGTTAGTGGTAGTTAACTTTAGTGTTGTTTTTAGCAAAACTCTTATATTTCGATAATTTTATGTGTATGTATGTTTTATAATCGGTTGAGATCAGTCATTTCATGAAAGGAACATAGATTTTAAACCATATGCGTACACCCTCTTTTCCGAATCGACATTTGTCCTAGCAAAATTTAGAGAATGTGTCCTCTTCCAATGGTCTCAACTGCGACAAAAGTGTCGATGTAGGTGTATCAAGTTGAACCAAATCAATTTAGCTTTGTTGTGCTTGTTTAACAACATCAATAATCCAAATTGTTCATTGGCAAAAGTAACAAACTAAGACCTAGGCTTATCTCCAATCCTAGGTTGAGAAAAAGCTGAAAAACTTTTAGAAAAGAGAGATGAAAAAATAGGTCTGAGAATAAGTTGAAGCATTAGAGCGGGTTGAAAAATTGAAATAAAATCAATCATTGGAGATGCTCTAAGCTTACATGTTCGGCTGATTTTTTATTACTCGAACCAAACCACATCTTCCTTAAAATGTTTTTGATAAAAGACTAACCATTACTTTTCATCCTGCCCTTTTATATGGCCTTTTCTCCTAGTTAAGGTACATGAACTATTTTAGGATATTGGTTGTCAACGTATTGTACATGTTATACTGGTAAAGGCTAAAAATGCTTCATGTACTTATATATTAGATTCATTATGCACTACGAATAGGTTTAAACCTCATTATGCATAATATACCGGTGTTTCTGATTCATTATGCACATGTATATTTTTCATAAAATATTCATTCATCATAAGTAAATATTATGCATAATGAATAAAAAGTGCAAGTATGTTATGCATAATGAGTTTTTTATCGGTTCGTATTGCATAATGAATCAAATATATAAGCACATAAAACATATTTAGCCTTTATCCTTCTTCTGTAGGTATCATCTACATGGTAAAATAAATACAAGTTGACTTAACATATTCAAGGGGTGTTTGGATTAGCTTGTTTTCCGAACTTATTGACTTTTTTAAAATTGAAAAAGTTTGACTTTTTTAGAATTGAAAAAGTTCAAAAGCTCAAGTTTATCATGCTAAAGGCTTATCAATTTGAGGTTACGTCGTAGGTAAGTTCGTATGCTCAACTTGATACGATCTATGTTTAATCTTACCACTCTACCTTTATCCTTTTGGGATTATGCTTTGTAATCAGCTGTTCGCATTCTAAATATGGTTCCCACAAAGAAGGTTGATAAGACACCATATGAAATATGGCATGGTAAAGCTCCTAACCTGTCTTATTTAAAGGTATGGGGTTGTGAGGCGTATGTTAGACGTGACTCAGCAGATAAACTCCAACAAAGATCTATAAAGTGTATCTTCGTAGGATACCCTAAGGAAACTATGGGTTACTACTTTTACTATCCAACTGAAAATAAAGTAATTGTTGCTAGGTATGGAGATTTTCTTGAAAGAGATCTCATATCTCAAGAATTCAGTGGGAGAGTTTATGATCTGGAAGATGATCAAGAAGATGCATTACCTTCTGAAAACACTAATGTACTTCCGGTAGAACCGATAGTCCGGGTCCTCCACCGAAGTTGAAGTGATTCCCGTTCGTAGATCCATAAGGAATACGCGTGCACCTGAACGTCTATGTCTTAACGTAGAGGTTGAGGAAACTATGTTAGGAGATCTTGGAGAGCCTACTAGTTATAAAGCCGCCATGGCAAGTCCCGATAAGGAAAAATGGTAGGTTGCAATGAATGGGGAAATGCAATCCATGAGAGAAAATGAAGTCTGGTAGAGGTTGACTTACCTCCAAACGCCAAGGTGGTTGGAAGTAAGTGGCTCTATAAGATTAAGACTAACATGGATGGAAATGTACACGTCTATAAAGCTCGTCTAGTTGCGCAAGGTTTTACTCAAACTTATGGCATTGATTACGAGGAGACTTTTTCTCTTGTAGCAGACATTAGAGCTATTAGAATTCTCATAGCTATAGCAGCATACTATGACTATGAGATATGGAAAATGGATGTCAAAACCGCCTTCTTGAATGGTCGCTTAGATGAAGACATTTATATGAAGCAACCTGAGGGGTTCGTGAATCCACAATTTCCAAACCGTGTATGCAAACTTCAAAGGTCCATTTATGGATTGAAGCAATCATCAAGGCAATGGAATAAAAGATTTGATGAAGAAATCAAAAAGTATGGATTTATTCAAGATCTTGAGGAACCATGTGTATATCACAAAGTTAGTGGGAGTGATGTAATTTTCCTAATTCTTTATGTCGATGACATATTAATTATGGGAAAAGACATTCCAAGTTTGCAAAATGTTAAGGCATATCTTGGGAAGTGTTTTTCTATGAAGGATTTAGGAGAAGCTGCATACATTCTAGGAATCAAGATCTACCGAGATAGGTCAAAGCGGTTAATTGGTTTAAGTCAAAGCGCTTACATTGATAAAATATTGAAGAGATTCAATATGCAAAATTCCAAGAAAGGATATTTGCCGATGGAAGTAAAGCATGGCTTGTGTAGCGATATGTGTGCTTCAACACCGCGAGGTGGCACGATGCGAAAGTTCCTTATGCTTCAATCAGGATCTATTATGTATGATGTGAGATGCACAATACCGATGTGGCGTCGCTCAAAACATGACCACCGATATCAACAGAATCCGGTGAACTTCACGGATTTCTGTTAAACATATTCTCAAGTATCTCAGAATAATGAAAGATATGTTTTAGTGTATGGAGGAAATCCGCATACGTAACTTGGTGTTACAGTTACCGTGATGCGCCCCGGCAAAGGTGATAAAGATGATACGTAAGTCTCGTCGGTTATGTCTTTGTCATCAATGGAGGAGCGCTTGACTCGGAAGAGCAAGAAGCGAGTACGATTGCATGATGTCCGCATGTAGTTTTAATACATAGCTGCTTCTGCCGCAATGGAGGTCTGTTTGGATTAGGAAATTCATTTCGTGGCTTGGTGTTATGCCTTCAATGGAATCACCTATTGATATGTATTGTGACAATTCCACCAATCATATTTGCCAATGAACCCGAGTCATGAAGGGCATCGACATTTTCTACTAAAGTATCACTATGTTCGGGAACAAGTCCGTGAAGGTGAAATAAATCTACTGAAAGTTCACACAGATGATAACTTAGCTGATCCATTCACTAAGGCTTTAGCTAAAGACAAGCTTATTGGACTTGCCAATGGAATTGGACTTCGTTTAGCTAATAGTTTCATGCATAACTGTGATTAGTATTTGGATAAAGGATATTGTAAAACATTTATTATTTTGATGAAATAAAGTGTGGATTATGTTTATTTTCATTTATAATATTGTTGTCCTATATTTGAATGTTTAATCCGTGAATAACTAAGTTATTCTAAATGTCCATTGTCAATTAATGATATGGGAGTATCATTAAATTAAGACAAATCTGAGAGATGTGGTAGAATATACTTGAAAGTATATTGATGAGAATGCATACCAATTTCGGATGATATTCAATGAATTGAATATAGGACTTATCCCAACTACATAATTTACTTTGTGGATATTGTTATAAGTAAATTATGAATAGTTATCCTCTAACTTGAGATACCGATAAGTGTCATGAATGTAGTGCATTTCTGAAGCAACTTAACGCTATAACGTGAATCGGTAGTTATAAGGGTTGTTTTCAGAAATGTTACAAAGTTTATGGGTTATTCTTGTAGTCAAGATAGAATTTGTTCCTTCAAATTTATTTGGAGTTTAATACTGCTTTGCCCTCGTAGGGTTGACAAGATGTAGTGCGCCGCACCCAAATCTCCCCTAAATATGTTTAGATGATTCAGTAATCTTGGTCAATCACTTACAACGAGAAACAGAATAGTTTTATAAAGAATGACTTAATTCCATATCTTTATTTAACGTGGTATTAGAAACAAAAGGATAATAATAATGAGAAATCATTAAAAGGTTTTCCAGAGCCTTACTCGAAGTCGTACTAGAGGCATCAAGGTGTTGCTAGACGCTAACCGATGTGATCACTCTATTAAGATATATCCAAGTGGGAGCCGTAGTTTTATGAATATAAATTAGTAGACGGAGTTAGATCGAACTCGAGACCACGGGATTGCACACTTTATGTATGAGAATTAAAAGTTAATAATTAAATATAAACGTTATATTTATTTATTGATTAAACGAAATAACTAATGGACGTTAAGTAATTAATGTAATGGACTAACAGGCGTTAAATGTATTTGGAAAATGACTAAATTGCAAAAGTTGAGAAGGTTCCTAATCCCCTTGGGATGCTATGAACCGATCGGCCAAGAGGAAAAGGAAACCCAACCCAACTTGACTTAAACTTGTTCACCAAGTTACTTGAGTATATATACAAAACCTAGGGTGTTTGTAAATTATCTCTTGTGCTCATTGCTAAACCCTAAAAACAGTTTTGTGTGTGTTTTTGTTCTACAAACCGATCGGCAACCCTCTAGGGGATCGATCCACTCTTTTCCAATAAACCAAGTTATTTGTTTTATTAAAACTAGCATTACTTTAATTCGGTTTAGTACGTGTGTACAAGAACGTAGTAATAACACATTATTGTTATTATTCTTGGATTGAATTACAAAACGGTAAGGGGTAATTTATATAATCCTAATTAAATCAAATTAGGGTTCTTCTATTGCTAGTTTGTGGATTTGATTCTTGTTCGGCTAGAATCAAGAAAAGGTACGCATATTCTTTTATGTTAATTAATTGTTCATTAATAAATCCTATACGCTTCCGCTTGATTACATTGATGTTTTGTGATTATTTATTTGAATGTCATGATATATAATTCCAACAGCAACATGAGGCTCCTTTTAAAGGAACGAAAAAGGGTAAGCAATATCAATCTAACATGTAAAAAAAGTTTTGCATGAATTCCACAATGATGCTGACTTTTATTGTCCTCAGGTTCTTATGGGTGAATCTGATGTTAGTGGCTGGGGAGCATTCCTACAGGTATGAATCGCGAATCAAACCATGCCTTTTCTCAATGTATGTTTCATACTTAAAAAAGTTTTTTCCTAGAGCTCTGCCGACAAAGATGAATTTATTGGAGAGTATACCGGCGGACTGATCTCTAATGAAGAAGCAGATGTGCGAGGGAAATTATACGAGGATGCCAATACATCATCTTTCCTATTCAACCTGAATGATCAGGCAAGCCCTTTCGATATATAACATCAATGTTGATAATACCAAATTACCGATGTATTTTTCGCAGTTCTAATTTAAGTCATTGTAACCTTTTCTACATGTAAGTCGTTAAAAGATGTGTTTGTAGCCCATTCGAGTTACTTTGTAAACCATTTTCTAAAAGCTGCTTTCAGGGGGTTATTTTGGCCAATCCCTTTTGACCCATGTCCCAATTAGCCTGACCCACCCACTTTGCCACCTCTACTAGCAAAAGAAAAGGCGGCATACATACTAGCCTAAAATTAGTTCTCGAGTTGAAAGCCAGAAAGAAGAGGATAATACAGAGATCTTCAAAGAAAGAAGAAGAATACAGCAAAGAAAACAATCCCCTGTGTATCACGTCTATAAAAAGATACTCTTATATACCTACAGAACTGAATTGCATCATGTTTAAATGGTAACTGGATTGTACTTCTTGACTTGCAATTTACGAACAACTTGACTTTAGTAAATCAGACTGATCTATAAAGAAGGTTAAGATGATAGATTAACAAAAGATTAGCATAGTATATATAGGGTTTCTAGGACTTGAAACATAATCTGTTGGATGGAATCATATACTTATAATATCAGATGACTTTCTATTTCTATAATCTTTTCGGGTTTCATTATAAGTTAAGGAGTGAACTTATGTCTCTTAAAGTAATGATCCATATCTTAAAGCGTCTATTTTCTAAAAAAAATTGAAGGTCAATATTATATAAGGTCTTTTGAAGAGTCCTTGAGGAGATGATCATCAGGCTTTCAGAGTGCAAAGAATTAATACTATTCTTTTTAGAAGAAAAACAGTATTTAAAATAAGGTGAAATGTTGAAAAATTAGGGGTAAAAACAGATTGCGGTATTCAAATCTTACCTCAAAAAAATTTTTAACTAAAAAACTTAGAGCAAGAACTACACAGTTTGACCTACTATAAAGTCGAACTGAGTTATTCAATTCAAAATCCTTGTTTGACAAAAAAAAGGGTATAATCATGGTATGTAAGAGTTCGGAATGTATTGGATATGTTTCAGTCAGGAAGATCAAACCTAAAACACAAAAGGTTTTGACTTTTGATAAAAGTCAAGCAATTGTGCTCATAAAGCCAATTGGAAAGTTTAAAAAAAAAAAAAAAAAAACATTATGCTTGAAATGGAAGGCGTATAAAGGTTTTTCGATGATTAAACAAACATTTCATATGCAATTTCATGGATGTTAAAGTTCTGGGCATGTTTATGTCAATTTGAAATATAAAAAAAAAATAAGATTTCTTACGCATCACTTCTTATTTAATACTCCGTATTAACTAAAGGGTATACACTATACATGATACATTTCATGTGGTGAAGGAACCTATGCTATCCTAGATCATAAACGCAAAAAGTAAAGTTCAACAATACCGGGCTGCAAGGTATGATGCACCAGCATCACAAAGATTCAGGTGTTTTGATAAAATTAACTCCAAGGATGAAATCGTCTATTCGGAAATCATATTAGAATAAATACAGTAATAAGGGAAATTACTTTTGGTTTCGTAGTGTGCATAGAGACAATTTGAGTGACAGAATCTTTGATAGAATCACAAAGTAATTGTATTTAAGATACTAGTTAATTTGCTGAACAAGGGAAAGATGGAATGTACACTTCACATCCATATAGGGGTTGGATTCCTCAACTCAGAAACTCAATCAAGGTTAAATCTTATGTATGATTAATAATAGATGGAACAGAAATTCGTGAGGAATTAGCTTTAATGGAAGCAAAGGTCGAAGACGCTAGATATGGAAGTCGAAACGACATATAGATAGTTACTCAAAGAAGAGTGTATGCCTTTTGGAAAAAGAATGTATTTCAGATATACGTGTGAATGATGGAGTACATTGTTTCCACTGAAAACAATATCTAAACATCATCATATACTTAATTTTGGATAAAAGCATTAATGAACTTACTATTTTGACGTTTTCATTTCACGAAAGCTGTGAATTAAAGTTCTGTGTTGTTGAGTAAACTTTAGTTTGTGTTTAAAATCTTTCTTTAACGCATGTAACGACAAAATATCTATATATTATCATGATTTGAGTATTGTGTTAATTTGATTCTTTTTATAAGACTGTCATTTATACGTGTTATATGCCAAAATTGCTTCAAATGTGCATATATACTTGGATTTACGTGAACAATCAGCTATTATGAGGTTTAAGATATTGTGTACTCACCCGGATTTAGTTTTGTAATGTTTCCACCAATGAGCGGTGTTAAAAATCAGAACATCAGCTCCTCTCCATCTTGATGAAACCCTATCGACAGTATCAATACGTAACGTCTGCATGCGTTTTCTGCCAACTCTTGCCTTGCCCTCATGAACCAAGAAATGGGATACGTAGTATTCAACCGTGCACTTATAATCCTGACATACAAAAATCATACAAAATCACAGTTCAAAATCACATGATAAACTCAGCAACATTGACGATGATTATCAAACTATTATAAAATTTTACCAGAAATTTGAAAGAGTAGTTTCCTTGTCTTTGGAGATACGCTGGCCATGTGTCTCGTATTCCCTCCTTGGATCTTTAACGGCAATCATTAACAAACATACCATGGATTCCCATTGATTCCTATTAACTGAATCACCTACAAACACTAGCCTTTTGCCTCTTATCAATTCCAGCATGTTTGTTGCATTGAACCTGCATATACCAACCCAACGTATTTGAAATCACAACCATACTTTACAAGCTCTTTTCATTAGCACAAATGAAAATACATTCCTGTTTAGAGAGTGTTTGGCATTGTGTGTTAAATCAAGTTGTTGCACTTACATAATCAGTGTTTAGCAAATTATTTACACCATTTTTCACGATTTACACCTAAAATGACACCGACTAATCATATAATCAGAATCAGACTTTTTACCCTACTCCTGAACTATATTTTCAACCCTAATTTATTATTATTATTATTTAAAAAAAAGGCATTTTCAACCCTAAATATTTAGACTTGAAAATTAAATAATCAATAAAACACTTTAACATCACAAATTCAAACATCATAACCAAGCATAATCATTTTTAACAAAAAAAAAAAAAAAAAAAAAGCACCTTGGAATATCACAATCATGAGGCTTCCACCTCCAATTCATATAACATTTAGGGTTAACGTTAATGGCATGTAATAGTAACGTACTTTCTCATTTGTGTCATTATTAGATACAAACTCAAAAAAATACCACAATACCCATCCAACTTTTAAATTTTGTTTCATTATCAGATACATACTTTCTCATTTGTTCAAATATCAGATACGAACTTTAAAAAAAATACCACAATACCCATCCAACTTTCAAAAAAAAATTCATTATCATACGCAAAGATATGAGTCTTAAACGTTGATAATGAAACAAAATTTGAAAGTTGGATGGGTATTGTTATATTATTTTGAGTTCGTATCTGATAATGGCACAAATAGAAAAGTACGTTGCTATTACATGCCATTAACCCTAACCTTTATATATGAACATTTTCACCTTTAACTGTGTGTACCCCTTTAAAACCCAATCCATTAGCAGATACATTCACATAATTCTTAACTCTACTATCAGCATCAAAATCCAAATTTTTGTACTATTTACACCATCAAGATTTGATTTTTTTCTAACCCAACAAAATCTAAACTTTTAGTGCCATTTACACCAGCAAGTTTTTGCACATAATCAAGATTTAATTTTTTTTTTATCAGACCCATAAAGAAATCTTTAGCACTAGTACAATAATTTACACCCAAATTTTTGTGGGTGCCATCAAGATTTTATATATATATATATATATATATATATATATAGAGAGAGAGAGAGAGAGAGAGAGAGAGAGTAGGGATCCAGTAAGAAGTAAATTAAAATAAGAAGTTGTGAGAAATGACCAAAACCACGCATTTGAGATGCAACAACTTGCATTAGATGCATTTCTATTCATATAGATGCAACATCTTGAGTTTCGAAAGTTGATTTGATGTATAGATGGTGCAAATTAATTTTCATTATTTTGGCACGTGCAGATGAACAAAAAACAAGAGCAAAAATGAAATGCATCCAATATATGTATATGCATCTTATTAAAAGCTAGAAAACACACTATGGTGCGTTATAATGCATCTAAGATTATATTGATGCATCTAATTTTGGTCGGTGCCTCTCGGATTTGCGGATATGGTTCTTCTTATTCCTTCTTATTTTAAGTAATCTTCTTATTTGATCCTAACTCTGTATATATAAAAAAATAGCCCTTTTGCTACTAAACCCGACTAGTTTGTCCTTTATTGGTCATTTTACCTCCACCTCAACCGGTTAGTGCCACTTTGGCAGTTACTTGGCCACGTCATTTGTCCACCTATTAAATATATTAACTTTTTTTTTTCTCTTTCCACCTCACAAGAGAGAAGCAAGTACAGTAATTTTTATTTCCCTTCTATTCGTGATATATATTGAATCAAAAGGGCTATTTCCACAGTTTCTCTCACAGTTTCTCTTTCCACCTCTTTGGCAGCACGACAACAATAACGACATCAACCAACAATAATTTTTATTTCCCTTCTATTCGTGATTATCAAAAGCCAAGTATGTTTATTTTTTTCGTGGGTTTCAGCAGTTCGACAAGAACAACAACATCAACTAATATCAGAAGTCGAGCGGAATGGGTGTTGAACGCAAAAACTCCAATTAGAAGAGGCTTGATTCAAATGAGAACAAATAAACCCTTGCAAACCTTCCTTATACTTCCCTTAACAAAACCCATCAATCAATTTTGGAAAGCCCTTTGATTTGTGGAACCTTAATTTTTGATTATGTGAGAGATGTGTGTCGAAACTGTGAGAGAATCATCCTCTCATATAGAGAAACAGATGTAGAGCTTGGACTTCACTTTCTTGGCCTTGAATTGGTTGGAGGATATGTTGTAGTCTACAGAGGAGTGGTACTAACCACAGTAAGAGGTGCAGGGCATGAAGTCCCAAGCTACCAGCCAGGAAGAGCTTTGTTGATGATCTCATCATTTCTTCAAGGAGAGCTTCCTTCAGCTTTTAAAGAATGATCTTCAAATGCCACTAATTAGTTTGACAATTAAAGAACTTCAATAAGCAAGGATCAATTAAATTGTACTCCAAGTTATTATAAGATGAAAAGGTGCTAACAGAATCGAAAGGAATGCATCTCTAACCTCTGATGAAGCTTTTTTAATGGTTCAAGCTTATCCAATTGGCATGCCAGTTGAATAAATATAATACAAACTAGTAAGTGGAAGGATTTGGGATATAAATGACGTGGCCAGAGAAAGAAAAAATTATATGTTTAATAGGTGGAAAGAGAAAGAAAAATAAAAAAATTAATATATTTAATAGGTGGACAAATGACGTGGCCAAGTAACTGCCAAAGTGGCGCTAACCGGTTGAGGTGGAGGTAAAATGACCAATAAAGGACAAACTAGTCGGGTTTAGTAGCCAAAAGGGCTATTTTTTTATTCGCTACGTCGAACTGCTTTTTGTGACAAGTATGATGCTTTAATAGGTTATTTGCCCTTACAATTAATACACTATTAAAAACACCCCTTCATTCAAAAATACATGCGAAAGAACATAATTTACAAGTAGTTAAAGCACAAATAAAACAAAAAAATATTATTCAACACATACAATTAATACACCATTTAATTCACCCCTTCACCAAAATATACAACTATTTAACCACAATGTACAATCTAATTAAACTTTCAAAACATAAATCTGAATCCAGCAGCCCAAAACAAAATACCATTTGTTCACCAAAAAATTTAGTCACAGGGTACCCTCCGCCGTATCGTGCGGGTACCCTGCTAGTCTATTATACCTAAAAGTTGAACCCCTTAATTTAATGTGCAAGATGGTTTGTGCACAAAATTAAGTACGGTACAAACATGCCAATGCTCCACAAAAGCTCTCAATTGAATGTAATGAAATGAAGGTGAATATGATGTGTTCTTTGAAGGCTACAACATTCATGTATGAGCATTAATCGGAGGTATACGAAGAAACATGAAGTTACATTGTGATCATTACTTGGAGGTATACAAAGAAACAACGCATTTAGTTGTTGCAACACTTCATATTCATCTTAAGGAGCCTATAAATAACACATGCATTTCTTAAACTTTCCACACCATGGCGAAGAAAAAGACGGCATAATAAAGAAACAGCAAAGTAAAGCGTATGTACTATGTCATTGTTGTAATTTTTTCCGTGCTCACTAATCTTTTTGTTGCAAGTAGTTAACTAATCTGAATTGGTGCTCTAATTTTTGTGTAGTGCTTCTGTAACTTCCAAGAAACAGAAGTTGGAGCGATTGAGTAGTCAAGAATTAACAGAAGTTAGAGGTTATAAACTCCCCAGCCGTGGAAAGCAAATTACTACTGTCAAAGGTATGTTGCCCCTGTAAATTGTAACCTTATTTATTTATTTATTGTTCATGCAACGCATATGCCCACGTCACTGGAATTGGATGTTTGATATGGGGTGGTGATCTGATGGATATTGAGCAATTTGAGGAAGGTGGAGAAACACTTTTTATTCATCTCGCAAGTTCAGAATTAGGTATATTTGATATTGGCATTTTCTTATACATATTCCCTTTCATTCACTTCCAACTCCGATTCTGTTGAAATCTATACTTATTTGTGCCATTTTTTCCCTAGGTGGTAACAAAGTATCCAAGACTGCAATTATAGCGGCATCAGTAACTGGAAGGATTGTTTTGGGTGTAATTATATGGCTAATCTGGAGATACATGCAAAAATTAAAAAGTAAGTTTCACATAATCTTAGCCTGCAATATTTATGAAATACTATGAATAAAGGCTGCTCTTCTGTTTGAAATGATCCATCAATATATGGTATTCATTTGAGTTGGAATAGAACTTTTTTTTATGAGAGCGCCCATAGCTATACTGATCTATAATGGTATATTATGCTATATTTCTTTCAGTTAATGGTCTTTTTATTTACAATCCGTTATTTACTACGATGAACAGAAATCTCAAATCTGTGGGGACAACAGGAAAATGTTTCACCACTCTTTCCAGATTCTAATAGCCTAGACATTTTGGCGGGTGACACAAGACCAAATGATCTTACAGTTGAAGGAAAACAATTTGAAGGGACATTATACAGTCTAGCATCGTTAGAGTCTGCAACAAATGGCTTTGCTAATAAAAACAAGCTAGGTCAGGGAGGCTACATTTATGGTTTCATCAAGAAGATTTTGTGAGACGGAACAAATTACTTGCTTCATTTGCCCTTGATTATAAAATTTGCGTTTCAAGTATAAATTTAATTTTCATATATATGAGTGTAATACCCGTGTGTTGCTCAAGTATATTTCTTATGAAGTTATGAAGTTTATAGTTATACGGTCGTTAATTAACTGTTAATCAATAAACAATTGAATGAAATAGCCATGCTGTATACTTTTTTTATGACAACATGATAAAGCTTAAATATAAATGGAAAGCAAACTTTTCATGTTTCATGACTTTCTAATGAAAAAGTATGATGCAAAGGAAACCCTATTATTATTTATCCATCGAGTAAAGCAAGGTGCGTTCAAGATTTTGACCAAATACAGGTGGAGCAAGATCATGATCTTGATAGTGACTGATGTTGGTTTGTAGGAGTTATAAACATGACAAAACGACTAGAAGTGTGTGAGCCGATGGGGGCACACACGATAAACACGAGTATACGTGTCGAACGTATTTGACACTTGAATTATATTACCCAATATACATGCTACTTGACCCGATCACATTGGATGACCCATGGACAGTTTTGTGTTGGACATTGGGTCGAATTTGGGAATTGCTTTGAGCCTTGATTCCACCAAACGATTGGGCAGTAAGGTGTGTGGGCTTGCTTGGGTTATAGACTTGTTGACCAAGTCATTGGCTCAAACTAAGACTTAGTTTATGACCCTATAAAAGCCAACATATCCTTCTTAAATTTGTACGCATTATATTATATCCTAAATACCCTAAACTAATCCCTAACCGAATATTATTTATTTGGTTCCTATCTCACTTTGATGCATAAGAAGAAAAGGATTGAATTGTTTTCCTGAGTGACTTGCGAATGTCAAAAGAAAACAGATACCATGCATGCTAATGGTGATATTCATGCATTACATGTATGCATGATATTCCATGCATGAAATCTATGCATATTCCTTTTTTTTATGTTTACTGCGATAGGCTATCTACTCAATAAAAGGTTATTTTTCGTTTGACGCAAGGAGGAAAGTACAAAAGCAATGTTATTTTCTTTTGTTCGTGATATATTTAAGTGGGTCAATTGTTGATTGGTTTTAATACGTTCTCGACTAGCCTCAATATCGAACGTATATGTTAATCGGGTTTGTGTGTGATACTCTTCGAGGTATCTATTTTAGATACTTGTTTCGTATTGGTTTCTTGTTCCGTTACTAGAGATCAATTACCAAGCAAGGTTAGCTTTTCTTTATTCCCTTTTAATTAATTGATATTGTATTAATTATGTGTTTATTAATTACGTGTTAACATAATTGCATTAACTAGATCCAATATCCGCTGCGTTACTCGTAGAGGTTCTTGGTTAACTTATTCTAAAATCCCAACAGTGGTATCAGAGCCAACTTGTTTTTGCGATTATGGGTTACACGTTTCTGATTTAATAAACATGTTTTAAAAGGGCTGCATGAAACCTAGTGTAGTTATTTTATTTTCTTTTAATTTTGACAATTACATGCTATACTTGTCAATTTTTAATAAATAATAACTAGTCACACACAAATTAAAATTATATGATAATTAGAATTAATTTGTTAATTAGAATTTAATTTACATGTGAATTATAATTACCTTGATAATTAAAATTAAATTGTTAATTAAGAATTACATGTTAAATTATAATTACTTGCTAATTAGAATTAAAAGTTATTTTGTATTTATTAATTGTTAATTAGAATTATTGTGATAATTAGAATTACATATTGATTTAAATACATATATTGCGTAATTACTTGTTAATTGAGATTGCCATGCTTTATGTGTTTTTCCGGCCACAAGATCCACTCAATTGCTTTTCTAAGTGATGTATGGGGCGATCTAGGTACTGCATCCTAGTGACGGTCTTATGGTTCTCCGTTTGGGGAAGACTCGCAAGAGGACTCGGAACAATATGTGGTTATTTATATTAATGTTTATGCTTGTATGTTTGTGATTCCTATATGTGCATTATTACTTGCTTTGACACCTAATTGTATGCAATATGGAATAATACATATCATAACCATAACATTAATATTGGTCTTTATTTACACGCCTAAATATCATGCTCATTGTGACCTGCGATTTGATTCGTGGAAAATTGTTTTTGTAAAATAAAGTGACCTAATATATGAAACACGTTTTCAAGAATTTAAAAACTAGACGCTATGGACACTTGGGATGTACGGCTCACCCACTAGAACAAACTCAAAAGGGGTTTAAAGAAGTGAGCACGTCCTCACTGAAAGGATGTCTAAGGTTATGCTTCTGCGCTTACCTGGTCCTCTGCCTCCCTGTGCGTTCGATTGGAGCTACCGTGAACAATGATGATCACTACAGTGTCATTACCAAAGTTTTTAAAATTAGTGTTACAAAGTTGTTTTGCATGCTTCTTTGTACACGACTTTTACCACATTTATGTGTGCATACCTATTTGTTAATATTAAGTCTATGCCACCCAACTATGGACATGTGCACTTGGATTGACTTCTCTGGTCAGACCTAAGGGCCTTTCCAACCCATGGTAATTATTTTTCACTTTGGTCGACCTCTGGTTATTTTTACACGTTCATACTTGGTCGACTTATATCGAGTTAACTGGTGGCCTCGGACCCGAGGCATAAGATGAGAACTAAACATGCTTTTGACATTATTACTTAATACTAATGCCTTAAACAGTCTCATAAATCTAAGAGTTGCATTTTGCAATTAACGCTCGTCGCTTACCTCTTGTCCTGTTTTTTTACACACTGGTCAGACCTATGGTAATTAAGTGGGGTTGCAAGATGGATCTTAGTCTTAATTAGTAATTAATTGGGTAGTTAATTCTTTTAAGAATGTAATTATCGAAAATACTAGATTTGAACTTTTTATGTTCTGATTAATTGTGTTATTGCAACATAATTAAGTAAACAAATTTGTTTTTCTTTGAAAGACAAACTTAGTCTCGTTTCCTAGTAAGAAGAGTGAGACTTATACCTATCTTTTCTCCTTAGTTGACAAACTAAGATAGGATTCCAAAATTGATAAACTCTTATATGATCTTTCATTACCCTTTTCGTGGTCTAGAGTTAATTGAAAGATAGAATATTTTGTGTAACTGGAAACATTGTGTTTAGAGCTACCAAAATAAATAACATACTGCACTTGTCACGATGTATGAGTTTAAACCGCAAAGAGTAAAGGAATTACTAGCATATGCTAGGTAATCTTCTTGGAGTCTTATTATTCCTAAAGTGCTAATTACCCTTGGGGCTATGTAGACGATAAAGGAGGAATGCATGCTAAAGATTCAAGTTAATTGAATAATATAATGGCTAGTCCATTGTCTACATAAGTAAAACTTCATATACTCTGCTCAATACCTAAGTACATGCTACTCGTAGGCAATTGAAGAGAATAGGAAAGTATGTAAAAGCGATATATGCTTTCTATTGGAAATGTAACACTTACAATGTTGACAAATCCATGGGAGCGGTTGCATTTTATTACTAAAATATCATTCATGTAATGTTGTCAATTTCAGTGGGAGCTACGGATTTATTTCCTGTTAGTCACCCATATCATTTCAAACTTGCTTTGAAATAATCCATTACTTTCCGAATAAGAACAACCATTGCTTAAAGGAAAATTGCATTTTATTTTATGAGATAACACGTTGCCTTCCTGCTGCTGTCGCTTCCTGAAACGTTATCTATAGAATAATAATCCACAATTCCTTATTACAGGTTATGGTTCTACAACTACTTATGATATATATGACATTATCATATTTTTTGAACAATCAATCATGTGTTGTTTGTTTTCATAATCTGATGTTGTACTTTTCACAAGTGGGAGAAATCTCAAAGTGTGTGCAAGGAACAACAATATTATTGGGATCTCTTGACCGCAAGGTTAAGGAAACTAATAATTCTACTAGGACTTAAACACATTAGATGTTTAATGCCCTACTACATGTAAAATAAGAATTCTACTAGGACTTAAACACATGAGATTCTAATAATGATTCTACTAGGACGTGAACACGCTAGATGTTTGTTGCCCTACTAAATTCAAATGTCATGATATAGTGTAAAGATACTTCAACATTTGACTACATATTTTAGTCAACGGAATTATGGTTATATGATAATGATCATAATTCTGAAGTATAAAATTAACTTGAAATTACTATAGAACTCAATAGTTTGTGTTCATGATTACTTTTGTTAGTATAATTATGCTTACATGTTAACACATAATTATAAAGTCCTTGAATTTATCAATTACTTATAACATAAAGTATATATAGTAAATGTGTTATGTCTTCTCGTTAACACATAAACATGAGGCTTTGAATTATTCAAAGACTGATAATGTATTATTGAAATGTTCTGTTTTCTTGTTAACACATGAACATATAATCCTTGAGCAGTTATGTCTTCTTGTGAACACGTGAACATAAGGTTCTTGTATTATTCAATGAATATACATTATAGCATGCACTTGGTTCATAAATACTTTATATGCAATTTGGCTTGACCCAATTGACAAGTATTTGGTCCAAAGAGAATTAAGTTATCTATAGAATTCGATACAGTTTCACAATTCTAATAACTCATAGGATACCACTTCATTATGGTATGTCTAATGTGTTCGATCAAACCTTATTCATATTGTTTGGTTTCTGATAGCTTTAATTGCTCTACCTCCAAAATATATCAAGGTTAGAAATTGCGTGTGTCACGGATACACTCAATATAGTTCAAACCTAGAAGGTATTCAAGACGATCTATAACTGAAAACCCTAATTCATTAGGGATTTGAGGTTTTTCCACTCAAACCAGTTGAATCATAAACCCTTATTGGATTTTTTATTTTTCTACACTTTCTAGCTTGAAGATTGTAGTTTTGGTGTTCCTCCTAGCTTGACGAAACACAAAACTATTGCTAGAACTTTTGGTTATAGAGTGATACTAAATTAGAGTTTTTCTATAAACTCTAATGTGAGTTGATGGAAGGAATTCCATTATGTCTTGATTTAAGTTCTGAATTTGTTAAAACTTATGAAGCATTTTATTAACAAATCTTGAGATGAGAACTTAAAATGTATTTTGTGGTTTCCCAATAAAGAACAATTTATTGTTTCTTAAATACTTAGTATTTAGATAATTGTCTCTACTTACAAAAGTAAGTGGGAGTATATACATATCTCAAAGTTTTTGAGAACAAAATACTTAACCTTCTAAAATCCACTTATTAATGTCATACTAAGGTTAAACATGAAAATGTTGACCGAAGTATAATGATTACTCTCATTCATAAATCTGAAAGGATGCCTCATCACTTGTGTGATATTTTATATCAATGCTGAGGGATACAAGTTATGAGATTATTGTAAATCAGCTAACCACTAAAATATATTATCATATCTTGAATCTGATAAATGTTTTAGAACTATGAATGATAAGATGCAGTCCTTAAAAGGCAAATTGAGTTTTGAGCTTGATAGTTATTTCGCCTAACAGTTAACCTATGAGGTTGGAATGAGTTTCTTTTGAAGAAAGACTCACAAGGACAAAATTGTATACATATTAATGTATAGCAGTTTATAAGAAGTTTTTAATCATACTTAAGCAATTTACTGTGATTCAATTTTCTTATATAGTACATGCATTAATTATATAAAGATATTTAATTGTCATACATGTGATTTGTATGTTGAATATGACAATTAGATTTTGTAACTCTTTCTTTATGATTACCTTTTGCGAGGACGGTGTGTAATCAAAAGGGTTATGAATTTATATTATCTTTACGTAGTATACAAAATTTAAGCAATCCATTTTTGGATTGGATCATGCATCTAAGGGCTGAGAGCTTGAATTTAATTACAATATGATTCTAATTGAATTAAGATAACTCTTGAGTACATCTGACATTGAGTGGGAGCAATGTGTTTTTCCTTAAAATTTACATGTTGAAGATATCATTCTATTTAAGCTAGATATTGATCCTTAAGCTTGGAATGAAACTTCATTTGAAATTTAGGGAATAAAACTAACAACCTTGGAATAGATGTTTATATGGAATAAACAAATGCCGAAATAAAGTCTAACACAATTGCAATATATTATTCAAGCAAGTCTTCAATGATATATTTCACTTGGAATAATTTACATGGATGGAAACCTTGTGTTTTTAAACTAAGGATTCATCATGTATATATTTAATTGTGTATAAGACTAGTTGTTGCTTTTGTACAAGAACAAAATGAGCTGACAACAACAATATCTAATTGAGAGTGTTTAGATTATTGTTTTTATAAATGTTTACGAATTATAAAGCATAATGTTGTATAAGTACAAATGATGCTAGAGGATTATTAATACTAGTTGTAGTAGGATTTCATCTTTTATGATAAATCTGCTAACTAGTTATGCTCAACATAGAGCATTGTTGCATTACACATTAATGAATGAGAATACTTTACACTTTTAGAAACTGTAAAGATGACTGTCAGTATGTTGTTGACTTTTACTACCTCATGCAAGATAAGACAACATCTCCATACTATAATCTTGCAATAGTATGAGCATATGAGATAAGACACTCATCTTATATTTCAAATCACTCACTATATGTGATATTTGAAATAAGTATTCGGAAATTTTACTCAGATAACTATTTAGTTTTTCTTTTAAAGAAAGGTTGAGAATGTTGGAAACATTAGGGTTCAACTTACTAAATGAGTTTCATGCATATCTGTTTTAGTATTTGGATAATTGGGATTGATAGACAATTTTTACTTTATGATGAATAAAGATACTTGGTATTTGTTATTCATTCATATAATAATTGTTATCCTATATTTGCATGTTTAATCCTTGAATGATTTTATTATTCTAAATATGTCCATTGTCGGTTAACATTATGGGAATATTGTTATGATAAGGCAAATGTGAGTGTTGGTTATAATTCTAACGAGAATTCGGATTGTTCCACCAAACTCATATGTATTCACTAGAGATGCATATTGGATTCCCCAACTTTCAAACATTTACTTTTGGATCCTTGTCATAAGTAAAATATTGAAAATGGTTTGTTATCTTCATCCTTAGACTTGAGATACAAGCAAGTTCTGTTATGTGTGGATATCATTTTTTGTAAGTATACGCAAAACGCTATCTGAACAAGGTAGTTATAAAAGCTATATTTCGGATTGATGTGAAGCAGCATCCACAACACTTGTAGTCAATAAAGGATTTGTTACTCCACTTGATATGTGCAGAAAGATAACATGGCGCCTCTCCAGATTTAATAAGATAATTGTTCGGCCGAACCCAAAGGGTAAAGCAAGATGATACTTGATTACATTTGGTATATCTAATTAAATTCTATAACGAGATTCTAAATGGTTAAACTATATGGAATGATTTGAGATCCATAATCCATGGTTTAACGGTATCTATAACAAAGGATGATTAGAGCAAGACATTGAATGACCATGCTACTGAGAAACTTTTACGAAACTATTCTCTCAGACACTTTTAGTTAAAAAGCGAGTGAGAGCGTTTGCTAGGCGTTTCCGTCGTTAGTTTTGTGTGCCATTCGACACACCAACTCCCAAGTGGGAGCTGTTGGTTTGTGGGAGTTATAAACACGACAAAACGACTAGAAGTGTGTGAGTCGATGGGGGCACACACGATAAACACGAGTATACGTGTCGAACGTATTTGACACTTGAATTATATTACCCAATATACATGCTACTTGACCCGATCACATTGGATGACCCATGGACAGTTTTGTGTTGGACATTGGGTCGAATTTGGGAATTGCTTTGAGCCTTGATTCCACCAAACGATTGGGCAGTAAGGTGTGTGGGCTTGCTTGGGTTATAGACTTGTTGACCAAGTCATTGGCTCAAACTAAGACTTAGTTTATGACCCTATAAAAGCCAACATATCCTTCTTAAATTTGTACGCATTATATTATATCCTAAATACCCTAAACTAATCCCTAACCGAATATTATTTATTTGGTTCCTATCTCAATTTGATGCATAAGAAGAAAAGGATTGAATTGTTTTCCTGAGTGACTTGCGAATGTCAAAAGAAAACAGATACCATGCATGCTAATGGTGATATTCATGCATTACATGTATGCATGATATTCCATGCATGAAATCTATGCATATTCCTTTTTTTTATGTTTACTGCGATAGGCTATCTACTCAATAAAAGGTTATTTTTCGTTTGACGCAAGGAGGAAAGGACAAAAGCAATGTTATTTTCTTTTGTTCGTGATATATTTAAGTGGGTCAATTGTTGATTGGTTTTAATACGTTCTCGACTAGCCTCAATATCGAACGTATATGTTAATCGGGTTTGTGTGTGATACTCTTCGAGGTATCTATTTTAGATACTTGTTTCGTATTGGTTTCTTGTTCCGTTACTAGAGATCAATTACCAAGCAAGGTTAGCTTTTCTTTATTCCCTTTTAATTAATTGATATTGTATTAATTATGTGTTTATTAATTACGTGTTAACATAATTGCATTAACTAGATCCAATATCCGCTGCGTACTCGTAGAGGTTACTGGTTAACTTGTTCTAAAATCCCAACAACTGATTATTTATTTACAGCTATTGGTTAGATCGACGAATATTGAATGTCACCAGTGAGTTGCTAATATATATCGACATGTTATAAAAATATAAATAGATATGTTCTAACAATGAACACGCAAGCCTTTAATTGGATTGATGAAAGATCGAGATCTTTAGCTACTAAAGTTATCATCTGGATATACGCAAGCTATATATGAATGACATTCTGATGAAGAAAACACAAACACTAGGGTGTTGCGTGGTCAGGACAGCCAAATAGCGTATATGTTTTTTTTGCTAAAATGAAACCATGATTCAAATATATGATCGTTAAGTATTTTGTATGAGTTTCCATGCTTTGTTGATAATCTTTTATATAATACAAGAATTACATCATTTCAGAATAATTTTGCAAAATCATTCTTATTGAAAAAAAAATTGGACCAATCAGAGAGCATAATTTTGTCATGTAAGCGAAATTGAGGAATATGATTGGTTAATAAAAAGTCAAAATTGAATCCAATTTAGTCAAACATTACAAAATTTCGTTTCTAAAAAATTATTCGAAAACCACATGGGGTTGATGATAATTGTTTAATTGAGAGGGAACCAAATTGTAAATACTAAAAAAACAAATGGTACTCCATTCATCCTCTGTAACCTTATGTTTGTCACTTCATCACTTAAGTTATTAAACATCAAAATTCATCAATAAACATCACAAAAGTCGTCTGAGTCGATCTCGACTAATTAACTTCACCGTAGATTAATAATTTTAAGTTCTTAAAGCCATGGATATAAGGTATGTTCTTTACTTATTTCTTGATTATGATTTCCATAATTAATAATTTGTTTATATTTAATTGTTGATTATGATACCCATAATAAATAATTGATGGTTTTTAGCCTACAAACACTTCTCATCTTACTACTGATGTAAATTACTCATGCTTATTACTGTTGTACTGTTATATTATTAGTGTAGGTTGTAAACGTTAGATCAAGCTATATTATAAGTTCGTTTAACAACAAATAGTAACAGCTAAGAAATCTTGATCAAACCACATAGATAACAATATTTTTCCATTGCTATTTGAGTCCTAGAATCTTTTCATCGAAGCATTTTCAATGGTGGCTTTTTCTACATGCAAGCAGCAACTTATTATGTCTTAAATACTTTTCTATTTTTCTACCTAGAATAGTGATAAAAAAACATTAACTGATACATATGAATTATATGACCCATCTGATGTGTATTATACTATTATGCGTTTAAAATATATGTATTGTTTTTGTTAATGTTGACAATATTGAAAGCGTATTTGTTAGATTTGTATCCGCTCTTCTATCTCCGCTTTAGTGGGGTATTTGGCTACGCATACACTACTAAAAGAAACACCCCCTTTCATTTTAACAAGCTCCAATTAACAACAAAAAAGTAAAAGAAGTTTAGATAATGTTTGCATTAGACTTTTAGAACATGCATACAAAACATGCATAGCAGTAGGCCAACTATAACAGGGTGACATGAACTTCTAGGAAAATTATGCGTTCATGATGATAATTTGATTGACGGTCAACCGATGTTTGAATGGGTCAGGTCACTTTTGTAGTACGGGTCAGTTTAGGCTAGGTTCAGTTCGAATGGGTTAGGTTAGGTTGAGTTTGGTTTAAAATGGGTCACTGGGTCACTTTTGTAGTACGGGTCAGTTTAGGCTAGGTTCAGTTCGAATGGGTCAGGTTAGGTTGGGTTTGGTTTAAAATGGGTCACTGGGTCACTTTTGTAGTACGGGTCAGTTTAGGCTAGGTTCAGTTCGAATGGGTCAGGTTAGGTTGGGTTTGTTTTAAAATGGGTCACTGAGATTACTCTATTGGCAGGCTATGATATCACGATCTATTAAAATTATCGTCATAATTTTGCAACAACAAATGTAGCAATAATAACAACATACAAATTATCGTTTCTTTAAATGTTATACATATAAGAAAAAAATAAACGATACCTGATCATATTGTATCAAAAATTACAACATACAGATTATCCAAGAACATCCTGATGATGTATTTGTATAGTTTTGCATTTAAGGCTATGAGTTGCTGTATAGATTTATGTTATGTAGAGTAACAACAAGTTCAGATAATTGGATTTATTACGTGTCTAATTTACACATAGCTTTTCAAAAGTATTTTCCACAGGTGATAAAGTCCTCGATATTCCAAGAATAATTTCATAAAGGCTTGACTGAAAGCGATAAAAAAACGAACTTTCCGGCAAATGGATCATCAGCAAGGACTTTCCCAACCATCAATAATGATAAGTAGTCTTCTGGATGTATGTTGTTAAATAGGTTCTTATCTTTCGAAACTGGTGACCAAGTTGGATATCCACTTGATGTGCCATGGTACGCAAGCTTACCTCAACTTGAGGCAAGATATTACTCGATATGCTAAATTGGTTTAATAAGTGTTTCTTTTCTACATTCTATGAAAACTTCTTATTTGTTGTGTGTATAAACTGATAATTCAATACGGATTATTTGCCATGTTATGAAAATGTAGTTAAAGGCATGTTTGAGATTATTTATTAAAATTGATTATATGCTTATTGAGTTTTACTGGACTGAAAATGTAACTGGTTATGCAGTACGCTCACAAGAAGTGACTTGAACATTGGAGCAACAAAAGGGTGATGTAACTTGCGAGCAATGTCATCAGGTATGTTACTGGTGATCGATTATTTATAACTAATAATAGAAGTAAGCATGATAATTCAATAAGTGTCTTTCATAATTGCAACACATATTATATTGGGCACATATCTTTACCAGTATGGGAAATACAAGCGTTGTAATTGGTGATATCTACTTGAAGTCAAACTTCAGTGTAGGAGTGGTAGGAGTGGTGGTTTTGCAACAGATTGCCTTTGGATGTTATTCAACTTTGATATTAGATCAACCTTTTGCATAAGAACATCATGATCCTTATAACATGTATTAAATGAATATTTTTTTAATCAACTCTGACACTTATTCTCAATAAGATGTATGGTTAGTAATTTAGTGGACTAGCCGATATTTTTGTCAAATAACATGGTAGTAATTGTATTTAAATTTCAATTTGCATATGTGGAGATACGATGACATTAAATATTATTGGATGATCGACATGTGAATGAAATCGAGATGAAGTTAGATGAGATAATCTTAATGAACTTCATCACCCTTTTAACCATTATTGTGCCTACTGTATATCTATTCGTTAATTGTTACGTAGTATTATTGCAGTGATTATATTTTTGTGTTTTTTGTCTTTGTTTTTGCTAATTGGTTGTTTGTGATAATTGTATTATACATGTGGCTTAAAAACAAAACCCAACATAATTCTCTTTAGAAAAGGATTGCCTTTATATAAAACTTACAACCTTTCTAGGTAAAAACAAAAATACTAAAATAAATATTTTGAATCTTCTTTGATTAACATTTTTCACAAAAAAAACGTTTTATTGAGTTATTTATAAAATAAACATCAAAAAACACTGCACACTACATATTTACAAAAGAAAAATGCTACAATGTATAAAAAAGTAAGATAAATTACAAAATAATTTTAAGGGATACACAACATGTGTAAACCCCGTGCGTGCACGGGTATTATAACTAGTTCTAATTATATGATTAATTGTTTAACAATTAGTTTGCACTTCATCTTGGTAATATGTGTAAATATTTTCGGTGCACATGATATCGATGAAAGAAGTATGATGTAGAGAATTCGTAAACACACGAAGTGGTTTTTTTTTAATTTTTAATGTTTAATTTTATTAATGAAGTATTAGATTGTTTAATGAATGTAATTGTTGAGGGCAAAATTTGTAAATTATAATTATAAAAAAAGTGAGTCCAAAAAGTGGTGTTATTTGGTGTTAAATAACTATCTTAAATAGTTTATGTAAATAGGAAAAAAATAATTTATGTAACTAAAATAATAGGAACCTAATGACCAAACATTTAGTTATGAAATATTAGTTAATTATTCGACCAATAGCACGTGTATCGCACAGGTTGTATAAAATACTATGAACATAACACACAAAAAAAAAAAACAAAAAAACAAAAAACAAAAAAAAACAAACAAACCAAAAAAAAAAAAAAAAAAAAAAAAAAATTGAGAATACATCATCTTCACGTGCCTATTGTACAAACCATAAACGCATAAAATGGTGCAATTTATAAGAGCCAAAAACATAACAAAAGTGACAAATAAATATGAAAAATAACGAATATATACATAATTCATATTAAAATATTAAATAAACTACTTTAAATACAAAACTTATGATAACATCAATTGCAATACCTTACATGTAACTACTTGCATACAATATTACGTAAAAAACACGTATATATTCAACCATTAACCAATCGGTGCAACGCACGGGTTTTTGTAGCCTCGTATTATTAAATATATCAAACTACTTTTAATGCCAATGCCTTACAAAAAAATAAATTAATGCTCATAGGTTCAATATTAAATTCTAACTTTCAAGATATTTTGTTTTGGCTCCATGATTATTGAAATAAAATTATATCAATACCCAAAGGTTCAACTTAAATTCTAATTTTGATGGTATTTTGTTTCACCTCTACGCTAAATAAAATAAAATAATAAATTCATGTTTATAGGTTCAATTTTAAATTTCAATTTTGATGGTATTTTGTTTCACCTCCATGTTAACTAAAATAAAATAAATTACAAACAACAACTTGAATAGTGATAAATTTCAACATTGTCGATGTGTGTTATATTTTCCAAAATATCAAAGTGTTAGAAGATATGTCATATGTAGGCTAAATATCAACAAAATGAGAATTGTATTTGTTATTATTATGATATAAACTTAAATAAAATAAAACAAAATATATAATTTAAAGCAATATTATATAATATATGCGTTTCATATGAATAATTAAAGTCTACTTAATTGATTCTTTTTCTATTACATGAATTAAATATATCATGCATAATATTATTAGTTTGCATTTATTATTCAAAGTTGACATTAATTCATCTTTTCTTATTTAATTACTATTTTTTTATCATGTTTAATGTTACCTTAAATGTTAATCTCCTAAGATCTATGCATTGATATGCATGCTACATCAAATTTTCTTTAAAAAGAAGAATAATGGCTTTAAAAATATATATATTTTTCGTTCACATTTGTAAAATAATATATTAAATTTAAACATGAACTAGTTTTATTTTACTTAAACAGTTGCATACTTATTTAATAAACGAAAATTAAAGGAAAACAAATAAACTTTTTCAACTCAACTTAGTGTTCTAAAAATAACATAACATTAACAAAAAGAAATGATATGCCCATTGAACTTTGTACCTAGAGATCTTATAGTGTTAAGTGTCATAAGTTAATAACGCCAGTAGCAAAATACTTGTGATTAATCACTAAAAATGTTAGACGACTCAAGCTCAATTCATGAAAGGTTGGTTTAAATCTTTGTGACACTAGGTTCAAATCTTATGGATTAACCGGTTAAAAAGTCATAAATAGTTTTTATATAATAAAAAGTGTCCAAAGTTGATTAATTTTATGTCTAAAACTTTATTATGATAACTACTATAAGTTGATTAAAATATAATTAAGTGGGTCCATTTATTCCCTATAAGAATTCATGACATGTAATAGTAGAAATATTTTTAATAATAATATCAGAAAAGGGAGATGATTTGCACACTCTCCATATTGATTGAGATACTTTAAATTAGAGTGTTTGGACATATATACCCTTACAGAGTGAAAATATGTAAAAGTGATATGAGGGTATTAATGTCCAAACACTCTAATTTAGAGTGTTCCAATAAATTAGAAAAGTGTGCAAATCACCTCCCATCAGAAAATTTTAATACTACTCATAATAAAAACATGTTTTGTGTGCCTTACTAGTAACTAGTAGACCCCATTTGACTAAAGCAATAAAATATTCTCATTGTTCAAACCTATAAACAATTCATCATTCTTTTTTTCAAAAACACATACTCTTCATAACTAAACACACATACATAAATTGTCCCTACGTGCTTACATCATCACTGTTAACCATGAATTTTAACATCACAAGTTCATCCGGTTTCAACACCAAAATTTCATCCAATTTGAGAGTATGTTATCCATCTCTTTTTATTGATTACATATATATTTAAGTTTTTGTATGAATGCACGTCGATATTTATATGTCTATCAACTTATGTTTTTATATGTATTACTTGTAAAATCAATCCATAGTAATGCCTACCAATTTTGATTGAACTAACGTATTTACATATTTGTTTATAACTTGGATCTACACTTGATTCTATATCTACATGTATCAAATTTTGATTATATGAATTATGCATAACTATTCGCAGATTAATTGTGATTTTTAATATATATTTTATCGAATGTATATGTTTTTGTGTTTATTTATGTACATTTTATGTTTGTTGATATAACACAATATAAGTGTGCATTTTTTTCTTCTTTCTAATTTTTGTTTATTGATATAAACAAAGTTGACAGTCGACTCTATCTTAATAAGAATATATCTATTAGCTTTTAGTTTTTCTAAACATGTATATAATCATAAATAATGTTGATTGAATTAATGTATGTTTTTTTTATATTTCTAGAATTTGTGTTTTGTTGATAAGTATATATCTATTAGCTTTTTAATCATTTAAAATAGATATATAATCATAAATAACGTTAATTGGATTAATGTATGCATTCTTTTTGCTATTTGTAGAATTTGTGTTTCTTTGATATAATATTTGATTCATCTAAATTTTACTTTTCGAATTATTGGGTATCAAGAAATTTTGTTTTTTTAATGAATGTGACTATATGTGCACGTGTTTTTATGTATACGCTGCTTTTTTTATTTATTATTAATTTTTTTAAAACAACATTACACTTAAAATCTGACCTCCGAGTTAAACTATACAAATGGGCAAGCCCTGAGACCCAACCACCAAAAGAGACCCGCGAAAAAAAACCCTTAAAATTCACGGCTTCAAATTATTATACATTGCATTTATTGATTTAATTGAATTGGTGCCATATGCTAATAGTTCATCTTTTGATAATTTTGGGTAAAAAATATGTTACATGTGATAACTTTAAAAAGGTACATAATTTAGTATTATTATACTATCAATACAATTATATAAATAGTAATATAAAAGATTAAATATTTATAGTAGAATTGTATATAAAAACTAATACTTATAAAAGATAACTAATAATTAATACTTCATAAAAGATATTTTTTATTATTAAAATAGTAATGAAATATACGTTTAATAAATGTTTTGTAACTTTTTCTTGGCTTTTAACAAAAAAGAGCATTTCTCAAACTTTTGTACAAATAAGTATAGATAGTAACATAATAATATTCTGTAAAAGAGTATCAAACTTTTTTTTATCCACACAATTTTTTTTTTTTTTCGTATCTTTAAGACTTTTTTTAGGGGACTTTTGTATAAATATCCTCCAAAGATGCAAATTGAATATACATCCATAAAAATCGATGTACTTTGGATATTAAAAACTTATGCAAGTGATATACATGCAACTTTTTTACTTTTGAAAGGATAAATATTTATGAAATTTTTGGTTTTTTATCTTCTTGTAAACATAACAACAAAAATGAGTATATATAATATATGTAAGATAACCAAATATTAATAGGATAAGTAAAAGTTTAATCATTTAACTTTTAACAAATGGTTTAACTAAGATAAAATATTTAATGGTTTGTTATTGTTCATATAACTTTTTTTATTACCTCTAGCTACTTCAATGATTGTACATTTTAAGACATAACTATCTATCATTTTACGTTTTGCATCATGAATCGAGACCGTTTAAGATAAAAACCTCACCGCAACGCATATTATAAAACTACTCATGATGAGAAAAAATAAAAAAATAAAAAAAAAAATTGTTCATTATATGGTAAAAATAACGCATTGCTTTAGCTATTTTGGGTAAATAGCATTTGTTTAATTAAATGGTAAAAAAATTGTTACATTAAGTATAGTTTTTTGTTTTAGTTTTATTTGTCAACCTTGCAATGTGAGGGAGTGAGGATGATACTTAGTTGTTTTATTCCATTGTTTCATAACATGCCATGTGAATAATTATTTTCTTTTGTGGACATTAACAAAACTTGAAGGGAAAAAGGAAGGTGGATCATTTAGCTTCATTGACAAAAAGCCTCCAAGAACTAAAAAGAGAAATCGAAGCAGAAAGAGCTACCTATGTTAAGGTAAGTCGATCCATCCATCCTTTTTAAGTATCAAATAGTGTAAGCATATCTAAACATCGTTACATTTATGTCATATAAAATTGAAAGTAGCCTTGTATCATATTATACAGGAAAAAACCGCGGAAAACAAATGCAAGTTAGGAGGCATTTCTTATTTGACACACATGTTGATAACCAAGGAGTCTTCCAAGCTGCAATCCAAGCGCGAAAGCAACTCAGGCGATATGCTTTCTTATAGGATGAACAATCCCCTAGCCATACTAAAACCTCAACTAACATTTGACCTTGATAGCCCCGACATTCCAGAAGTAACTGTATATCCAACTTCCAAGCTTCCGTTAGTTGAGAAAATACCTCGGTCTACTACTTGGGTCCCTTCGGACAGGTGTTTCTTCATTTTATCTTTTCACATATTATTAGTCCTTTTAGTATATGTGACTTTCATTGCCTTACTGTACCTGCTGATAATAAGTGTTATAGTTTCTGAAATTCGGTTGTGCATGGTATAGTAACAAACAAACGGCTGAGGATCAACCAGACGAACAAAAACATCACTTCAGCGAGGATGAAAAACGAATGATAAGGTCAAATAAATTCACTTGCATTATTTAGTTGATATAATATTTGAATTATTAATTCTTTGATAGTTCACACATCTTCTCCTTTTTACGTTGTTGCTCACTAATTACTTTCGTGTTTCATTGTGCTTATTTCCTGTCCGGCCATTATGACGATAAAACCCTTGTGATAGTAGTTAAAACTTTAAGTATTATAGAGGGTGTTTGGGATTGCTTAAGTGCTTATCTGCTTATTTTAAAGTGATAAACAGTTGTGACTGTTTGGATGAAACTGCTTATTTACTTATTCTTACACTAATTACTTTTAGCAGATAAGAAACGGCAAACACCTCCATAGTCTACACTTATGTTAGAAGTTTTATAGTTAATATCAGTCTAATAACATATTATCTTTATGATAACCTTTGAGTATCGTAGGTTCGTAATTAGCCAAGCGTATGAACCAACCGAGGACGTAATTCAACTCTTGACAAGGTTCATCGGTGGAAATACATCCGAAATCCATGTAATGAAGTTGCTTCTATGTCCGATATCTTAATCACAGACAAAATTTTCCGTAGTCAACTTCTACTTTTAACTACTTTTTTCTATAAAATCTATAATTCAGTTGTATATCTTCTTTCATGCAGGAGGCATTTACCATTATTAAGACAGAAAATGAAGAAATGGTAAACGAGGATGTAACTGTTCCTACTGGTGAAACAGATCCAATTGATGATCTCTTTTGCC
>OU343225.1:85424357-85548565 GCA_910596185.1 Chrysanthemum makinoi | reverse complement strand
GACAGTGTTTGGTATATATGCATACAAGTTTTCGCATTTCATTCTTGTTAGATTTGGTTAACGTGAGCTAATTACTCTTCTTACTTGACAGAATTTTAATTGTCGTCGCCACATAATTAGGCAACCTGTTATTACTCCTGTAAGCATTCGTGTTATCAAGATCGTTACGTTTTTATAGTGGAGTTTTATATAGCTTGCATTTATGTATTTTTACTTGCATGACCAATAGGCTGAACGAGCACCCTCTATCGTCAATCCACAAAATGAGACACCATGTAGCAATCAGTCTTACCTGCACTTACTGGTATGGCATCTCATCTCATCTTGCGTTAATAATTATTAAATAATTGCATCTTGTTGCTATGTGTCTATGTGGTGTTAGGAGCCACAATCATCTGCTCAGCAAAAGAATAAAGCCAAAAGACAAAAACATTCCGGTAAGTCTGTTGCACGTCGACCAACATCGAGAGGAAGTACTAACAAGAACCACGACAACAAGCAATATACCCCATGTGACTGCAAGTCTGGTTGCGGAAAGGACTGCCCTTGCTTAAAGAGTTCCAACTGCTGTGAGAAGTATTGCGGGTATATAACTTAATTAGCAAATGTACATTATAATGGCGCGTATATTTCTTTGAGCCGATGACTTAAATAGATTAAGAGAAATTTTTTATCCACTGCACAGACCGTGGTCTATGTTTGGAAAAAAATTCAACTATAAACTGCTTGATTGCTCGACTTCACTTTTATTTTTTGCTCGGCTTCACTGTAATTTTGCTCGAATCCACTATTGGGAAAAAAAAGTCGCGAATTCTACAGGCTGGAAATCAACTTTCTTTTGGTCTATTTAAGTAATTAAATTTTTTTATTTTCGGTGATACCTATTTACATAATATATTATTTTAGGTGCCCGAAAAGCTGTGGGAACCGGTATAGGGGGTGTAACTGTACTAAGTCTCAATGCAAAGGCCAACAATGCCCATGCCATGCTGCTAGACGTGAGTGTGACCCAGATGTCTGTCGTAATTGTTGGGTCTGGTAATATGGTTTCCGCATAGTATACAGTTTGTATAACTCAATGTTCTCTTTCTGTGTTTACTATGAGACCTATGGGAACACCTCCTTTTTGTTTTAGCATTTTCTTCTATTATGACATTAGTAATGATATGAGCATCACATTACCTTAAATACTAGTACTTGTTCACATGCTAATTCGTTGTCTTTTGTTGTTACATTGCTTTGAATAAGTGCTATTATTTCATTGTATGTGTTTCATAAGTTTTCGCGAGTAGTTTTGACCAAACTAAAACCAAATGAAAAAGGAGACTAGGTATCCATTTCCGATTGTTTTGGTTCATAAAATTTGGCGATCTGTAAAGCATTGTTTCAGTATGTTAATTCGTTAGGCTTGATCCTTGCTTTTACAAGGAACTTCACCCAAAATTACAAGCATGTTACTAAGCACAACACAATTTTCTAAGATACAAAGACTAACACGCATATTATACACTTTATAATGTATATAATGTGTCTCAATAGATATTTGAACCTATAATCTTTATTTGATGAAACACATCGATACCATAGGCCAAAAACCTGTTGATTCTTTAGTGTAGAGCCAAGCATAATAGACAGCGGACCAAGACGAACCGAGAAACCGGCCAACCGGATCGGACCAAACATATTCGTTCTGATCTTCTATCCACCCTTTTTATCTGTTCCTCGGTCCGGTTCAGTGTTACGTAAAACTGACCATTTTGCTTTGTTGGACCGGCTAGATAGACAAACTGGATCGGACCGGACCAACTTGGACCGGTGTCCGGTCCTCGGTCTCTTGTTTTTTGGCCAAATCGGTTTTTGGCCTGGTCCGGTTTTGGCCGGAACCTTGCTTAATCAGGCTTTACCCTGTTACCCAATAAAAGATGTGTAGGGGAAAGTAGACTCGCGGAGCCTAACCGGTCACATGACCTAAGTTAATATGGCCATTTGGGACATGTTCATGTTCGGGTTCGAGCTTCGAATAGCCCTTAACCTTTGTTGAGCTTCGACTAGCCCTTAACTTTAATAGCAAGAGAAATAATAGATATGACACAATGGTCATTTTATCTCTCTTAATCTCAACCTTTCAATTTGTCATGGCAATTAGGGGTGTCATAAAAACCGACCCGACCTCAACCCGACCCAAACCCAAATATGGCTTTTCGGGACGGGTTATTCTGGTCCAAAATTATATTCGGGTCAATCAAGTCAACCCGAATTGACCCGAGTTCTAAACAAGTTCGGGTTCGGGTATAATATTTATCTCTTACTCGGGTTCGGGTCAACCCGAGTTTCATTTTTTTCTCTCTAATTTGTATGTAAACACCAAAATTTAATAATTTTTAACGGCCAAGGTCCGAACCCCGAGATGACCCGACCCGAATTGACCCGACCCGAGTTGACCCGAACCCGAGTGACCCGAGTTCTAAACAAGGTTGGGTTTGGGTATGTTTTTTGAGCCTTGACCCGAATTGACCTGAACTCGACCGGGTCAACCCGAATAACACCCCTAATTGCAATCATACTGTTAGACATTATTTTAGTCACAAGTTTTAGGCACACCAATCATTTTTTTCAAAGTAATTAAGGCTAACGATGTACCATCCACTAAGGTTATGAATAGTAAACATGAAGTTGTATCTAAGATAACTAAACCACAATCATCCATAAGGTTTAATGTACCTATAAATAGACATACGAGATGGGCATTTGAATGAGAATGGATTTGTAAATGTTTTGAAAGGCTCAAGACGCACTAAGGCGCAAAAGGGCTTATGGAGCCTTGAGGCGAGGCGCAGATCAAAGCGTGGGCTTCATGAATATGAGGCGCATTGAATTGAATAAATTTTTAAAAGTTTTGCGTGACAGTTTATGTACTAATGATGACTTAAATAACACTAAAATACTTACTTTATCAAAACAAATCTCAAATTCAAACCCAAAATATCAACAATGTATCAAGATGATCCATGATGACATTTGCTTATCTCATGCTTAAAATTGAAGGAGAGGTCTATATGAATATACAATTGAATTGAAGGATAACACTCTCAAATTGTCTGATTTAGTTAATTTCTAGGTTAGGTTTCACAAACATATGAGGTCGATGAATGTTAAATTTGAAAAACAAATTTTTAAAATTCGTCACCTCTCCTAGGCGTGCCTAGGCGCAAGGCTCTAAATCCCAAGGCGTCGTGCCTTTTGTGAGCCTTATGCATATGTGGAGCCTCGATCCGAAAAAATCCCTAGAGCTTGAGACTTGAGTCGAGGCGCGCCTTAGGCGCGCTTTTTAAAACTAAAACACATCAAACTTTTTGGGTATATGCTTAGGTTTGATACCCATTTTAAAAATCAAAACCACTAACCAAACATGTGTCGTGGATAGAATGTTATTCCTCTACCCCCATATATATTTCCAAACCAAACATCCTTTTATTTATTAACTTCAAGTTGTATTTCACGTTCCTTTTTAGTAATTATAAAAAATGACTATAGTTGTGTTTATGTGTGTTCTATAGTTACTTGTGAAAAGAAGCTAGAATTTTATAGTCTAGAAAGCTCAGTTCTACAAGAATATAGAAATCAAAATGTGTCGATAATTGCCTTTATGATGTGTAGATACATGTGTTGGAGGAACTACAAAATTACACACGACTACATGAGAGTCGACGGGTTTAGAAGGTTATCACAACCATGTATATAGAATATAGTGCGGATCGTTTTGACCAAAAACAAGCTATCCATATTAGAGTTTGTTAAACCTACACTACTTTAGGACTATGTATGAACTATCAACCAACATATTACTAACCCATTACATCACATTTTCTCTATACTTTTTGCCTTTATGATATGTAGAAGAGGGATACACTTATTTGACCTAAAAAGGTTATTGAGAGAAGCGGCGAGTGAGTTAGCGGTAGTTAACTTTAGTGTTGTTTTTAGCAAAACTCTTATATTTCGATAATTTCATGTGTATGTATGTTTTATAATCTGTTCAGATCAGTCATTTCATGAAAGGAACATAGATTTTAAACCAAATGCGTACACCCTCTTTTCCGAATAGATATTTGTCCTAGCGACATTTAGAGAACGTGTCCTCTTCCAATGGTCTCAACTACGACAAAAGTCTCGATGTAGGTGTATCAAGTTGAACCAAATCAATTTAGCTTTGTTGTGCTGGTGTAACAACATCAGTAATCCAAATTGTTCATTGGCATAAGTAACAAACTAAGACCTAGGCGTATCTCCAATCCTAGGTTGAGAAAAAGTTGAAAAACTTTTAAAAAACAGGTCTGAGAATAAGTTGAAGTATTAGAGCGGGTTGAAAAGAACTCTATTTTGATATGAAATCAATCATTGGAGATGCTCTAAGCTTACATGTTCGGCTTATTTTTTATTACTCGAACCAAACCGCACCTTCCTTAAATGTTTGTGATAAAAGCCTAACCATTACTTTTCATCATGCCCTTTTATATGGCCTTTTCTCCTATTTAAGGTACATGAACTATTTTAGGATATTGGTTGTCAACTCATTGTACATGTTATACGGGTAAAGGCTAAAAATGCTTCATGCACTTATATATTAGATTCATTGTGAACTACAAATCGATTTAAATCTCATTATGCATAATATACCGGTCTTTCTGATTCATTATGCACATGTATATTTTTCATAAAATATTCATTCGCCATAAGTAAATATTAGGCATAATGAATAAAAAGTGCAAGTATGTTATGCATAATGAGTTTTTTATCGGTTCGTATTTCATAATGAATCAAATACATAAGTACAAGAAACATATTTAGCCTTTACCCTTCTTCTATAGGGGGTGTTTGGATTAGCTTATTTCCTGAACTTGTTGACTTATTTAAAATTGAAAAAGTTCATAAGCTCAAGTTTATCATGCTAAAGGCTTATCAATTTGAGGTTATGTCGTAGTTAAGTTCGTATGCTCAACTTGATAGCTTTTAAGCCCAATAAAGTAGACTTATGAGCTTTTTTCATTTTTAAATAATCTCATAAACCCGAAAAGTAAGGTTATCCAAACGCGCCCTAAATATACCACATAAAAATACTTGCTAACCGATCATAAATGACCTGGTTCTAATGTAGTCATCGTTTTCACATGTTCGTCTGGACACATGTTCAACATTTGACTGTCATGAACTTATGATGGTCATACATATCTGTGACATTGCAGTTGTGGCGGTGGGCCACTAGGCGAGCCTGCGAGGAAAGGAGAAGGTCCATGTAGCAACATGAGGGTCCTTTTAAAGGAGCAAAAAAGGGTAAGCAATATCAACACTTTCAATCTAACATGTAAAAAAAGTTTATGGAATGAATTCCACAATGATGCCAACTTCTGTTGTCCTCAGATTCTCATGGCTAAATCTGATGTTAGTGGCTGGGGAGCATTCCTACAGGTATGAATCGCGAATCAAACCATGCCTTTTCTCTATGTATGTTTCATACGTAAATAAAATAAAATAAAACGTTTTTTTTCCCTAGAGCTCTGCCAACAAAGATGAATTTATTGGAGAGTATACCGGCGAACTGATCTCTGGTGAAGAAGCAGATGTGCGAGGGAATTTATACAAGGATGCAAATACATCATCTTTCCTATTCAACCTGAATGATCAGGCAAGCCCTTTCGATATATAACATCAATGTTGATAATACCGAATTACCAATGTATTTTTCGCAGTTCTAATTTCAGTCATTATAACCTTTTTCTACATGTAAGTCGTTAAAAGATGTGTTTGTAGCCCATTCGAGTTACTTTGTAAACCATTTTCTAAAAGCTGCTTTCATGGGGTTATTTTGGCTACAAAGGACGCAAACGGGACACAAAACCATTTTTAACGAATCAGATGTACAAAAACTTATTGACAGACCATTCAAATTAATTACCAGTATGCAAGTTTCCGTGAGTTAATGTGCACTATATGATTAGAATTTGAAACTCAGCCAGCTTCTTTATATGATGCAGTACGTCATTGATCCAATTCATATGGGAAACAAACTGAAATTCGCTAACCATTCAGCTAACCCAAACTGTTATGCCAGGGTATGTTTCTTCTTATGTCTTAAATTTCACTTAAAATCATTTTGTGTCTAAAAAAGTCGGGACATGCAGATTTTGAAAGTGGCAGGTGATGACCGTGTTGGCATATTTGCCAAAAAACGTATCGAAGCTGGTGAAGAGCTGTTCTATGATTATTGTTATGGACCTGACGTGGCACCTGTTTGGGCATTAAAACCAGATGATCCAAACGAAGGTCCTTCAGCTCCTCGAGCGCGAGCAAGAAAATCACCATCGCGTCGGTCACCAGTGCAGCAATCACCATTGCATAGGTCATTATTTAAGCGGTCACCAGCGCCTCGATCACGATTCTCTCGGCCACCATTACCTCGGTCGCCATTGCCTCGGTCACCATTGGCAGGCCCACCACTACCTCCACCATCGCCTCGACCTCCAATGGATCGATAAAGAAAAAAAAACACTTCTTTTCTTCTTTTGACGAACTATACATTTTGAGAAAATGAATGTGTTGCATGATTTACTGAATGTACCTGTTTTTAATGTTAGACTGAAGATGAACATACAAAATTTGATTCCAAACATCTGGAACGCCTGGCAAGCACCAATGGCTGCAATCTTCACCTTTTAAAGGGCTGCCTTTTTTTCTTCCATAAATCGATGGGTGACCATCGATTCTGTAATCTGACAAAGTGGTTATGTTTAAGAACTTGACTGGTGTTTTCATTTGTTTTATGAATTGTTTGGAGAATGAGATTTTTTTCTGGACTATTGTTGGTGGTTCTAGTTTGGTTGAGGGGTTGAGTGGCTTCTTTACAATGACCACCGGCATTCCATTCACCTCCTTTAAAATGTGAAGGAGCAGAACTTCTGAATATAACCTGTGTTCTTCTTGGGTTTATGTTCTTGTCGACCCATGATGCCCATGTTGTCATTGATTTTGTGAAAGCTGTTGATGAATCGAGATGAGGGAGAACGTTATCTGCTTCCTGATAGTAATTCACCCTGCAAATTAGGGGTAAAGTGTTAAGTTTTTAAGCTAAGTAAAATTATCATACATGATCTTATACATTCTTTAAGACACCTTGCACTACGAAATAGAGGTGGCCATTTCGCCCCATTTACAAGTAGTTGGGTAATGTTTCTATCTTTAACACGTCAGGTAATTGGTTAAATATGTTAAACGGGTCGAACTTCATCGAAAGTGCATTTATGGATAGAACCTCCCACAGTCCCACATCATTTTAACATTAATTTATCATTGTAATAATAAAGCTTTTCTGATCATTTTTATTTTACTGATAACGGATATACAAAAAACAGATGAACAATTATCTGCGGGTCTACTAAAAACGACCCATACTGATATGCACTAGAAAAGTTAACCATATTGACCAATTCCTTTTAACACGTGTCCCAGTTAACCCATTTTTCCACCTCTACTAGGAAAAGGAAAGGCGGAATACATACTAGCCTAAAATTAGTTCCCGGGTTGAAAGCCGAAAAGAATGAGGATAATACAGAGATCGTTAAAGAAAGAAGATGAAGAAGAATACGGCAAAGAAAACAATCCCCTTTGTTTCACGTCTATAAAAAGATACTCTTATATACCTACGGAGCTGAATTGTATTGTGTCTCAATACATAATTTTCATCATTTTGTTATTTTCATGTAAAAGGTAATGCAGAAACTATAAAAAAGGTTATGATGATAGATCAACAAAAGATTAGCATAGTATCTGAAATTCTGAATGGTTTCAAGGACTTGAAACATTGTTGGCCTTATTAAATACTTTTAATATCAGATAACTTTCTGTAATCTGGAAAATGTATGATTCTGATGTAAGTTAAGGAATGAAAAAAGATCTCTTAACGTAATGATCCATATCTTAAAGCGTCTATTTTCTAAAAAACTTAAGGTCAATGTTATGTAAGGTGTTTTAAAAAGTTTTTTGAAGAAAAAGAAGATTTAAAATAAGGTGACATGTTGAAATTCTCTCAAACTCCAGGATCTATGAAAAGTGTTAAATCAGATCGTGGTGTTCAAATGTTACATAAAAAAAATTGGATCCATTACAAGTGTTACACTAAATAACTTGGAGCAAGAACTACAGACAGTTTGACCTACTATAAAGTTAAACTGAGTTATTAGATTCAAAATCCTTGTTTGACATAAAAACGGGTATAAACATGGTAAGTAAGAGTGTCGGATGTATTAGATTAGATATGTTTCAATCAGGGAGATCAAATGTAAAACACAAAAGGTTTTGACTTTTAATAAAAGTCGAGCAATTGTGCTCAGAAATCCAATTGGAAGGTTTAAAAAAAATACATTATGCTTGAAATGGAAGGCGTATAAAGGTTTTGGGCATGTTTATGTCGGTTTTAGATACAAAAAAATAAGATATTTTTTACGCATCACTTCTTGTTTAAGCTAGAAATTAACTAAAGGGTATAAACTATACATGATACATTTCATGTGGTGAAGGAACCTATGCCATCCTAGATCATAAACACAAAAAGTAAAGTTCAACAATACAAGGCTGCAAGGTACGATGCATCAGCATCACAACGATTCAGGTGTTTCGATAAAATTAATTCCAGGGGCGAAATTGTCTGTGAAGATAGAGTTGCAGCACCCTAAACGTCAGCGTTCAGATTCGGAAACCATATTAGAATAAGTATAGTAACAAGGGGAATTACTTTTGGTTCGTAGTGTGCATACAGACAATTAGAGTGACAAAATCTATGAAGGAATCACAATGTAATTTGTTGAACAAGGGAAAGATGGATGTACACTTCACACCTATAAAGGGTTGGAACGATTACTACGCGAGTGGATTCCTCAAGTTAGAAACTCGTTCAAGGTTAAATCTTATGTGTGATTAATAAAAGCTGGAAACAGAATTTTGTGAAGAGTTAGCTTAAATGGAAGCAAAGGTCATTGAAGACGCTAGATATGGAAGTCGAAACGACATTTAGATGGTTATTCAAAGAAGAGTTTACGCCTTTTGAAAAAGAATGTATTTCAGATATACGTGTGAATGGTGTACATGGTTTCCACTGAAAACGATATTTAAACATCAACATATACTTAAATTTGGATAAAAGCATTAAAGAAATTACTATTTTGACGTTTGCGTTTCACAAAAGCTGGGAATTGAAGTTCGATTTTGTTAAGTAAACTTCAGTTTGTTATTAATATCTTTCATTTATACGTGTTATATGCCGAAAGTGCTTCGATGTGCATAAATACTTGCATTTACGTGAACAATCAGCTATTATGAGGTTTAAGATATTGTGAACTCACCCGGATTTAGTTTTGTAATGGTTCCACCAATGAGCGGTGTTAAAAATCAGAACATCAGCTCCTCTCCATCTTGATGAACCCCTATCGACAGTATCAATACGTAACGTCTGCATGCGTTTTCTGCCAACTCTTGCCTTGCCCTCATGAACCAAAAAATGGGACACATAGTATTCAACAGTGCACTTATAATCCTGACATACAAAAATCATAAAAAACCACAGTTCAAAATCACATGATAAACTCAGCAACATTGACGCAGATGATCATCAAACTATTATAAAAATTTACCAGAAATTTGAAAGAGTAGTTTCCCTTCTCTTTGGTGATACGCCGGCCATGTGTCTCGTATACCCTCCTTGGATCTTTAACAGCACTCATTAACAAGCATAGCATGGATTCCCATTGGTTCCTATTAATCGAATCACCTACAAACACTAGCCTTTTGCCTCTTATCAATTCCAGCATGTTCGTTGCATTAAACCTACATATACAACCCAACTCATTTAAAACAAAACCTTACTCTACAAGCTCTTTTCAGTAGCACAAATGAAAATATATTCCCATTAAGAGGGTGTTTGGCTAGCGTTTTGAAATTACTGTGACATGGAAGAATCAGATAATCGACTTTACTACAACGTTAGTGTTTAGCAACTTTTTATTATTTAACGATTTACATCTAAAACAAGCCCCAATAATCAGATAATCAGAATCAGTTTTTCACGCAACTCCTGAAGTATGTATTCAACCGCTAAACATTCACATAATAATAATACATCTCACTAAAGCGAAGACTAGTAAATACAATAATCAATAAATCACCCTAAAATCACAAACCTTAAACATTATGACAAAAAATAATCATTGTCAACCGAAAAGTGCTCAACTTTAACGAAAAAAAAAAGAAAAAAAAAAAAGCATCTTGGAATATCACAATCATGAGGCTTCCACCTCCAATTCATATAATCTTTATCCAATCTACCATTACCCTCACAATTAAAACCTTCATCTATAAATGAACATGTACCACTAGTATACAATTTATAACCCTCATCATATATCCATTTTCCATTTGTCACATCACACACATTTTCACCTTCAACTGTGTGTACCCCTTCACTTATTATACCTTTCATACCCAATCCATTAGTAGATACATTCACATTATTCTTAACTCTACTATCACCATTTACACCAAATTTTTGCACAAAATCACCACCAAAACCCAAAATTTTAGTACTATTTACACCAAGATTGGATTTTTTTTTAGACCCATCAAAATCTTTAGTACTATTTACACCAAAAACTTCATGGGTATCATCAAATTTTGATTTTTTTTTCAGACCCATCAAAATATTTAGTACTATCTACACTTAAACTATCATGGGTATCATCAAGATTCAATTTTTTTCAAACCCATCAATATTCAAGGGTTTAGTGAAATGGGTCTGACTCAGATTTGAAAATGAACCAATCTGTGATAAATGAAAATGGGTTTCTTGATTGATGATAAATAAACCCATATGGAAAAAAGTGTTAAAAAAATGATTGAGATTGAAATTTGAAGTTAAAGTACAGAAAGAGTTGAAAAAGACAGTGACAGTTAGAGGTAAAAAAAAAAAAAAAACCGGTTAACCGAACCGTAGCCGAAAAGAAACCGAAAAACCCAATCGGTCAAAACCGGTTTTGACCCAAACCGGTCCGGTTTTTACCCTAACCGCCGGTTAGGAACCGGTTCCCGGTTTTGAGAAAACCACCGGTTTCAAGACCGGTTTTTATTAACCGGAAACCCAAACCGGTTCGTAACCGGTTTTTTCGACTGGGCGGGTTTTTTCGATTTTTTTGAATTTTAAACTTTTGAATTTGAATTTTGAAAGAGGAGGGGGGGGGGGATATTATTAAATATGTTTAAAAATTTACCATTTTGCCATACAAATGTTAGTATAAATAGACGTGTTATGTATTTGGTTAATTACCACTTTCAAGCAATCAAAAAACACTCTAAAAAAATCAAAACCGAAAGTATTTCACTAAACACTAATGGAAAGTTCAAACACCAACAACACCGAAGCTGGTTCAACAAGTGCAGCGACGGTTCAGAAAGTTTTACCATGCGATCGTGTAAAAGATCCATGGGAACACTTCAACTACGTCCTAATGTCGGACGGTAAGAAAAAGGCTCAATGCAAATATTGCTTGAGTATATTGTCTGGCGGATATTATTAAATATGTTTCAAAAATTACCATTTTGTCATACAAATGTTAGTATAAATAGACGTGTTATGTATTTGGTTAATTACCACTTTCAAGCAATCAAAAAACACTCCAAAAAAATCAAAACCGAAAGTATTTCACTAAACACTAATGGAAAGTTCAAACACCAACAACACCACCAACACCGAAGCTGGTTCAACAAGTGCAGCGACGGTTCAGAAAGTTTTACCATGCGATCGTGTAAAAGATCCATGGGAACACTTCAACTACGTCCTAATGTCGGACGGTAAGAAAAAGGCTCAATGCAAATATTGCTTGAGTATATTGTCTGCCGGTTCCAACTCGACATTGAAGGCTCACATCAAACAAAAGTATTGCAAGGCACTCAAATCGGTTCCGGAAGCCGGTCAATCGTCCATGGCTCGAGACGGGACTATTTTTGCATACGATCATGATTTACTCCATGAAAAATTTGCCGGTTTGGTGATTCAACGTGGTTTGTCGTTCAACCACTATGACAACGAGCTGACGACGGAGGTGTACCAGAATTATATGCAACCGCAGTACCATCATGTAAGTCGTATGACTCTTAAACGCGATGCTATGAAAATGTGGAAAACGGCTAAGCAAGATTTAAAAAATACTTTTTTAAATATGGATGCTTGTGTTAATTTAACAACCAATGTTTGGGCCGCTCCTCATAATTTGCCATTTTCGTACCTTTGTGTTACCGCACATTGGGTTGATCCCGAAAGTTGGCAAATGATGAAGCGAGTCGTAGCATTTGAAAACTTTCCGGTTCCTCACTCTGGAGAAGCTTTATACAATTTGTTGAGAAAAGTGTTTCATAAGTTTAACTTGACAGAAAAAAAAATTTCAATAACGTTGGATAATGCTAGTAACAACACAAATGCAATGGGTCGACTAAAAATGGAATATGAGCCACCTTGTAATGGCGAATTTTTTCATAGTCGATGTGTTGCACACATCATTAACTTGGATGTGCAAGCGGGATTAAAAGATCCGCATTTGAGTGAAGTGAAAGAAGATTTTAAAAGAATGTTAGTCGATGTTTTTAAAAAGGGTAATAAAAGATATAATGCATACATTCGGATGTGTGAAACTGCGGGGAAACATTGGTTACAACCTTGTTGGGATATTGAAACACGATGGAACTCCACTTATCTTATGTTCATAAGTGGTTTAAGACAAAAGGTGACCTTGCAATATTTTCATGATGAGAAATTGTCGGGGAGGGGTAGGTGTGCTCCATTTAGTCAAGATAATTGGGATACTATTGAAAAAATAACCCGACTACTTGAAGTTTTTTACAACGCAACAAAAAAATTGTCGGGGGTTTATTATCCAACGGCTCATTTGGTACTCGAGAAATTATTCTTGATGTCTTCACAAATCACCGCATTTGAATTTAATGGTGGTGTTTATACAAGCATGGTTTCCGGGATGAAAGAAAAGCTGTTGAAATATTTTGAAACTTTGCCACCGTTAATTACTTGTGCGGCCGCATTAAATCCATGTTATAATGTAAACGGGGTGGAGGTTCTTATCGACTTGATTGTGACTGATTTGGGTTGTTTCGCGTCAAACCCGAACTATGCTAATGATGCAAAAGAGTCCTTTGGCCATTCTTTTAAAAGTTTGTGGCAATATTATTTTGAAAAATATGGCAACCCACCTCCTACTGTGACGGAGTCTTCTTCATCATCATCAAGGGCTTTTAGAGGGAATCCGATACTTGCTTTGCATAAAAAGATAAGAGATAATCCCAACAAACGGATAAGAAATGATGGTTTAGCGAACAGTGAATATGAAAGATATATCACAACCGATTTTATCTCACATATTCCGGCCGAACAAGTTGAAAACTTTGATGTGTTGGCGTTTTGGAAAGCAAAGGAAACAATGTTTCCCGTTCTATCCCGAATGGATCGCGATGTACTAAGTGTACAAGCTACTTCGGTAGCTTCTGAATCCGCTTTTTCAACAAGTGGAAGGGTTTTATCAAATCTGAGAAACAGACTCACACCGGCTTCTTTGGAGATGTGTATGGGTTTGAAAGATCACTCGGACGCAATGAAGCGAGTGCAAGATAAGACTGATCTTGAAAATGCCTCAGACTTCGAAGAGGAGGTCTACGTGGAAGAGGCACAAGCGGGTGAAATCGAGATGCTTTCCGATGAAGAACTAAGACAAGATGTAGCTGCTCAAGAAGCTAGGGGATCCGATGACGACTATTAGGACTTTTATGCTTACGTATTATGTTTTAAGTTTATGTATTTCCTTTGAAGTATTTCCTTTAAGGTTTTGTATTTCCTTTCAGTTTATGTATTTCCGACGTTATAAATAAAAGTTGAAGTTTATTCAGTATAAGTTTGTTAAATGTTGAAAAACGAAAAAAAAAAAAAAAATCCGGTTAACCGGTTAAATATTTTAAAATTTTGAATTTTCGACTCGGCGGCAAAAATATTTTCAAAATAAAACCGGTTAACCGGGTACCAAACCAGTTAAACCGGTTACTATTTTTTAAAAATTCGAATTTTTGAAACCGGCGGCAACTTTTTAAATTCAAAAATTTGAAATCACAACCGGTTAACCGGTTATGAACCGGTCCGAAAACTGGTTAAAACAGGTCAAACCGGTCCGAAATATTAAAATTTTAAAATTTCAAATTTTGATTTTTTTTTTAGCGGGAAGGTGGGTAAACTTTCAAAATTTGAATTTTTTTTTTATATTTACATGTTTGCCATTGTAAGACTAGTATAAATAGATAAAATTTGTTTTTATTTCTTTGAAACTTTTATACTTACATTTTTATATTTACATTTTTACTATGGCTGATGCTGATCCTGCACCACCTCCGCCACCCCCGCCACCGGTGATTGTTCGTATTTTACCGGTAAACCGTGTACCAAATGTTTGGGCTCACTACATGTACGTCGAAATGTCGGATGGCACGCGAAAGGCTCAATGTAAGCATTGTTTATGTTTATTCAAACCAACTTCCAACACGGCGTTGAGGGCTCACACAAAGAAGTATTGCCGCCAAGCACCTGCAGTTGATGCCTGATTCGAGACCGCGAGTCGACGTTGAGTAGCTTATCAAGTTATCGATGTTTTATGTTTATGTTATTATGTGTTATGTTTTAACTTTATGTGTAATGTGTGATGTATCATGTATTCTCCGTTTTATTAAATAAAAGTTCTAGTTTATTAATACACGAAACAAGAAAACGATGACAAACGACGCCGAAAAAAACGGTCAAAACCGGTTAACCGGTCTAGACCGGTCCCAAACCGGTTTGAACCGGTTGGGTTTTTCAGCCTCCACATCCGGTTCGGGACCGAACCGGTTAACCGGCCCGACCGGTTTTTTTTCTGGTTGACCCAAACCGGTTCGGTTTTGACCGGCCGTCAAACCGAACCGGTTAACCGGAATGTGCACCACTAGTGACAGTGAGTTTAAGACTTGTGAAGCAGATGTAACACACGTTTAGAAATCAACAAGAAATGAAAACGTGATCAACAATTGCAACAACACATTAAGAACCTAATGATAAGAAATAGATTCGAAATGGAATTGTTATTAGTAAGATGTGGTTACACAAATGATTACAAGAGTTAAGAGAGATAGTTTGTAACTGAAAATCAAGAATGAATTATTATACAAGTTAAGAGTTGTTTAAGTAGAAGAGAAGAGTAACAGCTTTTGGCGCCAAACTGGAACTATTATGAAACTTGTCATCTTTAGTCCTCTGACTTTTAGTAATTGTCACAACTGGTCCTTGTTAGCTTTGACTTGTAACAATCCCTGTCCCTTCAAACAATGTTTGTCCTCAAGCTTGGGTTTCAAACTCTGGATACCTCTATAACAAGTCATTAAGATTCTCCCAAGTAGCATCTTCATCTGTGTGATTTGACCATTTGACCAATACATATACCACAGCTCTGTTATTGATTTTAGCTAGTTTTCTGTCCAATATAGCAATAGGCTCAGCTGCAAGTAAGCCATTTGGACCACAATGAGGTAGCATTCCCATTTTGTTGTCACTTCCTTTACACAATTTTAACTGTGAGACATGGAAAACTGGATGAACTTGACTTGTAACAGGTAAGTCTAACTTGTAAGCAACTGCACCAATCTTTTCAATGATCATGAAAGGCCCATAGTACTTTGATGACAGTTTGTGTTGATGTTCTTTTCTTATGGTAACTTGTCTATGAGGTTGGAGCTTCAGATACACCCACATTCCAACTTCTAATACTCTATCACTTCTATGTTTGTTAGCTTGATTGACCATTCTATCTTGTGCCCTCTGTAAATGAAACTTTAACATCTGTAAAGAACTTTCTCTAGCATGCATTGTCCTATCAACTGCCTCCACTGTGCTATCTCCAGGTACATAAGGAACATGGGTTGGTGGCTTTTGACCATAGACTGCCTCATAGGGAGTTGTGTTGATGGCTGAGTGGAAGTTAGTGTTGTACCAAAACTCAGCCATAGGTAACCAAGCAGCCCACTCTTTTGGCCTTTCACCAGTCATACATCTAAGATAACACTCCAAACACTTGTTCACAATCTCAGTCTGACCATCAGTTTGAGGATGGTAGGCTGTAGATAGTTTAAGTTGCACTTTCAAGGTTTTGAACATTGATTGCCAGAAATGACTTAAGAAGATTTTGTCTCTGTCACTAACAATTGATTCAGGTAGCCCATGTAGTCTGTACACATGATCAAGGAACAACTGAGCTACTGTGCTGGCAGTAAAAGGGTGTTGCATAGCAATGAAATGAGCCTGTTTGGACAATCTATCTACCACCACCAATATGACTGTTTTACCCTGTGAACTAGGCAATTTCTCAATGAAATCCATGGAGATTGAAGACCAAATCTTTTCTGGTATAGGTAGGGGTTGTAGAAGACCAGGATAAGCTGCCAAATCAGGTTTCTCCCTTTGACACACATCACATTCCCTTACAAACTGCTTGACCATCTTCTGCATACCCTTCCAATAGAACATACTTTTGAGCCTGTGCAGAGTCACTGTAGTACCTGAATGTCCTCCCACAGCATCTGAATGATAGTACTGAATAATGCTTTTCCTTAACTGCATATCATCTCCTACCACTAACTTCTCTTTCCTTCTCAACAGTCCATCTACCATAGTAAATTTGTTTTTGTTATAAGTAGTGCTTTGTATTTGTTGAATAACATTCTTTAGCCCCACATCCTTCTCCCAACTATTCTTGACTTGTTGCAATAGACCAGAAGCAATAGAAGTGAGAACAACAGCATTGAGCTCAACTCCACTTGATACCCTTGACAAGGCATCTGCCACCACATTTTTAGACCCACTCTTATAAGAGATTTCATAGTCAAACCCCAACAATTTAGGTAGCCATTTAACTTGGAAAGGAGTTGTCAACCTTTGTCCCAACAGGTATTTTAAGCTAAAATGGTCTGTTTTTATTTTGAAATGTCTATCAAGTAGATAACCCCTCCATTTTTCTAAGGCCATCAGAACTGCTAGGAACTCCTTTTCATAGGTTGAGAGGGCTTGGTGTTTAGTTGACAAAGTTTTGCTCAGAAATGCAATTGGGTGCCCTTCTTGTTGTAAAACTGCCCCAATTCCTACCCTTGAAGCATCAGTTTCCACAGTAAAAACCTTGTTGAAATTTGGCATAGCTAACACTGGTGCTTGTACCATTGCTTCTTTAAGTGCCTCAAAAGCTTCTTGTGCAGTTGCATTCCACTGAAAAGCATTCTTTTTTAGTAATACAGTCAATGGTTTGCTCACACTTGCATAATTCTTGATAAACTTCCTATAATAACCAGTTAGCGCAAGAAAACCTCTGAGTTGCTTGACATTTGTTGGAGCAGGCCATTCTTGCATAGCTTTTATCTTACTAGGATCAGTTGCCACCCCCTTATCAGATATAATGTGTCCCAAATACTCAACACTTGAAGTAGCAAAAACACACTTAGACTCCTTAGCAAACAAAGAATTATCCATCATGACTTGCAGAACTTGTTTCAAATGGTTGAGATGAGATTCCAAGCTATCACTGTATACTAGTATATCATCAAAGAAAACTAACACAAACTTCCTGAGAAACTTCTTGAACACTGAATTCATCAAAGATTGGAAGGTTGATGGAGCATTGGTGAGGCCAAAAGGCATCACTAGAAATTCATAGTGCCCTTCATGTGTTCTAAATGCTGTCTTATACACATCATTTTCATGCATTCTAATTTGATGATACCCTGATCTTAGATCCAGCTTTGAGAAAAACTTTGACCCCTGCAGTTCATCAATTAATTCCTCCACCACTGGTATTGGAAACTTATCTTTAACTGTGGACTAATTGAGCTGTCTGTAGTCCACACACATCCTCCAAGAACCATCTTTCTTTTTAACCATAACTATAGGAGATGAAAAAGAACTTTGACTGTTTCTAATCACTCCTGAATCCAATAACTCTTTTACCATAGCTTCAATTGCATCTTTCTGTTGTGGAGGGTGTTTATAAGGCCTTATATTGACATGTGAAGTATTTGGCATAAGGGGAATAGTATGGTCATGGGTTCTTTTTTGTGGTAATTCTTTGGGTACCTCAAAAACTCGCCTAAATTCTTCAAGAACACATTTCAACTCTTTTTTATCACCCAACTCAGATTCCATTTTCAACAAAGTAGCAAAGTAATCACAAACAACTATAGCAGACAACTCAGCTGTTACCACCTTACTACCATGTTTTTGCTTACCCTGCATCCACTTGAGAGTGGTTTGTTGAGTCCCTCTTAACACAATCTTTCTTTCCTTGTAGGTGTATTCCATGATCAAGTTCTTAAAGTGACATCTAACCCACCCCAAAGTAGACAACCATTGAATTCCAAGTACCATCTCACACCCACCCAATGGCAAAATTAACACATCAGAAGTGTAGGAAACACCTTGAAATTCCCAAGTAAAATTCTTACACTCATATAAGCTGTTCATCACATTACCATTTGCTACTGAAACTTCTAAAGGACATATTCTTGTCAATTTACACCCCAATTTTTTAGCAGTACTTAGATCTAGAAAATTATGGGTGCTTCCTGAGTCAACCAAAACATGCAACATATTCTTTCTTACATAACCTCTAACCCTCATTGTTCTATAAGTGTTCACACCAGTTAATGCATTCAAAGAAATGAGTGGAGGTTCATCAATTAAGCTAGTGTAAGAACTCACAACTCCTTCCTCAGTCAACAGCAAATCTTCATCCTCACTTTCTACTTCATCACCCACCACCTCTAAAGAGTACAACTGACCACTGCACTTATGGCCAGGTGTATATTTTTTATCACAATAGAAACAGAGGTGTTTGGCTCTCTTTTCCTCTAATTCCTGTGGTGTCAACCTCTTAAACTGTCTGTTTGGCACAGGCTTAATATTACTCACAGGCACAACTTGATTACTCCTATAACTGCTATTCACATTCCTGTTATTACTACCATTTATCACATTATGCCTAGGAGTACTCAACAATGGTGCACTTCTACTTTTAGTCACAGAAATATTAGCTTCTTGCAATTTTGCCAAGTTAAACACATCAGTTAAAGTAGTAGGTGTAAACATCCTAACTACATATGCAATCTCATCTTTTAAACCACCAATAGACAAACTAACTGTATACTTTTCAGGCAATTCAACTTTATTCAACAGTATTTCAAATGAATCTTGGTATACCTGTACACTAGAAGTCTGTTTGAGATTCTTAAGTTCCATTACTGGATCTTCAAAAACTGACTCAAACCTTTTCCTCACATGAGTCTCATACATATTCCAAGTCATCACCTCTCCAAACTTCTTCATAAACTGAGTATGCCAAACAAGGGCCTTTCCAAACACATGCATAGAAACCAACCTAATCTTTTGTTCATCACTCACAATCTGATCCATATCAAAGAACATCTGCACTCTATACAACCACCCTTGAACATCATCTCCATCAAACTTAGGGAACTCGATCTTGGACAACCTTCCATATTGTCCCCCATTTTGACCATTGTGTTGCATAGTTTGACTTCCAAGAATCTCCCTCCTTTGACTTGTGCCTTCATCCCCATTCAGTCTTTGTTGTATGAGCCTCATATCAGTATTAAGTGCAGCCACAGCCCCCACTAATGTTGCCAATTGACTAGCAATACTTTCTAGTGACTGTACCCCAGTATTAGTGCTTTCTTGGCGAACAGCACCATTAACAACAGACCTTGTGTCTACCATGTTCTTTCTCTGTTTATAACCACCACTGATTCAATTACACCAGGACAACAAACCACCACACAGATCCTAACTAACGTATTTTGGAAATGGAAACGGACAGTTAATCAAGACGTATTTGTGATTGGACAGATGGTCTAGTTTGACCGGAATTTATGTATGTGTGGTGGGTGATCAAAAGATCAAAATCTTCAATCGGTGTAACTGAATGCTAACGATATAACTGAATCCTAACAGATTTCAGCCATTAATGGTGGTCAAGGATCTCTCTGATACCAATTGTAACACACGTTTACAAATCAACAAGAAATGAAAACGTGATCAACAATTGCAACAACACATTAAGAACCTAATGATAAGAAATAGATTCGAAATGGAATTGTTATTAGTAAGATGTGGTTACACAAATGATTACAAGAGTTAAGAGAGAAAGTTTGTAACTAAAAATCAAGAATGAATTATTATACAAGTGAAGAGTTGTTTAAGTAGAAGAGAAGAGTAACAGCTTTTGGCGCCAAACTGGAACTATTATGAAACTTGTCATCTTTAGTCCTCTGACTTTTAGTAATTGTCACAACTGGTCCTTATTAGCTTTGACTTGTAACAGCAGAAAAATAAGGGAAGTGGTTTGAGTATATTGTATGACGTATTTTTTTTAGTCAATTTTCTTTTAATTGTCAATTTTGGTCTTTGTTGTATCTGACATGAATGGTATGTTGGGTGCAAGGGTTGGGGGCTGGGGTTGGGGGGCTGGAGCCGGGGCTGGGCTTATATTATACTTCATAAGTCGAAACTAGAATTTTTATTTTCATAAATTTGTTTGGTAAATTAATTTAAGTTGAGGCTTATTATTGTTAAATTATTAAAAATGACATATAATTAAATTAACATGTTTATATATTATATATTTTTTTGGGTAATTAAGTAATTTAGTACCAACGAGGCTTATATTTGAGGTTTATAAAATTTTAGCCTCATTTTTGGGGCTGGAGTTTATGGTTAGGGCTTGGGCTTATAATTTCAAAAGCCTTCCTATAAGCATGTACGTCAAACGATACTTATAGAGGGCTTTTGAAATTTAAGCCTCATAAGCCTCTCATAAGCTCTTAGCCAAATACAGCCGAAGTCATGTGCTATGACTTACAAAGTTAAAATAGTTTTCTTTTTTTTCTTTTTTTTTCCTTTTTTTGGTAAAGTATAACTGATTTATTTATGTCAGGACTTGATTTCTTTTGGGACTTGTTTTATGACTGTTTACGTATTTTGATCGTTTGGTTTTCTAAGTTCGGTAAGGATATCAAAGTGTAATTAAAGTCATGAGTTTGGGTAATGCTCACGAGTCGGCTAAGTTGGTTTGTGTCAATTACCCGGACGGGTAATCGATTTGGATGTCGAGTTGGCAGGGCTGGCTTGGTGTATATTGCTTGAGATTAGCTTAGCCCATTTCGAGGAAACGGTCAAGTATTTATAGGAATTTTTTAGGGTTGTGAGAACCCGTAAAGGCAATCTGATGGTCCACGTGGTGGCCATCAAGAGAAGAAGTGAGGAAAGCATGTGGTGCTCGTCTTAACGGTCTTGATGAATTTGTCAGGCGTACCGTTCGTCTGGACATGTTTGTCAGGCGGGTTTTACCTTAGTGCTGCCTCACGATATTTATCTCCTTGGACAAAAACACCTTGTACTGCAGAGTTGAGCTACAGGTGCATCTTTTCAAGTCAGGGCAAAAACATCTTGTTTATATATGTATTTGTAATTGTAATTTTTTTTATCTGGTTAAAAACCATTTGTGGTTAACCTCTTTCAAGTGATTTTTCAAAAAATTTAAGATAGTTAGACTCGGAGCCCTAGGTACCATAACTTGCATTATGGAAAAAAAAAACTCGTCACGTCAGTACCACATCATCATTAACAAAAAACACCCCTTATCATAACACCACCTTAGCATCACCTTTTGAGACCCACCTTTATTTAAAAACTTACAAATTACAATTTAAACCCTTTAACTAATTCGTCATTCATAATATCACCTCATAAATAATTTTTCATTCATTAAAGTCTAATACAAATTACAAATACTAATAAAAACATACATAAATTTAAAAAAAAAAACATATGAAAATAAAAATACAATTACAAATACTTATTCATCTTGTTCTTGTTCTCGTTCCTGATGTTTTCGCCAAATATGCTCCATAATGTTGCGTTGGAGTCTAGTATGCGTATCTTTGTCACGTATTTCTCTTGCCTTTCGACGCTGGACATCACATCTCTCGACCCACCTTTGTTGCCTATGTGGTAGCTGATTCACCCATATTTCGTTGTACTAACTTAGTGCAAACTTTTGATCTTTTTAAAATCATGTTATGCAATATGATGCAAGAATACATGATTTTACCTATCTTGGTAACTTCGTATTGACATGTTGGTTGTTGTATTATTCTCCAACGTCCTTGGAGCACAACAAAAGCACGTTCGACAACCTTTCGTGCACTTTCTTGTTTCCTTTTTAAAATACCATGTTTATCGCTAGTTGCGACCATGAATGATTTGATGAAAGTTGCCCACTATGGGTAAATTATGTCAGCTAAGTAATATCCCTTTTCAAACATGGTTCCATTTACCTCATATGGAGCTACAGGGGAGATGTCATCGAATAACGGAGAATTATCTAAAAGATAAATGAGGGAACATGCAGAAAGCAAGCAAAAAATTGAAATAGATTTTTAGTCTTGCTATGCAACCGATCTTCAGTTGTGTAAATGTTTTAGCAAGATGTCTCTGCTTCTGACCGGTCAAATAGTTTAGAAAGCCTGGCAACATGTATGCTATGTTGGACCAATTTGTACTAGTTTCATATCATCTATTGTATGTTGTGCATGTGTAAATACCATATTAGACTTGCTTACTTTCAGTTCAGTCCACGGTTATCTGATTTTACTTAATTTGTGGGGTTTAAAAAGTAGTGTAATTTGGCTACTTGTGGGTCAAATTTGCAGATGTATTATGCTATATTAAACCTTTACGGGTAGCATACAATTTACATGTTGGTTGCTGATATATTTTCTAAAACATTATTATCATTAATACATTGGGTTAATGGACTTAGTCTAAAACATGATTTGATCTTTATCTTAACAAGTTGGTGAAAATCATGTGAAATGTAGTTGTAAGTATATGCTCTTTGAAGTGAATGAGTTTTTGTGCTTCCTAATTTGAAGTATGCATTTTACTATTGTAGCAATTTTTTAATTTTAATAGGCACATTTTGTAGTTCAAAAATGTTATAAGAGCACAAGGTGTAATCACTCAAAGTTGAAGTTTCACTGAGTGCCACATCAACTTTAACTTTTTAACCTTAACTAAAAAAACACACCCCTTATCATAACTCAAACTTAACTCAACCTTAACTCAACTATTTTCAAATTCAACCCCTAAACTAAAACTAATACTTAATTTAATAAACAACATAACATTAAATCTCAAACATTACAATACGAATATAAAAAAACATAAAAAATTACAACGAAAAAAAAGCGAAACATACGAAATTTAAAAACGTACGAATTACAAATACTTATTCATCGTCTTTGGAATCTTGTTGTTGTTGTCGTTGAAGATGTTTCTTCCAAATATGCTCCATAAGGTCTAGTTGGAGTCAAGTATGTGTTTCTCTGTCGCATATTTCTTTTGCCTTTCGACGTTGGACATCACATCTTCGACCCACCTTTCTTGCCTCATACGTGGTGAAGGATCCACCCACATTTTGCCATACTCACGTAGTGCAAACTTTTGATCTTTTAAAATCATATTATACAAAATAATGCAAGAATACATGATTCTACGTATCTTGACAACTTCCATTTGACGTGTCGGTTGTTGTATTATACCCCAACGTCCTTGAAGCACACCAAAAGCACGTTCGACATCCTTTCGTTCACTTTCTTGTTTCTTTTTAAAATAATCATGTTTATCGTCAGTTGTTGCCGATAATGATTTGACGAAAGTTGCCCACTATGGGTAAATTCCGTCAGCTATACATAGTTCCATTTACCACATATGGTGCTACAGGGGCGACGTCATCAAGAATGTCGTCGAATAACGGAGAGCTATCTAAAACATTAATATCGTTATTCGCCCCCGCAACCCCGAAAAATGCATGTCAAATCCATAAATCTTGCGAAGCAACAGCTTCAAGCATTATTGTTGGGTATTTTTTATCACCCCTACCATATTGCCCTTGCCAACCCACCGGTCAATTTTTCCACTCCCAATGCATGCAATCAATGCTACCAAGCATTCCCGAAAAACCATGCCACCCCTCATGTCTTTCATAAATAATTTGAATGTCTCGCCATGTTGGTTTTCTTAAATACTCCGGCATAAACAAATCAATAACGCACTTGGTAAAACTATCAAGACAATCACGTGAAGTATGCTCACCCATTTGCAAATATTCATTAAACGCCTCGGGTGCGGTGTCGTATGCCAATTGGCGTATGATAGATGTACACTTCATAAAAACACTTATGCTCATTCGACCCGTATAATGGGGTGCTTGCTCAAAGAATGCAAATTAGAAGTATAAGATTCAATATCTTTGACTATTTCTAAAAATAGCCTCCGGCTCATACGAAATCTTCTTCGAAAATTCCGGTGCGAATACTTATAACTGGGATTGAAATAGTCGTTCAACAAGCGTTCTTCGGTAATCTCACGTTCACAATAGATCTGTTAATCTAATACTAATAGACTAACTATGGGCCAATACTAATACTAATAGTCTAACAAGATCGGGTTACGGGACAAGCGAGGTTGAGCTGCTGCTTGTTCCAACTGTTGCTGATATTCGTATGCGGCCACCATAAACTCTAAGTCAGTTTTTTATCTACATCTGACTAGTACTTAGGTGCTTCGTCACTTTGATTCAAATTCATTGTTAATGAACAAGTTTTTTTTGTTTTTTTTTTATTTTTATTTTTTTGTTTTTTTTTAGAGATGAAGTATACAAATTTGAGTTTGAGTTATGGAAGTGTGAAAAAAAGTTGTGTGTTAATTGGTTATTTATATTGGTGTAAAAAATGTTTTGATTTTTTTTATGCAATCTAGCCGTTTATAAACGTCGGGGGTCCAAGTTGTATTTTTTTTAAAATCCAACGGTCATATAGACGTTGGTAAGGGGGTAAAATGACTTTTGTTTTATTTCTCCTTGGCTTCACGCTGCGTTAGCAACTTAACGTGTAACTTAACGCAGAGCCTTAACTCGCAAGCTCGGTATGATAACACACGCTTAATGCACCCTGCGTTAAGCTTTAACTCACTTCCCACGTGATCATACCGTGTGCTCTAAAAGGATTTGATCAATTTTTTATTTTCCAAACCGATAGTGTTATACTGACCAAAATCAAACATCCATTGTTTTGCTCTTTTTCAACTTTTGCCTGTCTTTTTCATATCTTTATCATGTATTTGAAGATCATTACTAAAATGCAATTTAATGCATGTGACTACTTTAGAGCATCATGTACGGCAAGTTGGCAATGTGCCATTTTCTCTTTTTCAGAGTTAACTCAACATCTCAACATCATTTTAACATCCATATTTTTAACACTCACACTTCAAAACACGCATTCACTAGTATCATGATTTTCTTTCATTTGAGTAATTTTATTTTCTTTTGTATTTTTTCAAACAAACTAAACTTTAATCATTCAAATAAAAATTCAAAGTACAATATGAAAATAAATTAAAAAAAAAATAAAAATACAAAATTTAAAAAGCATACGAAATTTTAAAAATGGATTGTCTAAACAATGCCCTCAAGACATTGGTTTAAATTATTAAACAAAGAAAATTTGCGTTCATTAAATACAAAATCACATTCAATTAGAGTAGTAGGTATCATAATGCTACATGAGGCGTTATGCCCTGCAAACTAACATGTTACCATACATTGTGCATGATTTTTCAACACCGTTGGTTTCTATGTTGGTATATCAACGAGCATTGAAAAGGAGAAGATATATTATTATTATTATTATTATTATTATTATTATTATTATTATTATTATTATTATTATTATTATTATTATTATTATTATTATTTTTTTTTTTTTTAATTATAAATCAACACTTTTATTAAAACAAAAGCTCATAGGATTTACAAAAAATTAGTGGGGAGCCGAGAAACCAACTGGGCCCCCCACACCTCTAGCAATAGCAAAACCAATCATATTATTATTATTATTGGTTTGTTGTGTTTTAATTGGTTTATGGTGGGTCACAAAAGGGTAGGTGTTAACATACTATGATACACGTGTTTTTTGGGTTGTTAAAGTCGAGATGATGATGTGCCGCTGATGTGTCCTTTGAAAAAGTGATGTTACGTTGTTATGTAGCTTGTGCTCTTGAGACAATTTATAACTTTAATTAGTATATATTAAATGCAATGATCGTTTTAAAAATAAATCTTGTGACACTTGAATTAATGCATTTATGCGATGCCTTTAGGACACTTGTTAGACAATCATTTAAAAAAAAATACATCAAATAATTAATAAAATAATTTTCTTGTTGATATTGTTCACACGGTCTGAAGGTGCACATTTCGGTTTTAATTAAACCGAACCAGATTAAAAACCGGTTTCGGTTTTAGTCAAATAGTAAAAAAACCGGTTTTTGTAAAACCGGTTCCGTTTGGTTTGGGGAGGAAAATGTATGATTTAAACCAAGAACCGGTTTGGTTTGAAACCAGTTTTGGGAGGAAAACGTATGGTTTAAACCAAGAAATGGTTCGGTTTAAACCGGTTTTACCCAAAATCTATTCGGTTTAAACCAGTTTTCAAATCAGTTGACAACAAACATTGCTTTCCAGGAACCGGTTTTTTAATAAACCGGTTTTTGATTTTTTTGGATTAAATTAGTTTTTGGTTTTTTATTTCACCTCTACACTTGTCCAATGCTAATTTTGACAACATGGTACATCAGCTCAAATCCAATTATCCAAATGAATCCATAATGGTCCAACCGAAAATCTAGTCCAATATCATATAACATACGAGAAATGATAGAGGGACCTAAACTTAGGCCTAATTTAGACCTAAATCCAAGTGGAATCATCCTGATGGCTGCAGATATGGACCTACTTATTTTACAACCCAAGATGGTGCCACTTGTGTTTAGGTCTAAAATTTTAGGCTAATTTTAGGTCCTCTCTCATTTATCTACCCTAATATAACTCACTATAAAATCCCTAAATATTCTGAAACCTAACCGTAATTTTTCCATCACATTTGCAGCCTCCTCACACACATATCAAACTTCTCCCTCCTTTGCAAAAACTCGTCATGATCTTGCTAATCCGAACTGCACACAAACACTAATCTCCTCTTTGATTTCGAACACAAACAAACTCTATCATACCCATCGGTTAAAAACCTGTTCGAAATAAAAATGGTTATGTACTATATCGACTACCACAATTTGCCACCAGCATGCCGCTTTTTTCGTCTCGACAAATGTGGCTTAGACAACTTTCATAATATTGGGTTAGTTACTTTTGTTTTTGTGCATTTGTTATGTCATGTGATATAAGCAGTTGGATCGAGTTTCTTGTTGTTTGATGTTATTGTTTTTTAGAATACAAGTGTTTTGGGTAGCTAAAATTTTTAAGTTGGAGCAATAAGTGTTTTTTTTTTTTAAATATCTATATGTGAATCTGTTTGTCGTCTAAGATTTTGCTAATGAATTTTGATGTTTTGATTCTTAAAAAGTGATTGCAATTATGTCTTTCTATGTCACTCTAATAATAATAACAGGTTTATGACATTATGATAAGTTGTTGCTGATCTTTTAGATTCATAAATAAACTGACTGCAATCAGTGACGGAGCCAGGAACAAATATAACTTGGCGCACAAATTTTTTTAACCATAATATAATAGAGTTAAAAAGTGGAAAAAAACGAATATTTCATAAAAACGATAAATAAATGACATATTACCTTCTAATTAGTGATTCTACGATCTCCCATAGCAAAAAAAGGCTTACGTACACCCTCATTTTTAACATTAATAAGTTCTTTCTCTATGGCACAAGTTAAAGCGCCGTTAAAATAATCATCGCCCATCCGATTACGCAAATTAGTTTTAATGAGTTTCATTTTAGAAAAACATCTTTGAACCGTAGCACTAGCAACAGGCAAGACTAAAGCCAACTTCAACAACCGATAAACCAAAGGATAAGATGTATGCTTTTTCTTATCCACCATCTTCTCAGCAAGTTTGGCAATACTATCCAAGTTAGCGAAATCTTTATCGTTACTCATGATCTGATAATAGACTCCAAGTTCTGTAGGAAGACTTAACCTTTCAATATAAGTAAAATCACGCGGATACATCTCACTAAGTTTCACTAACTTTGATATACTAAATTCTGAAAATGAATCATGCAGGCTCAACGCCGCCATATAATCAAGTAAATGGGTGCTTCCCTCACTAAAACAATCTCCAAACTCTTGAATTTGCATATCTATAACAGTGTTGAACATATCGACCTCGAAATGATGTTGATTTGTAATTCTATCTTTTCGACCTCTTGAATGAAAGTCAACCATATTTACCATCTCAATATCATGTTTACCACAAAATGAAGTTACATTCTTCAAAAGTGAAGGAAAACCCGTTGCCCTATACTCTTGCAATGCTCTTTTGGTTCCTTTTACCAATGAAACGGCCTCTAAGATCGTTTGATCGCTCTTCTGAAGATGTTGTGACAATGTATTAGTAAGCCCCATTATATGCAACAACAAGTACAATAAAAACACAAAATCAAGTGTTTTGAAATACTTTATAAGACCGAAATTTGGCTTCCACGGTTAGAGATAGTATCACCCTCTTCCTCAACATAGTGAAGAACCTTAAGAACCTCCAGAAACATTTGTATCAATCTAGTGATAGTTCTATGATGAGAACCCCATCTTGTATCACCAGCTCGTGCAATGGTAACTTCTTGGTTTTTCCTCTCCTGTTTCAATTTAACCTTTCTCTATTTCTTTTACTATTCTTTCTTTGTGACTTTCTCGCAACATATCTTTTTAGTTTACAGAGCCACAACCAACATTTGTCACCGTGGATAGAACATCAAAGAAGTCTCTAACACTCTTGTGGTTTTTTGCAACAACCACAACTACTAACTGGAGTTTATGAGCAAAACAATGTACATAATATCTTTGAATCATTTTCTTTTAGGATTAGAGCTTTTAAACCATTAAACTCACCACGCATATTGCTTGCTCCATCGTAACCTTGTCCTCGCAACTGTTTCAAATATTTAATTAACATGTTACATGTAAGACAAATAATAACTTGCTAAAAAATAGAAGATATTTAAGACTTAATTTTGAACTCTTACCTGTTGTAGACTCAAGTTGTGTTCATTAAATAAAGAATCAATGGCAGCTTTTAGAGTAGAAGAAGATGTATTCTTTACATGAAGAATACCGAGAAATCTCTCCTTTAAAACACCAAATTTGTTAACATACCTCAAAACCACAGCCATTTGTTCCTTCTTAACCACATCACTAGACTCGTCAACTAACAATGAAAACACGTCATCACTAATATCTAAACAAATAGAGTTAACTATCTCTTTCGCAAAACACCCAACTATATCTTTTTGAATCATAGGCGATGTCAAGATACAATTCTTTGGAGCATTTTCTAATGTAACCGCACGAATCTCCTCGTTATGATCTCTAAGAAATTGCAATGCTTCAAGATACATCCCTCTATTTAATGAATTTACGCTTTCATCACGACCACGCATTGGATTCTCTGTTTTCATACGTAATCTAACACAATCAATTGAAGCATTTAATCTAATTAGATAATCTTCTTCTCAATTTCACTTTTCTTATTAAAGGCCTCGACAATGGATTGATCTTGTTTAAGAAGATTTTCACATTTTTGGAATGCTCTATTGTGATAGCTATCAACATTACCAACATGTTGATATAATCTATCCTTTTTATGCCAGCTATCAGAACCATTAACCACAAATGCATCATTCCCACCTTGCTTCTCAATATTATCTCTAAATAAGTAATAACACAAGCAAAATGCTTTGTTCACCTTTACACTATACTCCAACCAAGGAAATTCCTTAAACCATGCTACAACAAAACGTCTTGCCTTGCCTGCTATAATTTTAGTTGGAAATATATGAGCACTTGGTTGACAAGCTTTTCTATCCCAATATAATCGCCTTATTTCTTCTCTTTGGTTTGGATCATAATCAAAAATTCGAGGTCTATCGGCGGGATCCGAGGGAAGAGTGTCTAAAGCAATTGTAATCGGTACCGAAGCCGAAGGAATATCAGTTGTGGATGCAGTTTGAGGTCCTTGTGAAGAATCAGTTTTGGCATTTTCTCTTGTAGATTCTTCACCAATAGTATCATTCTCGTTATCAGACGGAAGCTTTCTTTTTAAATAACTCCCAATTTTAGCCTACAATAAACAAACTACAAATTAGAGCCATTACACGAAATCTTTTAAATGCAAATCACATAATTTCATATCACTATTACATAATTATTAATCCTAACAATTGGTGAACAATATAAATAATATCTTGCAGCAAAAAAAAAGACTATTACATGATTAATCCTAACAATTGGTGAACAATATAAATAATATACGCAACAAAAAAGGACGGTTCAACCGTTCAAGTATAATAAACAATTGAAAACAACCAATTGGATGATATATGTCCAACACTCGAAACTTGAACCTGTCATCATACTATCAATTTAAACAACCAATTGGATGATATATGTCCAACAAACTATTATAAACAATTGAATGATAATATGATATATGTCGAACACTAACCTGTTTCATACTTTTCGATTTTTGATTATATAAAAATGTTAGGATAATGAATAAACTTGTTTCATTGATAAACTTATTTCATTTTTGGGCTTTTGGGCTTTAATTTTTTAAATTTGTTTTATCTTTGGGCTTTTGTTATATTGGGTCTTTTACAAAATTCTATATTTTTTTTATTTGTAATTAAACCAACTAAATAATACTAGACACACATTTTGATGCACCGGGTGCATTTAAGATACATTTTTAAAAAATCAATAATTTTTTCAAAAATTAACACTATGTCGAAAAATTCCATGGGGTGCACGTGCACCGGCGGGCACCCCCTAGCTCCGTCCCTGACTGCAATGTTAATTCACTACTAGAGATTTGAGAATAGAGCCCCCTTCAGAGAGCCCCCTTTTAGTGAAAAACGGGCTCTATATGGATTCCGTCTAAAAAAAGAGGGAATAGAGCCATGTTTTCTCGTTAAAGACCGGGCTCTATGTTGAACGCAATGGTTGTCGTTAGAGCCAGGAGTCTTACGACAACGTTTGATGCGCAAACCAGATCCTACTCGTTCTATACTTGTTGATGTTGAGCCTCGTGTTTTTGGACAATCGGAGTCGTTTCAATTTTCGGTTGCCCCCGAGGATCTTATGTTGCTTTTCACGAATGGATATCTTAATTATTCCATTATAACCTTGTTTGCAACGTAAGTACATATGCGCTTACCATATCTTATTTAACGAGTTGGAATATTTTTTTGCTTTACATTTTATATATTGTAATGTTTCTAGGTCCATACAAAAGATTTTGCAGAAGGTGAAAACACAATCGAACAAATGTGGTTTCCTAAACCCGTATACGATTCAAGACTCTTTATGCATGTTTGACGCTTTGCTTGTTAAAAAATACTTATTGCAAGCGATGGACCCAAGCCAAACATAAATTGTTTCATCTTGCACCATATGTTGAAAGGTAAGATATGCAACACTATATTTCATTTCTTTATGACTTATTTAATAATTTATACTAAAAGGTCCATATAATCAGTAAACACTGGAATCTATTCATAATTGTACCTCAACAAAACACCGGGTTCATTTTGGATTCTGATATGGAAGGAAAGAACGAGGAGAGCTATGAATTCACCAATGTTGTGCAGAAGTAAGAATATTTTTATTAACGTATAGTTCACATTTATATCTATAAAGGTTAACACAACTCTACCGTTCTTTAATTTCTTTCAGGGCGTTTGGTAATATGAAATGGAATCTCGTTGAGGTAAATCATCTCATTCTATACATGTATATTTATTTTTAATTTTATTTAATTTTAATATTTTTTAATATTTTTTCATTGATTCTTATCAAATGGCTACTACTTTTCTAGTGCAACCAACAACGTCACTATTGGGAATGCGGCTACTATGTGATGAGGTGGATGCATGAGTTTGTAACCCATCAACAACACTCTTTCCCCCAAACAGTAAGTAACTTTTAAAAGCATTCTTATAGGTGAATATATTGTTTTTCTGTGACTATTTTTTGCCATATAGTTTGGTTTGAAGTAAGTCTGTGTATACAGGTCTATGTACTTTTAAATGTTTCTTTTTAGATAGCAGCTTCATGTAGTCTGGTAATTATTGATACGTTAAAGCAGGCCACTAGGTTGAACGTTGTGTCATGGTCGAAATTAATTGGTAATTATGGATATAGGCACAAGCGCGGTTGTTATTCCAGACTTGTAAGAGTTGGTAAAAATTAAAAGAGTGTCCAAAGTTTCTAAAGCCTTTACTGTCACGAAATGTTTTTTTTTTTTTTTTTTTTTTTAATTTTGCAAGAACAGCAGCCTGCTGTCCTTTTTAGCCTAATTTCAAGCTTAATTAGTTGTTAAAATTTCTTTGAAACAGGTTTTATTGGTTCTTTGATTATCATGTTTCATTTTTCTGTAGTTTGTTTCAATCTTCATAAACTTTTTATAGCTTAAAAGTGAGCTTGAAAACTGCCCTTAGTGCTCATTTCCCCTGATGCATGTCCACAACAGTCCCCAAATAGCTAACTGTATAAGCCCCTAAAAAGCTCTTAGAAGCTCCTTATTTGCTCTAATTTGATCCTATACAATCTTGAGTGTATGTAGTATGCTGTTTTAGGGTTTGTAGCCATTAGCTTTTAGGATTGCTAGCTTAGTTTTTAAGCCCAAATCACCCATTGGGCCTGTTTGGGATTGCAATTTGCAGCAGCACAGTAGGTTTCTTAGAGTTATTTAAGCTCCTTGATTAGCTTATGTAGGAATCCCTTAGTACTTTTAGGAATAGGAGATTAAGGTTCATTCATAATGTAGCTTTTTATCAAGTTTTAACAGCTTCTTATTAGCTTTTTAGTAGCTTCTAAGTCCCCCTTATGGACTGTTTTTAACCCACTGCAGCCCCTTACAGCTTTACTTTCCAGCTTATTTCCCTTCTCTATTTGCTTATTTTAGGTTCCCTTTAAGCCTTTTAGTTAGTTAGATTAGGATGCTCTTAGGTAGTTTTGCTTATTTTACTAGCTTTTTGGTAGCTTTTTGTCCCCTTTAGTTACAATTATCGACACTGAATCTGCACAGCAATTCCAGACTTGAAAGAGTTGGTAAAAATTAAAAGAGTGTGGAGGGGTCGCAACGGGTCAAACCATGCAGGTTTGATATGGGTCGTAAGGTCAACTGGACTTGTAACAACTTATTTGGCCATTAGTTGAAAACATGTTTGATCTAGCAAATCGTCTTGATTATGAAAGTTGGATGCCTTTGTTTGTATTGTTCGTGTTCCTTTTTAATATATTGCTGCATTTCTAAAAAAAATATCTCTTACAGATTTTATTTTTTATTTTTTTTAGATGCCTTGGAATGACAAGAAGCCTCTTTCTACAAAGGAGCTGGATGACATCGTGAGCTCTTGCATTTCGGTGTGTGGCATATGATCGTCAATCATGGTAGTATCTCCTTTCCCTTAGCCGAACAAAACACTTAGATTGTGAAACTGTGGTTGGCATGTTTAATTAGTGGTATTTAGTATGTTCGGTAGTCTTTAGATTGTTGTAAAACTGATCTTGGATCTTAAATCCATTGGTTTTGGTATAGACCTTCAAGGTTATTATTTTGCTACAGTTTTGTTTGCTGCTGTTTCTGCTGTGGAATTAAAATGTAAACATGTGTTATTTAACAAAATTTGAAAAAGAAAAAAAAAATAAAAAAATCATATAGCCAGTTTTTGTGAGGAAAGAACAGGGCTCTATGCCTATTAAAAATGGTTTTTTTTAATCAAATAGAGCAAGGTTTGCAACGAAAAAACCGGGCTCTATTAAAACACATAAAGCCCGTTTCAAAAACCGGGCTCTATGGCAATTTTTAATAGAGTCCCCCCGCCCCCTTTGTGCCCTCAAAAAAAACCGGGCTCTATTAGCTATTTTAACCGGGCTCTATGTGAATTTTTGTAGTAGTGATTGTTATTCTTAATAATAATAAGAATGATAACTTCATGTCATTATAATAAGTAGTAGTTGTTGTTGGGGTTGTAGTCTCTTTACTTCATGTCTTTACGATGCGGTTATGTAAACTATGTTCCCTTATGCGGTCAAAATTTCTTTAACCAATATATTAATAACCTTTATCTCTGAAACTCTTCCCCATAAATAAAGGGGAACAAACCAATTCACTTAGATATGAGGAAGTATCCGATCACTTATAATCAACTTACCTCATGATTTGAGAATTTAGCTATTGCAACTCACTTAAAAATCCTATTCTTTGTATAAAGCTAACATTCCTTTTAACAAAATTGTAATGTTTGCATTGCTTTTGTAGGTTAAATAAACAAAAAATGAGCTCATTAGAGATATCCGTGCCTACATCATCAATGGATATATCCGTGATATGGATATATCTACTTCTGAGCCTACCTACTCATCGATGGGTGTATCTACTTTCGTACCTTATCGATAGATATATCTTATAACAATGAGACACTATAACTCGCAGAGTCGTATTAGAGAACCACACGAGTGTCTTAGACTACCTTCATAATATATGGCTAGTTAGTCATCCTTTTGAGCTTTTGTGTATTTGTTATGTCATGTGATATCGTCCGATAAGCGGTTGAAGTTTCTTGTTGTTTGATTTTATTGTTTTGGAGAATACAAATGTTTGGGTAGCTTATTTTGTAAGTTTGAACAATAAATGTGTATATGCTTCTTTTTTTAAATTATCTATAAGTGATACTATTAGGTTATCATATTTTTTTATGTTTAAAATCACGTGGATATAGTTTCTCTTTAATAAATAATCAATGATTTTTAGCTTTTGGCTCTAAAAGTCAAGCCATGTTATGTTTACTATGTTCTCTTCTATTTCGTCCTTTCTTGGCACATGATGAGATTTGTGTTAGAAAAGTTTGAAGATTGTTAACAGCTTTGGAGATTTGTTATGTGCAAGCAAGGTTAGACGTGGTCAATATGTATCTAATTAGGACTAGTATCGAGAATTAACTTCTGTATTAAATGAACGCTATGGTTTAGTGATCTATCTTAATGCTGAATGTTTATTATATATATCTCGATTAATGTTAATGTCTTTTTTCCCTTTTACTTATTTTTTGATCTTCTATGGGAACCCATGAAGCGCAATTTTGCATTCATCCTTTTGACACAGCTGGTTAAGTTAAAAGTGTTATGATAAATGAACTGTTAACCATAGGAACATATTGTGGATATCATAACATGTTACGTATAGACATGATGCAAGTTAATGTTGATCAAATGTAGAACCGAGTATAATAGGTGTGTCAACACCTTCTCTCTTGAAGTCCGGTTGATTCAGGTCGAATATGCTATTGAGGCCATTAAGGTTAACAGTTTAGTTAAGCTTTGGCGCTGTGGTTTGTTTATGTTATAGTCTGATGGTGTAAGTATCATGTGTGTGGCTGTTGATTATGGGTTACAGTGAGGTTTGTCAGGCATCGGGTTGCAGGCTAATTAATAAAGGGGTTCTTTATGTTGAAAAGCTTATTACCTCGCCACTCTTGGTATGGCTCTGGATGTTATCCTTCATTGTGGTGCTGCTACATAGCATTTACGGCTAAAAAAATTAAGCTCCTTTACGAGTTCATGGTTATCTGACGCTTTTGTAATCTTCTTCACTATTTGTTATCATGGTTGTTGGATGTTTGTACCTTATCACTAGACACTAGTATCGTATATGGCCAAACTCTTTAATAAAACAACATGCTGCGAATTTACTCATCTGATGGTATTCTGATTAATTATTTGTTTTGTTTTTTTCCCCCCGCAATTTTGCTTCAGTATGCACGATGATGCTATTTTGATTTGTTCCTAAAAGGAATGTCAGCTCATTTATCTAAGTTGAGATGCTTTTTGCTATAACTAAATTTAACTAACAATCTAAGCCACAAGCTACACGCTAAATAGCACATTGTCTGCTATAAAATGATATCGGCCTGTGCATGGTTAGTATTTATTGTCCCATAATGTGTAGATATGAGAGCAAGACTAGATTTTTGATATATTATATAATTTGGAATAAGTTGTGGTTAAAGCAGCTCACGACCATTTGGGTCTTTCCTAGGTTTCTGGTGTTTCAGGAACTGGGATACAATTAGTCTTAGTAAGTTAGTAACTAAGGGCTTGTGATTTTGAACTATATAATGGTCGATGCTAATGCGTATAAACTTTTGCTGTATTTACATGGGAGAGTTGAAAGGAAGCAGATCATAATTTGCAGTAGGAATTTAGTATTGTTTAGTTTAAGAGATCTGTTAGAGCAGTACAACAAGCTCATTACAAAACTTCAAAAAAGATACTTTTTTAGACTTGTTGAGTGTTTCTTCAGAATTGATGGTGTCAAGGATAGTTATTACAATTAGGCAATGTCACTTGTTTATTTCCTTTCTTCTGGTTTGTGGGGCAAAGTATTTTGCGTTACTTAAGTTCATGATTAAACTTGTTTTGCAATGAGTTTTATTCAGAGGTCTTGCAATACCAAATGACGGCCTAAATAAACTTAGAAATAAATAACATAATTCATCACATTTGAGGTCAGAAATAAATAACATAATTCATCACATTTGAGGTCGCTTTGAGGGTTTTAGTTGCTGGAAAATAAGCAGTTTGATAAAAATTGAGTCTACACTAATATAAATCGTGTCCCCTTTTTTTTTTTTTTTTTTTTTTAAAATATTTGAACGGCAATATAAATCGTGTCTACACTGATAAATATCGTACCTTTTGTAAAATCATAGAAGTAATATCCTTTGATAAGTGAAATATCATATTAGAAGTTGATCTAGTTGGAATGTCGAATTGAAGTGTTGATTTATTAGAATATGAACCGAAGAAAATGGCCAAGTGTTTGAGCCGAATTTCGAATGTCCTGCCTTAATAGTCAATGTTCTGAAATATAGACAGTTATATTTTGATTTTGGTTGTATAATGGTTGGGATTAGCAAGTAATCCTCATAAGGTGAGTTTCCTGTTTGGGTGGAAGATAATATTCATTAGTGAACGGTTCGTATAAACTTATAGTCCTATTAAGAGGATTTTGGTTTAGAGCATTACTATGGTGCTTTGCAAGATGCAAAAACGTCGTGTAAATTTGCCTCTTTAGAATATCAATATATTTTCATTGTGATTCAAACATTGTGTGAAAGGTGATGATTAAATCAGACGGTGGTTGTTATATTTTGGTTAGTTATGAAACATGGAACTTCCTCACATGGTTCTGGTTATATACATTAGTTTCATGAAAATGTAACAAACTGATACATGGCTTTAGTAATTAACTTTGAATACATGATAACGATATGAAATTCTCAGCAGACGTCTTAACAGTTTGCCATCATGCCGTTTTTTTTTTCTTGACAAAAGTGTTACCCGTGGGCTATACCATCTTCATAATTTAGCTATTGTTCTGTCTCCAAGTTCAAAGGTATTGTAATACTGTATTTTGTTTGACTAAAATATGCATATTATCTAATTGTTTATGGTTACCACAGTTTGGGCGTTTGGGACTGCTTTTACAGTTGAATTAAGAGGTGTTTAGGACTATCTTTAGCTGAATTAACGGGCGGTTGGGACTGTTTTTACACTTGCTTTAACCTATATATTTAGTCAAATGTTTTACTTTGCATAAAACAAAGGGATACTGCATAAAGTACTAGAAAAATGTTTTGAATAAAGATCATTTGATACTCGTGTCTTATTCTCAATTCCAGCTTTAGTGCAGTAACACTATGTTTGTTATTTATGGAAGCTTAGAATATTATCAATTGAAATTATGTTCTAGTTGGAGTTTACAGGAGGATTATTGGCAGTATTTATCAAATTGGACTTTGGGAGATTTTTCGTTCAAACAAACTGGTAAATTGGTAGATGCCGATTAGTGTTGCTTGACTTCTGTTGGTATCGTAGCTAGGTTTTAGGTGGCTACAAGTATGTGTACTCTCTGTTATGAATTTCATAGGTTCTTAGTTAAAATGTGATGTATATTTATATTATACGTAGAAGTTTTTTAATTTTAAACTTTTTATTGTAAGCTTGTCCTATTCAAGAAGATATGTTTAATTTATTTCCTCATTTGGAGGTTTAAACATTGGAACGTTATTTTCAGATGTTTTATTTTGATCATTTCTAAACACTTACAGTGAGACTTTAGTAGGTTTGATCATAAAAGTCCAAATTTACATTATCTGTCGCATGCTAATGCACATATATGTGTCTTTTCACTGTAATGTTCCTTTGTGCATGAAATATCATGCTTTTGGTAATGAGTAATGATACCCAATATCTCATCTTTATACCGTTTTCCATAATTGGTACACCATGTATTGTTATCTAACGTGTTAGAATTGTACTTTTTATTTGAGGTAAATTGTGTGGTCCACACTTTCAAATCTGTAACCTGTGACAGAATACCACGGAAGATGTTATAGTGGATAGATCTTTGTCCAAGCGATTTAAGATTCTAACTAGAGGCCTTGAACTCTAATCATAATTTGTTATTACTATTGTCATTACTAAGAGTGTTGAAATGAGCAGGTGGCAAAAGGTCACCTGCTTGTCTGTGATTTTTGGAGATATTCTGAAAGAAATCAGAGAAATTCTAGTGTAATAAGTGTCTTGTTCCATCAATTTAGACTTTTCTACTGCCTGCAATAGTTTTATGAATTTCCAGTTCTTACATCCATCTTTCGTATCCAAAATTGTGGAAGTTTCAAAATGGGTGGGTTGGATAACGGGTCACTGCAAATTTCGAATTTCTACACTGGTCACAAACGAGATGCGTTAATGCAGTGCACCTTTTTGCCCAAAACTGTGTCTTTCTAAAACTCGCACAAATTCCATCTTAAATTCTACTACTTTCATTCTTCTCAAACTGCATTTTACTGTAACTTATAAATTTATCAGATACCCCGATGGACTTTATTTCTAAAAAATATAAGTTATTGTAACACCTTCAAATTTCAAAGTAACTTATACAAATATGTTATTACTGTTTACATAGCCTATATTTTCTTGACCTCAATCCAAATTGCCTTATATTTTCTTGCATTAAAAGTTATACATTTACACAATAAAGGATCATTGGTTGCTGCACTACATTACATTACGGAAGTTACTGAGCCTTATAAGGGGCAAATAAGATAGATGAATTGTGTCCTCAAAAGCCAAATGAGTTTGATAATGTTGGTTTGTGGGAGTTGTAAACACGACAAAACACTAAAAGTGTGTGGGGGCACACACGATAAACACGAGTATACGTGTTGAACGTATTTGATACTTGAATTATATTACCCGGATATGCATGTAACTTGACCTGACTATCTTGGACGACCCATGGGCTTGCTTGAGCTCTAAGTTGGGTCGTTTTGGATGTGGCTTGGGCCATAGACTCCTCCATCTGATCGGGCAAGTGTGGGGAAGGTTGCTTGGGCTTGTTTAATTGTCGACCAAGACAAGACCCATGTTAGGGTCGTTTTGGTTTGGCTATAAAATCAAACACCCTCACCTCACATGGTACGCATAAACTTATACCCTAAACATCCATAACTGATCATTGTTCCAGCTACAATTTCTAATTGATTTTACCTCAAGCCGATTAGGGTTTCATGGTTGTTTCAAGTTCTAATCTTGCATCGTTTAGATCCAAGTGAATTAGAGGTTGTTGGTTGTTATCTTGTGCCTGAATTCCAGTCGAATAGCAGCAGTAAGAAGTGGGTTTTGGCTTCTGGTCGTGACTCTTTTCCTCGGACAGAAAGCAAAAGATATCGGACCTTTTATGTCCGATATCGGGTAATATTGAATCTGCTAGTTTGGCAGATTTGTAATTCTTGGACAGAAGCAAGCTCGTCTTGGTTAGTTTTCTGTTTCATGTGATATTCAAGTGGTATCAAGTGTTGATTGGTTTAATACGTTCTCGACTAGCTTCTTTATCGAACGTATACGGTTATCGGGTTTGTGTGTGATATTCATAGAGACATCTATTTTAAATGCTTAGTTTCGTATTGGTTTTCTTGTTCGTTACACTTGCGTTCAATTGCCACGAAAGGTTAGGTTTCTATTTTACCTTTTATTCATTAAATTGTTTATTATACGTGTTAACCTAATTGCTAAACTAGATCCAATTCCGCTGCGTACTCGTGGTCGTTAATTGGTTAACTTAGTTATAAAATCCAAACAGTGACATCACGAGCCATCTCGTTCTTGCGATTATGGGTTACATGTTTCTTTTAATAAACATGTTTAAAAGGATGTCTGAAACTGATTTAGTTATTCGTTTTATTTTTGTTTTGACAACTATATGCAATAATTGTCAATTATTAATAAAAAATAACAAGTCACACACAAATTAAAATTAAATTGTTAATTAGAATTAATTTGTTAATTGGAATTAATTTTGTTAATTAGAATTAAAAGTTAATTAGAATTACTTGTTAATTATAATGCTTAATTAGAATTTAATTAATTGTTAATTAGAATTATATTGATAATTAGAATTGCATATTGTTTATTAAATACATAAAATAGCGTAATTACTTGTTAATTGAGATTGCCATGCTTTTTATGTGTTTTCTGGCCACAAGACCAACTCAATTGCTTTTTGCGATGTATGGGGCGATCTAGGTATTGTGTCCTAGTGACGGTCTTATGGTTCTCCGTTCGGGGAAGACTCGCAAGAGAACTCGGAACAATATGTGTTTATATATTGATGTTTATGCTAATATGTTTGTGATTCCATTATGTGCATTATTGTTACTTGCTTTGACACCTGATGCAGGTTTTACTGACTAGGTTTTAATATTTATAATTACTCGTTATACCTATGGTCTACCCTAATGCACTAACGGGCAGTGTACCCGGTCGTGTGTAGTGTAGTATTCGGTAACACCGAGGTCGTCCCAAGAGCTACGTGGATCGGAAATTAACTTAAGTCTATGTCACGATTTTAATTGCTTTTAATATTGAAATAATAAATTAACTAATAAAACAAGGAAATAAAAGAAAGCAGGTAAAGGAAAGAGTTGTGATCAATGAAAGAGAGTGGTGCTAACCTAGTTACTCATCCTAACTAGTAATGTTTACATCTAATTACTTCCAATTACTTCAGGTGGGGTTAAAGTCGAGAGGACAGCATTTGGTCAATTCGCCCTAACCTATCAGCAAAGAGGCCACCACTGGAGAAGTCAGGTGTCCCCTCATAAGTCCAGTTGTTCCTGTTCCTCTAAGCCGAGTCATTAAGTTCCGCTACATGCTAGACTTATAATAGTGAGTGCCTGGTCGTTTGTGACAACTGGCAATTTAGGGAGTCTATTTTAGATAACCGCATTACGTTAAACTAAACCGAGCTTTTGCCTTTATCACTATTTTTATAAACCATGACTTGATTTTATATCTTCTATTGGTTTTTACGGTTTATTTCATTATTAAATGAGTTATCGTATGAGTTTTAACTCTAGTTGGTAGACACTATTCGATTCGGCACTAGAAAAACCTAAAACAAGAATTACTGTAACTTTTAGACCGTAACTCGAAAATTGACAAATAAATAGTCAAAACTTGTGGAAAAACGTAAATAACGATGTTAGAAAGTCGAATTAACGTTGTGTGTCACACCCCAAAAATGGCGCAGCGGAAAGACATTTACAGGGCATGACTTCATGATCAAGAACACAAGGCGTCTACATAGAGAAATACTAAAAGTGCATAACATCCGATAAATCATAGTAGCAAACTCCCACAACCGGGATAAGTACACAAACCAGAAATCCAAATATAAGTCTTAAGTCAAACTACATTCATAAGGAAAAGTCACATAAGCAACTCCACGGGATACAACCCGAGAGGGTCTTGTCTAAGTCTCGCTAAGCTAGGCCAATACTCAACCTTCTAAGCAACTTCGATTTAAGCACCTGAAAATGGATACTCGAAAATGTCAACATAAAGTTGGTGAGCTCGTAGGTTTGAAAGTGAACCGATAAGCTGTGAATAATGTAAAGTAGGACAATAGTGTGAATGATAACAAATTACAAGCATGGATATGAAAACATAATAGTATCATGCAACTGAACCTATAGTGCGTATCATACATGTAACCAATATGTGTGGGGAGCTACCCGATAGATCTATCATCAAGTGGGCCCTCCGCAGAGAGTTAACAGTTCTGCTTGATCAAGAGAGAAGTCAACAAAGCAAAATGTTTCATAGCACATAATTGCATCATCACACATATATGTCCAAAATCATGTAAAAGTGAGTCACAGCATAAAAATATTTGAAAAGCATTGAGTACCATTTTCCCCCAAGGAAAATATAGTGAAAAAGGGGCTACGAAAACTCACCTTAGTAGATAGCAATGAGTAGTAACTTAGGCAATGTAAACAGTGTCAAAAAGCGAGGCACAACGGTACACGAACGGCACAACCTAATAACCATTGATTATCTCAGAATATATCTCAAAATAGTGTAATGTACAATAGTTTTCAAAATTAACGTATTTTAGTTTTCGTGGATGACTCGAATAGTTATTTGTAAAAAGTCTAGTATCGAAGCTCGTGTGGTTTTTAGGAAAACAAATAGACTCAAAATAACTCGCGCTAAAATAAAGAACTCAATGAGTAACGAAAGGACGACAAGAAGGAATAACGAATAGGAAAGAATAAAAGACAACGAAAGGACCCGTCGATGTCAAGTTTCGGTGTTTATCCCATAACCCAAATAGTTTATAAAATGTTGAGGTTTTAGAAAGAATTGCACATCTTATGAAAAGTGTATTATGTTAATAATTAAGAAAATAGAATAGTTTATAATGTTTACAAATTGTAATGGTTTAAGTTGTAAAAATGGTTTTTATAAAAATTTGGACATGATGCGTCCGTTTATAAAACATTTTCCATGTCATTACGACTTTTAAATAAAAAGTTCTAATTATTACTTTTCACTAATTTGACACAATTTATACAAGTTTTATTTAATTTTTACAAGTTTTATTATTTTTTTTTACAAGTTTTATTATTAATCGTCGTTATCATTCGCGTATATTTTTTTTTACAAGTTTCACTAATGTGTCCAAAATCGTCCATAAGTCCTTCGACTAATACCGTAAATCCAATAACGAACATCCATATTATCCAAGCATAGGCTTTTGTTTTGTTACAATAACCGTATCCAAGACCATATCATATCCCAAGTTTCCCGAAAGGCATCCGAAACATCATCGTCAAAACCAAGAATACAAATTAAGTTAGTATATGAATGATAATACAAATCCAAAATCCAAAATCCAAAATCCATAATGCAAACACAAACACAAGGCACGCATAACAGTTAATTAACTTTTTACCAAAATACGTTTTTGACTTTATCACAAATAGCGTGTCTCGACTTGAGCTCACACTTGAGCATAATGAGCTCACACCGTAAGGGTGTGTTTCGTTAGCTTTGTTGTCATAAGACAAGGATCACAACGAGGCTTCATACCTCGCTATCAATTCAACTCACACACGGCAACACAAAAGAATCCAAATCAAGTCCCCACAACACGATAAGTGTCGTGATACACATCACGGACACACACCGAGCGTGTCGTGTTTCACCCAATACCACCAATACACGACCCTAGTGGTCGTGTAGCCTACTTATCACAATAAAAAACCTCCCCTAAGGCGTTAACCAAACCCAACGCATCAAATAACAATAGTAACAGCACCAAGCTGCTACCATGGCCCAAGAGATCTCAAGGATATCATGAGTCATGACCAACCACTATTTGACACCCACCAAAATCTGTTAAACCCTAGACGCAAGACTATCTTAAAACATGTTGAGATTAAACCCAGATTACAACTAACATATAATTTCATACAATCAAACTCATGACTGATCTAACAAATCAAGACCCATCCGTGACTTATAACGAGTCACAGCTTCAACCCAAGCGGGTCTCAACAAAATAACAACAATAACAGAAAAGAATCATGTCAAACTCGATATCAAGGAAAAAAATGGGTCAACTCAACTGAGTGAGTTGACTCAACTGAGTTGAGTTGACTCACTATTGAGTCGAACGATTCACTATTTAAAAATAGGGACCCACAAGAGTTATAGCTAGAAAACGTTAGTTTTATTAGTTTTAGCCTCAAAATAGCTTAGCTATTTTAAGTCCGATTAGGGTTTTAATCAAATTGAAAGAGATAAACGGGATGGTGGTGCGTGCTTACCATATGAGAACAAAATAAAAGGAAGAGTAGTGGTGGTGAACGACGGAATATATCAAATACGACCCCAAACGTCCTCTACGAGACACCAAACGCTCCAGAAATAGTCTACTAGTCTTGATCTACGATTGGGATGAAAATCTTGTGTCACCGGAAATTGGCCGGAAAGAGTGTAGCGGCGCCGGAATTATGTTTTCCGGTGAGGATTGATATCAAATGGGTGAAAAAAACCCTAAAACTCCTTTTATACCCTACGAGGGGCCTTACTTGCCAAAGAGATATAGAAGGGGGGCGAATGTGAAAATAATAGGAGGGTAATATTTGGATAGTTAATAATCTTTTATAATATTACGGAGTGGGACCCATTCGGGCATGATCACAACCGATCTCGGACTCGGAATTAGACCCATTACGTTTAAAATAGTTATTCCACGAAAAAAATGAGTGTAAATACGACTAGTGTTCCACGAAATATTAAAGAAACCTAAATAAAACGTTTATTAGATCGAGGTTGTGCCGGAACGTGACGTGTGAGTCTAACTTTGAAATCGTGCATTAACGTAAACATGTAAACTTAGAAAATAAATTTTTCGAGCTTAAGGTTGAGTAATGACCTGAAATTTTGCGGTTGTTATAGTCTACCCCCGTTAATTTGAATTTTGTCCTCAAAATTCAGCTTGTACTATCATCAAACAAGTATGGGTACTTAAGTCTCATCTGATCCTCTCGTTCCCAAGTAAACTCAGGTCCACGTTTTGAGTCCCAACGGATTTTAACTAATGGTATATTGCTACGCTTCAGCTTCTTGGTCTCACGCTCTACGATTTCAACCGGTTTCTCTACAAAGTGTAACTTAGGATCTATCTGGATCTCTTCCAAAGGTACGTGTAAGTTTTGATCAGCAAGACACTTTTTGAGATTCGATACATGGAAGCGTATCATGAGCACTTAGCTCTTGGGGCAATCGTAGCCTGTAAGCTACCGGTCTAATTCTTTCAGTGATTTCAAAAGGTCCTACGTATCGGGGTGCTAACTTGCCCTTCTTTCCAAATCGCATACAACACGCTTTCAAGCGACACCTTGAGTAACACATGATCACCAACACGAATTCTAAGGGTCTTCGTCGGTTGTCGGCATAACTCTTCGACGGTCGGCGTGCACTTTAATTCTATCCTTGATTTGAATGATCTTCTCGGTGGTCTCCATCACTATCTCAGGTCCAATCATTTGGCTTTCTCCGGCTTCTGCCCAAGCAATAGGTGAACGACACTTCCGCCCATAAAGTGCTTTGAATAGTGCCATATTTATGCTAGTATGGTAACTGTTGTTATAGGAGAACTCGCACAATGGGAGATGAGTTTCCAATTACCACCGAAGTCTATGGCACATGCTCGAGCATGTCTTCTAAGGTGTGTATGGTGCGCCACTCACGACCATCGGTTTGAGGGTGGTAAGCCGTACTCATGTCTAGGTGTGATCCCAGTGACTTTTGCAGCGCTTGCCAGAAGTTTGAGGTGAAACGGCCATCGCGATCAGATATAATTGATATAGGCACACCATGCCTCGCCACTATCTCATTGATGTAGATCCTAGCCAACTTTTCCATCTTATAATCCTCCCGAATTGGTAGGAAATGTGCAGACTTGGTCAACCTATCTACGATAACCCATATCGAATCATGACCACTACTAGTTCTTGGCAACTTTGTGATGAAATCCATGGTTATCCTTTCCCACTTCCACTCGGGAATCTCCGGTTGTTGTAGTAACCCAGATGGTTTCTGATGTTCGGCTTTCACCTTTGAGCAAGTCAGGCATTTGCTAACATAAATAGCTATGTCTTTCTTCATCCCAGGCCACCAATACAATTCTCTAAGGTCGTAGTACATCTTATCCGCTCCTGGATGGACGGAATATCTCGTCGTGTGGGCTTCATTCATGATTAGGGTTCTCACGCCACCTTTCAATGGCACCCAAATTCGATCTATAAAATAGAGTCCGCCGTCATTTTTCTTCTCCGCTGTCTAGTCCCCGCATATTCTCTGCCAATATATCTGTGTCCTTAGACACTTCACACTGTGCTGCTAGTATCTTATCCTTGATACTCGACCGTATGGTTATGCTCATAGCTTTTACCTTTCTTGGCTTGAGCCTTTCTTTCCTACTTAAAGCATCAGCCACCACGTTTGCCTTACACGGGTGGTAACAAATCTCGATCGTAGTCGCTGAAGAGTTCAATCCATCTCCTTTGGCGCATATTCAACTCTTTCGGATCGAAGATATGCTGAAGACTCTTGTGGTCAGTATAGATAATACTTTTCGTCCCATACAAGTAATGTCTCCATATCTTGAGAGCGAATACTACAGCGCCCAGTTCCAGATCGTGAGTGGTGTAATTCTTCTCGTGGACTTTCAATTGTCGAGAAGCATATGCAATCACTTTACCTCTTTGCATCAATACACACCCAAAACCTTGACATGAAGCATCACAGTATACTACAAAATCTTCTGGTCCATCGGGAAGAGCTAAAATTGGTGCGTTACACAAATTATCCTTCAATGTCCGAAAGGCCTCTTCTTGTTCTTCACCCCAGACGTATTTCTTGTTCTTTTGAGTAAGCGAGGTGAGAGGTTTGGCAATCTTGGAGAAGTTCGCGATAAACCGTCGGTAGTAACCTGCCTGAGTCCTAGAAATGGCGGACTTATGTTGGAGACTTAGGAGCTTCCCAATTCTTCACTGCTTCGATCTTGATGGGGTCCACATGAATGCCATCTTTTTTAACCACATGTCCAAGAAATTGGACTTCTTCTAGCCAGAATTCACACTTCGAGAATTTGGCGTACAACTTCTCCTTCTTGAGCAACTCTAGGATTAACTTTAAATGCAACTCATGTTCTTCTTTAGTCTTGGAGTAGATCAAAATGTCATCGATAAACACGATAACAAATTTATCTAAGTATGGCCTACATACCCGGTTCATTAAGTCCATGAACACTGCAGGCGCATTTGTCAGTCCAAAAGGCATAACCGTAAACTCAAAATGACCGTATCGAGTTACGAGCGGTTTTGAATGTCTTCCTCGTGCACTCGTAGTTGATGGTAGCCGGAACGAAGATCTATCTTGGAAAAGTATCATGAACCTTGCAGTTGGTCGAATAAGTCATCAATTCTCGGAAGGGGATAATGGTTCTTAATTGTTAGCTTGTTCAATTCACGGTAGTCGATGCACATCCTAAAGGAACCATCCTTTTTCTTGACGAATAATACCGGTGCTCCCCATGGCGAGGAACTAGGTCGAACGAAACCTTTGTCTTGGAGTTCCTTGAGTTGATTAGACAACTCCTCCATCTCAGTAGGTGCCAAACGATAAGGAGACTTTGCAACCGGCATCGCTCCAGGAATTAAGTCTATGCGAAACTCGACTTCTCGCAAAGGAGGTAATCCGGACAAATCGTCGGGAAAAACCTCAGGAAAATTTCGGACGACTAAGATATCTTCTAGTTTCTGTTCGTCTATCTGCATGCTCATGAGGTGCTTCACCTTTTCTTCGAATCGCTCTCCATAAACCTTAAGGATTTCACCGTTTGGTAGTGGCACTCGGACCATCTTCTCATGGCACACTATTACAGCCTTATGCTTTGCCAACCAGTCCATTCCCACAATCACGTCGAAGCTTCCGTGCCCAAATGGCATCAAGTCGATGTCAAAAGTATAGCCTTTTAATTCTAGTTTGCATCCGCGAACGATCTTATTGATTTCTACCCTTTGACCACTTGCAATTTCAATTTCATAACTAAAGCCTAGTCTACCGGGTTCCATATTCAATAGAGGCATAAATTTAGTGGAAACAAAGCTATAATCGGCACCAGAGTCAAATAGCACAGTAGCATAGCGGTCGTTTAAAGAGAACGTACCCGTCACGATGTTTGGGTCTTTGCATCCCTCTTCTGCGTTCATCACGAATACTCGGCCCGAGGCTGGGTTATCATTGTTTCCATGGTTTGCATTGTTCCCACCAATTGCCAAAGTCGATTAAGGTTGTTACGCGCCCGTGTCCTACCCAACCTAGGGCACGCATTCCGAAGATGATTTGGGTTCCCACATTCATAACAAGCCTTGGGGTTCACAGCATTCACAAGTGTCATTTGTTTATCTACTACCCTACAATCTTTAGCCCTATGACCAGGTCGCTTGCAGTTAAAGCAGACCGCCTGACATGGCTTAGTCTCTGGGTGATGATAGTTGCATTTGGCACACATAGGGTGAGGACCTTGATGCTCCCTCTTAACGGTACTAGTAGCCACAAATCCCTTTCCCCATTTTGCCTTCTTGTTGTCACCCTTTTCACCTCCTTGTTTACTTGGCTCACTCACAGCCTTTCTCTTATCACCAGTCTTAGACGAGGTTCCATTCCTAATCATTTCATCTGTTAATGCTGCAGATTTTAGTATCGCGCTTTGAATAGTAGCAGGCTCAGTTGCTTTCACTATCCCGCGGATCTCGGGAACCAAACCATAGATGTACCTCTCAATTCTCTTGGATTCAGGGGTGACCATATGAGGTACCAATTTAGCAAGTTCATGGAATCGATCTTATATCTTTGCAGTGTGACCAGTTCCTACCATAGCATGATTGTAGAACTCATGCTCTATCTTCTGCATTTCATTGTCTGGGCAGTATTCTTCCTTCAGTAATGCCTTGAAGTCATCCCAAGTCATACCTATGGCAGCTTCCCTGCCCCTGACTTGAATTTGAGTGTTCCACCAGGTCAATGCCTTTCCAGCCAATGAACATGTAGCATACTTCACTTTCGGTGGTTTGCGCTCACTTGTCAATCACGATTCCATCTTCTCGACCCATCGAGTGTAACCCAACACCCTCAATTACCATTGAAGTCCACTAGTTTGCAAGCTGAAAATTCCTTGTACGAGCACCCTCGATGCTTGTTGTTGTTATTTCCATTTCTGCCGTTGTCATTGGTGTTATCATTCTCCACATTGTCGTTCATACTGCCGTTATTTCCGGGGTTGCTGATGTGGTCGCCTACTTGAGCAATGATAGTGGGAAGTAAGTTTTGTAGCTGTTGAGCGATGATGGTGGAAAAGTCGGGATTTGCGTCGTTGTTGTTGTCGTTCCCAGATCCACGACCTCCTCCCCTACCTCCCCGTCCACCAGTCCTTCCACCCCTCGGGGCTGGAACACCTCGGTTAACCCGTGTTGATCTTCTTGGAGGCATGATTCTACATGGAAGGACATTGATAAACGTTAAATAGGAGATAGGTGAGTTGGGTCGGAAAACACGTCAAGATTCTAAGCTAACTACCTATTTGGCAATTCATGAATTTGATAAGTGCATGTCGCACCATGCTATTGTAAAAACGTTGGCAAGGCGTTTTTAGAATAGCATCATGCCACATTTTCCTATCATCATCACTTCACGCCATCTAGCCTATATCCCATCCTTGAGTCAATTCCTCAAATCCATTAAGTCAATTAACAATTTGCGCCCTTAATAAACTTCGCAACCCAATCAAACAAGAACAGTCTTGAAATTTTAGGTGCAAATCGTTTAAGAACTTAAGGGATTTGAAAACAATTGGCGCATTCAGGAGGAAGGGTTTCCTAAGGTCTAATACTAGGCACTAATACATACTAGGCGAATAAACACATAACATGAAACTTAGATCCTATTATGAAAGCTATATAAAGGTTCTTAGGTTATAGTCTAGGTTAAACCACCTAATTCTCTATAACCTGTCTCGATACCAACTGTCACACCCCAAAAATGGCGCGAAAAAGACATTTACAGGGCATGACTTCATGATCAAGAACACAAGGCGTCTACATAGAGAAATACTAAAAGTGCATAACATCCGATAAATCATAGTCGCAAAACTCCCACAGGGATAAGTACACAAACCGAGAAAATCCAAATATAAGTCTTAAGTCAAACTACATTCATAAGGAAAAGTCACATAAGCAACTCCACGGGATACAACCCGGGAGGGTTTGTCTAAGTCTCGCTAAGCTAGGCCAATACTCAACCTTCTAAGCAACTTCGATTTAAGCACCTGAAAATGGATACTCGAAAATGTCAACATAAAGTTGGTGAGCTCGTAGGTTTGAAAGTGAACCGATAAGCTGTGAATAATGTAAAGTAGGACAATAGTGTGAATGATAACAAATTACAAGCATGGATATGAAAACAGTAATAGTATCGCGCCAACTGAACCTATAGTGCGTATCATACATGTAACCAATATGTGTGGGGAGCTACCCCGATAGATCTATCATCAAGTGGGCCCTCCGCAGAGAGTTAACAGTTGCGCAGTCAAGAAGTCAACAAAGCAAAATGTTTCATAGCACATAATCGCATCATCACACATATATGTCCAAAATCATGTAAAAGTGAGTCACAGCATAAAATATTTGAAAAAGCATTGAGTACCATTTTCCCCCAAGGAAAATATAGTGAAAAAGGGGCTACAAAAACTCACCTCAGTAGATAGCAATGAGTAGTAACTTAGGCAATGTAAACAGTGTCAAGAAGCGAGGCACAACGGTACACGAACGGCACAACCTAATAACCATTGATTATCTCAGAATATATCTCAAAATAGTGTAATGTACAATAGTTTTCAAAATTAACGTATTTTAGTTTTCGTGGATGACTCGAATAGTTATTTGTAAAAAGTCTAGTATCGAAGCTCGTGTGGTTTTTAGGAAAACAAATAGACTCAAAATAACTCGCGCCAAAATAAAGAACTCAATGAGTAACGAAAGGACGACAAGAAGGAATAACGAATAGGAAAGAATAAAAGACAACGAAAGGACCCGTCGATGTCAAGTTTCGGTGTTTACCCCATAACCCAAATAGTTTATAAAATGTTGAGGTTTTAGAAAGAATTGCACATCTTATGAAAAGTGTATTATGTTAATAATTAAGAAAATAGAATAGTTTATAATGTTTAAAAATTGTAATGGTTTAAGTTGTAAAAATGGTTTTTATAAAAATTTGGACATGATGCGTCCGTTTATAAAACTTTTTCCAAGTCATTACGACTTTTAAATAAAAAGTTCTAATTATTACTTTTCACTAATTTGACACAATTTATACAAGTTTTATTTAATTTTTACAAGTTTTTTTTTTTTTTTTTTTTTTTTTTTTACAATTTTTTTTATTAATCGTCGTTATCATTCGCGTATATATTAGTGTCGGGTTTATCGACTATTTTGTGTCCAAAATCGTCCATAAGTCCTTCGGCTAATACCGTAAATCCAATAACGAACATCCATATTATCCAAGCATAGGCTTTGTTTTGTTACAATAACCGTATCCAAGACCATATCATATCCCAAGTTTCCCGAAAGGCACCCGAAACATCATCGACAAAACCAAGAATACAAATTAAGTTAGTATATGAATGATAATACAAATCCAAAATCCAAAATCCATAATGCAAACACAAACACAAGGCACGCATAACAGTTAATTAACTTTTTACCAAAATACGTTTTTGACTTTATCACAAATAGCGTGTCTCAACTTGAGCTCACACTTGAGCATAACGAGCTCACACCGTAAGGGTGTGTTTCGTTAGCTTTGTTGTCATAAGACAAGGATCACAACGAGGCTTCATACCTCGCTATCAATTCAACTCACACACGGCAACACAAAGGTATCCAAATCAAGTCCCCACGACACGATAAGTGTCGTGGTACACATCACGGACACACACCGAGCGTGTCGTGTTTCACCAAATACCACCAATACACGACCCTAGTGGTCGTGTAGCCTACTTATCACAATGAACAACCTCCCCTAAGGCGTTAACCAAACCCAACGCATCAAATAACAATAGTAACAGCACCAAGCTGCTACCATGACCCAAGAGATCTCAAGGATATCATGAGTCACGACCAATCACTATTTGACACCTACCAAAATCTGTTAAACCCTAGACGCAAGACTATCTTAAAACATGTTGAGATCAAACCCAGATTACAACTAACACATAATTTCATACAATCAAACTCATGACTCATCTAACAAATCAAGACCCATCTGTGACTTATAACGAGTCACGGCTTCAACCAAGCGGTCTCAACAAAATAACAATAACAGAAAACAATCATGTCAAACTCGAATTCAAGGGAAAAAAATGGGTCAACTCAAGCGAGTGAGTTGACTCACCACTGAGTCGAACGATTCACCGTTTAAAAACAGGGATCCACACGAGCTATAGCTAGAAAATGTTAGTTTTATTAGTTTTAGCCTCAAAATCGCTTAGTTATTTTAAGTCCGATTAGGGTTTTAATCAAATTGAAAGAGATAAACGGGATGGTGGTGCGTGCTTACCATATGAGAACAAAATAAAAGGAAGAGTAGTGGTGGTGAACGACGGAATATATCAAATACGACCCCAAACGTCCTCTACGAGACACCAAACGCTCCAGAAATAGTCTACTAGTCTTGATCTACGATTGGGATGAAAATCTTGTGTCACCGAAATTGGCCGGAAGAGTAGTAGCGGCGCGGAATTATGTTTTCCGGTGAGGATTGATATCAAATGGGTGAAAAAAACCCTAAAACTCCTTTTATACCCTACGAGGGGCCTTACTTGCCAAAGAGATATAGAAGGGGGGCGAATGTGAAAATAATAGGAGGGTAATATTTGGAAAGTTACTAATCTTTTATAATATTACGGAGTGGGACCCATTCGGGCATGATCACGACCGATCTCGGACTCGGAATTAGACCCATTACGTTTAAAATAGTTATTCCACGAAAAAAATGAGTGTAAATACGACTAGTGTTCCACGAAATATTAAAGAAACCTAAATAAAACGTTTATTAGATCGAGGTTGTGCCGGAACGTGACGTGTGAGTCTAACTTTGAAATCGTGCATTAACGTAAACATGTAAACTTAGAAAATAAATTTTTCGAGCTTAAGGTTGAGTAATGACCTGAAATTTTGCGGTTGTTATATTGTGGGACACTCGTGGGACAATATATGAGCTCGGGAATGCGTAAACGGGATAGTTACAAAAAATTACAACTCCGACCCCCCCATTTCTTGCTATGGCCGGCGCCCCCCTCCTCCAAAATATTTATTTTTGAGTCCCTAGTGTCCAAGTATAAAAGGACTCCCTCACCCTCACTTTACTAGTTTATTTCTCTCTCTAAAACACACACACTAATACATTTCTCTCTCTACTCTCTCTCTCTCTAAAAACCCTAACCCTGAACCACCACCACCGCCGCCCTATTCCGGCCACCTCCGGCCGAATTCCGGCTAGTGACCACTCACCCCCACCACCAAATCAAAGATCTTTTCATCCTCTTTCCAACCATATATTACACGCTCCATTTGGACTTCCATAACACCTTCAAATCTTCGAATCAAGATTTGTACTTTTAGGGTTTCAAGTGGGTTTTGCAATTGGTGTTTGAATAAGGTAAATGGAACAAGTTTGGAGCTTGTTTAATTAATAATAAGCCATGAATAGGCAATTAGGGTTTCGACCCAATCTTGAAATTTGGGGCTTTTGGTTTAAACATGAAATTGAGTCTAATTAGTGACTGAATAAACAAGTAATTAGTGTTTGGTAAATGTGTGGTGTATCAATTTGATGGGTTTATGCATTTTAGGTTTAGGTTCATATTTTTGGTTAAGATAAATGATGGGTTTTGTGTTTGGTTAGTGATTGGAGCTTGAATGATTGGATTTGGATGTTGTGGAATGGATTTGGGTAATGTTTGAGTGGTTTGAATGGGTGTACGAGCCACATAGGGCACGTACGTAGCCCTTGGCTTGCGTACGTGACCCACTTGGGTCATGGGTCCGGGTCGGGTCAATTTGGTAGCTTGTTGGTTGATATAGTTGAGGTTTGGGTGAGACGCGTGGAGCCGAAAAGCTTCTAGAGCTTGTTTGGTTCACGTGGTCTTAACCGCGACCGTGTCATGACCATTAGGGTCATAACATTGGTTTCGAGTACATTTGGTTGATTGATTGGTTGGCGAGATTGTTTTGAGTTGGTTTGGGATTGAATTGCGATATTGTGACTTTTACATTGGACTTGATATATATATTGTTGACTTTGAGCTACGTCGGCGTTACTTTGACTTTTTAGTCAATAGTTGACTCCGACAAAGCCGTAACATGGACTTTAGTATAATTTGGACTATTGATTGATTAAAAGCCGAGAAGTTATGACTCGTGCTTGTGGACTCGAAACGAATAACGATATGAGATTAATAATGGAATTTGACGAAATATATATATATATATATATATATATATATATATATATATATATATATATGTATATATATATATATATGTATATATATATATATATATATATATATATATATATATACTAGTGTCAAAACCCGTCCGATGGACGGGTATGACTTGTGGTTTTTATTTTTATGATTTAGTGGATCAAATATATACTAAAAATTAATTAAAAGATAAAGGAAATGGTTAAGATCTATAATTGATGTTACCATAATCCATTAAACGACTAAAAGCAGGTAAGTACTTTGATTTGTGGTTTTTATTTTTAGGATTTAGTAGAACAAATATATAGTTAAAAGTTATTAAAAGTTAAATTAAATGGTTAATAAGTATATTGATGTTACCATATTCCATAAAACGGCTAAAAGTAGGTAACTACTTTCTAACATTTTGTTCTAAACAATATTAATCATGAACATCTTTTACATTTTATAATATTATTAACATTTATTATTATTATTATTATTTTGTTTTTGTTAATTTTGTTTATTTAGTTATTGTATATAGGTGCTTCCAGCTGTTATTTTACCAAATTTAGATGATGTTAAAGAATTTGAATTATCTGTAAATGGATTTTTGGTTTTGTTTGATGTTTGTTGTGATGAGAATATGTATGTATTGTCGGGTTACAAGTGGAGTTCGCCAAGCTCACCTCAACCATTGCAGCATGTTCCTCGTGCTACCTCTGAAGAAGTTTCGAGCTTGCAAACTTCTTTACCATTATCGACTTCTCAACAGATAACATCAAGCAATGATAATATGCAAATAGATGTGAAACCTCTTGTTAGTGGTAGGTAACGGCCCACCTGTCCTTCTCCTGGTCCTGTGAATGTGAGTATTCTTAGTAATCTTTCACAAGCACGTGCGACCAACCCTACTGCTCTTGCTGGAGAAACAACCACTGGGCTGCATCGACTGGTGGAAAAACGTGATGCTTTATTGCCTCCTAGAGGTTGGAATTGAGCTCTCGTCATCTAGTATTGTAACTAAAGTATCACTACTAAAAAAATGATCGATATCATTCATTGTCTCTTCTTTTGAACTTAATGAATACATTTTCGAAAATGGTCGATACATACATCATTGTGTCAACCCATAAATATTTACCCAATCTGGTGAACATAATGTTGGTGTCACATGATTTACATCAGGCATTGCACCTGTTGTCTACCATGACAGCTACCTTGTTGTTGTTGCTTCTGAGCTTGCTTGTAAACCTCTTACAAAGCCTCGCACTGGCAATCGGTGTCGACCCTTTTGAGCTCATTGCAGCATTGTTGCATTTCTTGCTAGTATTGTTTTCCTTGCCTATTGAAGCTCATCAAAAGTGATCCGTATGGATCACTTTGTTGTGGTTGTTAGATATAGCTGTTATAAATCATTAGAGCTTTGATTAGCAACTGTAGTATAGGCTATCACTAAGCTAACATTATCTGGTATAGGTGACACTAATTCATAATTATGGGTCCAAAGAACAGTTTTGAATGATCACAACTCACAAGTAGCTGCAACTAAACTGATAATTAACAACACTAAGAAAGTTCATACCTTAGATTAAAAACTGCTAATTCCTATTATTTGACTGCTTAGAGCTCCTTGAAATTGCTAATTCCTATTATAATTATCGTTGGCTGGTTGCATTTTTTTTATGTTGAAACTTTGTTACTATGTATGCATATGTTTGTTTCTTTGTAGGTTTTTGCAGGTTAGACGTCTTTTTGCATATTAGTTGTCTTTTTTGAACACATATTGCTGTAATGAATCTTGAAACTAACATGTAGGTCTATTTAGAATTCATAATAATTTTGCAGGTTTGATGCACACTTTGTTTTGTTTATTTTGTCTATGTTTTAATTTTGCAGGTTGTCTACAAATAATATTTTCATTCATGTTATAGCTCAAAAAATGAAGTCTTTCTAATAATGAAGTATTATAAAATACTTCGAAAAATGAAGTACATAAAGGCATTATTGATTTGAGCTCAACAAATGAATAACACATGCATGGTGCTTGGTTAGTGGTTAATCATATAAATTATTTTGATGCAAACTCCATGTTTGTGATATAAACTATAATTATTAGCAAAATTAGCTAGAAAATAAAATTGAACTGGCTACGTATATCAAATTAGTTTTTGAGCAAATAAGAATTGGTGATGATGTCATGCATTGAAAGCATGGTTAATAGACACATATAAACTCTTTGCGATACAACTCCATATCAAGTATATCGTCACCAGCATCAATATCGATATCTTCCTGACTAGTGATCTTGACTTCATCCAAGATTTTACTTTCACACTCTTTAATTTGTAGGTTAAACTTCTTCATTGGGAGGACATGTGAATTCATAATAAAAAAATAGGTGAAAGAAACATTAAATCCTAACATTAGATAAACATTAATGTCTAATTCAATGGAACTGTACCATGTTGGATCGAGCAACTTCTTGCACTACTCCACTCTTTATTTGCAGGCTGAAAAAAAGATGATAACATAATGTGACTGCGCCCAACTTGTAGCATAGGCTACCATACCACAACTACACTGACGCAATTAAGCTACATATGACAGAATTGGTGTGAAAGAAGATAAGAAAGGATGTACATGTTTGGGGTCACTGAAAATATACCAAGACTAATAAACTTTTTACGGTGTCACGGGTCATAAAACAATAGAAAAGATCACACATAATCGATCATAGGATGTTAATCAACGGGGATACAGAGATGATTTTACTAAAGATTCAAAAAATCAAAGTACTGTACATCTGAAACTATCAATCCAATTGACAGCCATTTGATTTGTTAAATGCTATTCACATATTTTTAGATCTGTTAATTAAACTATACTCAGATATGAAAATAACTATTATCATATATATATTGATCAAGATTCTTTGGATTTACAGTAAACCTGAACGGTATAGAATCCGGAAAGGAAGAAAAGAACAACATGAAGTCAAGTTGAGGGTGTCTTGTCTTCTTTCAGCTACAAGTACCTTTCAAAAGGAAATAAAGGTAAGCGTTCTGTCCAATTGAATTTGGTACGTAAAATATTTGGCATAATTGAAGGCAACTTCAAGAGGTAGAATGCATATGAATGTGGTATGCAAAATATAGAGAGTTTCAAGAGGTAGCTTACCCTTGACCTTTTGCCCAGCGTGAAAGCTGATATAGTTGAACCGTTTTATTTGAGGCATGGCATAAAAGAAGCAAATGATTGCAAGGCTACACCACCCATGCAAATATCATGCACAAAGCCGAAAGCACGCACATCGATGCAGTCATGTTGCCAGATATCATCTCTGGAGGTTTGTTGATGTCAGCCATCGCCTGTCACATTTCATTCTTGTTGCACCCTGTAATTGGTATAAGATCAAGGTTTCTAAATAGTCAAGATAAAAAAAACACCTTCAATATGCTTTAGAATATCTATTTTTTCGTCATTAACGATAAAGATTGTAATGACATAACATAGACCTTTTACTATCCAAAGTTACCAGTGTATCTAAAAAATAAATGGTCTAGTAAAATTATCTTCCAAAAGCATCTAGCATCATTTTAGTTCCAGGATTTCGCTATCACCATCATATTTCTCAAAACAATGGAGAGTCGAGTACATTTTAGTAGAATCTAGATAATCCTGCCAAAGCCAAATAAATGAAAGATAAATATCAATGTAAGATTGAGTCTGAAAATCCACATCAGCGTCATCATGCGAAACAAAAAAAACCATTTTTAATTTAGAAACATGCTTTTTTTTAGAAGTTGTAAAGTTTAAGACAAATTCAAAAGCACAACACATGTTAATACTAATACCTGAAGTATTCCAGTAGTGAATCTATGAATCTCTTTCTCTTTTAGTATAGTTTTTATCTCTGGCCCAAAGGGAATGGATCCAACGAATACTCCACTGTCTGTTAACAAATTAAGCATAAGCATGCCATGGTTACAGCTTATATACTACTGGAACTATATTGAGATAAGCAACAATGAACATATAGGGCTTGCAAATTTTGATATTTTATTTGCAGTATAGCAATCATCCAAAATGGCATACTGAACCTCTTCATGTTTATTTGTCTTAAAAAATCATTAAAAACACCTCCTAGGAAATGGAAACCAAAAATCATCACCTTGGCTGTTGCGTTACTCAGTCCCACACATTCATTTGACTGATAGCTGATGTCATTCTATGACTCGGTTGCGGAGACCGAATTGTCTGATCTAGGACTACTATTGGCACCTTGTTTTAAGACAAAATGTTTGTTAAATGTAAAAAGCGGGTCTTCATCATGTGTTACCTCGTTTTTAGACCTTCTTTTAGTCCCTCTCAGATATTGCAAGATAGAGGGACTGCTGTGTATGATTGTGTAACCCAAAGTCAGTCACACAACAAAACACTCAAAAGGAATATCAATAAAAATGCAGGTAAACATAACAAAATACAAATAAAATCTTGCTCATGTTGGGCTGCCTCATTACTCGGTCCCACATGTTCATGAATGCGCTGTTATTGCAAGTAGCTGATGTCATTATATAGCTTTGCTGCAGCGCGTGAACCGGTTGGTCTCATGTTTCTGTTGGCAACCCGTTTTATGACACAATGCTTAGTAGACGCAAGAAGTGGCTCTTCATCCTCTGTGAACTCGCTTTCAAATTTCTTTTATTCCCTCTCACATTGCAATACAAAAATTTACCTGCATAAGATTGTTCAAAAAGCCATAAGTTCCCAAAACTAATTCACATGTAACCCGGTATAGAGTCAATTAAAATTTATAAGCTATCGTTTACTATAAACATTATACTAAGTATTGTTTTAGTCGTGTTGAACCGCATGCCATATTGACCCATTTCCCATGGTAATACACAACCACATACATTGTTTTTCCACGTTTCTCAAAATTGATTTTATAAGACCATAACATAAGAATGAAAATAAGTGTCAAATCTAGGAAACCCGACAAGGAATGATTAGTTCTTACTTGATATCTAATGTTGCTGTAAATGTTATTTTTTTACCCGATGCTTACACTTAATCATATTAACTTCTTGCGTCACTTTCAGTTTCCAGCACCTACATATTATGTAATAGCACATAAAGAATTTACATAACTCCATGTTTAACTTAACAAACGACATGTAATACTAACCTTAACGTATTCAAATTTAGATAATGGTCTATTGGTAGCATCCCTTTCTAGGAGTTCAGAGACAAAGTCAATCAAAGACAATATCTCAATGAAAGTAGTTGACATGATATCTAAATACACAACAATGTTAAATGACATCAAATGGCACAAATAGATCTGTAGGGCCAATAACTATGTATACGGACCAGCAATAGGGACATACCCATTGGGGTACTTGAAGCAAGTGAAGCCTGAAAATAGATCCTATTGCTAGTTAAAGGGCAGTTTATGCTCAACCATTGCATGTGTTGCTTGGTGCAGACCAGCTAAAGATGGTTCACCAATAGACATATTTGTAGATGACAAATCAAATAAGACTCGTTTGCATAATAAAAGAGTTAATAAAAGTCAACAAACCTATTATATCAAGAGAAGTCATAAATGACCCTGTATATACTCTTACAACAGCTAGTCCATGTTCTAACTGTAAAATAGGTACAACCAGTATGATCAAAATTGTACGTTGCCATTCCAAGTGTAGACACAGTTAGATTAACATAAACAATAAGCAATCCTAAACACCCTTCGCTGCATCAACCTTGTGCAACTAAATACCAAATGGTCCTTTTGCAGCAGCCAAATGCCTTTTGGTGCAGTGATACATCAAGAATCAAATGCAAATCCATATCCAAACACCCTTAAAGATCACCAAATCCTTTTAAGCTCTCAGCAATGGATACCAGTAAATGAGAGAACAGGATAAATACAAACCTTTTGAGGGAAAACTATGGGAGCACTCAGCAACAATAAGATTATTAGCCATGTGGACAACCATATTGCTTAGAAAACTAACCTGCCACATAGAAGTTATAGTAGGCATGACACCATTATTAAGAGCAATGTAGACACAGTTAGATTAACATAAACAATATGGAATCCTAAACCCCTCTTCGATGCAGAAACCTTGTCCAACTGAATACCAAACGGTCCTTTGCAGCAACCAAATGCCTTTTGGTGCAAGTGTTCAAACACAAATCCATATCCAAACACCCTTAAAGATTACCAAATCCTTTTAAGCTTAAATTTCGTAACATAAAAGGTAATGTAACTGATTTTAAATTATTTTTTAAACTAAAATACCTATTAATAAGAAAACGTAACTTTTTCTCATTTATTGTTTCAAGTTTTATGGAAGATCACATAAACAGTAATAATTTATTAACATAATATAAAAGATAAAGGTTATCAACCTTGACACTGTTGCATAGCCGAATTGCCAAGCCCTGATTGACGTAGCATCTGCAATCAAAAGCTACACAATGTCAATAAATATTGTTTTAACTTTCGTTGTGCTTCTCTCAGAATTTTTGCGGTGACCTACATACACAAAAGATATTGGTTACTATGCTTTGCAAATACCAGTAATAAAGATTACTAAAAGTTTTCTACTACATCCCGAGGTTAGTAGGTATATGAACATGTGACTATTAGTGTAGCGTTGGACTGTCCCGCAATTTTAGTGTTATATGAAACGGATTTATATTCGTTGTTAAATTTGCAAATACACCCCAATTCAAAAGACACCGAAATTGAAATATCCACAATTTTTGAGCCTGAGAAATATTCAATAATATAATGTCAGTAGATAGCAATAAGTATTGACTTCGTAAATGTTAGACCATTTAAAGGACTAAATTTTACCTCTAAGCAAATTAAGGACCCTCGAGAAAATTACAATGTCACCAGGGAAAGCATCAATCTGAAAAACGATATATTCAATTAGTCCCCATGCATCATAATAGATAATCTACTAATAAAAATATACTTACGGGATTGAAGCGTTTAACTTCTTTCTTATCAAGTTTCATTTTTTCTAGTATATGTTTTATATTTTTTGCTCTTTGCTCTGCCAAAATTTTCATTTTCCTGCACCAAATATAAAAAAATAATATGATACACATAAAATGCCACACTCCCTAACTTTGCTTGCTAGTCCATATCACCTGCCATTGGATTAGTCAGATCCATTGGTAGTTTCACTGCAACAGCTATTGCAGTTAAAGAAATTAACAACATTCAAAATAAAGTACTTACATGGAATCCACACGTTTTTGGAAGAGGCTTTTAGAGAGACCTGCATGTCTATTTTCTTAATGTATCTCTTAAGCTGGTATGTTTGAGCATGATTTTTTCTATTCTCTTACAATATAACACAGCTTCTGAACATGGAACTTTAATTAGCTCCATGTAAAATTGTTACAACAATCCAAAAACATATATCCATAGGAATAAGTTGAAACACAAACATATTTTCAATGATAAAAGAATAATGAGTAGTACATACCTGTTCACATATTCCCAACAAACTTTCATCTCCTATTCCAAAGCATAAACAGATACAGATCAAAAACTAAACAAAGATGGAAAAAAGTGATACTTACCACTAAAAACCATCAATGATGATTACATAAAAAATTCTTATGCATGCAGAAATCCAAATAAAAAATATGTTGACATAAAAAGATTAAAACCATCAGGCGCCTGGATACATATTACCAACAAAGAAGACGTACAACCTGCACATCAAATCAAAAAAGGAACAAAAAATATCGTGATAAAGAGATGAATGAGTCGTATTAGGGTTTTTGAAAAAAAAAATACTCCAATGGACTGGGCTTTACTTTACCTTTGTTGTAGATCAGATAATATTATAAGATTTGTTTTGAGATTTTGATCACAACTTATTGATTAGATCTATTGGTTGAGCTGCTTGTTTTAGGAGTAACAGATGTGGGTTCGAACCCAGCTTCATGATTTTTTTTTTAAATAAATCCGAAATTTATGAAGGTTGCTTATGTGGCATAAGTTGTATAGGTGGATTAATAATGATGACATGGAAATATGACTTGGTATTATGGGATGCCAAGTGGCATTTTACGTGGCATGCCTCCTCTTATATATAATGTATATATATATATATATATATATATATATATATATATATATATATATATATATATATATGAAGATGCTAAGAAACTATGAAATATAAATAATAAATGGGCTTTTGTACCAAAAATGTCGATAACAAGTCTTATTTTGTTATTTACTATTTTTAAATGGAAACTAACGTCTAAATCGGAAATGTTTTATAATGAATAAGTAATTAATGTTTCGAGTACACGTTTATCAATAAATGTCAATTGTGGACATTTAATATTAGTTAAGTATTTAATTGCTTACGTTGTGTGCATGGGTTACGGATAACCTAGCATTAATAGTGTTGATCCACGTGGGTAGCGGACTTATTAGGTTGACGAATCTAATATGAGCCCGCTAGGTACGTTGGGTAACCCTATTAATGGGTGACTTATCCTTATAACTCTTTAGGATACGATTGATTTATGGGATAATAAGCGACACGAATAAATAAATGAGTTTATCGAGTTGACGAATTCGATAAGGTCTACTATTTATTCTGAAACTTATTGAACTATGGAGCTTATCGTTTAGAGGTCTCATTGTGTCGCATTGAGTTACATATTGGTTGTTTGAGTGCATTCATAGCATCATATTGAGTCGATACACCCACACGAGGAATACCAAACACTAGGATTAAATGGTGAAACGAGACGTTTTTGGAAATAAAGAAATGGAATATATTGGGGTAGATAACGTTGACTTTGAGGAATATATATATTAAAGTTGGTCTACATTAATAGGTTGTGCCGAGTCGATAGTTGCTGTGCTGTGATACCGTTATCTTCTGCTAGTGTTCATTTGTGCGTTGATTGCTTGAGGTGAGTTTCATAGCCCCACTTTTATCTACGTTTTAACTACGTTTTGAACTATTTTGGGGTGAGAATCATCATTGCTTTTTGGACCGTTAAAACTATTTGGATTTGATTATATGCTTGACTGTTTAGATAGATGTGCGGTAGTTGTTGCCTTAGTCTAGGTTTAACCGTGCCTAACTAAGAATAGACTTCTACCTCGACCTAGTCCGGGGTTGGAAATTGTTCTAGATTTTGCCACATCAGTGCCGGACTAGAGTCGCGGGGCCCGAGTTATCCCTGGATGCGGGATATGATTGGAGATCCGGGTAGGATCAGTGTGTGAAACGGTATTTATCTATCTTAGGTCTTGCATAGCAAATCAACTCTTACAGGTCCACTATGATTTTGTTGAACTTAAACCTATGAACTCACCAGCGTAAGCTGGCCTTTTAGCATGATTTCTCAGGTATTTGAAAGATGTTTGGATTACTTGATCGGTGGAAGCTTGGCAAGAAGGCGGGGTTCAAGGATCATTTCTGACTCTGATAAACTATGGGGACCTATTTGATTAAACCATGTTTTGGGCCTAATATTTACTCTTTTGGATTAAATGTTTTAAATGACTAAATTTGGGATTGGTTTTGAATGTTAAATGACTATCTTTTGCTATACTTATGTGCGATACCAATCCAATAGTAACGCCCCGAAAACTTGATTAAGTCTTCCTACTGCAGAGATTGGGGGTGTTACAGACTGGTATCAGAGCTCAAGGTTATAGAGAATTAGGTATTTTATAAACCCTAAACTATAACCACTTTTAAGAAAAATTGATCCACGACCGACGCACGCCCGCTTGCCAAGCCGAAGCTTCTTATTTGATTATGGTATGAACTGCGAATTGAATTATGAGATGATATGTTAAGGGATATTGTGAACTGATTATGGAAACGTTATTAATTCGAGATATGATTATTGATTTTGGAAATGAGATACGATTATTGATTTTGGAAATGAGATATGATTATTTGTTTTGGAAAATGAGATGTGATTATCGAGATATTACAGAAATTGATTTGAGTAAACGATATATTATGATTTTGGAAATTTTGAACTCGATTGATTTGATATGGAATTATGTGATGGAACGGAACTTATGTGTTTTATTAAAGGCATGTTTTAAGTAATGCGGTACCTCTACTTTTAAAGCTCTTTCTATGTGATATGTGTTTTGGTTAAGTTGATGCGCTTATTAAAACTAGTTGTTTCGAACACTTATACCTACCCTATGCCATTGTCACAGACTATGCCTTCACTAGCTTTTGATGTGTCTGAGGAGGTCCTTGCTGTTGCTAGTTTGCCAGCATTGACTCTCATGACGGTTGCGTAGGGTGATCCTTATGAGATCGCTCGTCACACTATGATCATCAGATCGTCCTAGCTCATCTAGGAAGCTCACTTTACATCGTTTTAGCGAAAGCAGCACTCTAGGCTTTCTTATAGCACTACTCGCATGTCCGTGAGACCACCATCATCACCTATCCGCTTAGCACCACTCTCTTCTCACATCACCACCAAGATCACCATGTCTTAGGAGGCATAGATCTCCTAGTGTACCATCTCAGGATTTACCTGCACAGAGACTCCGACTCATGGACTCTCCCCTATGGATGAGGGCGAGGAGGAGCATGAGGTTGAGTAGGAGCATGAGGTTGAGGAGGAGCATGAGATTGAGATTGAGGAGTAGTATGTTGATGAGGATGAGGATCCTCAGGAGGAGGATGATGAGGATATCCTAGAAGGGGGTACTCCTCCATTGCAGAGTCCTGCACATTCTTCGGGACCAGTTTCTCCTTTGCCGAGCCCGAGTCCCCGGACGCCTTTTAGACATCGACTCACCACCTTACTCACCTTATATAGGTAGCCCGTTAGGATCGAAGATACCATCGGAGATTGCTTCTGAGCCCGAGGAGTATGGTGAGATGGGTCTGATGTGGGAGAGGATTACATCACAGGGTACTAGGCTTAGTCAGTTGACGGATCGATTGGTTGGAGTATCTAGGATCTGAGAGCTGATATGGGTACTGTAGTCAGGAGGAATAGGGTTTTGCGTGAGGGTATGTCGGAGCTCCAGGAGCAGGTTGGGGACCTGCTGAGAGGGTTCGCGACAGCTCGTGATGCTGATAGAGCGATTTGGCATAGGATTGGTGAGTTGAAGAGAGAGGTCACAGAGCTTAAGAGTGATCGCGACGCTCGACGTGTTGAGTTAGCATCATTGTGGAGAGAGGTTTTCGATGTTAGGAGTTCAGTGAGTGGTATTCGTAGACGTGGCTAGACAGTATTAGATTTATGGTTTTGTACCATCTTGAAACTAAGTAGTACTTGGTTCGAGATGTAGGATTATCCTAGTTGTTTACTAGTATCGTTATTAGGATCGTTTTTGATTTCTTCGTATCCTTCCATGTATTTTCACTTTTGAAACCTATGAGTTATGGTTATTGGAACGTGCATCCTTAGTTATGATTCGGTATTTGATTGTTTCGCTTTGGTATAGCGTTATCCCTGTTGGCCTTGATTATGTATTCAGGCGTTATTGGGTGATCCTTGGAACCCAACTCTATCTTTAGAGCGTGAATTGTGAACTTATGAAACTGTTCTTCTTGCCTCCAGAATGATGGCAATAAGACGAAACTCGCTTAGGAACAACCGAGCAGCTCCTGCTGCTGTTGTTGCCCCTGGTCGTCGAGGTCGTCGTCCGACCATGACCACACCACATGTTGAGAACCCGAACATTGATAACCCAGCTGTAGAAAACCCGAATGTGAATGACCGTGCTGAAAATGGTCCTGTTCCACAAAACCCTACACTTGTGAACCCAGCCCACATTGACCAGCTAGTGTCGCAGCGTGTCGCTGAAATGCTAGCTGAGGCTAATCTTTCTAACAACTCTAGTGGAACCCCAATGCTGAATCGAACTCGAGGTTGTACCTACAAATTGTTCTGATTCTGTGGTCCCATTGATTTCGGAGGAACTGAGGGAGTAGTTTTACCTGACTAGGTGGTTGGAGAAAACTAAATATGTATTTGTTGTGAGTAACTGTGATGAGGATTGTAAGGTTAAGTATGCAACATTCACCTTGAAGGACGAGGCGTTGACCTGGTGGAACAACTATCACCGATCAGTAGGAATTGATGTAGCTTATAGTATGACTTGGACTCAGTTTAAGACTCTCCTGATTAAGACTTACTGTCCTAGGAATGAAGTTAAGAAGTTAGAGAGTGAGTTCTGGAACCATAAGGTTAAGGGTACAGACATGGCGACTTATACTCGTCGTTTCCAAGAGTTATCATTGCTTTTCCCTGAAATGGTTCGCACCGAAGAACTTAAGATTGAAAGGTATACTGATGGATTGCGTTTGGCTACTTGAAATGATGTCATCGCTGCAAAGCTAGTTAATTTGCAACAGGCAATTGCTGTGGCTAAGAGTTTGATGGACTCTTATGTGCTAGAAGTAGGAGACAAGAGTAAGAATGATAGGAGTGATAAGAGGAAGAGGAACGAAGTTGCAAAAGGGAATGGCAACAAACGGCAAGAGACAGCCACAGTGTTCGCCATAGGAAATAGAGGTAAGAAAGATTATGAAGGTAGTAAGCCTGTGTGTGGTCGTTGTAGCCGACACCACCATGGACTGTGCCCGAATGTGTGTAGGAAGTGCTCTAAGGTAGGACACTTGGCCAAAGACTGTAGGTCCCGACCACTTGCTGCAGCTCAAACTGCACAAGGAGCGGATTGGAAGGCCACTGTCACCTGTTTTGGATGTGGAAAGAAGGGACACTTTAAGAATGAGTGCCGAGAGCCGTGGATGAGAGGAAATCCCGATAATGTAGGAGGATTTGCTAACCGAGGTGTAGGAAGTAATGGCTTAAACCCTGTGAAGCGTGAGGTTGTGGAAAATCAGGGAAACAATGGTGCTAGGAATCAGCAGAGAGACATGGGAACATCGCGTGTTTACGCTATTGGGAAGGAAGTTGGTGAGGACCCTAACGTAGTTACGGGTACGTTCCTTCTCAATAATCGCTATGCTTCCATACTGTTTGATACTGGTGCGGATATGAGTTTTGTATCCACCAATTTTATGCCATTACTAGGAATCTCCCAAACACCTCTAGGGTTTAGTTACGATGTGGAATTAGCGAATGGGAATAGAGAGAAGATAGACACCGTAGTTCGAGGTTGTACCTTAAGTTTCCTAGACCGCCCGTTTAGTATAGACCTATTACCAGTTACCTTAGGAAGTTTTGACGTCATTATCGGAAGGGATTGGTTATCGAAGAACGGTGCACACATCATTTGTGATGAGAAGCTTGTGCGTTTACCATATGGCGGAAAAGTTCTGAGCATACAAGGAGATCGGAGCGACTGTGGAAGTCCTTCCCGGTTGAGCATCATCTCTTGTATTAAGGCCCAGAAGTACATCGATAGAGGAGGTTGTCTTTTCTTGGCTCGAATTTCTGAAAAGAAAAGTGAGGAGAAGAGTGAAAGACACCTTAACGATGTACCCGTTGTTAGAGAATTTCCGGATGTGTTTCCCGACGATCTGCCAATGATTCCACCTGTCCGACAAGTGAAATTCCAAATAGAGTTGATACCCGGTGCGGCACCCGTAGCCCGGGCACCTTATCGACTTGCTCCAAGAGACTTGGAGGAACTGTCTAAACAGTTGGCAGAATTGTTAGAGAAGGGATTCATTCGACCAAGTTCGTCACCGTGGGGAGCACTAGTATTGTTTGTGAAGAAGAAGGATGGATCGTTTCGGATGTGTATCGATTATAGGGAATTTAATAAGTTAACAGTGAAGAACCGATATCCGTTACCTAGAATAGATGATCTATTCGACCAACTCCAAGGAGCTAGTGTCTTTTCTAAGATCAATTTACGATCTGGATATCACTAGCTTAGAGTTCGAGAGGAGGATATCCCTAAGACTGCGTGTAGAACTCGTTATGGACACTATGAATTCCAAGTGATGTCGTTTCGTTTGACCAACGCGCTAGCGGTTTTCATGGATCTCATGAACCGAGTGTGTAAGCCATACCTGGATAAGTTTGTGATAGTATTGATAGACGACATTTTGATATACTCTAAGAGTAGTGAGGAGCGCGAAAAGCATTTGAGGCTCATTTTAGGATTGCTGAGAGAGGAGAAGCTGTATGCCAAATTCTCTAAGTTTGAATTTTGGATTCCGTCCATACAATTATTAGGTCATGTGATACATAGTCGAGGTGTTCATGTTGACCCAGCTAAGATTATGGCCATTAAGGAATGGGCAGCTCCCAAGAACCCATCAGAAATTCGATAGTTTCTAGGGTTAGCAGGCTATTATAGGAGATTCATTGAGGGATTTTCTAAGATAGCTAAGTCATTGACCAAACTAACATAGAAGGATGTTAAGTATGAATGGGGAGAAAAGGAAGAAGAAGCATTCCAACTTCTGAAGGAGAAGTTGTGTAGTGCGCCCATCCTAGCTTTGCCTGAAGGAAGCGAAGACTTTGTCGTGTACTGCGACACTTCGCATAAAGGCTTAGGTGTTGTTTTGATGCAACGTGAGAAGGTGATTGCTTATGCATCCCGACAACTTAAGAAGCATGAGAAAAACTACACCACCCTTACTCGTTAGATCATTAGTAATGACCATTGTTTCGCCCTTACCATCTCAAATTTTAGCCGCCCAAGCAGAGGCATTGACGGAAGAGAACCGTCCTTATGAGAATCTTCATGGAATGGTAGAAAGTGAAAACGGCTTCTTGAAGCGTTCCGACGGAACATTATGCTTCAAAGACAGAAGCTGGATACCATTTTATGGTGGAATCCGTGAGTTGATTATGCACGAGTCGCATAAATCAAAATACTCTATTCATCCCGGAGCCGATAAGATGTATCAGGATCTTAAGAAACTTTATTGGTGGCCTAATATGAAAGCCGATATAGCTCAGTTGGTGCCTGACTTGTTCTAAAGTAAAGGCCGAACATCAGAAACCATCAGGACTTTTAGTTCAACCCGAACTCCCAGAATGGAAATGGGAGCGAATAACCATGGACTTTATCACTAAATTACCGAGAACAGTTAGCGGCAATGATGCTATCTGGGTAATAGTTGATCGTTTAACTAAGTCTGCTCACTTCTTAGCTATTAGTGAAATCGACAGCCTTGATAAGCTTGCTCGATTGTATCTTAAGGAGATAGTATCGCGTCATAGAGTACCGATATCTATCATTTCCGATAGGGATAGTCGTTTTACATCCCACTTTTGGAAGTCGTTACAGACAGCATTAGGAACGAATTTGGATATGAGTACTGCTTACCATCCACAGACCGATGGTCAAAGTGAGAGAACCATTCAGACTTTAGAAGACATGCTTAGAGCCTGTGTTATTGATTTCGGCAAAGGCTGGGAGAGACACCTCCCTTTGGCCGAATTCTCTTACAACAATAGTTATCACTCTAGCATTAAGGCCGCCCCATTTGAGGCACTGTATGGCCGAAAATATCATTTTCCTGTTTGTTGGGCTGAAGTTGGTGAGAGTCAACTTACAGGTCCCGAACTTGTCCTAGAAACCATTGAGAAGATAGTTCAGATTCGTGACCGGTTGCAAACCGCTCGTGATAGACAAAAGAGTTATGCCGATAAGAGACGTAAACCATTAGAATTTCAGGTTGGAGATCGTGTTATGTTGAAAGTTTCTCCTTGGAAAGGAGTGATTCGTTTTGGTAAACGTGGAAAACTCAATCCCCGATATATTGGTCCCTTTCCAATCCTGGAAAGAATCGGACCGGTAGCATACCGCCTGGAGCTACCATCGGAACTGAGTAGTGTACACAATGTCTTTCATGTTAGTAATCTTAAGAAATGTCTTTCGGAGGAAAACATAGTGGTGCCTTTAAGAGATATTCGTATTGATGAGAAATTGAATTTTGTTGAGGAACCGATTGAGATTATGGACCGTGAGATCAAAAGGCTGCAGAATAGCTGTATTCCGATTATTAAAGTTTGTTGGAACTCCCGGCATGGACCGGAGTTCACTTGGGAAGGTGAGGACGTTTTTCGTAGGAAGTATCCTAAACTTTTCGTGACATCAAGCAACTCAGAGTGAAACCTGGGACGGGTTTCTTCTAAGGCTGGGAGGCTGTGACAACTGGCAATTTAGGGAGTCTATTTTAGGTAACCGCATTACGTTAAACTAAACCGAGCTTTTACCTTTATCACTATTTTTATAAACCATGACTTGATTTTATATCTTCTATTGGCAATTTAGGGAGTCTATTTTAGGTAACCGCATTACGTTAAACTAAACCGAGCTTTTACCTTGATTTTTTTATAAATCATGACTTCATTATTAAATGTGTTATCGTATGAGTTTTAACTCTAGTTGGTAGGCACTATTCGATTCGGCACTAGAAAAGCCTAAAACAAGAATTATTGTAACTTTTAGATCGTAACTCGAAAATTGACAAATAAATAGTCAAAACTTGTGAAAAAACGTAAATAACGATGTTAGAAAGTCGAATGAACGTTGTGAGACACTCGTGGGACAATATATGAGCTCGGGAATGCGTAAACGGGATAGTTACAAAAAATTACAACTCCGACCCCCCATTTCTTGCTATGGCCGGCGCCCCCCTCCTCCAAAATATTTATTTTTGAGTCCCTAGTGTCCAAGTATAAAAGGACTCCCTCACCCTCACTTTACTAGTTTATCTCTCTCTCTAAAACACACACACTAATACATTTCTCTCTCTACTCTCTCTCCCTAAAAACCCTAACCCTAAACCACCACCACCGCCGCCCTATTCCGGCCACCTCCGGCAGAATTCCGGTGAGTGACCACTCACCCCCACCACCAAATCGAAGATATTTTCATCCTCTTTCCAACCATTTATTACACGCTCCATTTGGACTTCAGTAACACCTTCAAATCTTCGAATCAAGATTCGTACTTTTAGGGGTTCAAGTGGGTTTTGCAATTGGTGTTTGAATAAGGTAAATGGAACAAGTTTGGAGCTTGTTTAATCAATAATAAGCCACGAATTGGCAATTAGGGTTTCGACCCAATCTTGAAATTTGGGGCTTTTGGTTTAAACATGAAATTGAGTCTAATTAGTGACTAAATAAACAAGTAATTAGTGTTTGGTAAATGTGTGGTGTATCAATTTGATGAGTTTGTGCATTTTAGGTTTAGGTTCATATTTTTGGTTAAGATAGATGATGGGTTTTGTGTTTGGTTAGTTATTGAAGCTTGAATGATTGGATTTGGATGTTGTGGAATGGATTTGGGTAATGTTTGAGTGGTTTGAATGGGTGTACGAGCTACATAGGGCACGTACGTAGCCCTTGGCTTGCGTACATGACCCATTTGGGCCATGGGTCCGGGTCGGGTCAATTTGGTTGCTTGTTGGTTGATGTAGTTGAGGTTTGGGTGAGACGCGTGGAGCCGAAAAGCTTCTAGAGCTTGTTTGGTTCACGTGGTCTTAACCGCGACCGTTTCATGACCATTAGAGTCATAACATTGGTTTCGAGTACATTTAGTTGATTGATTGGTTGGCGAGATTGTTTTGAGTTGGTTTGGGATTGAATTGCCGATATTGTGACTTTTACACTGGACTTGATATATATATTGTTGACTTTGAGCTACGTCGGCGTTACTTTGACTTTTTAGTCAATAGTTGACTCCGACAAAGCCGTAACATGGACTTTAGTATAATTTGGACTATTGATTGATTAAAAGCCGAGAAGTTATGACTCGTGCTTGTGGACTCGAAACGAATAACGATATGAGATTAATAATGGAATTTGACGAAATCTATATATATATATATATATATGAAGATGCTAATAAACTATGAAATAGAAATAATAAATGGGCTTTTATACCATAAATGTCGATAACAAGTCTTATCTTGTTATTTACTATTTTTAAATGGAAACTAACGACTAAATTGGAAATGTTTTGTAATGAATACGTAATTAATGTTTCGAGTACACGTTTATCAATAAATGTCAATTGTGGACATTTAATATTAGTTAATTATTTAATTGCTTACGTTGTGTGCATGGGTTACGGATAACCAAGCATTAATAGTGTTGATCCACGTGGGTAGCGGACTTATTAGGTTGACGAATCTAATAAGAGCCCGCTAGGTACGTTGGGTAACCCTATTAATGGGTGACTTATCCTTATGACTCTTTAGGATACAATTGATTTATGGGATAATAAGCGACACGAATAAATAAATGAGTTTATCTAGTTGACGAATTCGATAAGGTCTACTATTTATTCCGAAACTTATTGAACTATGGAGCTTATCGTTTAGAGGTCTCATTGTGTCGCATTGAGTTATATATTGGTTGTTTGAGTGCATTCATAGCATCATATTGAGTCGATACACCCACACGAGGAATACCAAACACTAGGATTAAATGGTGAAACGAGACGTTTTTGGAAATAAAGAAACGGAATATATTGGGGGTAGATAACGTTGACTTTGAGGAATATATATATTAAAGTTGGTCTACATTAATAGGTTGTGCCGAGTCGATAGTTGCTGTGCTGTGATACCGTTATCTTCTGCTAGTGTTTCTTTGTGCGTTGATTGCTTAAGGTGAGTTTCATAGCCCCACTTTTATCTACGTTTTAACTACGTTTTGAACTATTTTGGGGTGAGAATCATGCTGCTGTTTTTGGACCGTTAAAACTATTTGGATTTGCTTATATGCTTGACTGTTTAGATAGATGTGCGGTAGTTGTTGCCTTAGTCTAGGTTTAATCGTGCCTAACTAAGAATAGACTTCTACCTCGACCTAGTCCGGGGTTGGCAATTGTTCTAGATTTTGCCACAACAGTGCTGGACTAGAGTCGCGGGGCCCGAGTAATTCCTGGATGTGGGATATGAATGGAGATCCGTGTAGGATAAGTGTGTGAAACGGTATTTATCTATCTTAGGTCTTGCATAGCAAATCAACTCTTACAGGTCCACTATGATTTTGTTGAACTTAAACCTATGAACTCACCAGCGTAAGTTGGCCTTTTAGCATGATTTCTCAGGTATTTGAGAGATGTTTGGATTACTTGATCGGTGGAAGCTTGGCAAGAAGGCGGGGTTCAAGGATCATTTCTGACTCTGATAAACTATGGGGACCTTTTTGATTAAACCATGTTTTGGGCCTAATATTTACTCTTTTGGATTAAATGTTTTAAATGACTAAATTTGGGATTGGTTTTGAATGTTAAATGACTATCTTTTTGCTATACTTGTGTACAATACCAATCAAATAGTAACGCCCTGAAAATTTGATTAAGTCTTTCGCTGTACTGAGATTTGGGGGAGTTACAGCGTTAGCAACTTAAACACTCACCCCCTAATTCTTAAGTTCATCCAAATGGTAGGTGATCAGTTGGTCAAATCACACAAGTAGAAAGGGTCGTCAGTTGGTCGTATCTTACCCTTCCCGTCTCAGTCTAGTCACTTAGGGTCAGTTGGTCATATCTCCTAAGCAACTAGCCTCTACCACCATTCAAAACTACCGAAACAAGGGTAGCTACCAATAATCTATGCATGCATACACTTAGAAATAATTATACGGAAGCAATGTAAACGTAAACAAAACAATTAAGGAATCATAACTAGGCCAACACCAGGGTGCTTAGCCAAACATATAGTAAATCATACCAACAAAAATGAATAAATCATGAATTGAATTGAACATAATGTTTGATACAAATTACTTGATGTAGAGCTAATAATGATGATGGTTGCGAGTGAATTCTTCCTTCAAAACTGGCTTCGGACTGCTGGAAAATGTCCTGGAGTGGTGCCCTAATCGACCCCTAGGAGAGGGGTGAAGAGAGATACTTAAAAATGCAGATTTAGGGCTGTATTTATAGGCCGTGACATGGTTACGGCGTAACCTTAAGTAAAAATTACGCCGTAACTAGTTAGGGCGTAACTGTTTTAAGAGTTACTCCTTAACTATAGTTAGGGCGTAACTATTTTTATAGTTACTGCGTAACTATTAGTTAGGGCGTAACTGTTTTAAGAGTTACTCCGTAACTATAGTTAGGGCGTAACTATTTATATAGTTACTGCGTAACTATTAGTTAGAGCGAAACTAATTTTAGGGTTACTCCCTAACCTCTTCAGCTTTTCAAAATAGCAATATTTCAACTTAGGACCTTGAGTTTCTTCATTCCAATGATGGAGACCAACATAAAAACGCGTTAATTGAGCACCGAACTTCGTATATAGTAATATTATGGCGTAACTAAATCACCGGGTTACGCCGTAATTCTTTATCAGCATATTCTTATCTGCTCCGAAATTATCTCTACGACGTAACTAATTTGCCGTGTTACGCCGTAACCTTCAAAGTAATAATTACGACGTAACCTTAAGAGGAGGTTACGCCGTATCCTTCATGGCATCATATTTACGCCGTAACGTAATTAAGTAGTTACAGCGTAACCTTCGCAAATAATTATCAGGCCCTCGTAGTTTGGGTTACGGCGTAGTCAAAAGTGCCACATACGCCGTAACTTGTCTTCAGAATAGATTTCTTGGCCTTATATCACATCTTTTCCGCTCCAACGCCTCATTAATCCTGTAATGCAAATATGAATGAATTAAGTACCATATTAATACAAATGAGGCTATAAACACGGGAATTTGATATATAAAATATCAGGCTAATTTGATGTTATCAAATATCCCCCCACTTAAATTCTACTTGTCCTCAAGTAAACCCTTTAAATAATTCTTAAAAAGATATCTCCTAAGATTAATTGGAAGATATGAGTTTAAAAATCACCTAAGCTAGAAAATTCCAAACCGAGCATCTCACGAAAAGGGAATTGAAATCACACTCTCTCTCATAATTCACGTGTTTATTTTTGGGTGATCACTTAACTGCTCAGTCATGGCGAGTATTCTATCATAGGCTTGGCAAAGATACTAATCTCCACCACTAGAGTCTATAGATGCAGCTATTCTAAAAGGCAATGGGTTGACTCAACATAGGCTTATGGAGTTATTTTGTCATTACTAACGAGCTACGACGAAGGGGACAAAACCAATGATACATGACCAAATCCATGGCCAAGACACCAATGATTGCTCGCTTCCTCACCTAAACTCGATTCATGAATAAGGGTAGGATAAGACATGGGAAAACATTTAATGGGTGTAAACAAAAAGACACGAAACAAATAGATTCCTAAGTCCACAGTCGCCCCACTACTAGTCGCATTCAATCCCATAGCAAAAATCGAGGGTCAAGAGTCAAGGGGTCTTCAATAATCCAATACACGAGTTAATGCATAAGAAATGTAATGTGGTGCCTCATAAATTCCATAATCTAGGCAAATAAGATGCATTAACTCGGCCTTCATCATCAATGAAAAAAGTATGTGCCATAAAAAAATTTAAAATTTAGGTAATTTTAGCACATATTTTTACTAAAAAACTATAAAATTAACCATTTCTATCTCCCATCCCCCCACTTAGGATGTACAATGTCCTCATTCGACAAATGTTGATTAAAATTTGAAAGGAGAGATAGAAATGTACGGGTTTCTAATTTTATCCGTAAGACAAAACGGATATGAAAAAATTGCGCCTAGTTGAACAAGGCGAGAACACTAATCATCAATAAACACTTGCTTGCATGCTTTTTTTTTTGATGCAAGACAAGGTATACATAAATATGACCGATACGAACATAAAAAGTATCCCCCCACTTGAGATCAACTATAATCTAAACCCGATCTTCGAAAACCCTTTATTTAAAACCCGCGACTTTCACTAGTGGAACCAAAATTAACCAACAGCGCCCGGACCATGGACATAAGGAAACCACAGAGTAGGCTAGGCGATAGGTGTAACGAAACAATATATATAGGGTGAACAAAATGAAAGGAAAGGCTCTGAATGATATATCTAGGGGTATCTTGCACTAATGGAGAGTGCAACAAAAAGGGTTTAAAAGGGGGATTGACTAATCGATGTGAAAAGTCAATATACACAATACATATATGGGCTATTTGGGTTTAATCCTAAAATTGCCTTATATCCTAGTTGCACCGATCACACCAAGTTACCTCAGTGTAATGCTCATGATAATGGTCTCGAAAGGATATGCAAGGCCAAGTTCTAAAGTCTACTACAGCCACCGGCACACTCATTTTTATGGAATTTATGTATAAGGGGAAAACGGAAAGGCTTATCCTCACACAATGGAAAATAGGGTAGGTGTGCTCAGTCTAGATTAATCCAGTTAAGTAATGAAAAACATGTCAAAATTTTACTAATGAAACACTTTTCATCAAAAACTAGAAAAACAAGGGCAAGTAAAATCAAGTGGGCATCTATGTCTAATCCATTCCCCCCACTTGGGTCATACTTAAGCATAAAATTGAAATATAAGAAGGTTTAGAATTGGAACAGAAAACTCCCCTGGATTTGCTCGGCATGATCGAAGACACACGAGTAAACGTGTCCCGCTTTGAGCTTTATGAGCAAACTTTAATAAACTAAATTCACTTAAGACAACCAAATGCATCATACTAGAAAAACAACAAGAAATAAAAGAAAATGAAAACCTAACTCACTTTCGTAGGAATCACGGTTGCATTTAGCGGATGCAACAAGCCTTTTAAACCACCTGGTGTCCCAAGTGGACGAGTGTAGTCTCGTGAGGGTTTACAAGGAACACACCCACAAAGTTCATTTAAAACTAATACATGGTTATGGCATGTAATTTTAAAATAAAAATTTTGGTTACAAGAGAGGATACGGCGTAATCACATAAGTGAGTTACGCCGTAATTAGATAAAACATGGAGACCTTCGATACTGGAGGAGGTTTACGGCGTAACTCAAGGTTATGGTTACGCCGTAACAATTGCACAAAATGGGAATTCCAGACTGGTTCCGGATTTTGGTGAGCTTAAACGCCATCCTCCTTGCTCCATTTCCTGCAAAAAATAAATACAAACATACACTATTCTAATAAAATGGAAAAGAAAAGATAAGCATGAGGTGCCTCCCACGAAGCGCTTGTTTTTGTTCGAGTCACGAGCTTGACTCTACTCTTATTTACTAAGTAAAAGGGTGTTCATCCCCTCACTTGAAATCAAGTGTGGGTGAAAATAGCAATAAACACCATGAGGGTGTGAATTTGCTATGGGATGGGGAAATGATAAATTATGATCATACCTAAAAGGAGATGTCATTTCCCTCCATACCTTACCCATTTTAGTTGATGGCACTAATGATTGGTTCACCTCGTGACGTGGCTGATCAATTGGCTCGTATGTCTCCTCGTTAATCACTGAAGTGTCCAAGATCTTGTCCTCAAATTCCTTTGGAAGATCAACTAAAATTGGTTCAGTAGCCGGAGCTACATAGCCATCATTGGGTGATGCGATAAGCGAGGTTTGTGAGGTCAAGGGTTGCGCAATTTCATCCATGTTTTCAGCAACCTGTATAGGAAAACAAGCAAGATTGTTAGCAATAAAATAAGAGTTAGAAGTGTTACCATTTTGCGTTGTAATTTATTCCACATTAGCTTGTGGCATTACTTCATCATCCTGTAAGCTCCATGCTTCCGTCTTCTTCAATTGATCATTGCTTGTTTCTTCATTTCTCACAACCTTCAAACGTCCTGGAAATGGGATAGGTGGGACATAAGGTCTGATATAAGGTAAATCACCAGGAACCGGCTCGTTGTTGACTTATTTCATCTTTCCCACCGTTGCTTTGATAGTTCCAACCACATTCTTTTTACTTTCCAGGACCTTTTGGTTTAAATTCTTCAAGCTTAGCCTCCAAGCTTTTCCTCTTATCGTCAAGCTTCTTTAAATTTAAGTCCGCGCCCTCCTTGAATTTCCTAATCCATTCATCATTCGAGTCGTGCATCCTTTTTAAATTATCCGAGTATTTATTGACGGCTTCCTCCAATTACTCAATATACCTGACATGCTCATATTCTTCTTGGCGAGAATGCTCTTGTATAGCATGGATGTTCTCCTTAACCATCTTCATATCACATCCAATTTTATCGAGTTTCTTTGTGATGTCACGAATGTCATCCACGCCTTTGCTATTTGTCACCCAAGTGGTTGCTCCATCATACCCATTTCGTGAATGGTCAGCCATCTTTTCAATCGATCTAAGGGCTTGTGCAGGTGGCATTGTAGGGATAGATCCTTGAGAGTCGAGCATTTGGCGGGACGGGATGTTTAAACCTTTATAGAAAATAAGGACCATCTGATGGTTGCTGAGATCATGTGTTGGGCATCTATAAAGAAGGTCATTATATCTTTCCCACGCTTCATCTAGCGTTTCATTCATCTTCTGTCTGAAACTCCTTATTTCTTCCATCTTCTTGGCAATCTTTGAAGGAGGACAATATCTCCGAATGAATGCTTTCTTTAAAAGATTCCATGCATTGATCGACCCAGCAGGAAGCATCTTCATCCATCTTCTGGCTGCACCAGTGAGTGTAATTGGGAACACTCTAAGCATTAATGCATCTTGAGTGACTCCTGGAGTGTGGAAAAGATCTGCGATCTCCAATACTCTTCGCACATGCAGGTGGGCATCATCATCAGTTCCCGCAAAGAGCTTTTGTCTAAGTTCCCTCATGAACTGGCAGCTGATCTCAAAGTTGATGTTATCATTAAACTCGGGATATATGATGCCCGATCTTTGGTTACCTTGACTCAAAGCAATGTATTCTTCCATAGTGAGCACGTCAAAATCTGAATTTTCCATATCCTGAAATATCACAAACAAACAAAAACAGAAAAGAAGAGAAAAAGAAAACTAAAAACAAAAATAAAAGAAACTAAAACTATAAAAGAAAAACTTAAATTAAAATCCTAAATAGCTCCCCGGCAGCGGCGCCAAAAACTTGATGCATGTTTTACTGACCAGGTTTTAATATTTATAATTACTCGTTATACCTATGGTCTACCCCTAATGCACTAACGGGCAGTGTACCCAGTCGTGTGTAGTGTAGTATTCGGTAAAACCGAGGTCGTCCAAAGAGCTACGTGAATCGGAAATTAACTTAAGTCTATGTCACGATTTTAATTGCTTTTAATATTGAAATAATAAATTAACTAATAAAACAAGGAAATAAAAGAAAGCAGGTAAAGGAAAGAGTTGTGCTCAATGAAAGAGAGTGGTGTTAACCTAGTTACTCATCCTAACTAGTAATGTTTACATCTAATTACTTCCAATTACTTCAGGTGGGGTTAAAGTCGAGAGGACAACATTTGGTCAATTCGACCTAACCTATCAGCAAAGATGCTCAAACTGGAGAAGTCAGGTGTCCCCTCATAAGTCCAGTTGTTCCTGGTCCTCTAAGTCGAGTCATTAAGTTCCGCTACATGCTAGACTTATAATAGTGAGTGCCTGGGCGTTAGCAACTTAAACACTCACCCCCTAATTCTTAAGTTCATCCAAATGGTAGGTGATCAGTTGGTCAAGTCGCACAAGTAGAAAGGGTCATCAGTTGGTCATATCTTACTCTTCCTGTCTCAGTCTACTCACTTAGGGCCAGTTGGTCATATCTCCTAAGCAACTAGCCTCTACCACCATTCAAAACTACCGAAACAAGGGTAGCTACCAATAAACTATGCATGCATACACTTAGAAATAATTATACGGAAGCAATGTAAACGTAAACAAAACAATTAAGGAATCATAACTAGGCCAACACCAGGGTGCTTAGCCAAACATATAGTAAATCATACCAATAAAAATGAATAAATCATGAATTGAATTGAACATAATGTTTGATTCAAATTACTTGATGTAGAGCTAATAATGATGATGGTTGCGAGTGAATTCTTCCTTCAAAACTGGCTTCAGACTGCTGGAAAATGCCCTGGAGTGGTGCCCTAATCGACCCCTAGGAGAGGGGTGAAGAGAGATACTTAAAAATGCAGATTTAGGGCTGTATTTATAGGCCGCGACATGGTTACGGCGTAACCTTAAGTAAAAATTACGCCGTAACTAGTTAGGGCGTAACTGTTTTAAGAGTTACTCCTTAACTATAGTTAGGGCGTAACTATTTTTATAGTTACTGCGTAACTATTAGTTAGGGCGTAACTGTTTTAAGAGTTACTCCTTAACTATAGTTAGGGTGTAACTATTTATATAGTTACTGTGTAACTATTAGTTAGGGTGTAACTAACTTTAGGGTTACTCCCTAACCTCTTCAGCTTTTCAAAATAGCAATATTTCAACTTAGGACCTTGAGTTTCTTCATTCCAATGATGGAGACCAACATAAAAACGCGTTAATTGAGCATCGAACTTCGTATATAGTAATATTATGGCGTAACTAAATCACCGGGTTACGCCATAATTCTTTAACAGCATATTCTAATCTGCTCCGAAATTATCTCTACGGCGTAACTAATTAGCCGTGTTACGCCGTAACCTTCAAAGTAATAATTACGCCGTATCCTTCATGGCGTCATATTTACGCCGTAACGCAATTAAGTAGTTACGGCGTAACATTCACAAATAATTATCAGGCCCTCGTAGTTTGGGTTACGGCATAGTCAAAAGTGCCACATACGCCGTAACTTGTCTTCAGAATAGATTTCTTGGCCTTATATCACATCTTTTCTGCTCCAACGCCTCATTAATCCTGTAATGCAAATATGAACGAATATAAATGAATTAAGTACCATATTAATAAAAATGAGGCTATAAACATGGGAATTTGATATATAAAATATCAGGCTAATTTGATGTTATCAACACCTAATTGTATGCAATATGGAATAATACATATTGTAACCATAACATCAATATTAGTCTTTATTTACACGCCTAAATATCATGTTCATTGTGACTTGCTATTTGATTCTTGAAAAATCATTTTTGTTAAATAAGGTGACCTAATATACTAAAACACATTTTCAAGAATTTAAAAACTTGACGCTATGGACACTTAGGATGTACGGCTCACCCACTAGAACAAACTCAAAAGGGGGTTCAAAGAGGTGCGCATAGTCGCACCGAAAGGATGTCTAGGTTATGCTTCAGCGCTTACCTGGTCCTCTGCCTCCCTGTGCGTTCGATTGGAGCTACCGTGAACCATGATGATCACTACAGTGTCATTACCAAAAGTTTTTAAAATTAGTGTCACAAAGTTGTTTTGCATGCTTCTTTGTACACGACTTTTACCACATTTATATGTGCATACCTATTTGTTAATTTTAAGTCTATGCCATCCAACTATGAATACGTGCATTTGGATTGACTTCTCTGGTCAGACCTAAGGGCCTTTCCAACCCATGGTAATTATTTCGCTTTGGTCAGACCTCTGGTTATTTTAACACGTTCATACTTGGTTGACTTATTTCGAGTTGGCTTGGTCAGACCTTGAACCCGAGGCATAAGATGAGAACTGAACATGCTTATGACATTACTACTTGTCTACTAATGTCTTGATCAGTCTCATAAATCTAAAAGTTGCATTATGCAATTAACGCTCGTCGCTTACCTCTTGTCCTATTTTTTTACGCCCTGGTTAGACCTTTGGTAATTAAGTGCGAGTGCAAGATGGATCTTAGTCTTAATTAGTGATTAATTGGGTAGGTAATTCTTTTAAGAATGTAATTATCGTAAACAAAGTTGTTTTTCTTTGAAAGACAAACTTAGTGTCTTTTCCTGGTAAGAAAAGTGAGACTTAGTCCTATCTTTTCTCCTAAGTTGACAAACTAAGAAAGGATTACAAACTGTTAAACTCACTGATGATCTTTCATTACCCTTTTGTGGTATAGAAATTATTGAAAGTTGGAATATTTTGTGTAACTGGAAACATTGTGTTTAGAGCTACCAAAATAAATAACATCCTGCACTTGTCACGATGTATGAGTTTAAACCGCAAAGAGTAAAGAAATTACTAGTATATTCGCTAGGTAATTTTCTTGGACTCTTGTTTATTCCTAAAGTACTAAATACCCTCGGGGCTTTGTAGACGATAAAGGAGGAATTGCATGCTGAAGATTCAAGTTAATTGAATGAAAGAATGGCTAGTCCATTGTCTACATAAGTAGAACTTCATATACTCTGTTCAATACCTAAGTACATGCTACCCGTAGCCATTTGAAGAGAATAGGAAAGTATATAAAACTGCTATATGCTTTCTACTGGAAATGTAACACTTACAATGTTGACAAATCCAGTGGGAGCAATTGCATTTTATTACTGAAATAACATTCTTGTAATGTTGTCAATTTCAGTGGGAGCTACAGGATTTATTTCTTTGTTAGTCACCCATCTCATTTCAAACTAGCTTTGAAATAATTCATCACTTTACGAATATGAACAACCATTGCTTAAAGGAAAATTGCATTTTATTTTATCAGATAACTCGTTGCCATCCTACTGTCGCTTCCTGAAGCGTTATCTATAGAATAATAATCCACAATTCCTTAGTAAAGGTTATGGTTCTAAAACTACTTATAGTATCTATGACATTATCATATTGTTTGTTTTCATAATATGATGTTGTACCTTACACAAGTGGGAGAAATCTCAAAATGTGTGCAAGGAACAACAATATTATTGGTATCTCTTGACTGCAAGGTAAGAAAACTAATAAATCTACTAGGACTTAAACACGCTAGATGTTTATTGCCCTACTACATGTAAATAAGAATTCTACTAGGACTTAAACACGTGAGATGTTTATTGCCCTACTACATTCTAATAATGATTCTACTAGTACTTGAACACGTGAGATGTTTGTTGCCCTACTACATTCAAATGTCATGATATAATGTAAAGATACTTCAACATTTGACTACATGTTTTAGTCAACATAATTATGGTTATATGATAATGATCATAATTCTGAAGTATAAAATTAACTTGAAATTACTATAGAACTCAAGAGTTTGCGTTCGTGATTACTTTTGTTAGTATAATTATGCTTACATGTTAAGACATAATTATAAAGTCCTTGAATTGATCAATGACTTATAACATAAAGTATATATAGTAAAATTGTTATGTCTTGTAGTTAACACATAAACATGAGGCTTTTGAATTATTCAAAGACTTATAATGTATTATTGACATGTTATGTGTTCTTGTTAACACATGAACATACAATTCTTGAACAATTATGTCTTCTTGTGAACACGTGAACATAAGGTTCTTGTATTGTTCAATGAATATACATTATTGCATGCACTTGGTTTATAAATACTTTATATGCAATTTGGCTTGACCCAATTGAGAGGTATTTGCTCTAAAGAGAATTAAGTTATCTATGAAATTCTGATATAGTTTCACAATTCTAATACTCATAGGATACCACTTCATTATGCTATGTCTAATGTGTTGGATCAAACCTTATTCATATTGTTTGGTTCATGATGGCTTGAATTGCTCTACCTCCAAAAACATATCAAGATTAGAAATTGCGTGTGTCATGGATACACTCAATATAGTTCAAACCTAGAAGGTATTCAAGACAATCTATAACTGAAAACCCTAATTCATTAGGGATTTTAGGTTTTCCACTCAAACCAATTGAATCCTAAATCCTTTTGGATTTTTGATTATTCTACACTTCCTAGCTTGAAGATTGTAGTTTTGGTGTTCTTCCTAGCTTGACGAAACACAAAACTGTTGCTAGAACTTTTGGTTAAAGAGTGATACTAAATTAGAGTTTTTCTATAAACTCTAATTTGAGTTGTTGGAAGGAATTCCATTATGTCTTGATTTAAGTTCTGAATTTGTTAAAATCTTATGAAGCATTTTATTAACAAATCTAGAGATGAGAACTTAAAATGTATTTTGTGGTTCCCAATAAGAACAATTTATTGTTGCTTAAATACTTAGTATTTAGAGAATTATCTCTACTTACAAAAGTAAGTGGGAGTATATACATATCTCAAACTTTTTGAGAACAAAATACTTAACCTTCTAAAATGCACTTATTAATGTCATACTAAGGTTAAACATGAAAATGTCGACCGAAGAATAATGATTACTCTCATTCATAAATCCGAAAGGATGCCTCATCACTTGAATGATATTTTTAATATCAATTGTGAGGGATATAAGTTAGAAGATTGTTGTAAATCAGCTAACTAATAAAATATATTATCACATCTTGAATATGATAAATATCTTTTTGAATTATGAATGATAAGATGCAGTCCTTAAAAGGCAAATCAAGTTTTGAGCTTGATTGTTATTTCGCCTAACAATTAACCTATGAGGTTGGAATGAGTTTCTTTTGAAGAAAGACTCACAAGGACAAAATTGTATACATATTAATGCATGACATTTAATAAGAAGTTTTTAATCATACTTAAGCAATTGACTGTGATTAAATTTTCTTATATAATACACGCATTAATTATAAAAATATATTTAATTGTCATACATATGATTTGTATGTTGAATATGACAATTAGATTTTATAACTCTTTCTTTATGATTACCTTTGGCGAGGACGGTGTGTAATCAAAAGGGTTATGAATCTATATTATCTTTATGTAGTATACAATATTTAAGCAATCCATGTTTTTGCATTGGATCATGCATCTAAGAGCTGAGATCTTGAATTTTATTACAATATGATTATGATTGAATTAAGATAACCCTTGAGTACATCTGACATTGAGTGGGAGCAATGTGTTTTTGCTCAAAATTTATATGATGAAGATATCATTCCAATTAAGCTAGATATTGATCCTTAAGCTTGGAATTTAGGGAATAAGACAAACAACCTTGAAATAGATGTTTATATGGAATAAACAAATGCGGAAAGTTAAGTCTGACACAAATGCAATATATCATTCAAGCTAGTCTTAAATGGTATATTTCACTTGAAATAATTTATTAAATAGATGGAAACCTTATGTTGTTCTAACTAAGGATTCATCATGTATATATACTATATTGTGTATAACACTAGTTGTTGCTTTTGTATAAGAACAAGATGAGCTGACAAAACAATATCTAATTGAGAGTGTTTAGATTATTGTTATTACGGATGTTTACGAATTATAAAGCATAGTGTTGTATAAGTACAAACGATGTTAGAGGATTATTAATACTAGTTGTAGTAGGATTTTATCATTTATGATAAATCTGCTAACTAGTTATGCTCAACATAGAGCATTGTTGCATTACACATTAAGGAATGAGAATACTTTACACTTTTAGAAACTGTAAAGATGACTGTCAGTATGTCGTTGACTTCTAATACCTCATGCAAGGTAGGGCGACATCTCCATACTATAAATCTTGCAATAGTATGAGCATATAAGATAAGACACTCATCTTATATTTCAAATCCCTCACTATATGTGAAATTTGAAACAAGTATTCGGAAAGTTTACTTAGATGACTATTTAGTTTTTTTTTATAGAAAGGTTGAGAATGTTGGAAATATTAGGATTCAAATTACTAAATTAGCTTCATGTATATCTGTTTTAGTATTTGGATAATTGGGATTGAAAGACAATTTTACTTTATGATGAATAAAGATACTTGGTATTTGTTATTCATTCATATAATAATTGTTATCCTATATTTGCATGTTTAATCCTTGAATAATTTTATTATTCTAAATATGTCCATCGTCGGTTAACAATATGAGAATATTGTTATGTAAGGTAAATGTGAGTATTAGTTATATTCTAACGAGAATGAGGATTGTTCCCGCCAAACTCATGTGTATTCACAAGGGGATGCATATTGGATACCCCAACTTTCAAACATTTACTTTTTGATCCTTGGCATAAGTAAAATATTGAAAATGGTTTGTTAAAATCATCCTTAGACTTGAGATACAAGCAAGTTCTGTTATGTGTGGATATCACTTTTTGTAAGTATACGCAAAACGCTATCTGAATAAGGTAGTTATAAAGGCTATATTTTGGAGTGATGTGAAGCAGCATCCACAACACTTGTAGTCAATAAAGGATTTGTTACTCCACTTGATATGTGTAGAAAGAAACCATGAGCCCTCTCCAGAATTAATCAGATAATTGTTTGGCCAAACCCAAAGTGTAATGCAAGATGATACTTGATTACATTTGGTATATCTAATTAAATTCTATAACGAGAATCTAAATGGTTAAACTATATGGAATGAGTTCGGATCCATATCCATGGTTTAACGGTATCTATAACAAATGATGATTAAAAGCAAGACACTAATAACCATGCTACTGAGAAGATTTTATGAAACTATATCTCAGACACTTTTAGTTAAAAAGCGAGTGAGAGCGTTGCTAAGCGTTTTCGTCGTTAGTTTTGTGTGCCATTCGACACACCAACTCCCAAGTGGGAGCTGTTGGTTTGTGGGAAATTTAAAACACGCGTAAACGACTAAATGTGTGTGAGCCTATGGGGGTACACACGTTAAACATGAGAGTACGTGATGATCGTTTAAACTTGAATATAAGTTAGACCCGTTTATGCATACATGTGACCCGATCCTATAAACGACCCATGGACTTGATCCACTTGCTACTTGGGTCGGTTTGGTGCCTTGGGCCTTGTCCAAACATATCTGATCGAGGGTATTTGATTATTGCTTGTCGCTTAAGATTTTGAGCCCATGCATGGGTTGGACATGACCCTATATAAACAAACACATACTTACATATTAATATACGACATAATCATATCCATAACTAATGATTTTATTATTCCATGCACATGCATGTAATACGTTAGACTATCCCTAATCCTCTAATGCGATTGGCTATATTCCAACTCAGTAAATACCTATAATTGATTCCCACTACCGATTGGATATTCCTAATGTCCAATTAGGTTTTAAGTTTGGTTTGTATAAATTATTATACTTGCATCATATCAAGATTCAAGAGCAATTAATAATTTATTGGTTTGGTATACTTGTGATAAAGTTCCTGGTTGAACTAGATTAGCAACAAGTCGAGTGTTTTGTTCGTAATATATCTCGGACAATAGGGAGTATATATATCGGACACTATTTGTCCGTTATCGGATGGAATGCAAGTTTTGTTTTAAGCAAAACTGGTTATCGGAAAAAAGTGGTAAAGGGTTTATTGGTTTTCTTTTGTTCGTGGTATTCAAGTAATTCAAAGAGTTGATTGGTTTAAATGTTCTCGACTAGCATCAATTCGAACGTAATTGGTTTAAGTGTTTGCGTGTGATACTCGTAGAGGTATCTATTTTAGATACTTAGTTTCTTTGGTTTCCTTGTTCGTTGGTAGCATGCAGTTGACGCCAAAGGTTAGTTTTCTATTTACCTTTTATTTATTATTGTTTATTATTTACGTATTAACCTAATTGCAATTACTAAATCCTAATTCCGCTGCGTACTCGTTGCGTTACTTGGCTAATGTAGTTCTAAAATCCCAACATATGCACGCTGGCCAAGCAGGATCATCTGTTGCATGTCTGATGAATGATCATGAGGTTTTATCAAAATATTCACTTCTGTTTAATCGATTCATAGACATAGCACATTAGAATTATTTATCTAGAAAGACAATAGTCGTTTAATTGCATTTTGTTATACTATGTACATAAAATGTTATACACTATTATTGATTGTATCATTCTATGAACTTTCTATAATACTTTCACTAGGTTTTAAATGAGGAGTTAACGCTCTTCTTAAATAGCTCATAATTCCTAATTTCTAATTTACAGAAAACTTACAATTAAAATAAAATAAAAACATATTACACATTAAGTTACAAATGGGATTATTACATCACTTACCATAGGGAACATGACCATCACAATCCACCACCAACGAGCCAATGCATTCTTCTTCAAACAGAGAGCATCATCATGATGCCAAGAATGGGGAGATCAGGCTGGAAGTAATGAACCTCTCTTCATATATCATGACTAGAAAGGTTATTTCCATTCAGGGTTATATTGACTAACCTCCATTATGTTAGATGTTAATGACAGGAAGGAGGAGTTCTGAGTCAAAGTCTAGTCTCCCTGTTGGGGTGTATGAGCCCAGAACAGGGTTAGATAATCAGTAGCCAGCAACAATACCACTAGGTGGTTACCGGATATCACTTGGAATCGTGTGATCACTTTCCAAAGTAAACTATTCAACCCTAATGCCTGGGTATTACGAATATCTACTTGGGATAAGACCAAATGCAGTTAGAGAATTAGGCACAATTCTATAACCCTTTCGCTAATAAGTGTTTACGTTTTCTGTTTGTTCTTCATGCATAATCAGATATTCTATTTATAGGATAATACTCTTGGCTAATTCAATGGAATTATGAGTATTAATCGGCCCATTAATAGCCTCATAATTATCCCCATTATAGCCGTTAGTGGTTACATGACCAATTAAACATGGTCATTAAGCAGTTGAAACTGCCACTTGAATAGGTCAAAACCGTTACAAGCAGTACTTTCATCAAGTATTTCATAGTGCTATCATTGGTTACACTGCTTCAGTGGAAACACCACTGCTTCAGTGTAAACACTACTTCAGTGAAACACCACTTCAGTGGAAACACCACTTCGGTGGAAACATCGATCCAGTGGAAGTCGCTTCAGTGGAAACACTGATAATCGGTGGTAACCACAACAGTACTTTCACCAAGCACTACCAATACAAACCACTACAAGAGTCAGGGTGTTCATGGACCTTATGGGTGTATACTCCATACCTCCTAACCCATTACAAGGTGTGAACTATTCCCACAAGTGCACTAAATTTTCCAACAATCCTCCCTAAATTTAGTTTACTTCCTTTGCATGAAAAATAAACATCAAGCAAAACATGTGCATAAATGAAAATGTCCTGAGGATTGAATTTTCATCTTAGTAAATTACACGTTTCAAATATTCGAGAATCAGGGTGTTCTAAGAATTGAACCCTTCAACCAATTTGAATACCTGAAGATAAAATACACACAAGTTTTCAAACACTTAAAAGCTCCGGACACTATACAAGCCATGTGTCCATATCCAAATTCATAAATGTTGTAAAAGCTAAAGTCTAAAGCTTCCTGAAGCGGCAAAACTTCAACATTTACATAGGTGGTTCCTCTTTAGTCATGCTCATGCCAAGCACTTTTTCAAAGAAAATTAACCATTAAGAAGTAAAGACTTCATCCTCCTTTCAGCAGGTTCTGAGCACAACCTTGGGATGTATATAAAACATGTGCTCCAGTCCACTGAATGTTCAGCTTTCCACATTGAACTCAGCTCCTAAGTTTCCTCAGGAGGGAGTTGGGTGTCCTAGCATTCAGTGACTAAGTTGGACTTAAACCCATCCCTTTAGCAGACTTTATAACCAAGTCTCTAGCCAAACCCTTCGTCAAGTGATCAGCTAAGTTCTGTTGAGATCTCACAAACTCTATAGATACCACCCCATTCATGATAAGCTCACAAATCATGCTATGTCTGACACCTAAGTGTCTAGACTTACCATTGTACATCTGGCTATAAGCCTTAGCCAATGTAGCTGCACTATCACACGTGCTATAGGTTTAGGCCACAATGGAATCTCAAGAAGCAAGTTTCTCAACCATTCAGCTTCTTTACCAGCAGCTGCTAAAGCCACAAATTCAGATTCCATTGTTGAACTGGTGATGCAAGTTTGCTTCTTGGATGCCCAAGAAATTGCACCTCCACCAAGTAGGAATACCCAGCCACTAGTAGACGAATTGTCTTCAGTGTTACTGATCCAACTTGCATCAGTGTATCCTTCCAACACTGATGGGTAACCAGTATATGAGAGACTATAATCCATAGTTCTCTTCAAATACTTCAGTACCCTCTGAACTGCTTGCCAGTGATGAGCACTAGGATTACTAGTATACCTGCTCAATTTTCCCACTGCAAAACCAATATCAGGCCTTGTACAAGTCATGGCATACATCAAGCAGCCAATCACCCTAGAATACTCAAGTTGAGATACAGCCTTGCCATGATTAGGCATCAACTTCTCACAAGTATCCATAGGTGTACTCACTGGAGTACAATTAAAGTAATTGAATTTTCTCAGTACCTTCTCAATATAATGAGACTGAGAGATAGAAATTCTATTACTTTCATGTTTAATCCTTATACCAAGGATAACATCAGCCTCCCCCATGTCTTTCATGGAGAACCTTGACGACAAAAATTCTTTTGTCAAGTCAACCTGATTTTGGTCAGTGCCAAAGATCAACATGTCATCAACATATAGACAAATGATGACTCCTTTACCAGATTCATCAAATTTGCTATATACACATTTGTAAGCTTGGTTAAGAACATAACCACTAGACAAAACCACTTCATCAAATTTTGATGGCATTGCTTAGGTGCCTGCTTAAGTCCATAAAGAGACTTAATCAGTTTACACACCTTGTTTTCATTGCCAGGCATGATGAAGCCCTGAGGTTGGTTCATATAAACCTCCTCATCCAATTCACCATTCAAGAAAGTCGTCTTCACATCCATCGATGAATAATCGATTGTGAATAGATGCCAAAGCAATCAACAGTCTTATGGTACTGATACGAGCCACAGGGGCATATGTATCAAAATAGTCTATCCCTGACTTTTGTTTAAAGCCCTGAATAACTAATCTAGCCTTGAACTTTTCAATAGTTCCATCTACCTTCATTTTCTTTTTGAAAATCCATTTGCAACCTAGAGGTTTGCAACCAGGAGGTAGATCAACCAACACCAAAGTGTTGTTTCCCATGATGGAATCCATCTCATCATTGATTGCTTCTTTCCAGAAAGCAATATCCCGGGACTTCATTGCTTCTTCAAATGTCTTGGGATCATCCTCAACAATGAAGCAATAGGAGTATTGGTCGGAGACCTCATCCCTTGTTCCTTCAACTAAGTATAGTTGAAACTCAGGTCCAAATGACTTTGGATTCCGGACCCTTTTGCTCTTCCTGAGCACAGGTTCAGGTTGTTGAACCACAACCTCATCGGGACCACGATGGTTCATCATCAAGGACATCTGATACACCAGTGTCATGAGTTCCATTAGGAATCCTCTGACTTGGTCTAGGGACTGATGAGAATCTATTCTCATTAAAGTTTGCATCCCTTGATTCAATTATGGAGTTAACTGAAACATATTCATTAGGTTCAATAACATAGAACCTATAAGCCTTGGAATGCTCAGCATATCCAACAAAGATGCAATCAATGCCTCTTTCACCCAAAGTTTTCAACTTTGGATCAGGGAGTCTTACAACAGCCCTACAACCCCAAACCTTGAGATAGTTCAGGTTGGGTTTCCTTTTAGTCCAGAGTTCATAAGGGGTAACCTTGTTCCTTTGTTGGGAAATCTATTTAATAAATAGCAAGCTGTTAACATAGCTTCACCCAGAACCCTTGACTCAGTCCTGAAAAGGACAACATGGAATTAACCATCTCCTTCAGCACCTGTTTTTCCTTTCAGAAATACCATTTTGCTGAGGAGTATAAGGGGCAGTCATTTCATGGATTATACCAACGGACTGAAAATACAGAGTATCCATGTACTCACCTCCCCTATCAGTCCTTAATCTTTTGATCAAAGACCCAAGTTGTAATTCAACTTCAGTTTTAAACACTTTGAATTTATCTAATGCTTCATCCTTTGTATGTAACAAATAAACATAACAAAACCTAGAAGCATCATCAATAAACGTCACAAAGTACTTCTTATTTCCAAAAGAAGGAGTGGCATGCAAATCACACAGATCACTGTGAATAAGCTCCAAGATCTTAGTCTCGCGACTAACTCCCCGAAAGGGTTTCTTGGTTATCTTGGTCAACATGCAAGTTTTACACTTTTCAGTGTCCATGTCAAAAGCAGGGATTAAACCATCCCTAGACATATCTTGCATTCTTTTATAATGTACATGGCCAAGTCTTGCATGCCATAGGGTAGAGTCAGTGTCAGTGGTGGTCACAAATGCTGAATTAACACTGTCAGTAGAAATATTAAGCCTGAACATTTGATTACATAAATAACCAAAACCAATAAAAACACCATGCTTAGAAAGCACAAATTTATCAGACTCAATAACTTGTTTATATCCATGATTATTCAAAACACTACTTGAAACCAAGTTTTTCCTTATATCAGAAACATGAATAACATTAAACAAAGTTACAATCTTTCCAGAACTAAACCTAAGATCTACACAACCACGACCATTCACCAAGGCTGTTGACTCATTTCCCATGTGAAGAATAGAACCATCATTCAGTGACTCATAAGTCTTGAACCAGCTTCTATCTTTGCACACACGAACTGTTGCACCAGAGTCAACCCACCACGCAACATCATCATCCTGCACATAATGAGATTCAGATACATATGTAACATAATAAATCTGAAAAGACTTATTAACCATATTCTAACCTTTCAGTGAGTTGGAAGAACCACCACTCCCTGAACCATTAGTGCCTGATCCATTGGCTTTACCACCAACCTTAACACCCTTGCAGTCCCTTTTGATGTGACCAGTTTTGCTACATTTCCAACAAGTAGGTGTTCCCTTCTTGTTAGGATCTGCCCTTGTGTTGTCATGATATTTGCGTTTGCCTTTGTTGTCATTGTACCTGGTGGAGTTATTATGCTCCACCATATTGACAACAGATGCACCATTAGCATTGCTACTCTTTGGCTTGTCATTATCCTGCATCTTGAGAGATTCCTCAATGCGCAGATGACTGCCCAACTCAACCGGAGTTAACTCCTCTTTCTTATGTTTCAAGGTATGCTTGAAATCTTTCCAAGAAGGAGGAGTTTGTCAATGACACAAGAGACTTTAATGGCCTCATCCATGTGCATATTGTGTTGTGTAAACCTTCCAAGTATTCCAAGAAGTTCATTGTATTGTTCCATGACTGGTCTTGAATCAGTCATTTTGTAATTTGTGAAATTACTAACAAGGAACTTCTTACTTGATGCATCCTCACCCATATATTTGGCATCCAAGGAATCCCACAGTTCTTTGGAAGATTCAAAGTTCGGATAAATATCAAACAGAGAATCAGACATACCATTGAGAATAAGACCTCTGCATATGTAGTCATCATTCTCCCATTTGCTCCTCCTCTTGATCTGCTCCACAGTGGCATCATCACCATCATCAGGAATTGGTTTAGTCAGCACATAAACCACACTCATGCTTGACAGCAAGAAATGCATCTTCTTCTGCCACCTCCTAAAGTTCACCCCTTCAAACTTGTCCAGCTTAGCAAAGTTTGAAGCCATGTGTTTCATTGCAGCAGTTGCCATTGATTATCACAAAATAGTTTACTTTGATTGTTGGGGTGTATGAGCCCGAAAGGGTTAGATAATCAGTAGCAAGCAACAATACCACTAGGTGGTTACCGGATATCACTTGGAATCGTGTGATCACTTTCCAAAGTAAACTATTCGACCCTAATGCCTGGGTATCACGAATATCTACTTGGGATAAGACCAAATGCAGTTAGAGAATTAGGCACAATTCTATAACCCTTTCGCTAATAAGTGTTTACGTTTTCTGTTTGTTCTTCATGCATAATCAGATATTCTATTTATAGGATAATACTCTTGGCTAATTCAATGGAATTATGAGTATTAATCGGCCCATTAATAGCCTCATAATTATCCCCATTATAGCCGTTAGTGGTTACATGACCAATTAAACGTGGTCATTAAGCAGTTGAAACTGCCACTTGAATAGGTCAAACCGTTACAAGCAGTACTTTCATCAGTACTTTCATAGTGCTATCAGTGGTTACTGCTTCAGTGGAAACACCACTGCTTCAGTGTAAACACTCCTTTAGTGGAAACACTTTCCACTGATCCAGTGGAAGTACTGCTTCAGTGGAAACACTGATAATCAGTGGTAACCACAACAGTACTTTCACCAAGCACTACCAATACAAACCACTACAAGAGTCAGGGTATTCATGGACCTTATGGGTGTACACTCCGTACCTCCTAACCCATTACAAGGTGTGAACTATTCCCACAAGTGCACTAAATTTTCCAACACTCCCCACCTCTAGTAATTTTCCAAAACCCTTATTGACAAAGGAGGAGTCCGTCAATTACCAGTCTTGTCAAACGACCTCTAGGTAGAATGTTTTCGTCCCAAAGCTTTATATTATCTGACCATTGAAGCATCCATGCGTTTAGCCGCAGATTCTTTGGAATTCCACTCGAAAAATAACAAAAGCCCGCCTATATATTTGACATTGCAATCCTACATACTATTATTTTGCAATATATCCCACGCATCCTCTAGAAGTTGAAAGTTTTTGACTAAACACTAAAAATGTTAGACATCTCAAAGTTCAATTTATGAAAAGAGAGGCTTTAACCATTTTGATTCTTTGTGGTGATGGATTCAGTCAGTCAAAAGGTTATGAATAATGACTTTTAATATAAAGGGTGCAGAAAAATCTTGGGTGGTGACTCTAGTTTTTATTAAAAAGCATTAAGGCAAAAAATATATTCATCAAGTGGGTTCATAATAATAACTAATTTTGTTATCTATAGCGGGTTCAAAATTTGAACGGGACTTAATCACACTTTACTTTCGCTAATTTAACATTAAATGAATGTGAGCATAATAGATGTGAGACATCGTGTTAAGTGTCCTATTTAAAGCAGGGATAATACCTTTAAAAAGAATTATACTTGTTCAAAAATATTCTTTTAAGTAGCGAAAAAAAAAAAAAAAAAAAAAATAAAAAATACTCTGATGGGTATTAATGTTGACATATTGTTTTTATGTGAGTAGTTTGACCATTTTACCTTTTCAAGTTACATATATGATCCTCGTGGATTTGCAAAATTGCAGCCACCGTCCCTAGGGTAAATTACATAATGGTCCCTTAAAAAAATCAGATTTTTTTCGGAATTTTTTTATTCCAATTTTTTTCCAAATTTTTTTTCTTGAAATTTTTTTTCAATTTTTTTTTCTGATTTTTTTTTCTGAAATAATTTTTAGTCACATGTGAAAAAAAAACTTGATTTTTTTTGTCACATGTGAAAACGTATAAAATCGAATGAAAACATATAAAAACGGATGAATAAAAATGGACGAAAACTTAAGAAATAGGACGAAAGTATAAAATCGGATGAAAAAGTATAAAAATTACAAAAACATATAAAAACGAACAAAAACGTATAAAAATGAACAAAAACGTATATATAAACACGTAGACAAAAACATATCTAAAAATAGGTAGAAAAAAACGTATATAAAAAATAGCAGGTAAACATAAGGAGTGGATAAAAAAAATAAAAAATAAAATAAAATTAGGAGCGGTAATGCAATTTTCGCTAACACGCAGGGACTATTTATATAATTTACCCTAAGGACGGTAGATGCAATTTTTGCAAACTCATAGGGTAAAATATTCATCACAGGTTTTTCACTACACACATAAAGACAGAAGTGTCAACATTAATACTCATATAAAGACAATATGTCAACATTAAGGCTATGTTTGGCGCAGAGCTTTTTGGAGTTTTTTGAGGCGATTAGCAGTGAGCAACGAGTTTTTTTATTTTTATTGTTCGTTTGGTAAATAAGCGGTGAGCTTTGCTATTTTTTTTACGAATGCTCATTTTTTCAATGCTTTTTTAAGAAGCTGTGAGCTGTGGCTATTACTCACTGCTACTGCTCACTGCTTACAGCTCATTGCTACTGTTCACTGTTACTTTTACCAAACACACCCTAATACTCATAAAAGTATTTTTTTGTCCCCCATTCAAAAAAATATTTTTAACGAAATATAATGTTTTTTAAAAGTATGGGATAATTCCATATTTACCCAATCTAAACATGAAAATGTCATATATACCCAAAATACAAGTTTTGAATGCATGATTTACAATGCAGTTAAAGCATGTTTTGGGTAAATATGACATTATCATGTTTAAGTTGGGTAAATATGGAATTGCCCCTAAAAGTATTATCCTTTTAAAGTACTAAACCACAAGTGAGATAATAGTAATGTCCGCTCACGTAGTCGATACTAAAACTCGTTAGTTATACAAACAAGGAGTAGACCCCCGCCGCGTTGCGGCAAGGATAGTTTGTTTGGGACGATATGTTTGAGTTTAGGAATAGTTAAACCAAGGCTGTTTACATACCGTAATCACCATGAGCAACAGCAGACATGTTACGAATGTTATGGCTGGAATCATTTATTATACAAGTCAGATAAGAAAATAGAAAGCAAGGTTGACAACGTGGAACCCGTAATGGTGGCTTTGAAACAAAACGTTAGTGCAGTTGGAAGAATACCAAAAGCTAGCTTCACAGCCTGAACACACGCAATTGCCCGGCGTAAATGCTCTACACTCATTTGGCGGCCCTACAAGTCAGATAAGAAAACAGATCAGAAGCCGTTATACGCAAATACATAAAGCAAAATATTGTAAAAAAATCATATACGCAAATACATAAAGCAAAATATTGTAAGAAAATCATATTGTCCGCTTGGATGTCATTGCATCACGATTTGAATCACTAACTATTAACTAGCCGTTAAAAAACTAAATAATAAATAAATAAAAATAATAATAATAATAATCATAATCATATATTTCAATAATAATTTATTAGCTTCTATTTTGAAAGTAAAGAGAACTCTTCAAGTTATGATTTGTTTACATTAACTTAATCATGATATCACAAATACATTAACTCAACAAAAATGTGAAAGATTACGTTTCCGCTCTTTTTTACGCAACCACTCCTCTTAGTCTTTTAGATCACCACCGGAAAAATTCGAAAGTCACCGGAAACCACCATCCATCACCTAGCCCAAAAAAACCGAAACACAACTAGAAAGTAATCGCGACTATTCATTTTTTGTGTATAGTGTTGGTTGTAATAATGGATTTTTATTTATTTTTTTTGTTTGCTGCTACAGCACATCTTTTGTATCTCAACAACTCAGTTTGATTTTTTGTGATGCATTACTTTTTGGGTTATAATTCTCAGTTAATTACAACACTTATACTAAATTACTACTAGTAAACAACATATCTTGTTCAGATTAAGAAACTCATACTTTTTTATGCAATAGTCAATAACATATCTTGTTCAGATTAAGAAACTGATACTTTTTTATGCAATCGACAGCTGCTCATGATGCACAACCCACAAAGGGATCAACACTTAAAGGTGCATGATAATATCATGTTGCTGCACACCAAGTGATCAACATAGCCATGTATACTTTTATATACAAACAACTCAATGAAGCTTATATTTTGAACAGCGATTGTATTGATCGATAACAACTCAGTGAAGGTGCTCGAGCTAATTTTTCAAATAACAAAAGCATAAATTACCAAAATGGAAATTTTAAGTATAATAACAAGCAAGACAAATTGTCTTGAAAGGTTTATCAAATAAAAATATGCTAACCAAAAGTACTTGTCATAATAGCCAATCACCAAAAGCTCCAAATCTGATTACAATCAGATAGTAAAAGTGAAAAGGTAATGGAACAGTAGACAATAAAGACATGTACAATACAAATATCAATAATTACCTAAGAGGACGAGGAAGCCATACATACTGCGCAAAAAAGAAATAAACAAAGATTAAGGTTGAGTCAGAACCTTACCAGATCAGCTCTCATATCCTTTAGAAGATTATCTGATTCAAGAACATCAGCCGGTAAACATAAAGGGTAGGATATTCTGCAGCATATGAATATATTAGTAAGTGTAACCAAGCTAACGATTTCCAGCCACACCTGTTACCTTTTCATATCAAATATCATTAATCAACTGAAATCACTGCAATGGCTTCTTTACAGTGATTACAATATACTGCTGAGCAGGAGGAACCGGTCTAAAACTATTATCGAAATGAAAGAGGCCTTTCTTGAAGTCAACTCGCAAAAATAATGAAACATCATCATAGTTGGGAAGCGTCCCAGATAATCCAACTAAACAAATATGTTCCTTTGTGGCCTCAACTTGTCTAACAGTCCTCAACACCCAATAGTCTCCAAAACAGGTCCTCTTTTCTCATGCAGAAGATGGATTTCATCGATAATTAGAAGCTTCAAAAGTTGATTATAAGTTTGGTCTCCTGATTTTCTGGTTATGATATCCCACTTCTCTGGAGTAGTAACGATGATTTGTGTTTCCTCGATCTGTTGCCGAGTAAAAGACTGATCTCCACTCAACTCCATCAGAGTGACACATAGACGATCTTGTAGTCACTATGCTTGAACGAACTGTCCTCGTTCATATGCAAACCAATCTGTTGAAGTATTGTGACCATAGCTACATTGGTCTTACCTGCTCCAGTAGGGACACAAAGTAACAGATTGCCGCTTTAAAAAGAGCAGTCTCGTAAACTCTACTCTTGAACCAATTTAAATTTGTCATTCCCGAAAAGTAGGTTGAGCCCAACTCGGCATGGGTTTAATGGATACAAGCTTCTCATCAGCAGCAAGAGGTTTAGGATTCAATGCCGGCACATGAACTTCTTTGTATCTCTTGCTGAGGTTCCTATATGAGCCTAAAGGAAGCTCACACTTCTTATTCATCATCAAAAGACCACCCTTGTGAAACGCAATGCTCTCAAGATCAAGCAACTTCCGGTGACCATTGTCAGTATCCATGTTAACAACGCCACTTTGAACACCGCCACTCTCATCCTTCACACGTATTGCTTCTTCTCGTAAGCTTCTCTCCAAGTTTTCCAGCCTCTCTTTTTCTGTTACCCTCGTGGCATGCAACTGCTCTAATATTGCAACCAAACTATTTTCAGTCTGTTATGCACAAGGAAAATTTACGAGGCTAAACTATTTTCAGTCTGTTATGCACAAGGAAAGTTTTCCAGCCTCTCTTTTTCTGTTACCCTCGTGCCTGCATCTCCCCATTCAATAGGCTAAGCAGCCAGCACTTTGCCGGTCTTTGTTTTGTCTCAGCAGAGTGCGTGGATGGGACGCCGGGGACAGTGTCCCTTCCTCTGTAGGTACTACGGCCTAGCCCAAACTTTTAGACTGATTTGGGCTAAGCAAGTTTATACGCCTTCGCAGCCCCTACTTCAATTAAGGCAAGCTTTCCTTTATTAGTAAAGGGGTCTAGTGCATGGAGATTGACTCAGCTCTTAGCCTGAGCTTGCTGGCTAGCTCTATTGGGTTGGTGTTGGAGATGCACCAGTAGCTTTGTTCGCCTTCAGGGTGGTCATAAACCTGCAAGATCTTGTTTTGAAGCCAATACGCATCAATATCATGTACAGTAAGTATTATACCCTGATTACCAATTTGCGACTCATCATTATTAATACCACCACCTATCTGCATACCATTATTCCAATATCTTCTTCCTCCACGCCATCTTTGTGAACCATATATCAAGATCACTCTTGTCGTCAAACTCAACAGCCAAACCAATGTCGTTTCCAAGAGCATCATCATCATATGTTACACTAGACCCACCCGCGTCATAAAAATCTGTTATAGTTCTTCCAATAGAAATCAACTGATAAAAACATGATCCAGTATAGAATTCGCATCATAAGATGAACCATGATACTTCTTATTACAATTATCCGGTCTTCCCCGATAAAGACGGTCACAAAACCCTGAGCCATATCTCAGAAATCACCAAATCAGTCAATTAATTACACCAAACACTAGGAATCAACAATAAGTACAATTATTAAACGTAAACGAAGCACTGACAGTTAATGAAGAAGCCTAGGAATCTGTGCCCATATCTCAAATCGACAATGACCTTGTGGAGTGATTGTTGTTGAATCTAATTTTCTGGCATTTGCAACTTTTGACTAATTTGTTGATCGGTAAGCCGAGGTATTAAATCTCATCAACGAAGAAGATTAAGCATCACCGACAATTAAACATGCCTTTCAGATCTTCAATGCCTTTCAAATTGTAAGTACATAACAATTGACATACTATGATGAGTGCAAGCTTGTTTAGTAAAAAGCATAAATAATATATATATATATATATATATATATATATATATATATATATATATATATATATATATATATATATATATATATCAGACTTAATCTTATTTAAATAAATATAAATGTTCAAAAACAGACAAACATTTTCATATAGTTCAATCCCAGCCGCCAGAAACAACTATCTTCATCAATGCCATTGAACCAGCCAGAATCAACTACTTCTTCTTCAACGTCTTTATCAACTACTTCATATCATCATTAAAATCAATAGGGAACCAGCCAGAATCAACTACTTCTTCTTCAACGTCTTTATCAGCTCCTACTTCAACGATATTGTGATAAAAAAATTTAGAGGACCAGCCATTGGGATCACGGATGCAGGTGATTGGAGCTTTTTGTTCAGTAACAGGAGGAAGGGGGATTATAGAGCTTGATATGTGGTGAGAGAGAGAGAATCCATCGTCTTCAATAAGAAAATAGTGGTTGTCTCCATTCTCATTATTATCATTCATAGCATTAACCAACGCCTTGAGATATTTTGACTTAAAATCTTCTTTGCCCTCGACCCGGGTACCAAAGTCAATAACATCAAGAACCACACGTCCCTTTTTTAAGAGGAGGGCAATAGCTTCTGGGGGTTGACCCGTAGTAGAAAGTAGAGGACTGAAAACATAATACTCCCTCCGTCCCAAAATTAAATCCCCGTTTGACTTTTTCGGTCTTTCTTTCACAACTTTGACCTTAAGTATTTTTGTTTGTGTTATATAATACTTTATGCAAATTATATGAATGGATTGTGTTTTAAATGTATTTTCATTTGGTATAATTTTTGTCAACTATTGTATAACACAAACAAAAATATTTAAGGTCAAAGTTGAAAAGAAAAGACCAAAAAAGTCAAACGGGGACGATAATTTTGGGACGGAGGTAGTAACAATTAGAGTAAACATACATACAAAGTGAGTAGTTAAAAGAAGATATAGATACATACCTTCCAGAAAACACAACAATCCTTTTTTTCATATCTGCCTGACCAAACCAACCAAGACAAAAAAGCTTGAACCCTTGAAATAAGTCTGTATATTCTTGCTTGAGTGGCTTTAAAGTACCAAGTCTATAAGTGACTTTTTCTAGATAATTAGTAGAATAAAGGCAAATACCAAAGTCTTTTTGACCAAATCTAGCTATGCTAACAAGATTATCGGGACAAGCCTGCAGTTCATTAACATTTATACGTTATAATAATAATAATACTAATAATAATAATAATAATAATAAGAGCCATAAAAAAATAACAATAAACATACGTACTTTGAGTTTACGTTGACAATAGATTTCAACAGCACGGATTTGATCACGAAACCAGCATAAATTAGTGATCGAAGTGTCCACACAAATCATAGTAAGCTCACCCTCCATCGATAACCTGACAACAAAGATTAGTAACTAGAATAACCAAATCAATTAATCAAGCAACAGTTAATAAATTCGACAAAAACTATAAATAGAGGAACAACCATTGTGTATATTTGCTTACATGCTGGTGCGGCTAACTGGAGCTTCTTCTTTAGAAGGAAGAGGACGGAGGATTGAAGAGCTTGATATGTGGTGTGAGAGAGAAAATCCATCGTCTTCAATACGAAAATAGTGGCTGTCTTCATTCTCATTATTCTCATTCATAGCATCAACCAACGCCATAAGATATTTTGCCTTAGAATCTTCTTTGCCCTTGAACCGGGACCAAAATCAAGAACATCAAGAACCACACGTCCCTTTTTTAAGGAGAGGGGAATAGGTTCTGGCAATTGACCCGTAGTGGAATGTAAAGGACTGAAAGCATAATAATAACTAGATTAAACATACATACAAAGTGAGTAGTTAAAAGAAGATATAGATACATACCCTCCAGAAAACACAACAATCCTTTTTTTCATATCTGTCTGACCAAACCAAAGAGGACTAGAAAGCTCGAACCCTCGAAGCATGTTTTTATATTCTTGCTCCCCTGCTTTTAAAAACTTAAGACTATAGGTGACTTCTTCTATAAACTTAGTAGGACCAAGGCAACAAGATTATCAGAATGAGCCTGCATGCAGTTAATAAACATTGATGTGTTATAATAAGGGCTATAATAATAATAATAATAATAATAATAATATTAATAATAATAGATGTACTTACTTTGAGTTTACGTTCACAATAGATTTGAACAGCATGGATTTGATCATAAGACCAACATAAACTGATGATCGAAGTATCCACACAGATCATTGTAACCTCACCCTCCATCAATAACCTAACAACAAATATTAGTAACTAGAATAACCAAATCAAGCAATAGTTATCCTAGCCCTATAATACCACAAACGAGCATTCCCGTGCAAAATCAATTAAAACAAACAACCAAAATTCTCAAGACTCTATCTATGTTCTTGAACAAAACCCTAGGCTTTCGGAATAATATAGTTTAAAAGAACTTGGTCGATTGTTCTATAAAGCTTTCCGGTCAAAACCCCCTTATCAATTCGTAACAATAAGCAACAAGCCTCAAAAAACCAAGGCCACGGGCCAGACTCCGTAAGCCTTAGACGAGGGATTTATCCTTCCTCTAAGCCACATTTAAGTCCTTATCTTTAAAGTTTAACGATTGTTAATTAACTTTCGTTAAGTAACTAATTAATTAACGACCATAAATGGTTTTTTCGTGAAATAATAATTAATATAATACTTTAATACTATATTAATTAACGACGTAATTTTCTAACATACATTATATGTGACTAACAGGGTACCCGCGCGTTGCGGCGGCGGGTATCCTGAATTAAAATTTTCGGTAAATCATTTATTTTAGTTTATTATGTTCTTTTTGACAATGATTTTACGGGGATCAAGAATTTTGTTTAACCCGTGCCCGTTCGGGCTCGAACCCGTTTGGCCCGTTCCCGTTCGACCTCGACTCCGTTTGGCCAGTGCCCGTTCGGGCTTGAATATTTGTATAATGTGTTTTATTATTGTATTAGTGACATTTAATGCAGGAATTTTGTTTAAGTTGGTTGTACAATATGCTTGATAATTTGTATTTCTTGTGTAAGAGGTGTTTTAATAACTACATTAATTGTATTTATAAACCAGCTAATTAATTGAATACATTAAATATTTTGACCACATTAATAGTGTTTTGTATTTTGTACATTAAGCTTTAAGACTTGTAAGTCTTAAAATTAAGATTGATGAGAAAGATCATTAATAGTGCATTGTGTATTGTACAATATGCTTTGTATTTTGTATGTCTTAATTTTAAGACTATGAGAAGAGAAATTCATTCCTTTATTATAAGCAGTATAGATATAGATATGCACATATCCTAACAAAACAAACATTTGGTCATGGTTGAGTTTTTCTACACTTATAAATGTCATACTTCAAGTCCCACCAACTAGGGGTGTCATTCGGGTCGGTTTGGTCGGGTTCGGGTCAATTCGGGTCGGGTCAAAGTCGGGTCAATGCTAAAAATAATTTACCCGAACCCGACCCTATTTGAACTCGGGTTAGTCGGGTTCGGGTCAATTCGGGTCGGGTCAACTCGGGTTCGGGTCAACCCGAATATAAGTTAAATAGTGACAAAATTGCCTATTTGTTCTAATTTATATAGAAAACTTCTAAAATAAATATATAAACAAATTTAAAAAAATCCTTATTCGGGTCAAACGGGTTGACCCGAACCCGACTTAATAAAAAAAACTCAACCCGATACCCGACCCTATTTAATATTCGGTTACTTCGGGTTGACGAATAACCAATTCAATTCTAACTTGAGTAACCGACCGAATATCTTGGTCGGGTTCGGGTTAGTCGGGTCGGGGGTCGGGTCAGGATATTTGACACCCCTACCACCAACCAAACATTTTCATAAACCGTACAATTATTCACTTAAATTCCCTTTAACCACAATCACAAAGTAAATTAGGGCCCGTTTGGTTTGTAGACGGGTTTATGATTTGGATTTGTATTTAGATTTGTATTTGGGTTTGAATTAAAGATGTGTTTGTTTTGTTAGTAGGTTTGGGATATGATAAAAATATAATGCATTATGGACCCACATTAAAACAATATAAAAATAATAAAAAGGAAGATATTGACTAGAATGTACTCACTTTTGGTACCAAATTCAGAAAAGCAAAAATATTGTCAGCAAACCATGGAGTGAGGCTAGGATTTATATACTACCGGATATAAAGGCATCATAGCCAATTTCAAACCCCACCCCTAAATACCAAACGATTATAATTGCTTTGATGGTATTCCTTCAAGTGTAAACCCTTCTACCAAACACACCCTTAATACCATTTTTAAAGCCTTTCAACTACTCGTTCAACTTACCATTAATCTAGGCTATTCACTTGCATGAAAGTTTATTCGTACTCTTTAGTGGTTTTTAAAAACACAAAACACCATATAAAAGTGTACAAGCATTGACTATCTATATTCAAGTTTAACATTTTTTTACATGTCTTGATTGACTTAAATGTTTTGTTTGTTATGTTTAATTAGAGTGTAACATAAGTTTTATTAGTTGTAATACTTAATATTTTATTTATGGATTGTCTTAGTGCATTAAATAAAGGAAATGTCCACCATCCATTATATGCAACTAGCAGGGTACCTGCGCATTGTATGTGACAACCGGTGATTTTTTAGAATTATGATTTACTATTTTACCCTTTATTTTGACTTTTGACTTTTTCTTGTTACATAAAAATAAGTTCTTGTGTGACAGGTTGTCAACTGGCAACTTCTAAACTAATAATTTATTATACTTTTGAATTATTTCTTTCGAACGTCTCTTGTCACATTTAACTATTTATCGGGAAGTTATCCCGCATACAACGGAAAACGTCACACAACACGTACTGACACGAGTCTAATTAAAGTTTACCCAAAACTAATGCATTATACTTTAATAAATTTAATTTTATAAGTTATTACATTTTAGTTTAAAAAGTTTGCATAAAACGCGTAACCTCACATTACGTTTACATTTTACAGACAAAATATACCCGCAACACCCGAAAATATTCAAAACAAAATTCATCCATCTCTTTTATTGGTCCCCAACCGTCCCCGTAGCCCCACGGCTACCCAAAAGTTGTGGATCATGAATTTGGACAATATAAATTCTTGGCTTATTACTAACACACACTACACATTCTTACAAATCAAATACAAGTGTCTCTCATTTTTTTCTTGCCTTCTCTCTCTCGTTCGGTATACAAACACACATAAACATTTCCATTTTCTTGTTTTGATTGAAGATTTGTGTTAAGAAGATTATTGGGTATATTGTGATAGTTAGTTTAGGTATTTAAACAACATTTGGTTTATTGTTTGGTTCTAATTAATCACCTCCTAATCACCTTATTTTGTAAGTAAACTTTCTTAATCATTTCTTGTAATTTTGTAATCCTTGTTATGCATAGACACTAGAACTAGACTTTGTTTTGTAAAAATGTATAACAAAAGTTGTAAAAAGTATAAAAACATGTACATATACTCGACTTATGCATAAAATAAGAACAAGAAAAGTATCATTATGTTTGTATGGTTATTTTTGGTAAAATAAAAAGTGTAAAAAGGTTTTGTGGTTTTGCTATATTAACTTATTCGGCTTATAAATAAGCACTATTTGGGCTTATTGCTTTTCGGACCAAAAAGGATACAAAGGGGGTTGCTTATTTTGAGCATTCATCTATTTGGCTTATTTTTCATGTGGTTATTTTTGGCTTGTTTTGATATTCGAAATAGCTTATTTGCTTATTTGGCTTAATATGTGCTTATTTCGGCTTATTGGGCTATTCGGCCCAAAATGAGGAATAAGCCGTGGCTTATTTTGAAACTTAGTAATATTCGACTTAAAATTTGATTGGCTTATTGTCGGCTTATTTTGTAAACTTGAAATGGCTTTTTCGTTTATTAGCTTATTTTGTGCTTATTGAGCTTAAAAAGTGCTTATTTTGCCCATAAGGGTTAAAAGTTATTGCTTATTTGTAAAACATGGGATTTTGGCTTATTATATAAGCACCCATAATCGGCCCATTTTTAAACAAACTTTTTGGCTTATTTAGAGCTTATTTGTTTCAGTTTTTTAAAGCTTATTTATTTTGACTTATTTTTAGACCTATTAGTTTCGGCTTGTTTTGGTTTATCATGTTTCGGTTTATTTTATTGTGGCTTATTTTGTATTCGGCTTATATATTGTTTTGGTTGGACTAAGTAATTGACTTAAAACTAGACTAGCTATTAGGCAAACTAATAGACTCATTATTGGATTAAATATAAGGACTAAATTATGGATTTCATGTATGGGGCTTTTAACGAACTAATCGGCCCAACAAGTAATTGGCTAAATATTGAATATAATTAACCGACGTATTGAACTACTAAACTATTTGACTTATTAAAAGATTTATACGGACTAAAAGGGTGCAAATACGAGACTTGACAAACGTAAGTGTAAATGATTTAAGATAGTCGTTTTTGCAAAATATTGGTTGTTGAAATATTGGTTGGAAAATAGTTGTTTTTGTAAAAGACATATAACTTGGGAAAATAAGTATAAACAATAGGGTCATGCATAATTAAATCAATTACCTAAATAAACACATCCAACAATCGATTACAAAAACAGCACTATAAAAGGGACTTACAAAAATCGACACATCGAACAAAACCATTTCCTCGCCCCTCTATTTTGCTCGTCATTTTAAAAACAAGACAAGTATTCTAGCTACATGACAAGGAACACAGCGAGCAAGTGCTTGCTCGCCCTCCATTAGCTTGCCGTGTAACCTTCCACTCATTTCAGTGTATATGTTATTTTTTAGTAGAGTGAATATAGATAACAAAGACACATGGGGTTGTCAAATTATGTTTGACTGCAAATTTGCTTAGTTTTCTCTATGACATGACAAACCACATTTACATTTATAGTTAGCTACACACACAACACACATTTTTTTATTGAAAGTGTATACACAGTGCATGAAAAGTAGTAGGATTATATTTGGACGAGCAAAGTTAGCCAGAAAGGAAATGTTCGCCGGCGAGCAAAGTTAGGCGAGCAAACCTATATTGCTCGCTTTGTCGATTTCTATAACACAATTTTCGATAGGCCATTTTGGTAATTGATCTATATAATGGGCATTTAAAAAATTGACACTGCAGAATTTTTATTAAAGTTCTACATTTGTAAATGTTTTGTAAACTTACATTTTTTAAACTTGACAAAAGGACAAAATTATAATACTTTATAATTAATAACCTAGTTATTTTACTTAAATTTGACAAAATGCCAAAAACTACATACTTTTATAAATTATATAAGTTATTATTCTTAAACCCGATAAAAAGACGAAAAATAGATAATAAAATATTATTATTTTCCAAACCCGACAAAAAGATGAAAACTATGAATATTACTTATCACTAGTTGAATACTATTTTTACACAACGTAACGATGAAATAACAAATAAACTTTAATATAATAAATAAATATAATATAATCTCGACTAAAGGACGAAATACTCTTATAATTTTTCTAAATTATATATTGACTAATATTTGGATGCAAACAATAAAAACGAGAAAACTTTTGTAATCTAACCTTAAACTTAGCTAACATGGGAAAGTCGGGTAAAGCGCCGAAACTTATTTAATTACTTTACATATACTAGGTATAATACCCGTGCACGCACGGGGTTTTGACATAAGTTTTTTTAGTATGTATTACTAAAACATATAGTACCATGTCAATTTTTAAAATATAAGCAAATAATTCAGTAGTGCAGACATTGAAAAAAACATAACTTAGTATATAAATTTACATGCAAAACAAATTGTTATATAATTGGAAGGTATAATAATAAACAATGTCGTCAAAATAAGATGTTCAGACACTTTAGTATTCTACACCCAACGTTTTTACCCATTAACCCAACACAGATGTAATCATAATGCTAATTTTGTATGGATATAATCTTTACCATCATTCGAACTTTTACATAAAAAAAGTCTCCAAAATGAAGATTGCAAACGACTCTAGTCAAGTATTGTGCAAGCAACTTCTGCATCGTCAGTTCGTCACATAAAAAATGGTGAATAAAAAGCTAACCTAAAGCGCCTCATATGAAAAGAAAATTGACCTGCATAACTTTATTGTTGGAAAGTTTGTCAAATTTTTGCTTGAACCATTATTAGATTAGAATCTGAAAAGTAAAGTCTACCTTAAGATCATGAGCACCAAAATGATATTAAATTTTAGAATAATTGCTTTATCCAATCGTGCATAAACAACATTCACTTTTAGAATAGTTGTTTTATCCAAACATCGTGCATAAACAACATCGCCCACATGTGCTACTGTTGGTTTTATGGACAAAATATTAATAGACGTGTGTTAGGATCGAACTCGAGACCACGGGATTGCACACTTTACGTATGAGAATTAAAGTTAATAAATAAATGTTAAATGTTATATTTATTTATTAATTAAACGAAATAACATAACGGACGTTAAGTAATTAGTTGTAATGGACTAACGGGCGTTAAATGTATTTGGAAAAGGACTAGATTGCAAAGTTTGGGAAGTTTCCGGAATCCCTTGGGATGCCCACCAACGATCGGCTAAGGAGAAAAGGAAACAAAGCCAAACTTGTTCACCAAGTTAGTTGGGTATATATACAAGGCTTAGGGTCTTGATTTTGCATCTCTTGTACTCATAAGCTAAAACCTAAAAGTGTTTGTATGTGTTTTGCTTGAAACCGATCGCACAACCCTTATGGTTGTCGATCATCATCTTTTCCAAAACATAATTATTTTGTTTAATTAAAACTAGCATTACTTTAATTTGTTATAGTACGTGTGTACAAGAACGTGGTACAATCATACTTTTGATTGTATCTTGGATTGAATTACAAAAAGGTAAGGGGTAATTCACATAATCCTATAAACCCTAATTAGGTTTCATCCAACTGCTAGTTTTGTGGATTTGATTCTTGTTCGGCTAGAATCAAGAAAAGGAACGCATATTCTTTTATGTTAATTAATTGTTCATTAATAAATCCTGTACGCTTCCGCTTGATTACTTTGATGTTTTGTGGTTATTTATTTGAATGTCATGTTATATAATTCCAACAGTGGCATCACGAGTCATTGGTTTTAATGAGTAATTAATTACTAAATACGTGAAAAACGGATATTGTATTGTGTTTGATATGATTTATTATAGGGTTTTGGTTATGATTATATAAACCCTAATTTTAGTGTTAGGGCTTTTGCCCTAAATTTGGTTTTAAAAATCTATTATGGATAGAAATTTTTTTTATGGGTGGAAACCCTAAAATTTTTTAATCGATTTCCTTAAATTTTTTTTAGGGTTTATATTAATTGTTATGTTATCTATATCGAAACCAAGATTTAATATATTTGTTACGTGATAAATTCATGAATAAAGTGTTATGTGACATGGAATTGTATGCGATCTTGTGACAACGTGAATAATTGTTATGTTATATCCATGATGATACATGCATGTTCGTAATGGATGGTTGCTTGAATTTTTAATTGTTAAGATTGGTTATGCGAAAATTAATTGTTAAGTTTTATACACATGTATATTTATGATAAATCTTGAATTGGGGATAACTCCAATTATATACATTAATGAATCAATTATGTGCAATTTGGTATATCATTAATTATGGGTTTACGCAATCGATTCGTCGATGTATGTGGCTCACTTTCAATTGAGAGAGTGAAAGCCCTAATTAATATATACGTTAATTTAACCTAGACATTGATTATTAATAGGGTTTTATCGAATAAGTTGCATGTGGCTACTTGTTTACACGTATAAATTGTTTATTATGTGCATTGTTTTTAGTAGTTTATTTTTTATTTGTTACTTGTTTGTTTATTATGTTAGACAATTTTAAGCAAAGGGTAATTTTGAATAGAAAAATAATACGGACTAAACAATGGTGAAATTTGATTAGTTTTGGAAGAGTTAAGTTTTCAATAGTTTAATTGATTGGTGACTTTGGTACAAATGGTCGAACGCCCACCCATTAGAATGAACTATAAAGGGGTTAATAAAGAAGTGCACACAGTCACACTGAAAGGATGTCTAAGGTTATGCTTTTGCACTTACCTGGTCCTCTGCCCTCTGTAAGTTCGAATGGAGCTACTTAGTAAGCCATAAAATGTGCAAACTCATCTTAAGGGTGAATTAGTTTTAATTCCATGCACCACTTCGGTGGTAATTACCCGAAACACTAAGTGTTTACACTTATGCAAAAGTACGGTATAATGGATGATAATTAATGCTAAATTCCTTGATTGGTGAACCCAATACCTCAATCAAAACTTTGATAATTTGATCTTTATGAATTGGTAATAAAAAGTTTTTTATTAAAATTATGCTACAAGATGAATGCATGACATCTTTGTACATATTTGATTTGACCACATAAAATCAAAACTAGTACCCTTTTAAATTAAGTTATATGCTATCTAATTAAAAAGGAACACTTGAAGTTGCAATTTACGTCATGACAGTACTTGGCGAGATTGTGATGGAAAGGTAAATCTCTATGTAAAGTCAGACCTTACATGGACATATTTGCAGTTCTTTAAGTTAGACACTTAAGTTGAGTAGGAAGTGAGACCGGGACTCAAGGCATAAGATGGGATGAAACATGTTTATATTTGCAATAGCGTTGGAAAATATAAATCCCATAATGATCTAGGAATTGGAAATTGTTTGCCAATTATTGTTCGACAGTTTACCCTATTATGTGCTTTCGTTACTAGCAGATCAACTGATGTAATGGAACTATGATAATTTGGATCCTAGTTTTTGAGAAAATTCTATGGTTATATGAATATTACCTTGGGTATTTTATTTTCTTGAAAAGTTTAATTATCGAAAATACTAAAATTGAATTTTGCTAATTCTTTAAATGTATTAATGCAACATTAAACCGTAAACGTAGGTTATTCCTGTATTGGTAAAAGGGTTTTGGTAGAGTCAACTTTGCTAAAAGAATAAATCTAGTCCTCTTTTCATAAGAAAGAGTGAGATTCAATCATATTCCTTTTCATGAATGAAGAAAGGTATGATAGGACAATTAGAATTGTCTAAATTCTAAATACATAACTCGTAAGCAAATTTTAATAGTTAAGAAAATTGCATATTTTTCGAGTTATTAAATTAGAAGCTAGACTAATTACTGTATAATTGGTAAAAGACAAACTAGCATATTGTATCTAGTTGTTTTGTTTTGACCATTTAAAAGTACTACTTACAATTGTTGGAATAGTAGAACTATTAAGAAAGAAATTGCATGCCCAATTTTTCAAGTTAATAGCATTGATGCATAGTTCATCATCTACATAGTAGAATACATTCTTTAAAGTACATAAGTAATTGTTATGTATGGACTTTCTCAAAGGTGTAGGGAAGTAAATAGAACGCTATTTTCTTTCACTGGTTAATGCAACGCTTACAATGTTGTCAAATCCAGTGGGAGTATTGTTCTTATTACTGAATAAGGAATTAATGTAATGATCTCTAATTCAGTGGGAGTTACAAGCCTTGTCATCATGGTAGTAACCCATATTATCTCTAGAGTGTCTTAAGATAATTACTTTCCATTGGTAGACACTTATGTTTTCAAGGATAGTCATGTACGTTTCCTTATTAGACAATGAAGTGGTTCTACATCTACTAGTTATGCTAATATCAATGATACAATCATATTAGTCACATAAACAAACATATGTCGTGTTGTTTATCTGCTACATGATGTTGTTCCATGCACAAGTGGGAGAAATCTATATTGTGTGCAAGGTACAACAAGGATTCTCTTGACTGCAAGGTAAGAGACTAACATTCTAATATAACTTGTACATATCTAATTTAAGAAACACTTGGTGTTACAATTTACATCATGTGAGAACTTGGCGAGATTGCAACAACAAAGTAAATCTCTATGTGAAGTCAGACCTTGCATGGACATATTTGCAGTTTCTAAATTAGACAAGTATTTAGAACATGTGTCAAAATGATATATAAGACTACTTCAAATTAAATATTTATGAATTATTAGAATGACATAAAATTAAATGAAGTAATCTAATCCTACTTCAATTTGTTTATTTATGCATTTTGGAATGACATAAATGAAAAATAATGTAGTCCTACATTATTGTGAAGTAAATAAATTAACTTGAAATTACTATTGAAACCAAAAGTTGTGTTCATAATTACTTTAGTTAAACATGTTTATGATTCATTGTAAAGACATAAACATAAAGTCTTTTAAGACTTATAATAAAGTAAGATGTTAACTTGTTATGTTTTTTAATTAAGACATATACAACAAGTCATTGAGTTGATCAATGATTTACAACATATAATGGGATTATAACTGTTTATGTTTTCTTGATGAGACATGGATATGAAGTGACTGTGTTAATAAGTACTTGTGTTATAAAGAATGCAATTGGCTTTAAAAGTCTATTATACCATTAAGTTGACTTAGTTGGTAAATAGGTAAGCCAAAAGGAATATGTTTATCTTATATATTGTTAGATTGTCTTACAATATTAATTCTAATGAATACCACAAGTTGATGGTATGTTCAGTTAGGAGAATCAAAGTATATTTGATTTGTTTGATTCAAGATAACCATAACTTCTTTTTTAAAAAGTAACAAGGTTAGAAATTAAGTATGGATTGAATATACTCAATATGACTCCAACCTAGAAGATTAATAAAACACCATTTTATTATGGAATGTGATGAATCACATTAAGTTTTAAAATTGAAGATTCTAAATTTGTTAAACTATTTATGAATAGGTTATTAACAAAGTAAAGTCATGAATTATCAATGTGTATTTGTAATGTCCCAAAAAGAGAACAATGTAGTTTTGCTCTAACTGCTAAGTATATATAGATAGTCTATATATTACAAAAAGCAAGTGGGAGTTTTTCTGAAAGATAAAATTACAAGATACATAATCTTCTAAAACACACTAGTATATATCATGATGAGGTTAGACATGAAAATGATAGACCTCAAGATGATGGAATTTTCATTCATAGATCTGCAAGGATATCTCAGATATTTGATTTATATGCTGAGAAGAAATATGAGTTACAGGATTATAGTAAACCTATTAATCATTATGATGGATTACCAAATATTGAATTGGGTAAATTACTCATACTATGAATGTTAAAGATGCTGTCTATAAAGATAATCAATTTTGGAAATTTGGTTTATCTTAATAGTTAGACTAGAGAATGGAAATGAGTTTCTTCAAAGAGATGAAAAACCCTAGTAGTTTGAATTTCTATGTAGAAATCATATGGAAAATATTGTACACTTATTTAATGCATGTTTATGACAAGATTATTAATCATACTTAAGCAATTAATTGTGATTGAATATTCTTTTCTAGACACATTAAATATATAAAGATGATAATTGTTATACTTGTTTTCATTAATATGAAATATGACAATGGAATATCAAAACTCTTTCTTGAGAAATTACTTGAGCGAGGACGGTAAGTAATTGAAAGGTTTTTTGAATTCATATAATCTTTAGAAGTGTACGAAGTGCAATAATTCATGAATGGATAAATGCATGCATCTATGAAATTATTCTTATGTTTAATTATTAAATCCTAGTTTCGATTTATAATTGAACTAAGATAAATTTTAAGTATTCCTAAAAGCTAGTGGGAGTATTATGTTAAGGTTTTTAAATCTTATATGTTGTATAACATATAAGAAGTAACATTCCTTGTAAGCTAAATGTTAAGTCTTAGATTGGAATGAAACTTCACTTGTAAGATTTAAGAATTAAAACATATAACCTTGGAATATATGTTTATTATTAATAAACATATGCAGTAAAATAAATGATTATAATAAAACATGATATAAAAATCTTTTGACAAGATAGAACATGAATGAAATCTAAGTTTGACCGGTAGATTCATCATGAACATCATGTTGTGTATTAAAATTGTTGTATCATTCTTGAATAAGAAGTGATTTGACAACATTGATATCTAACTAAAAGTTATTAGATAACTTGTGTAATGAATATTCTAAAAGAATTACATCCTCAGCCTGGAATTGCTCCTAGATTCTATGGATGAACAATATGTCAATTGTTGTGCAAATTGTCATCAGCTTTAAACTTGAAAGTTTGGAAAGCATCAAACATTACACAATAAGATATTAAAGTTTACGGAGTTTTAATGAGCACATTGTTGTTTGTATACAATGATGCTGGTTTAATTGAGATGACACTCAATACTAGTCATGGTAGGATTTCATCATTGATAATGGCCATGTGAACTTGTTGTGCTACTAAGAGCACAGTTGCATTATACATTAAAAGAATAAGAATACTTTAAACTTTAAAATGTTTGAAAATTTAAATTGTCATAAATTGGTGATAGAGGATGTCACACATTTTATGAATTATTATGTGGATTATTGAATGCACACATACAAAGGACTTCATTAATTGAATTCTTGAAATAAGTATTCTCAAAATTATGATAGATCAAGTTGGTTAATTTATGCCTTGTCAACAAGTATGATTATCATTACTTGAGGCATAATTCATCAACAGGAATTTTCATGCACTGATCTATTTGGTATTTGGATAAGGGATGTTAAACAATTGTTATAATAAATCAAGTACTTGGTATGTTTGATTTTATAATATATTGTATCCTATATTTGCATGTTTAATCCGTGAATAAATTTATTTATTCTAAATCGTCCGTTGTCAATTAATGATATGCGAGTATCATTAAACTAAGACAAATCTGAGAGATATGGTAGAATATACTTGAAAGTATATTGATGAGAATGCATACCAATTTCAGATGATATTCAATGAATTGAATATAGGACTTATCCCAACTACATAATTTACTTTATGTATATTATTGTTAAGTAAATTATGAATAGTTATCCTCGACTTGAGATATCGATAAGTGTCATGAATGTAGTGCACTTCGTGGAACAACTTAACGCTATCGTGGCGTAGTCATAAGGGTTGTTTCCTGAAGTGTTGCAAAGTTTATGGGTTATTCTTGTAGTCAAGATAGAATTTGTTCCTTCAAATTTATTTGGAGTTTAATATCGCTGGGCCTCGTAGGGTTGACAAGATGTTTGCATGGCCATGCCCAAAATCTCCCCTAAATATGTTTAGAAGATTTGGTAATCTTGCTCAATCACTAATAACGAAACGACAGAATAGTTGAATAACGAATGACTTAATTTCATATCTTTATTTAACATGGTATTAGAAACAAAAGGATAATAATAATGAGAAATCATTAAAAGGTTTTCCAGGAGCCTTGCTCGAGTTGTACTAGAGGCATCGAAGTGTTGCTAGACGCTAACCGATGTGATCACTCTATTAAGATATGTCCAAGTGGGAGCTGTTGGTTTTATGGACAAAATATTAATAGACGTGTGTTAGGATCGAACTCGAGACCACGGGATTGCACACTTTACGTATGAGAATTAAAGTTAATAAATAAATGTTAAATGTTATATTTATTTATTAATTAAACGAAATAACATAACGGACGTTAAGTAATTAGTTGTAATGGACTAACGGGCGTTAAATGTATTTGGAAAATGACTAGATTGCAAAGTTTGGGAAGTTTCCGGAATCCCTTGGGGATGCCCACCAACGATCGGCTAAGGAGAAAAGGAAACAAAGCCAAACTTGTTCACCAAGTTAGTTGGGTATGTATACAAGACTTAGGGTCTTGATTTTGCATCTCTTGTACTCATAAGCTAAAAACCTAAAAGTGTTTGTATGTGTTTTTGCTTGAAACCGATCGTACAACCCTTATGGTTGTCGATCATCATCTTTTCCAAAACATAATTATTTTGTTTAATTAAAACTAGCATTACTTTAATTTGTTATAGTACGTGTGTACAAGAACGTGGTACAATCATACTTTTGATTGTATCTTGGATTGAATTACAAAAAGGTAAGGGGTAATTCACATAATCCTATAAACCCTAATTAGGGTTCATCGAATTACTAGTTTTGTGGATTTGATTCTTGTTCGGCTAGAATCAAAAAAAGGTACGCATATTCTTTTATGTTAATTAATTGTTCATTAATAAATCCTATACGCTTCCGCTTGATTACTTTGATGTTTTGTGGTTATTTATTTGAATGTCATGTTATATAATTCCAACAGATACCACATTAGATGAAAATTTGCATCTTAATATAATCCCAAAATGTCGTTACAATGCCAATAAATATTTAGTCACAATAAAATTATCAAATTGTTCATCGTCTGATGATATAACGTCTGATGATATAATCTTTGGCAACGGTTACAGGATAATGCGTTGACTTTGTTAGTCGTCTCCTTTTAGTTGTAGGTAGTACAAACTATTAAGCATGTATATGATAATGAAATCAACGACTACATAATAAAGAACATGACTTCTTTAATGTGAACATAAATTTATCAACCGACATCTTGTTATTAGTACTTATAATGAACATTAAAAAAATTTAAAAAAATAAAATAAACATCAAGTTACAATGCCATAATGACTTCCAAATGGCCAAAATGGCTACAACAAACTGAGGTCAAGCATTTTCCCTTGTAGCCCTCTCAAGTTGCTTACCTTGTACCAATTCAAGGACTGGTTTTTAGTTCACTCTGAAATGGATGTTCAGGTCGTATTTTTTCAAAACATATGCCCTCTCAAGTTGCTTTCCTTCCGACTAAGGTGATTGCGTTCTATCCCAATCTGCAAAAAAACATAAAGAAATAAACCGTCAACAACTGGTGAGAAGATAAAGTAACATTGTTTTTTGTAATATTTAAGATTTAAGAATACACCTTACGCGGCTTATGGTCCATTTGAAGCCCTCTCTCTTTTGGGAGATTTTTTTTTACCCATTTTAGATAAAAAGTGCCCAAACTGACAGTGGGTCTAAAGTGCTATTTCTAATGAAGATTAACCTGTATTTAGATTTATTTTCCTTCAACCGATGAATAATATATAAAGCAAATGTGATTGGGAATCAGGGATATGCCAGGGAAACATAACATCACAATAATGAACCGTACATATTTTATTACATGCAAGATGGCATGTATGCTATCAGTTGTTTAGCTTCATATTCAGGGCATCCTTACTACTTGATACATTTTAGTTTCACCACCATTAATTTAGTGTTTCTATTTGTCATAATCTTACCGTATGATCAAGCTCTCAATCCATATTAGTGTTCATCAAGAGTATCCTTATAACCCCATGCCCACCCCAAAAGTCTCGGTTTTCACCTGTGAAATAACGTTTATCCTACTTTAATACCTCGTATGGACATAGAAAATGTTTGTTTTATTTTATAAACCTAAGTACCAACATATTTTTCTTTCATAACATAATAGTCAACACATGCATAGACTCGAATTTCAGAGTTGAGATGACACATCAACAAAAGATAAATTCATATGTAGCTTTCATTAATAATATATAGTTTAATGATGAATTAAAAAAAGAAGACATACCTCTTGGCACGACCTTGAATATGTTGGGGATGCAGGCACAGTCGAGGCGTGTACACACAAAGCATTTGATATCAAACCGGGAAAAGATGCAGAAAAAACATTTTTGTTAATCAATGTTAAAGAAAACAAAAGTGGAAGTACTGATGAATTAAATATACACTAACTATTGATGTTGTGATAACCCACTTATACACTTACAATTATAGATTAATGTTAAACAAAACTCTTACACTTATACACTTATAGATCATGTGAATCAGAACATTGGTACTTGCCAATTTTTGTTGTTAGAGTAAGGGGAATAAAAAACACCAAGGAACAAATAATTATTCTCATCGAAACAATACTTTTTATCATCAAACACATAAGATAGCATATTACGTCTCAAAGTAGCTATCATAATCAAACTAAACATTGCATCTATTGCATATGCTTTATAATAAACAAGAGAAAAACAAACCTTTTGGATTCTCCAAGTTAGGTACTTATGTTGTGACTTACAATTCAAGCTGGTTTGGGGAGCGTCGGTCGTCTCTTTTGCATGATTTGTCAAATGAGCCAAGACTGGCAATTTATTCCAAGAAAATAAAATTGAAAAAGTGGTTACTGAAAAAAGGACAAACATACACAAGCACACACTTGGAATAACGTATAGCAGTCTTTGAATGCAAATCACAATATATTTGCTTTCATGCCTCGAAGAAGACAGGGATCATTTGAATACTGGTGAGAGGAATTTTAATGACTCGCCCTCCCTAAAGCTTTATTCAATCTGTGGTTAGGTCAACACACCAACGAACTTAAACATCCATTTTGTTGTATACTATATAATAATCTCAAAGAAGATAAAAGTTAACAAATCTATATGTACTCAAGGGCAAAAGGAATAAAGCTTTTATAATACTTCTCCTTGTAATGTGTTTCATTCATGACGTCATAGTGATTACGGTCCTTGTAACGGGTCAATCAATTAAGTCACTCGCAAATAACTCAATAATCAATAAGTTATGTAGAAACAATATAACTCAATTCATGTAAACAGCCGTAACCCCCAAATCCTATATTTTGATGGCCAATCAAGTTCCGACTGTCACTCTTTAGGCCCTTCAATCCTTATGAACACAAATACTTAAGTATAATAATAAGTATATGCCTACAACTATGAATTCATATTTTGCATTTAAGATCACTTATTCCCTTAGGCGCCAATGACTGGAGGTGGCAAGTTCACACATTGTGTATCCGTGATTGTTAAATTAGATAAATTGGGTTCAAAGGTAAACAAATCAAATGAGTTAAATTTTCCCAAAGCATATTTGTAGTGCACACTCTCCTAAATCATTTAAACTGAAGCAATGACATTATCTTGTACATCTCGAAGAGCTCGAAGTTTGAAGAAACAACTTTCATGTGTTTTGACTACATATTAGTAGTACCAGACTCTTATATGTAAATCTTGTAGTAACTATTTCCCAAACAAAATAATTAAATCAAAATTAAGATTATTCATAACTAAAGGAATCCAAATAACATCGCAAAAACTAACTTGATTAATCTTAAGTATCTGAAACAAAACTCTCAAATCAGCAATTCTTGTTATTGAATACATGGAGTTAAATCCAGTTGCAACTTTTTCCAATTAAATATCTATAACAAAATTTAAAAAAACTTTCAAACTCAAATCAAAACCTCAAAACAAAGAAATCCAACAGGAAAATACAAAGATTTTGAAGAATACCCTCTGTATGGGAGATGATGTTTGCAGCTGTTATAAGAGAAACACCCAACTATACTTGCAAGCATATTTGGTGTGCATCCATAGCTATAGAGCCTTCTCGAGCAGCCCACTGATGCTGCCCATGTTGTTGTTGTAACATACCTTGATATATTTTATTTTTAAAGCTTAAAACACAGTACATACTATTTGAGTCAAGTTGTGCGGGTCCATTGTCCAGTTAACATGTATCATTCTAAATTATGGTAAAATAAATGTGGATGAAATTTGTGTTAATACAAATAAGCCGTAAAAATGTTTATTTATATTTTACGATCTTCTAATGTTTTGTCGATAACAAACGTAAAATCATTTTAACGAAACAAATAGAATACGTAATAGTTTGAGTTAATAGTTTCCTAACACATTTACGTTTTCACATAAAACACTAAAACAAGTACAAGTGATTTTATGATTTAGATACATATGTACAACAACTAGTGTTTACATATTGGGTTAACATATGCTTAAACTAAGTATACCAAAATGGGTAAAAACAAGTATATACTAAATGGGTAAAAACAAGTATATACTAAATGGGTAAAAAACTAGCAAATGGTATTGACCCATAACCCATGGTTTTATATATACCACTTAACCAAGTTCATTGTATCTAGAAAGAAAACCATGGATCAACCCATAACCCATGACCCATGACCCATAACCAAAAATACCCATGGGCAAAGAGAAGCGTTCCACGGATCTCAGGCTTTGTGCTAGCCGGATCCCAAGTGGAACGGATCCGTGGGATCCGAGGAACAGTAGAGAATTTTCTCTATAAATAGAGAGCCATTTCTTTATTTCTATTGAGCACTTCACACACATATTTCCCCAAGTATAATAACCCTCTAACCTCAGATCCAAGTGATCTATGTAGATTGTCTTTTGTTTTTTGTGTGATCTTCTAGGTTCCTCTTAAAGGCGAGATCATCACTTCTTGAAGACGTGGAAGCTCAAGTCCATGAGTTGTCATGCTTCGTCATCATCAAGACAACTAAGGTTCTCTTGTTGATAGTTCTTCCTTTCTCCATAGAAGTTAGGTTGAAGGCATTAGTGAAAAATGCCGAAAGTGTCAAGATGAAAGCATTAGTGAAAGGTGCTCATCATCCGTGTCAAAGCATTAGTGAAGAATGCTAAAGGTGTCAAGACGAAGGCATTAGTGAAGGGTGCCAAGCGTTGTGTCAAAGGCATTAGTGAAGGATGCCGATGAATCAAATCAAGCCACATTTGGGAAGAATGTCTAGGTTGTATAATCGATGAGGTGCATCGTTATACATATAAGTATTTATTTATTTCCAAGGATGGTGATATCCTTGATGTTGGTGTAACAAGGAATTGATCTCCTTGATATTAGGTGTTGTGTTGTGAAGGGTAGTAGTTCCTCCATATTAATGGAACTAGGTGCTTAGCCTAGTACCTAATAAAGGGTAGGCGACGTTGTGATAGGATTAGTTCTCCTTGGTGTGAAAGAACTCGGTGGTTAGCCTAGCACAGTATAAAGGGTAGGCAACGTTGTGTTAGGTGTGGTTCGCCTTGGTGTGAAAGAAATCGGTATTTAGCTTTGTACCGGAAAAAGGTTAAGCGACGTTGTGAAGGCTTCTCCGCCATAATGAGATTGGTGTAGTGCTTACGAACTCTCGAGTAGGTGACTCGGGGAGTGGAGTAGGGCAAGGAAGGTGTCCTTGTAGCCGAACCACTATAAATAACTTGTGTCGTGGGGATGTGCTTCTTACTCTTTATCTTTCATTACATGTTTATATATTTATCTATCAACGTCCAACATAAACAACCAAATAGATTGACATAAGTCGATCTAAATATTTAAAAGGAAGTTTTAAATTGGTAAAACTATTCAACCCCCCTTCTAGTTTTCCACAATTTGGATATCTAATTTTAAGCATACTTGCTAAAGTACAGAATAGTGACCGATACTTTTTCGCATGGTTGTTACCACAATCGCAATCTTCGAAAACATCCCACAGGAAAAAAGAGAATGTCTCTAGGCCTGAACAAACAGAGACAACTTACTGAGACATAATAAGTAGATTCGAAACTAAATATTTTTGAATAAATAAATGATTTCAGTTGCGGATTTGCCTTGCATGATCAATCGACATTCTACATAATTCCCGACTTCCCGTAAACATCAAAAATCGAATTTTAGAATCACAAACAGAAAACAGAATCATGAATTTAATAATTTTAAAATCGAAATTAAAAACACATTTGAAAGAAATTACCTTCCCTCAAGAGATTCAAGCTAAAAAAATAGAATCAGGGGTTCAATAAACACCCTAAATCAATGATTGTTATCTTCAATTAATTTTATTTTGCAAGCATGTGAAAAGGGAATGTTGTGGTGTATTTTCAAAAGGTAAAAAATAATATAACACAATACAAGATAATGGTTACACACATTAAGTAGATGGCCCAGCAACCTGCATATACGAAGATTGCCCATCAACAGTTTTACCATAATGTCCGCCCGTGACACCCACCCTATAAAATGCAGGCCCGAACCAACCCACATTAACCCTGTCGGGAGGTCTGACAGCAATAACTTTTAGCGTTCAGCCCTAGACCCAAGAACCTAACCTAACCAATCGTAACCAACCAACCAATATCATAACAACCCACAAATCCACAACAATGATGTTAAAAAAAAACACAAATATCATAACAACCTACAAATCCTAACCAACCAACCAACCCACCAACATTTACTTGCTTGACTTCTGATTAATAAATTACTTATCTTACAATCAAACACACACACACACACACACACTTAAAGTTAAGGTTATTGACGACATGAGTTATTGGAATTAGGGTTCTAAACTAAGAGATCGATACACCAAAACCATTTATCAAAACAATTTCTCACTCGATGGTTTTGGTGTATCGAGGGTTAGAGAAGAAGTAGAACAACACATTGAGTGAGAAATTGGGGGAAGTTTCATTATTTTATTATAATTTTCTAAGATTTATATTAATGCGGTTTTTTTTTAAATTAACATTTTAGGCACCCAAGTTTCAAAAATCACAGCCGCTTTTTTAACTTTATTATATTTTGATTTTTGACACATATAACTTTTATGGTGATTTTCTTATCATGAGTATACAAAAACGAATTTATAACTTTATTTTGGCAAATATGGAAATATATAAGCTTTTTTATATAATATTTTTTAAAAATAAAAATAATATTTAACTTAATATTACCAAATAAGGAATGAATTGATTTTTTTGAAATGCAAAATTCCCACTAAGGGTTTTGTTTTATTATATAAAAGATATATATATATATATATATATATATATATATATATATATATATATATATATATATATATATATATATATATATATATAAACTTAAAGTTGTAAAAATAATATCAAGTCTAAAAAACCACTAAAACATTTATAAATAACAATTTTAGCAATAATACACAAAAAATAATATTTTAATACAAATTAACATTTTAGCAACTAATAACTAAATGATACATGAGTTTGAATTAGTGATACATCTGATACACATTACACTAATAAATATTTCAAAACCTGATACACATTACACTCCTAATCAAAGTGTATCACCTAGGTTTCGTAAATTTTAAAAACAAATCTATCGAAACTTTAACAATTTTAATTGTAGCTAATAAAAATATTATTTTTGTTGTAAGTAGAGTGTCACTTGTCGAATTTTAGTTTGATCTCATTTTAACAACTTTAAGTTTGATCTTATTTGATCCAGATTCTATATATATATATATATATATATATATATATATATATATATATATATATATATATATATATATATATATATATATATATATATATATATATATATATATATATAAAGTTTGTTAAAATAAAAAGAATAGAGAGACATGTGGAGGTGACATGTGTCACTTTGCCACATCAACATGCCACATCACCATGCCCCCCCTCGTCGAAAAAAAAATCCCGCCAAAAAAAATTTTCTTTTTTGGGGCAAAATTTTTTTTTCCCGCCAAATTTTTTTACTGCATCACAATCATGTTTTTAGTG
>OU343225.1:85316343-85422756 GCA_910596185.1 Chrysanthemum makinoi | reverse complement strand
ATAGCAGGGTAGGCTAGCCGACGGAGCATCCGCAGGCATAGTAAAAGCATAGTCCGATGCAGCGTGGCGCTGATCTGGGTCATCGTCAATATCAAAAGAAATATCAACGGATGAGGTCGATGCGCCTGCGATGGCAAACTCAAAAGGTGAGACCATATGATAATGCAAACGACAAAGCGCGGAACTGACAAAGGAAAAGGAGGACACAAACCCCAGGTACCAGCGATCTAGAAAACCAAATTGGAAGACGTTTCCGGATTAATTCAAAAACCAATCCAATAGGTTAAGACAACAGCAAAAACAAAGACATATACAGAAGAATTAACCTTGCACGGCAGTTCCAAGGCGGGAATGAGCAGTTGAGGTCCCGACACCAGCTACATCAACAACAACAGAAAAAATAATATACACCATAAAAGACTAAAGCATGAAGATGTAAAAATAAAAGCATAGAAGCAACAACATACATACAGTTGTTTGGAGCAGCCGGAAAAGCACCATTGGCAGCCCCAGAACGGGATGCAAACCTGAACACGTACAATTGAATACAAATGTAACAAACATCGGAAAAGCATAAAAGCAAAAAATGACAAAGGAAAAGTAAGTAACCATGAAAAGACACCGGCGAAGCGTCATCCACTTTGCCCTTTCCCTTTCCTACATAATCATCCGACGCCGGCAAGTTCTGAGAACGCCTAACATAAGGGTCGGCAGAAGAAGCAGGCTCATTAATCACTATGCCACTCGACATCCTGATAGGTGTAGACCCGAAAGCATCCCAAACGTTGTGAGGAACCAAAGAATCATCCACATCCATAAAATCCCCAACCCGATGCCGTTGATGAACCACCGAACCCGAAACGGTAGTAGAAGGCGGCAAAAAAGGATCACCAACACTGAAGGTGGTCGGAATAGGCGTAACCGAGCAATCAGTAACAACAACAGCGCTACCAGCAACCGATTCATCATCCTCTAACCTATAACCACTACCAGCAAACGATTCATCATCCTCTAACCTATAACCACTACTATTTCTACGCACAACCTTAGTCTTAAATTTCATGTTGCACAGCCCACCTTAAGATAGAGAAACAGGAAACTCCTAGACACCCAAAGACAGGATATAGCAAAGAAAATAGAAGCAACCAAAAGAACAACAGAAAGACACATCTGAAATAAAAGAAAGAAGAAAACCTAATAAGTTAAGCATGAATTACCTACCTTGAAGGAAAGCAAATGATAAAAGCGATAAACCAGAGATAAAGATCGTCAGTGGTAACTGGAAAAGAGCAAACGTAGTATGAAGACATGTATGCGACAGAAAAGACACGTATATGAAAGTCGGTATGAAGGTAGCCGACTATGCAACGGTTTAGAAACAAGCCATAGGAACAGAAGAACGGGGTGAACAAGAAAGACCCAAAAAAAAAGCCCATAGACGCAAGAGCCCTAAACGACGGTACTTGCCGCCGTTTCGTGTCCACATTTTATATATATAGTAATATTTAGCCAATTACTTGTTGGGCCCGATTAGTCGTTAAAAGCCCCATACATGAAATCCATAATTTAGTCCTTATATTTAATCCAATAATGAGTCTATTAGTTTGCCTAATAGCTAGTCTAGTTTTAAGTCAATTACTTAGTCCAACCAAAACAATATATAAGCCGAATACAAAATAAGCCACAATAAAATAAACCGAAACATGATAAACCAAAACAAGCCGAAACTAATAGGTCTAAAAATAAGTCAAAATAAATAAGCTTTAAAAAATCTGTTAGATATTGGTTTTCACATACACATCAAACCATAACACAAAGTGGGCGTATAAGTGGAATTCTAGAGAGAGAAAGTTAGAGGTTTAGGGAACTTAGTGAGAGAAAGTGAAAGATATTATTATGAGCTCCAACTCTCTACCTTGGGAGGTAGAGAGTATTTATAGTCTTACATAAAACGCCACACAACGGGCTGTGGATCAGGCATACAGTGGGTAAAGACCCGTCCGTCCTCCACGGTGTTACTTAACTAAATACTGCTTAGCTTGAATTAACTACGTCTACGAGCTTTCTAACGATTACATATACTTGAGGTGACCGACTCTTTAATACCTGGAATTTCTAATTCCTAACAATCTCCCCCTGAGGGAGGTCACCTCAAACATATACTAAAATTACATTGAATACAAACAGATATTACATTAACAATTGTTCTTGTATTCTTGATGTAGTACTTTGCTCCGAGGCTCGTAGTCATTGATTCCACTCATTGCATGTTTGGTTAATCCAAGTGGAGGTCTTTTACTGATCCACGTGATAATAATTTTGAGCCAGCTTTTGAGATCATCAGCTAACAAAAATCTCAGAGACATCCATTGTGGTGTTGGTATTATGTGATGTTGTGACTTTTGGACCGACATGCTCACATTCTGGATCAAGATATCTTCTCATCAAGTAGCGGAAGCGTCGTTGATTCATGATATTGGCAGCTACGTAGCAGAAGCATGGAGTGAAAATATCAGAGTCATTGATGCACTAATCATGAATTCTTTTGAGATGAATGTGTTGAGTGAGCATGCGGCTATGGATTGACCGCTCCATTCTGATCAGCTACAAACGTCGGGTGTACCTTCATACAACAGTTAGCAATAAAGCGCACGAAAGTGTCTTTGACCACTTTCGTTGAATTGAGGTACACGACCCACGGTTCCCCGTTGATCAGTACAAGGACTGCCTGTGATCAGTATATTCGAAGAATTTCCTTGACAGGGTTTCGCAGCTGCTCTAGCTGTTCTCAAACCGGAACGTCTCAAAGAAGACAACACGGAGTGAGTGAATCAGCGAATTTAAGTCCACTGATTGATGAAAAGTGATTTGAAAAACAATCGTGTATTGCTCAATAGAAATTGTTTTTGCAATACAACGAAGGTTTTAATGAAAATCAATTATCAATCATAAAACACCTTTTGATTTGAAATATTCGAACACGGTCAATGTGCTAAAGAAAAGAGTTTTTACGCACAAAGACAGGTTTTTCAAAGGTATCCGTCAATCCATAACCTGAACCAGGATTGATTCAAAAGATTGAATCGCTCCATTGTTTCTATTCAGTTGTCACATGGTTGATCTAATTGATAGATCTCACATGCCACCTACCAGGAGCTTGTTTGATGTTGGCTCCAGAAGGCTTTCCATCTTCATTGTGAATATGTAAACACATCACTCAGATGTTCTGGCAATACCACAAGGATAATGCGTAGGACTCAAGATATAATCTCTCTTTCCACATTGTGTGAAACAAAGAGTCTTCATTGAAAGTGTCCTAATGAGATTTATAGATGATCTCGTGGCTCTAGACTCAATTTGTGCATATTTGGATCCTGAATCGGAGACTAGGGAGAGGGTCTCCTTCTTCAATATCAACAATCTCTAAGAGAAAGTCGATAGATAATGTCGGTTCCCCGTGAGAATGAAACAAGTCCTTTTAAGAGGAACTTGAGTGGTTTGGAAAGTTGAAGTGCAGTGCGTCACTAGGTCCATGACGTCTTGTCTTCAATACCGATGTTACCATCAGTAGCATATGAATTGAACCCGGTTTCTGCCCTAAGGTTGAATATATGGAGGGTTATTTGTTTTCACCCTTTTCTCATTCAATTCTTTTTAATTCTTCAACCCCTTCAGTGCTTACCGAGACTTCATAGCTAGAACCTTGTTGGGTTTATTCCAGTACTAGCTCAGACTCAGTCCGCACTCTTCCCATATCTCATTTTTCTCCTTTTATCATCATACCTAAGAACTCTACACTAACTAGTGAATAGTCCCTGGGTAAATCCTTCCGGTTCTGGCGGATCATGGGAACACATACCTAACCTTATCATCCTTATATCACCGTACATAAAGTAACGTTGGTCGGTCTATTTGGTATTGTTCATCTGCCATTGGAACCAATTGAAAACCATTTGAAAATCAATCTAGATACTTGTGATATATTATCAAAACATTTTGTACCTGAATTGTTTTTGATATTTTTAGAACAAGTGCTCCCCCTCAACATGTGCATCAAATGTTTGAAATCGTTTTGCACACGGAGGCAAGAGGAAGAATTAATTTCTTTGATTACCATTTTCTAAAAGATATCAACATCACTTCCCAAATCAAATCAATTAGATAAAGCATTTTCGGGAAGGATGAGATTTTCATAATTTTGCTCCCCCTCAATATGTGCCTCGAGATTTGAAAAGAGTTTTGCACATACTAGAGGGAACCTGCACATTGAGATAAGTGATCACGTTTCAAATCATAGGTTTAAGATAGATGTTCCCCCTCAACATGTACATGGAAAATTTGAAATCGTTTGTCACATGTGGGAAGGATAGCATGTACATCCTTATAAAACCATTTACTGAATTATCAATTTAAATCCAATTTAAATCACACATTCTCCCCCGATCACAATTATCAAATCATTTGAGATTTGTGATCTCTTATTGATTTAAATTGATTTTGAAAGCTTTTAAGGGGAATTGTGACTTGATTATGAAAGCGTTTTAACTGATAAGGATCGGATTTAAAGACTTTAAACTCCATTGGTAAAACATGCATGAATATCTTTTGACAACAATTTAATGCCAAATAACTTTTTAATTTAATTGAAATCATTCTCCCCCTCAATCAATGACATAGGTTGTTGATTGAGAGATTGATATTTTGACAAATAAGTCTAGATGATTATCAAAAATAGAGTCCGAGTTATTTTTCAAAATAATTTGTTTTCAGCAGATAACATGTTAATAGAATCAGAGCATGGAATTTGGTTGATAAGAAGGCTTTTGATGAATGTTCAAACAAATTCTCAAATCTTGAAAAACATGAAAAAGCATGGCTCTGTTCTTTCTTTGAAAATCGGGTTACTGCCTGAAATGACAATAAACCATAGTTTCTTTTTCTCTCAAATATATATATATATATATATATATATATATATATATATATTTATATATATATATATATATATATATATATATATATTTTAAAGAATTCGAACAACATCTAAAGTCCCGTGTCATTCTTTGAATGACAGCACAAAGACCGTAGATATTATCGAACCAAGAAAAACATAACAAATTGACATTTTTTTTTTTTTTTTTTTTTTGAGGGTTTTATAATTTTTTATTTTTTTTTTTGAATAGATATATACAAGAGATAGATGAGCATAGACCTTTACTCCTCGTCTTCCTCCTGAAGACGTTTGAGTGTTTCTGGTTGAAGGCTTTTCAAGCCTAGTCGTGGAAGTATGAACTCAAAACGTTCTCTTGGAAGAGCTTTGGTGAAGATGTCTGCTAACTGATATTCACACCTCACAAAATAGAGTTCCACCACACCTTTTTCCACTTGTTCCCTGATAAAATGGTGTCGAATGTCGATGTGCTTTGCTCTAGAGTGTTGTACGTTGTTGCATGAGAGAGCAATAGAACTTTTATTATCACAGTACAGAGGGATTTTGTTGAATTCAAAGCCATAGTCAGTTAATTGAGATCTCATCCATAGGATTTGAGCGCAACAAGATGACATGGCTATGTATTCAACCTCTGTAGAGGAAATAGAAGTACTCATTTGCTTCTTTGAGGACCAGCTCACAAGCTTATCACCCAAAAACTGAGCACCTCCAGACGCACTTCGACGTGTATCTTGACATCCTGCATGATCAGCATCTGCATAGGCTGTTAGTGACATACGGTGTCCTTCGGGTACCATAGTCCCATATTGATGGTTCCTTGGAGATACCGAAGACCCGTTAACTGCTTCAAGGTGCTTTTTAGTAGGCTTAGCCTGGTATCTAGCACACATGCAAACAGCGAACAAGATGTCTGGCCTACTAGCTGTGAGGTACATCAGGGATCCAATCATACTACGATATTTCGTTTGGTCTACCATAATCCCTGAGTGGTCCTCATCTAGTTTGGTTCGATCAATCATGGAAGTGTCAACAGGGTCACTTGAATCAAATCCAAATTTCTTTAAGATTTTAGTTGCATATTTAGATTGATTTATGAAGATGCCTCCGGGACTTTGTGAAATTTGTAATCCCAAGAAAAATGACATTTGTCCCATCATTGACATTTAAAATTTTGAACTCATTTCATTTGAAAAACGATCACATTCCATTGGGTCGGTCGAGGCAAAAATAATATCATCAACATAAATTTGAACGTGAATTAAGTGTTTGCCTGACTTTCTGGTGAACAAAGTAGGATCAACTGCTCCTTTGCTGAATCCAGTAGATAGAAGAAACTTTGACAGCGTATCATACCATGCTCTAGGAGCTTGCTTCAAACCATATAGGGCTTTTTTCAAGCGATAAACATGAGTAGGATGCTCTGAATTCACAAAGCCTCTGCTGGCTGACGTAAACCACTTCTTTCAGATCTCCATTAAGAAATGCGGTTTTCACGTCCATCTGATAAACAACCATGTTCTTGCTAGCAGCATTTGCCAAGACGATTCTGATCGCCTCGAGAACGACAACTGGAGCAAAGATTCCTCAAAGTCTATACCTTCTTCTTGACGATAACCTTTAGCTACTAACCTAGCCTTATTTTTCAAAACATCACCATGCTCATCAAGATTCACTTTGAAGATCCACTTAAGAGCAATGATCATAGCATAATCTGGAGCTGGTACTAATTCCCATACATCTAATCGATCAAACTCATGAATTTCATCTTGCATGGCATTGAACCAACTGTCTTCATTCATAGCAGTTTTAACATCTTTAGGTTCGATCTTTGAGAGTACAGAGTTAAAGAAGCACCATAAGGCATCAGTAGTAAGCTGTTTACGAGTGATACCGGACGAGAAGGATTTCCAATGATGTTGTCTAATGGATGATCGTGAGTCCATTTTCAGAGGTGTTCATGTGGTAGTTGTTGAGGGACTGAGGTAGCAGAGTTGATGTCTCCTCAGAAGATGGTTCTGATGAAGATTCAGGAGCAAATATGTTTTCAAATTGAGCATCTTCAGGAGTAGCAAAGGGATTAACTTCATCATTGATGCCAGAAACATTTCCATGATGTACATTTGAAGAATGATGATTTGTTGGCGCTTCTTGACTTAAAGATATTGAGACTGAGGGATTGACTTCATTCACAGGAATATGAGCAGCCTCTGTTGTAGGAATCGACACCTCATTAGTACTTGGATAATAAAGTTCATCAAACATAGGATCAAATAATTTCTTTAAATCATCTTCAGATGGAGGTGCATATGGAGTTTCTTGAGAAGAGTTAGGAACAAGGGATGAACCAATGGGACTGTTTTGAAGTGCGGGTCCTGAACTGGATTGTCCAGGAGCCATTTGACTGGTCAGCTCATCAAACGTAACGTGAATTGTTTCCATGATATTTCGGGTTCTTTTGTTGTAGATTCGGTATCCCTTTTTGTTTGGAGCATACCCTACAAATACTCCAATGTCTGCTTTAGCTCTAAGTTTTCCTAAGTCTTGTCCCTCATTAGTTGGATAAGACAATGCACCAAACACACGAAGGAAAGAGAGATTAGGTTATCTGTTGTGGACAAGTTCATATGGATTTTTTCCATGAACAGTGTGAATCAGTTGAGTCAATAGAAACCGGAGCATGAGCTTCAGAAGCTGGATGATCAACATTCGTTGGAGGTTGAAAGTACTAATCAAACATATCTTTGAAAAACAATGAATCCCAAACATTGATTCCCAATCATCCTTAGAAAGTGAAGCATTAGGCGTTGGAGGAGAGTAATCAAAAATCAAAACAATGAATCCCAGTTATCCTTAGTATATTCACTCTTCATCAAAAAGAATATACACTCATCATCATCAAAAATTAAGTCATATAACCATTATTCAAACATCTATCCTCATGTAGTATATTCACTCTTCTCCCCCTCAAAAATTGCATCCGAAGTTGCCATTTTTGATTTAACAAGTGAATAAGAGTATACACCAATGAACGTAGATCCACTTGATGACTGAATGAGCGTGGAAAAACATGAAGCTTGTTGATGGAGAATGTAGATGAGTACGGCATTCATGAGAGATTTATCTTCTCTTAAGCTGAAGATAAAGCGCACAGAAGACGTACACTTTTCTTTTCTTGAAGAACGGGCCTGAAGTATTTCTTTAGGCACCATAATGATGAAGAACGAGGCCACGAACTGATTGACGCTTCATTGTTAAGAGCCCAATCATATGTTTAGAGCCGCCCGAATCCAAATACCAAGGGATGATTTGTACGACCTGCTTTGGACAACAGAAGAAGACAGAGAATTGGAAACATTGGATCCCCACGTGCTGATGGGTTCCTTTTGGTTAGCACAAACAATCTTTGAATTAGCAGAAACCCTAGATGCAATGGCATTATCACTAGGAGCTGAACTAGTAGAAGCATCAGACTTAGTCAAATGACCTTTTGTGCTTAATGGGATTATTCTACCAGTTGGCTTCCAAACCTTAACAGGCATTATTCTAGGCATAGTGGATCTAGCTAAGGGGTAAGGTTTGCCATGCGTTAATATTCGACCTGTGGGCTTCCACTGAAATCCTACATTTGTAAACACATTCCCTGTAGGTTTCCAGGATTGCTTAATCTATTTCGCTCTCCAAACTTTCTTAACTGGGTTATGAATCATAGACCTTAGAAATAACACATCACATTTATCATGATTACCAGAAAATAAACATTTTTTACATGTTTTGCAGACAGCATGAGGCCTCGAATTAATTTCAGTAAGCTTAGAGCTAATACTAGAACTAACACGATTCTTTTTTTTCAAATCAAACTTCTTGTCCCTATGGTTTCTTTTTCACTTCCTTATCATGAACACTTTTAGTTTGCATAATCCTATCCTTCTTTGCATTGCTTCTAGGTTTTGACCCGCAAACTTTAGTGTCAATCTTAACATCTGTAGAAGTAACGATGGGAACATTACATGGCTTCACTACTTTCTGCATTCCTGGTCTAGAAGTGCTGGGATCTGAAATTCTATGAGGCACATCACAAGTTGCTTGCTTGAATTTAGACATGGAACAAGGCATATCAAGGGTCACATGCTTGGCTTTAGGCATAGAACAAGGCACAACTATTCTGACTCGCCTATTGCTAGATTTCGGACTTGTGACAATTACATACTCTAAGAGTTCCTGAGATCGTTTCGCATCCATGCAGGCATTGGCTATAGTACTATCAAAAGGTTTTTCTAATCTTTCATCTTCAACAATCTCACGGAGACCCTTCAAACTTTCCTTAAGGTATGAGAGATATGCTTTATGTGCAAGTTCATTATTCCTAATGGGCGGGGAATATATAACATATCGATAGCATATTTATCACAAGCAGAAACCTTAGGAACAGAGTATTTGCAAATTGGGATTGGCAACTTTCCTTTCACCTCACGCTTCAGATTCTCAATATCGTTAAGTAAAGAAGTTATCTTTTCAATTTGTTTATCATGATTAACTTTAAATGAATCACATAACTCTTTGTTTTGATCATTAACCTTTGAAATTTTATCTTTAAAACAATCATTTTCCTTTTGCAAGTTATCAATTATGTTTTGAAGTTGGAAATTCTGAGAATCTAAAGGTGGAGGCATATGGGAACCAGTCACATCCTTCTTTTCACCTTTCAGTTGTGAAATTTGGGCTTTCAATCTTTTGATCGTGTTATAATGAGCTCGAATTTGTTCATCACGTTTGCTAATTTCAAAAACTGCATCAAACTCAGGAGCATCAGAGGATGTCTTGATATTTGAGATTTTAACATTTTCTTTGAGATGTTGATGTTTTAATTGCAAAGCAAGATGTTCATCCTGTTCTATTTTCTCATGCAATTTTGAATTTGTTGTTTCAAGCTCAATGACACGATCATGGGAGACTTTCAGAGCAACAGATAATTCATGAAATTGAGAAGCATTAATGGAACAATTTGTAGCAGTGAAAACACATCTTGAGCAATACATTCAGAAATCAGATTCTCATTCAGTGTATGCAAGTTCTTCCTTTCAATCTCACTATATTTTAATTCTCTCTCATAGTCACTAACCTCAACAATCATTGCATCAAATTCCTTTTCCATTTCTTTAATATCAGAATGTGTCCCTTTTTTAAGACTCTCAAATTGATCTTTTAGTTGTTTAAAGAAAGGCATGACCTCAGTTAAATAGCATTCTTTAGTTTGCTCAAAACCCCTTTCCCCTTCAGTTATACCAGTGGGTGTGATCCTTTTCTTACAAGTTTTCTCAAAATCAACAAATAGTTGAAAGATAACATATTGACTGATTAAGGTCTTGCTTTTAGTGGCAATAGATCTAGGAACTAAGTGCATTGGTGTATTAGGAGGATACACAGTTGCTTTAGGCAGTTTCCTACAAGAGGGATTCTTTTCAACAAGATTTTCAGCTTTTTGCGTTTCCATATCCTTTTTCCAGAACACTTGTTCAGGGGTTAATAGAGTCTGAGGCTTAAACTTGTTCAAGGAGATCCAATTTTCTTTAGTGTAATTATGGGGTTTGATCGTTATGTTATTCTTTTTACACTCAGGATCTTCTAACTTCTTATTCATTTTCTCCCTAGTGACTTCATCAGATTTCTTATCTTCCTCAGTGCACTCAGCACAACTAGGTTTCTGCCTAGGCTTGAGGATTTCATTACCATCATAAAGCACCTTATGAGCATTTCTAGCCTTTTTAATTACCTCTGGATTTGGTTCCTCAACAAGGGGAATGCTATGCTTATCGCTTAAGACTCTATGCTTAGTGATCATGTGAGCAGTCTGAATGGTATTCCCTTATACGTACAACTTATTTTCAAGCTTGTTTTTCAAAGTTTTTAGATTGGAAAAATCATTCAAAAGTTTTGATTCCTTAGCCTTGAATTCTTGCTTAAGCATTTTAACATTTTCTTGAAGTTCGTGTTTTTGCTTTGCAGTTTTAGAAAGCTTTTCATGTAAGGAGTTTAACTCTTGTTTTAATACTTCTTCTCTAAAATTACTTTTTCTAATGATTGTACGTATTTGGACATCCATTTCCTGCTCACGGGTGGTCAACTCAAACTTAGCACGCTGTTCATAAATAGCAACTTGATCCTTATATATGTTAAGCTCAGTGGTAAGGGAATCATCAGCACAAATGCAGCGTACTCATGCAGTTCATAATCATCATTTTGAGTAGAAGATGCACAACTAGGTACAACAAAAACTTCCATGCAACTTACCTCACCATTGACATGCACAGGCTGTGACGAGTGCATCTCTATCTTGGGTACATCCGAAGCTTCCATGGAGCGTTCCTTTGCATTAACTTGCACAACTTGTGTCTGGTGCACCTCTCTCTCTTGTGAATTTGAGCACGAAGATTCCATTTTTGCATTATCCGACTCATAATTTTTTGTTGTCACTGACATTCTGCATTCAGCAACACCCGATTCTTCAACAGATACATTACCCAACTTATCACAACAATCTTTCAACTGCACCTGACACTCATTCACGTCTTCATTCTTTTGTGCAGAATCTTCAATGTACTTTTTCACATTATCTATGAGTTAGATAAATGTCTCAATGAATTCCTGAATTTCCATTCCAGTATGTTTTTTGAAGGAAATTACAGTCAAGTGTTGATCGTAATCTGCTGAATATTCCCCACTGATGAATGGCTGAAATTGTTTGTAGATTACTTGAAGAGCTACACTGGAACCATCCTTTTGAACCTCTTCATTGGTAAGTTGCAGCTTTAAATGTTCTAAGTTCAACAGCAGGCTTCTTGTCAATGTAGGTAAGTCCTGGCGGAAAAGAGCACTACATGTTCGATCCCCAGCTATGGATAACAGCTGTATGAGGTGCATATGAAGTAGTTGATAGGGCTCAATAATGCATTCCATTTGCATGGCATTTTGTAGCAGGTGCAATTCATTCTCATTGTACTCAGAACATGAAGATCTCACATCCTCATTGTTTAATTCAAACATCTTTAATCGTTCAATGTAGCATTCATTAACATTATTGTCCACAGCATCATACAATTTAAGCACTTCTAAAATCACTGGGTCAGTAGAGTAAGACATGATGTGGTAGAATGCACGGGGATTTTACAAGTCTATGATTTAAACCGAGAAATAGAATCTTTCGCGGATTTTACTAAAATCAAGACCAAACCGTTAAGCAATGACCAATGGAATGTGTTAAGATGATGATGGATCGCACAATGATAGAAAATTGTGTGTTAGGTCTTATGATTGTTTGTGGGATAAGCAGAGATGTTGTTTGGTTGTGATTTGGGTTGGTTGTTGCACGATTTTATGGAGAAATTTAGGTCTAAAACTTAAAAGCTCAATAACTTCCTTTCGGAGAGGATTTGGGCCTCGAAAATTCGTTTTATTTACGACATCGTGGTGAAACTCACAATATTCAGGCTGTTCCGGTCGTTTTGACAGGTATTTCGCTGAAAACGGAGTTACGGATCAAAAGTTATGGCCGTTTGAAGATTTGACGTAAAAAGTCAACTTTGGTCAAACCTCTTCTTCGTAAAAATCAACCAAGTCGCTATAACCCTTGAACCAAGTCGCTAAGTAACAACTCGCTAAATCACCAAATCGCTAAGCACCAAGTCGCTAGACAGTCAAGTCGCTAAACAGCAACTCGCTAAGGTCCAAGTTGCTAACACCAAGTCGCTAAGAATTTTGACAGCAAGTCGCTATGCACCAAGTCGCTAAGAAATCAAGTCGCTAAATAGCAACTCGCTAAGGACCAAATCGCTACAAAACTTAAAGAGCAAGTCGCTACCTTACCAAATCGCTACCCGTAGTGGAGAATCCACCAACAGTACTTTTTGTCGGCTTGTCTCTAAAGCAAGTCGCTAGGACCAAATCGCCACCAAACAACACTACAACTCGTTGATTTTTTCTGAAGCAAATCGCTAGCAAGAAAGTTATACCGTGAGCCAAGTCGCTAACTTGAAAAACTTCCAAAACACACTTTTCAATCCAAAAACAACCCAACCACGATGATTCAATCCTTCCAAATCACAACCTAAACACTTATGATGATCCTAAACACCAAAGTACAATCAAAATCCAAACTTTAACACAAGAAATCAACCAAATGATGCAAAAACTACTAAACTTTCTCAAACTCAAAAACCACCTAAAAACCACTAGAAATCCAAAGATATGTAAGATATGATCTAACCATGGCTCTTGATACCAATTGTTAGATATTGGTTTTCACATACACATCAAACCATAACACAAAGTGGGCGTATAAGTGGAATTCTAGAGAGAGAAAGTTAGAGGTTTAGGAAACTTAGTGAGAGAAAGTGAAAGATATTATTATGAGCCCCAACTCTCTACCTTGGGAGGTAGAGAGTATTTATAGTCTTACATAAAACGCCACACAACGAGCTATGGATCAGGCATACAGTGGGTAAAGACCCGTTCGTCCTCCACGGTGTTACTTAACTAAATACTACTTAGCTTGAATTAACTACGTCTACGAGCTTTCTAACGATTACATATACTTGAGGTGACCGACTCTTTAATACCTGGAATTTCTAATTCCTAACAAAATCTAAAACAAATAAGCTCTAAATAAGCCAAAAAGTTTGTTTCAAAATGGGCCGACTATGGGTGCTTATATAATAAGCCAAATCCCATGTTTTACAAATAAGCAATAACTTTTAACCCTTATGGGCAAAATAAGCACTTTTTAAGCTCAATAAGCACAAAATAAGCTAATAAACAAAAAAGCCATTTCAAGTTTACAAAATAAGCCGACAATAAGCCAATCAAATTTTAAGTCAAATATTACTAAGTTTCAAAATAAGCCACGGCTTATTCCTCATTTTCGGCCGAATAGCCCAATAAGCCGAAATAAGCACATATTAAGCCAAATATGCAAATAAGCTATTTCGAATATCAAAACAAGCCAAAAATAACCACATGAAAAATAAGCCAAATAGATGAATGCTCAAAATAAGCAACCCCCTTTGTATCCTTTTTGGTCCGAAAAGCAATAAGCCCAAATAGTGCTTATTTATAAGCCGAATAAGTTAATATAGCAAAACCACAAAACCTTTTTACACTTTTTATTTAACCAAAAATAATGATACTTTTCTTGTTCTTATTTTATGCAGAAGTCGAGTATATGTACATGTTTTAATACTTTTTACAACTTTTGTTATACATTTTTACAAAACGAAGTCTAGTTCTAGTGTCTATGCATAACAAGGATTACAAAAGTACAAGAAATGATTAAGAAAGTTTACTTACAAAATAAGGTGATTAGGAGGTGATTAATTAGAACCGAACAATAAACCAAATGTTGTTTTAATACCTAAACTAACTATCACAATATACCCAATAATCTTCTTAACACAAATCTTCAATCAAAACAAGAAAATGGAAATGTTTATGTGTGTTTGTATACCGAACGAGAGAGAGAAGGCAAGAAAAAAATGAGAGACACTTGTATTTGATTTGTGAGAATGTGTAGTGTGTGTTAGTAATAAGCCAAGAATTTATATTGTCCAAATTCATGATCCACAACTTTTGGGTAGCCGTGGGGCTACGGGGACGGTTGGGGACCAATAAAAGAGAGGGATGAATTTTGTTTTGAATATTTTCGGGTGTTGCGGGTATATTCTGTCTGTAAAATGTAAACGTAATGTGAGGTTACGCGTTTTATGCAAACGTTTTAAACTAAAATGTAATAACTTATAAAATTAAATTTATTAAAGTATAATGCATTAGTTTTGGGTAAACTTTAATTAGACTCGTGTAAGTACGTGTTGTGTGACGTTTTCCGTTGTATGCGGGATAACTTCCCGATAAATAGTTAAATGTGAACGTAGACGTTCAGAAAGAAATAATTCAAAAGTATAATAAATTATTAGTTTAGAAGTTGCCAGTTGACAACCTGTCACACAGTAACTTATTTTTATGTAAACAGTAAAAAGTCAAAAAGTCAAAATAAAGGGTAAAATAGTAAATCATAATTCTAAAAAATCACCGGTTGTCACATGCAACGCGCAAGTACCTTGCTAGTTGCATATAATGGATGGTGGACATTTCCTTTATTTAGTGCACTAAGACAATCCATAAATAAAATATTAAGTATTACAACTAATAAAACTTATGTTACACTCTAATTAAACATAACAAACAAAACATTTAAGTCAATCAAGACATGTAAAAAAATGTTAAACTTGAATATAGATAGTCAATGGTTGTACACTTTTATATGGTGTTTTGTGTTTTTAAAAACCACTAAAGAGTATGAATTCGGGTCAGGTTACTCGGGTTAGAAATTGAATTCGGGATTCGTCCCCCGAGTACCGAATATTAAATAGGGTCGGGTATCGGGTTGAGTTTTTTTGGTTAAGTCGGGTTCGGGTCAACCCGTTTGACCCGAATAAGGATTTTTTTTTTAATTTTTTTTTATATTTATTTTAGAAATTTTCTATATAAATTAGAACAAATATTGTCACTATTTAACTTATATTCGGGTTGACCCGAACCCGAGTTGACCCGACCCGAATTGACCCGAACTCGACCAACCTGACCCGAATGACACCCCTAGTTGGTGGGACTTGAAGTATGACATTTATAAGTGTAGAAAAACTCAACCATGACCAAATGTTTGTTTTATTAGGATATATCTATATCTATACTACTTATAATAAATGAATGAATTTCTCTTATCATGGTCTTAAAATTAAAAAATACAAAATACAAAGCCTATTGTACAATACACAATACACTATTAATGATTTTTCTCATCAATCTTAATTTTAAGACTTACAAGTCTTAAAGCTTAATGTACAAAATACAAAGCACTATTAATGTGGTCAAAATATTTAATGTAGTCAATTAATTAATTGGTCAATAAATACAATTAATGTAGTTATTAAAACACCTCTTACACAAGAAATAAAAATTATCAAGCATATTGTACAACCAACTTAAACAAAATTCCTGCATTAAATGTCACTAATACAATAATAAAACACATTATACAAATATTCAAGCCCGAACGGGCACGGGCCAAACGGAGTCGAGGTCGAACGAGAACGGGCCAAACGGGTTCGAGCCCGAACGGGCACGGGTTAAACAAAATTCTTGATCCCCGTAAATTTATTGTCAAAAAGAACATAATAAACTAAAATACATGATTTACCGAAAATTTTAATTCAGGATACCCGCCGCCGCAACGCCCGGGTACCCTGTTAGTCACATATAATGTATGTTAGAAAATTACGTCGTTTAACACTTAGAAACAATTACTCGTAATATAATTAATATAGTATTAAAGTATTATATTAATTATTATTTCACGAAAAAACCATTAATGGTCGTTAATGAATTAGTTACTTAACGAAAGTTAATTAACAATCGTTAAACTTTAAAGATAAGGAGTTAAATGTAACTTAGAGGAAGGATAAATCCCTCGTCTAAGGCTTACGGAGTCTGGCCCGTGGCCTAGGGTTTTTGAGTTTTGTTGCTTGATGAGGGGGTTTTGATCGGAAAGCTTTATAGAACAATCGACCAAGTTCTTTTAAACTATATTATTCCGAAGGCCTAGGGTTTTGTTCAAGAACATAGATCGAGTCTTGAGAATTTTGGTTGTTTGTTTTAATTGATTTTGCACGGGAATGCTCGTTTGTGGTATATATTACCAATCTTCTAACTATTAGATTGTTTTCTAGGGCTAGGATAACTATTGCTTGATTGATTGATTTGGTTATTCTAGTTACTAATATTTGTGGTTTAAGTTATTGATGGAGGGTGAGGTTACAATGATCTGTGTGGATACTTCGATCATCAGTTTATGTTGGTTTTATGATCAAATCCATGCTGTTCAAATCTATTGTGAACGTAAACTCAAAGTAAGTACATCTATTATTATTATTATAGCCCTTATTATAACACATAAATGTTTATTAACTGCATGCAGGCTCATTCTGATAATCTTGTTGGCATAGTTACATCTGCTCAACTAGATACCGGTAGTTGCCTTGCTCCTACTAATGTTTTAAAAGAAGTCACCTATAGTCTTAACCATTTAAAAGCAGGGGAGCAAGAATATAAAAACATGCTTCGAGGATTCGAGCTTTCTAGTCCTCTTTGGTTTGGTCAGACAGATATGAAAAAAAGGATTGTTGTGTTTTCTGGAGGGTATGTATCTATATCTTCTTTTTACTCACTTTGTATGTATGTTTAATCTAGTTATTATTATGCTTTCAGTCCTTCACATTCCACTACGGGTCAATTGCCAGAACCTATTCCCCTCTCCTTAAAAAAGGGACGTGTGGGTTCTTGATGTTATTGATTTTGGTCCCCGGTTCAAGGGCAAAGAAGATTCTAAGGCAAAATATCTTATGGCGTTGGTTGATGCTATGAATGAGAATAATGAGAATGAAGACAGCCACTATTTTCTTATTGAAGACGATGGATTTTCTCTCTCACACCACATATCAAGCTCTTCAATCCTCCGTCCTCTTCCTTCTAACGAAGAAGCTCCAGTTAGCCGCACCAGCATGTAAGCAAATATACACAATGGCTGTTCCTCTATTTATAGTTTTTGTCGAATTTATTAACTGTTGCTTGATTGATTGATTTGGTTATTCTAGTTACTAATCTTTGTTGTCAGGTTATCGATGGAGGGTGAGCTTACTATGATTTGTGTGGACACTTCGATCACTAATTTATGCTGGTTTCGTGATCAAATCTGTGCTGTTGAAATCTATTGTCAACGTAAACTCAAAGTACGTATGTTTATTGTTATTTTTTTATGGCTCTTATTATTATTATTATTATTATTATTATTATTATTATTATTATTATTATTATTATAACGTATAAATGTTAATGAACTGCAGGCTTGTCCCGATAATCTTGTTAGCATAGCTAGATTTGGTCAAAAAGACTTTGGTATTTGCCTTTATTCTACTAATTATCTAGAAAAAGTCACTTATAAACTTGGTACTTTAAAGCCACTCAAGCAAGAATATACAGACTTATTTCAAGGGTTCAAGCTTTTTTGTCTTGGTTGGTTTGGTCAGGCAGATATGAAAAAAAGGATTGTTGTGTTTTCTGGAAGGTATGTATCTATATCTTCTTTTAACTACTCACTTTGTATGTATGTTTACTCTAATTGTTATTATGTTTTCAGTCCTCTACTTTCTACTACGGGTCAACCCCCAGAAACTATTGCCCCCCTCTTAAAAAAGGGACGTGTGGTTCTTGATGTTATTGACTTTGGTACCCGGGTCGAGGGCAAAGAAGATTTTAAGGCAAAATATCTCAAGGCGTTGGTTAATGCTATGAATGATAATAATGAGAATGGAGACAACCACTATTTTCTTATTGAAGACGATGGATTCTCTCTCTCTCACCACATATCAAGCTCTATAATCCCCCTTCCTCCTTTTACTGAACAAAAAGCTCCAATCACCTGCATCTGCGATCCCGGTGGCTTGTCCTCTAAATATTTTAATCATAATATCGTTGAAGAAGTAGCTGATAAAGACGTTGAAGAAGAAGTAGTTGATTCTGGCTGGTTCCCTATTGATTTTAATGAATATATGAAGTAGTTGATAAAGACGTTGAAGAAGAAGTAGTTGATTCTGGCTGGTTCAATGGCATTGATGAAGAAGTTGTTTCTGGCGGCTGGGATCGGACTATATGAAAATGTTTGTCTGTTTTTGAACATTTATGTTTCTATTTATTTAAATAAGATCAAGTCTGTTTATATATATATATATATATAAATATATATATATATATATATATATAGAGTTAGGATCAAATAAGAAGATTACTTAAAATAAGAAGTAATAAGAAGAACTATAATCGCAAATCCGAGATGCACCGAGCTAAATTAGATGCATCCCTATAATCTTAGATGCATTATAACGCACAATAATGTGTTTTTTAGCTTTTAATCAGATGCATATACGTATATTAGATGCATTTCATGATTTCTCTTGTTTTTTGTTCCTCTGCACGTGCCGAAATCATGAAAATCAATTTGCACCATCTATACATCAAATTAACTTTCGAAACTCAAGATGTTGCATCTATATGAATAGAAATGCATCTAATGCAAGTCGTTGCATCTCAAATGCGTGGTTTTGGTCACTTCTCACCACTTCTTATTTTAATTTACTTCTCACTGGATCCTTACTCATATATATATATATATATATTATTTAGAGAAAAGTTCATTACGGAACAAAAAATCTTTAAAGAACAAAACACTCAATCTGAGCCATTGATTTTCTATCTATGTGACCGTTGGATCTGTAAACCACATAATTGGAGGAGGGCAGTTTTGTATTTTTATCTCACCCCATAATTTATACCCGTCATTTCTCACATTTCCCATTTAAACTCTCACTCTCCACCAACACTCTCATCCCTCTCACACCTGTTTATACACACTTTTTTTCTCTCTCACCCAATAACTCATCTTCATTATATCCAAACCTTTCCAAATCCAATATGAACCAAAAATCTTCTAAATAATTTGATTTTTTTGCTGTTACCATTGGTGATGTGGTGAAGAGACGCTTTGAGAACATGGTCGTGGTTGATCGGAGGGTGAGGAGTGACCGGAAAGTTGTGGTTACAACAACCACCACCACATCACCGGTTCGCTTGAACCAGATAAGGTGGAAAATTTATAAAAAATGTCAAGCTTACTGATCTGAGTCAAAGATTGATTTTTTAGCTTGTTTAACACAAATCTCAAGGTTTTATTTGTTTAATTAAAATATACGATTTTTAGATCTGTATATTTTAATTTTAGTTTATAAATTTGTATAATAAAAAAGCTTTATTTTGATTAACACATAAAAATCAGGTTCTTATTTTGTAGATCTGTATATCTTGTTTTTTATTGAAACTAAAGAAACATGTTGTAGGTATAAAAATGTATAAAGAACCTTGCTTTTTTAGTAATGGGTCTTAATTTGTATACCTAAAAAAATGTGTTGTTATCTTCGCCTACTTGTATTGTACAACTAATTAGGTTTTTGTTAATTACTGAGGTGTAGAAATTGTCTATGCATTAGCTATGTTTGACTGAATATGTTTGGCACATTATTTGATGTGATTGTTGAATAGCTAGTGGTTGTATTGTATCTCATACATAATCTTATGGGATTTTATACAAAATCTCATGGGATTATACAAAATCCCATGGGATTTTATACAAAATCTCGTAGGATTATACAGAATCCCATGGGATTTTATACAAAATCTCATGGGATTATATAGAATCCCATGGGATTTTATACAAAATCTTGTAGGATTATACAGAATCCCATGGGATTTATACAAAATCTCATGGGATTATACAGAATCCCATGGGATTTATACAGATTACCCATGGGATTCTTTGATGAATCACTTGTAATTCATAAAGATTACCCATGTGATTCATACAGAATCCTATGGGATTCTATATAAAAAACATCTACCCTTAAAAAGCTGTGACATAAAAGTATAAAACAGTGATTTACTCATTTTTACAAATCATTTCTAATTTTTTTAAAATAACAAATCACAAGTGAATTTTTTAAGAATCCCGTGGGATTTTTTTATGAATCCCGCGGGATTTTTTTACGAATCCCTTTCGTGACGGAAATTTTGAAAAAAAAAAGTTCGTCTTTTTACAAATCCCGTGGGATTTTTTTACGAATCCCGTGGGATTTTTTTACGAATCCCACGGGATTTTTTTACGAATCCTGTGGGATTTTTTTATAAATCCCTAGGAGTTTTTTACGAATCCCATTGGATTTTTCTGGACGAAAATTTTGAAAAAAAATTTCGTCGAAAGTATATAAAAGTGCATATCAATAGAAAGATGATTTTTTTCTCGTTGCGATGGTGTATTTTTTGTAGCTTGAAGATTTACCGTTTTCAAGATATGTTGTTTTTTAAAAAAGGGTGGAAAGTGGGTTTTTATAAAAATTACATTTTTACCCTCCCTTTGTTAATTTTTGCTTTCATCTCATCCATTGGATGAAAAGAGTATAAATGGTTGAGATCTTATGATTTGTTTTTTAGATTAGATGTGTTTTGTATTGATCTCACCTCATATTATTTATGCTTTTTACTAAACAAGCTTGCACTCATCATAGTATGTCAATTGTTATGTACTTACAATTTGAAAGGCATTGAAGATCTGAAAGGCATGTTTAATTGTCGGTGATGCTTAATCTTCTTCGTTGATGAGATTTAATATCTCTGTTTACCGATCAACAAATTAGTCAAAAGTTGCAAATGCCAGAAAATTAGATTCAACAACAATCACTCCACAAGGTCATTGTCGATTTGAGATATGGGCACAGATTCCTAGGCTTCTTCATTTACTATCGGTGCTTTGTTTACGTTTAATAATTGTACTTATTGTTGATTCCTAGTGTTTGGTGTACTGATTAATTGACTGATTTGGTGATTTCTGAGATATGGCTCAGGGTTTTGTGACTGTCTTTATCGGGGAAAACCGGATAATTGTAATGAGAAGTATCGTGGTTCATCTTATGATGCGAATTCTATACTCACTACAAAATTTATGCCATTTACTTACTAAAACTTTTGCCTACTAAAATTTATAAAAGTAACCAAATTAAACTTTTACCTACTAAAACCTATAAAACCTATAAAAGTAACCAAAAATTACTTTTACCCACTAATAATAAAAACCAAAATAAAAATTAAAAATACAGGAACATTTGTAAATGCGAGCCACTCTTATCACCAGATCCAAACCAAATAAAACCCGTTATCACCAAATCCAAACCAGACGATCAAACCCTAACTCCGGCACCACCACCATCGTTATCACCTCCACCGCCAGAATCCACCGTCGTTAACACCGAAACCCTAACTCCGGCACCACCACCGTCGTTATCCACCACCACCGGAATTGTTTGATTAGACTATTTCGTCATATATCCACCACCGTCGTTATCCGCCACCACCGCCGTTATCAAATCAGGTATTATTCATAAATAAGCTGAAGACATTATTGATAAATCAACAATTCTTACAAATTAAATATATTCTGATATTTAATTGAATTATTCTAAATATATTCAATATATTTTATCAATAAGCTGTTAATAAGCTGATAGTTGTTGTTATGATGTTTTGATGTGTCCTGTTTTGTCAATAAGCTGATAGTTGTTGTTATGATGTTTGCTGTTTTGTTAATAAGCTGATAGCTGTCGTTATCAAATCAGGTATTGTATTGTATTGGAGTTTTTTGGAGCTGATATGATTGTTAGTGTAAGTATGTTGGTTGTTGTTATGATATGTTTGTTTGGTTATTTGGTATGTATAGGAGAGACTTCGTCTTAGGAACGAGTGCTTTTAGCAAGCTAGTGTTGTATGGTTTGCGAAAAATTATTAGTATGGGCATGAAGATTGAGGCATTGTGATGTTAGCAATTTAGATATGTACACTATATCGTCTTAGGAACGAGTGCTGTTAGCAACCTAGTGATTTCATTGTTGTTGTTGTTGGTTAATATGCTATAGCTCAACTAATTTAAAGGTTTGAGTTCGATTTGGTAGTTCTAACCTAATTTTAAAGTTTATGTGATCTTTGTTAGTGCATTAGTAACCTAATTTTGTTGATTTATTACTGATTGTTTGATTTGATTTATTATTGATTGTTAATAGATGTTAATTATGGTTTACAGATGTTAATTACCGTGAAATTGATTGATGGATTGAAGTGATAATGGTAGGATTAAGAGGCAAATTGCTGCTATGCTATAAATCCATTTGTTCTGCGAGAACTTGTTCTGCTATGCTAATCCAAACACCCCTATATATGGCACGACTGATGAATAAGTGGTTCACGGATTCGAGGGAGAGAACACTAGTTTTAATGGACATAAGTTATAATAGGCATCTAGTATTCTAGTCGGATAATACTGATGTAGTTTGTGGTGCGAGTGATATTTCTTATTCTCTTGTTTATCTAGTTGTGATTATCCCTTTTAAGATCCCCAAAAGTATGTCGTTCGAGAAGGGGAGGCTGGGACTGGAATTTACTTCATATGGGAATGCGAGGTAACTATGGACTTGTGTAATGTGTGATTGAATATTTCATATAGGACAAACAAGGGCTATATTAAGAAGTAAAGAGTTGATTATTGATTTTTGTGTATACGTGTTTGACTATGTATCTGTTTCCAATGGGAGTATAAGGAAACCAAAGAGCTAGTTCACTGATTAAAATATAGCCTGTTAAGGGGTATAAGGAAACAAAAGAGCTAGTTCACTGATTAAAATATTGCCTGCATGTACTGGATAGAATGGGTCAATGAATGAACAGATTTTTACGAGGACAAAGGCGTCTAATAGTTGTTACAAACATATTTTACCTTATCTTTTGGGAATGAAGATTATAATTAGTGATAGTTTCATTTACTACTACATATTTCAGTTAACGTAGCAGAATTGTTGGATTTTTTATGTATTTATTAAGCTGCATCATTATCATGTTTTATTGATAATCTTTGGAATTACTTACATAATTAATTATTAGTTTGAGATAATCTTGGGTTAGGATAGAATAGGAATTAGATAGCAATGGGGATAAGTAGAGGTGGCAATTTGTGCCCAAAGTCAAAAAAATTGGCTAAACGGGCAACTTTTTAAAAGATATGGGCACATTTAGCCTCCCTCCTTTTTTTGAAATGGGCATTTTTTGCCCATTTAGAAGTTAAATGGGCATAATGGGCACATGTTTTTCTCGACCATAAAATTGTTTTTAATGAAAAACTTATAGATATACTATATTTAGTTACTCAAATATAAATGAGGGGTTACGTTTAAGATTTTTTTTGTCGTTTTAGGTTTTTATTAAAGCATTATGACTACTTACATTCCATTCTATCTTAGAAGTACTTTATTGTGTGTGTGTGTGTGTGTGTGTGTGTGTGTGTGTGTGTGTGTGTGTTTCTCATTCTCAATTTTTGTAAACTAATACTCCGTAGGTATGAATGATTTAACCTTGTATTGCAGGTGTCGCATTATCCGTGCAGCAAGCAAATGTCAGTGCATTGACTAAGGTACTTACGAGCCTGTTAATTTTTTTCCTCTGTTTGCTTTTTCTCTCCCTACAGCGTTTTGAAGTTATCTTAGCTGATATAGTCTTAAAAGGCTTCTGATATTACTTATGCTGTGACAGTTGACCTGCTTAGTGCTGCCCCGTGAGCACTGCAATTTGCTGCAGTCAAAATCAATCTGGAGTGCAGAACAAACACTCGAAACATGTTCATTTGTCGAGAGCATATTGCATCTTGAGCCTATAGAAGTATGTAAGCATGGTTAAAAAGATACCCATCTGCTCTAGCAGGCTTGTAATATGTTCATAAAGCAAAACTAACTTATATTTGCTGTGGTTTCGTTAGGTCAATATTTTTTAAGGGGTCACACTGCACGGTGCTCCAAGATTTGGGAAGGTGTTTGGAGGACGGTTCATTATTGGACAGGTATAAATAAACTGCCATATCATATATAGTTGTATTTTTCCTATATTTGCTCTACATCTAGCTTTAAATGATACCGTAATGGTAAAGGTATCATTTACGATGCCGTTTTCGATGCTTCCACATGTATACACTCATCAACTAACACTTTGCTATTCTATTCCATTTGGGGACTGATCGGATATTTGAATAATCAGAATTTAATTTTTACATAAAGGTCTACTTGGCTGTTTATGGGCATCTCAGAGTGCTTCTTCATTCACATAGTTGGTGATTTATTCAAATTGCGCAGCCGATAACAGTGGCACGACTTCCATTATCAAACCATCATCTCATTGTGGTCAGGTATGACTCAAATCGGATAAACCTAAAAGTATTACATCTTTTTTTGTAGTTTAATCTTGTTATTGCATATGGGGGAAAGACATTTGATACATGACAAACTTCCATACACAATTTGAAGTATTACATCGATGGGGGATCATTTACAAGATATGTCTATATCTATTAACTTTCTGGGTTATAACGAAGTATTATAACAAAGGAAATTTGTTATCAAGGATGAAAGCATAATCAGTTAATCATAATGTTAAACTGATTACTGTGATTTAAAGTCGCAATAATAGAATATAAAGATTTGTGTTTTCTAATGTTAAAGTTTGGTTTTTGTAGGGATTTTGTGTATGAGGGGTTTCTCACCGAAGAAGGTGATAATTTGATTTCACTTGTAAGTGCAAATAAGCTGTTTTGAATTAATATTGTAGTTCAAACCGCATATATGCTTATTAAAACATCCACTAAACACAGCTTTCCTAATCATTCACTCCCGTTTTATCGACATATGCTAGTCTGCAATGTTGCTAGTGTAGGGTGGTCAAGCCATTTGTTTACTATTGTGATCAAAGCATGTGGTAGTTTGTCTGCTATATGATTGGGTAGGAATGTGCATTGTCATGTGATGTTTTGTGGGTATGGGTCAGATTCGTTTGGTTAGTTTTTACGCCAAGTGTAATGAGTTGGGCCTGGCGAGGAGAGTGTTTTGTGAGATGAGGGATTTAGGTTGTTGAGTTTGGTAAGTGTGTTGTCTACGTGTTCTCGGGTGGGTGCTCTTGATTTGGGTTTTACTCAGGTTATGGAGACCTAATACTTATATTGTGCATTGATTATTGAAACTGTTATGAAGAATCAATGGGTAGTAGAAGCAGAGGTGATGGAAACTATACAAACCCATGTTTAACGATGCATCAGATGTGGGCTTCTTTGCTTGTTTACGGAATTTACGGAATTAAACGTAACTGCTAAGTAAGTTGCTTTGTTTAGGCAGAAAATTGAGTATGTAGTGTAACTTAGTGAAAAAGTGAAAATTGAGATATATCCATACACTAATACACCAATTTTTATTTTGTAAATGCAGGTTACAAAGAGCATAGATGGTCTTTTCCAGTTCCAGTTACAGAGACCAGTTACATAGCAGAGTCCAATTTTCCAGTCAGCATCATTAAACCACTTGGCCATCATAACCAGTTTATAAATGCAGGCTACATAGACCAATTTTTCTTGTAAATGCTAGGCTTGGGTAACTTGAAAAATGCAGTTTTTAGTTGTGCAATAGATGTTTTGTTTTGTTGAAAAATGCAGTCTGCACATTATATTTTACCATTGATGAGATTGTCTTTATGACCAATTTTACCATTGATGAGAAATGCAGTCTGCACATTTGAGAAATGGCACATTATATTTTACCATTTATGAGATTGTAGCCAGAAATGCATGTATCTGAACATTGCAAAGTCACATTTGCTGACTGAAATTAGCTGCAAATTTGAGTCATTTTAGTGATTTTATAGAAAGGTTGTGTACCCCTTAGTGACTAAAAAATCTTAGACACTAAATCTTTTGAACTTTTGCTTACTAAAATTTTAGTGATAAAAGACTTTTAGTGATCCCTTTGTTACTTACTCTTTTTCTTTTAGTGGGAGTTGAGAAATTAACATTTAGTGACTGTTTTCCCCTATTTTGCTTACACTTCTTTTAGTGGGCAAATGTCATTTATTTTGTAGTGACTGGATCATGTTTTTATCAGTTGATTTCTATTGGAAGAACTATAACAGATTTTTATGACGCAGGTGGGTCTAGTGTAACATATGATGATGATGCTCTTGGTAACGACATTGGTTTGGCTGTTGAGTTTGACGACAAGAGTGATCTTGATATATGGTTCACCAAGATGGCGTGGAGGAAGAAGATATTGGAATAATGGTATGCAGATAGGTGGTGGTATTAATAATGATGAGTCGCAAATTGGTAATCAGGGTATAATACTTACTGTACATGATATTGATGCGTATTGGCTTCAAAACAAGATCTTGCATGTTTATGACCACCCTGAAGGTGAACAAAGCTACTGGTGCATCTCCAGTATGATAAGTTTAGCCTCGTAAATTTTCCTTGTGCATAACAGACTGAAAATAGTTTGGTTGCAATATTAGAGCAGTTGCATGCCACGAGGGTAACAGAAAAAGAGAGGCTGGAAAACTTGGAGAGAAGCTTACGAGAAGAAGCAATACGTGTGAAGGATGAGAGTGGCGGTGTTCAAAGTGGCGTTGTTAACATGGATACTGAAAATGGTCACCGGAAGTTGCTTGATCTTGAGAGCATTGCGTTTCACCAGGGTGGTCTTTTGATGACGAATAAGAAGTGTTAGCTTCCTTTAGGCTCATATAGGAACCTCAGCAAGAGATACAAAGAAGTTCATGTGCTGGCATTGAATCCTAAACCTCTTGCTGCTGATGAGAAGCTTGTATCCATTAAACACATGCCGAGTTGGGCTCAACCTACTTTTCGGGAATGACAAATTTAAATTGGTTCAAGAGTAGAGTTTACAAGACTGCTCTTTTTAAAGCGGCAATCTGTTACTTTGTGTCCCTACTGGAGCAGGTAAGACCAACGTAGCTATGCTCACAATACTTCAACAGATTGGTTTGCATATGAACGAGGACAGTTCGTTCAAGCATAGTGACTACAAGATCGTCTATGTGTCACTCTGATGGAGTTGAGTGGAGATCAGTCTTTTACTCGGCAACAGATCGAGGAAACACAATCATCGTTACTACTCCAGAGAAGTGGGATATCATGACCAGAAAATCAGGAGACCAAACTTATAATCAACTTTTGAAGCTTCTAATTATCGATGGAATCCATCTTCTGCATGAGAAAAGAGGACCTGTTTTGGAGACTATTGGGTGTTGAGGACTGTTAGACAAGTTGAGGCCACAAAGGAACGTATTTGTTTAGTTGGATTATCTGGGACGCTTCCCAACTATGATGATGTTTCATTATTTTTGCGAGTCGACTTGAACAAAAAAGGCCTCTTTCATTTCGATAATAATTTTAGACCGGTTCCTCCTGCTCAGCAGTATATTGTAATCACTGTAAAGAAGCCATTGCAGCGATTTCAGTTGATTAACGATATTTGATATGAAAAGGTAATAGGTGTGGCTGGAAAGCGTTAGCTTGGTTACACTTACTAATATATTCGTATGCTGCAGAATATCCTACCCTTTATGGTTTACCGGCTGATGTTCTTGAATCAGATAATCTACTAAAGGTTACGAGAGCTGATCTGGTAAGGTTCTGACTCAACCTTAATCTTTGTTTATTTCTTTTTTGCGCAGTATGCATGGCTTCCTCGTCCTCTTTAGCTAATTATTGATATTTGTATTGTACATGTCTTTATTGTCTACTGTTCCATTACCTTTTCACTTACTATCTGATTGTAATTAGATTTGGAGCTTTTGGTGATTGGCTATTATGACAAGTACTTTTGTTTAGCATATTTTTATTTGATAAACCTTTCAAGACAATTTGTCTTGCTTGTTCTGTACATACATTATACTTAAAATTTCCATTTTGGTAATTTATGTATTTGTTATTTGAAAAATTAGCTCGAGCACCTTCACTGAGTTGTTATCGATCAATACAATCGCTGTTCAAAATATAAGCTTCATTGAGTTGTTTGTATATAAAAGTATACATGGCTATGTTGATCACTTGGTGTGCAGCAACATGATCGTATCATGCACCTTTAAGCATTGATCACTTTGTGGGTTGTGCATCATGAGCAGCTGTCGATTGCATAAAAAAGTATCAGTTTCTTAATCTGAACAAGATATGTTATTGACTATTGCATAAAAAAGTATGAGTTTCTTAATCTGAACAAGATATGTTGTTTACTATTAGTAATTTAGTATAAGTGTTGTAATTAACTGAGAATTATAACCCAAAAAGTAATGCATCACAAAAAATCAAACTGAGTTGTTGAGATACAAAAGATGTGCTGTAGCAGCAAACAAAAAAATAAAATAAAAATCCATTATTACAACCAACACTATACACAAAAAATGAATAGTTGCGATTACTTTCTAGTTGTGTTTCGGTTTTTTTGGGCTAGGTGATGGATGGTGGTTTCCGGTGACTTTCGAATTTTTCCGGTGGTGATCTAAAAGACTAAGAGGAGTGGTTGCGTAAAAAAGAGCGGAAACGTAATCTTTCACATTTTTGTTGAGTTAATGTACTTGTGATATCATGATTAAGTTAATGTAAAAATATCATAACTTGAAGAGTTGTCTTTACTTTCAAAATAGAAGCTAATAATTATTATTGAAATATATGATTATGATTATGATTATTATTATTTTTATTTATTTATTATTTAGTTTTTTAACGGCTAGTTAATAGTTAGTGATTCAAGTCGTGGAATAAAAAATCAGAAAAAAAAATTGAAAAAGAATTTCAAGGAAAAAAATTGGAATAAAAAATCCGAAAAAAATCTGATTTTTTTAAAGGACCATTATGTAATTTACCCTAGGGACGGTGGCTGCAATTTTGCAAATCCACGAGGATCATTTATGTAACTTGGAAGGGTAAAATGGTCAAACTACTCACATAAAGACAAAATGTCAACATTAATACCCATAAGAGTTTTTTTTTTTTTTTTTTTTTTTTTCGCTACTTAGAAAAATATTTTTGAACAAGGATGATTCTTTTTAAAGGTATTATCCCTACTTTAAATACGACACTTAACACGATGTCTCACATCTATTATGGTCACATTTATTTAATGTTAAATTAGCGAAAGTAAAGTGTGATTAAGTCCCGTTCTAATTTTGAACCCGCTATAGATAACAAAATTAGTTATTATTATGAACCCACTTGATGAATATATTTTTTGCCTTAATGCTTTTAATAAAAACTAGAGTCACCACCCAAGATTTTTCTGCACCCTTTATATTAAAAGTCATTATTTGTAACATATTGGATTTCATAAACACATCATAACATATTAAATAGAGGCGTATGGTTTAGAGTTTTAAAGAGAGAAAGTGAAAGAGATTTAGGAACTTAGAGAGATAAAGAAAAATGATATTGTGAAGCTCCAACCCTCTACCTTGGGAGGTAGAGGGTATTTATAGTTTCTTACAAGACACGCCACCTACGGGCTGTGAATCAGGCATACAGTGGGTAAAGACCCGTCCGTCCTCCACGGTGTTACTTAACTAACTACTTATTAACGTAACTTGACTACGACTACGAGCTTTCTAATGAATACATATACTTGAGGTGACCGACTCTTTAACTAACGGATTTTCTAAATACTAGCAATCTCCCCCTAAGGGAGGTCACCTCAATTTACATTGAATACAAAAAGATATTACATTTTCATTGTTCTTGGATTCTTGATTAAGTTCTTTGCTCTGTAGCCCGTAGTATTTGATTCTTCATATTCTGCATGTTTTGTTAATCCAAGTGAAGGTCTTTAACTGATCCACATGATGATGAGTTTTGAGCCAGCTTTGAGATCCTCAGCTACCATAAATCTCTGACTCTTCCTTTGTAGTGTTGCCATCATGTAATGTTGTGACATTTGGACCGACATGCTCACATTCTGGTTCATGAGATTTTCTCATCAGAGCAGCGGAAGCTTTTGTTGATTCATGATATTCGCAGCAGCGTAGCAGAAGCATGGAGTGAAAATATCATAGTCACTTGATGAAGATATGCACATATCATGATTTCTTTGAAATGAACGTGTTGTGTGAGCATGCGGCTATGGATTAACTTCTCAATTCTAATCAGCTGCAAACGTTGGGAGTACCTGCATACAACAATTAGCAATAAAGCGCACGAGAGTGTCTTTGATCACTTTAGTTGAATTGAGGTACACGACCCACGGTTCCCCGTTGATCAGTACAAGTACTGCCTATGATCAGGTATAATTTCGAATAATCTCCTTGACAGGGTTTCGCAGCTGCTCTAGCCGTTCTCAAACCGGAACGTCTCAAAGAAGAAAACACGGAGTGAGTGAACCAGCGAATTGGGATTCACTGATTGATGAAAAAGATTTGAAAACAATCGTGTATTGCTTGTCAGAAAGAGTTTTTTCTTTTTTTTTTCTTTTTTTTTGCAATACAACGAAGGTTTTATAAGAGAAATCAATTTTCAATCATAAATACCTTTTGATTTTGAAAATGTAATATACAGTCGATGTACTACAGAAAAGATTATTAAGCACAACGACCGGTTTTTTCAAAGGTATCCGTCAATCCATTTCCTGGACCAAGGTTGATTCAATATTGAATCTCCCCATCGTTTCTATCCAGTTTTCACAAGTTTGATCTATTTGATAGATCTCACATGTCACCCACCAAGAGCTTGTTTGATGTTGGCTCTAGAAGGATTTCCATCTTCATCGTGAATATTTTACATATCACTCGGATGTTCTGGTAATACCACAAGGATAATGCGTAGGACTCTTAATTATATTCTCACTTTCCACATTGTGTGAAACAGTAAGTCTTCAATAATAATGTGTCCTAATGAGATTTATTGATGATCTCGTGGCTCTAGACTCAATTGTGCATTTTGGTTTCCTGTGCCGGAGACTAGGGAGAGGGTCTCCTTCTTCAATATCAACCATCTCTAAGAGAAAGTCGATAGATTATGTAGGTTCCCCGTGAGAATGAATCAAGTCCTTTTAAGAGGAACTTGAGTAGCTTGGGAAGTTGTAGTGCAGTGCGTCACTAGGTCCATGACGTCTTGTCTTCAATACCGGTGTTACCTTGGTAACCACTAGTAGCATATGAATTGAACCCGGTTTCTGCCCTAAGGTTGAACTAATGGAGGGCTATTTCTTTTCACCCTTTTCTCATTCATTTCTTTTTCATTCTTCAACCCCTTCAGTGCTTACCGAGACTTCATTACTAGAACCTTGTTGGGTTTATTCCAGTTCTAGCTCTGTCTCAGTCCGCACTCTTCCCATTTCTCACTTTTCTCCTTTTTTCATCATACCTAAGGACTTCTACACTATCTAGTGAATTGTCCCTGGGTAGATCCCTCTGGCTCTGGCGGGATCGTGGGAACGAATACCTAACCTAACCATCCTTATATCTCCATGCATAAAGTAAATTTGGTCGGTCTTTTTGGTATTGTTCTTCTGCCATTGAAACCGATTGAAAGCCTTTTGAAAATCAATCCAGGTACACGTGATACAAGATCAAAATATTTTGTACCTGAATTGTTTTTGACATTTTTAGAAAAAGCTCCCCCTCAACATGTGCATCAAATATTTGAAATTGTTTTAGCACATGGAGGCAAGAGAACTTTGAAATCTTAGATTAAGAATGAGAAATTCAATCTTTGATTAACAATGTTTTTCTAAAGATATCATCATCACTTCCCTTATCAAATCGAGTATATTAAGGACATTGTATCAAATATTTTTGGAAGGATGAGGTTTTCATATGATTGCTCCCCCTCAATATGTGCATCGAGATTCGAGAGCGTTTTGCACATATTAGAGAGAACCTGCACTTAGAGACAATTCAATCACGTTTCAATTCCTTTTGGTTTGAGATAGATGCTCCCCCTCAACATGTGCATGAAAAAATTGAAATCGTTTGGCACATGTAGGAAGAAGAGCTTGTTAATGTCTTTATGAAACCACTTATTGAATTATCATTTTATATCCAATTTAAATCACAAATTCTCCCCCGATCACAATTTTCAAATCCTTTGAGATATGTGATCCCTATTGATTTAAATTGTTTTTGAAGGCTTTTGAGGAGAATTGAGACAAGCATTTAAAAATGTTTAACTGATAAGGATCAAATTCTGAGACTTTAACCTCCAATGATTAAACATGCTTAAGTGTCTTATGAAAACACATCGTTAGCCTTGGTCTGGATCCAATTGTATCAAAACATTGTTCTTTTTTATTATCCAAAGGTAGACCTTGCTCGATTACGTTTCAATTGTTTGAAAAGTAACTTTTTGATTTGATTGAAATCATTCTCCCCCTCAATCAATGACAATAGTTGTTGATTGAGTGTTAGAAATTTTGACAAATGATAAGTCCAGATGATTTTCAAAAATATAGTCTGAGTTATTTTCAAAGCAATTTTGTTTTCATTAGATGACAAATATTTTTCAGAAGAATATTTAGACGGAAAAATATTTGTGATGGAAACATTTGTCTTTGTGGCGACAAACATTTATTTTTATAATCAGAGCATGAAGATTCAAAAATTAATTTAAGTATGGCTATGTTCTTTCTTTTAAAACTGGTTACTGCCAAATATGACAATAAACTATCATTTTTCTTCATCCCATTTTTTTTTAAGTTTTATGCACAATCGAACTTCATCTAAAGAACCTTGCCATTCTTTGAATGACAAATCAAAGTCCGTAGATGTTATCAAAGAACAGAAATAGATGAAAAATATAATATTTTTGGGCTTTTTCAAAGATTTTATGATATTTTTATGGATTTTTGAAATTTTATATTTTTCTATTTTTTCTTTTTGTGGGTTTTATAATTTTGTATTTTTCTTTTTGAATAATTATGTACAAGAGATGGATGAAGAAAAGCTTTTACTCCTCGTCTTCCTCTTGAAGACGTTTGAGTGTTTCTGGTTGTAGACTTCTTAGACCAAGTCGTGGAAGGATAAACTCAAAACGTTCTCGAGGAAGAGTTTTGGTGAAGATGTCTGCTAACTGATATTCAGTCTTCACGAAATATAGTTCCACCACACCATTCTCCACTTGCTCCCTCATGAAGTGATGTCGAATGTCGATATGCTTTGCTCTTGAATGTTGAATATTGTTGCATGAGAGAGCAATGGCACTCTTGTTATCACAGTACAGAGGAATTTTGTTGAATTCAAAGCCATAGTCAGATAATTGGGATCTCATCCATAGGATTTGAGCACAACAAGATCACATGGCTATGTATTCTGCCTCTATAGAGGATATTGAGGTACTCATTTGTTTCTTTGAAGACCAGCTCACAAGCTTATCACCCAAAAACTGAGCACCTCCTGACGTGCTTCGACGTGTATCTTGACACCCTGCATGGTCAGCATCTGCATAGGCTGTTAGTGACATATCGGTGTCCTTCGGGTACCAAAGTCCCATGTTGATGGTTCGTTGGAGATACCGAAAGACCCGTTTAACCGCTTCAAGGTGCTTTTTGGTAGGCTTAGCCTGGTATCTAGCACACATGCATACAACAAACAGAATGTCTGGTCTACTGGCGGTAAGGTACATCAGGGATCCAATCATACTACGATATTTAGTTTGGTCAATCATGATCCCTGAGTGGTCCTTATCTAGTTTAGTGCGCTCCACCATTGGAGTGTCAAAGGGTCACAAGAATCAAATCCAAAATTCTTTAAGATCTCATTTGCATATTTAGATTGATTGATAAAAATGCCTCCGGGACTTTGTGAAATTTGTAATCCCAAGAAAAATGACATTTGTCCCATCATTGACATTTGAAATTTGGAGCCCATCTCCTTAGAGAAACGATCACATTCATTGGGGTCAGTTGAGGCAAAAATAATATCATCAACATAGATTTGAACATGAATTAAGTGTTTGCCTGACTTTCTGGTGAACAATGTCGGATCAACTGCTCCTTTGCTGAATCCATTAGTTAGAAGAAACTTTGATAGCGTGTCGTACCATGCCCTTGGAGCTTGCTTCAAACCGTAGAGGGCCTTCTTCAAGCGATAGACATGAGTAGGATGCTCTGGATTCACAAAACCTTCAGGCTGGCTGACGTATACAACCTCTTTCAGATCTCCGTTAACAAAAACAGTCTTTACATCCATCTGATAGACTACCATGTTCTTACTAGTAGCGTTAGCCAAGAAGATTCTGATTGCCTCGATACGTGCAACTGGAGCAAATGATTCTTCAAAGTCAATACCTTCCTCTTGATGGTATCCTTTTGCAACCAGTCGAGCCTTGTTCTTTAGCACATCATCAGCTCATCAAGTTTTACTTTGAAGATCCATTTTAGAGCAATGATTATAGCACAGTCAGGATCAGGTACTAATTCCCATACATCTAGTCGATCGAACTCATGAATTTCTTCTTGCATGGCATTGAACCAGCTGTCTTCAGTCATGGCTGTTTTAACGTCTTTTGGTTCGACCTTAGATAGTACGGAGTTGAAGAAGCACCACAAGGAATCAGTTGCAAGTTGTTTACGAGTGGATACTGGACGAGAAGGATTTCCAATGATGTTGTCCAATGGATGGTCATGTGTCCATTTTCTAAGGTGCTCGTGTGGGTGTTGTTGAGGGACTGAAGTAGCAGAGTTTGGATCTCCTGATGAAGATGGTTCTGAAGTTGGTTCAGGAGCAAATATGTTCTCAAATAGAGCATCTTCGGGAGTAGCAAAGGGGTTATCTCCATCATAGTTTCCAGAAACATTTCCATGATGTACACTCGATGATTGAGGATTTGATGATGATGATGAGTGATCTGCAGCAGGCGCTTCTAGACTTAGTGACACAGAAACTGAAGGGATATCTACGTTGACTGGATTAGGGGCTGCCATTGTTGATGGATTAGACTGATCATTAGCAATAGGTTCATAGTATTCATCAAACATCGGATCAAACAATTTCTTCAAATCATCTTCAGAAAGAGGTACATATGGAACTGCTGGTGAGGGGTTTTGTACAAGAGAAGAACTAATGGGACTACTTAATGAATATTGAGATGCGGGTCCAGAACTTGATTGTCTTGGAGCCATTTGCCCAGACAGCTCATCGAACGTGACGTGAATAGTTTCCATGATATCTCAAGTTCTTTTGTTGTAGATTCGGTAACCCTTTCTATTTGGTGCATAACCCACAAACACTCCAATGTCCGCCTTAGCTCTTAATTTACCTAAATCTTGACCATCGTTTGTTGGATAACACAAAGCACCGAACACACGAAGGAAGGAGAGGTCAGGTTTTCGATTGTGGACAAGTTCGTATGGAGTTTTTCCATGAGTGGTGTGTATAAGGGAACGATTTTTGGTATAGCAAGCACTGGCAATAGCTTCAGCCCAGAGAAACATTGGAACCTTTGAGTAAATTAACATAGTTCTTGCAGCTTCCACAAGGGTCCGATTTAGTCTTTCAACTACACCGTTCTGTTGAGGAGTACGTGGAACACTTATTTGATGGCTGATTCCAATGCTTTCATAAAACTGACTTAGTTCTTTGTTAACAAACTCAGTTCCATTGTCCGTTCGAATGATTCTAACAAACTTGTTAAGTCGAACCTGCAGCTGTTTGATAAGTTTGATGATGACATCTGGAGTTTCATCCTTTGTCCTCAAAAACTTAACCCAAGTAAATCAAGAGTAGTCATCAACAATGACTAACACATATTTCTTCCCATTTATCGTTTGCACTCTCATGGGTCCGCACAAATCCATATGAAGAGTATGAAGAACTTCCATAACTGAGTTTGCAGGTTTGGGTTTGTGGGCATATTTCTTGCTTTTTCCCAATTGGCATGCTGAACAAAGATGATCCTTTTCACACTTTAATTTAGGTAAACCTCTTACTAGGTCCTATCTGGAGAGATCATTGATGGTGCCGAAGTTCAAGTGATTGAGACGACGATGCCATAACCATGACTTTGTTTTCGAAGCCTATGATAACAAGCAGATTGGAGAGGACTTCATCATGTCTTCGATAGAGATGGTGTATAAATTGGTTCCACGAGTTCCTTTCTAAAGTTCAACACCATCTAGTTCCCTAACGAAGCATGTATGTTTTCTGAAGGCCATTTCTAGATCAGAATCACAGAATTGACCGACAGAAAATAAATTGTGACCAAGACCTTCAACATAATATACCCGGGAAATTACACTATCACCAACCACATAATCTCCATAACTCATAATTGCCCCAAAATGGTCATTTCCGAATCTAACAGTCCCGATAAATTTACTCACGAAGTTCATGAGCCGCGAGCGATCTCCAGTCATATGCTTGGAATAGCCTGAGTCCAGGTACCACAGAACGATTTGAACGACCTGCTGTTGAACACAGACAAGAATAGATGACTGGACAATTGGGATCCCCATGCAAGAATGGGTTCCACTTGGTTAGTAAATGTGATTGGAGCACCCACATCAGAAGTAGAAACAATGATATCATTAGAGGTAGATGTCGGGCTAGTAGTAATAGTAGATCTATTCAAAGTATGTTCACTTCTTAAAGGTATAGTTCTACCAGTAGGCATCCATTTTCTAATGGGCATTGATCTAGATGATTTAGGGCACAACTCATTAAGTTTGAATTTACGGCCAGTAGGTATCCATTGATAGCCTACATTACTAAATTTTCTTCCTGTTGGTTTCCAATAATTTCTAGCCCTCTTCCACCTTGGTTTTCTGACCTTCTTATCATGTTTTCTAGTGTTTACATTTTTTACCGGAGATTTGACAGCATTACTCAAATCATTCACAACACATTCATGATTAATACTAGAAATCAAGCATTCATTACATGTTTTACAAGTAGTAGCAGAATTTGAATTAATTACAATACGCTTATAGCTAATACTAGAAACAACACGATTCGTCTTATTCAACACAAACTTATTGTTCCTAGGGTGGTCTTCTACTTTCTTCCATTGATCACTCTTAGCTTGCGAGGTCCTATCTTGCTTTGTATTGCCTAGAGGCTTTGACCCGCTTGCTTTTGTATCACTGATTACTCCTGTAGAGGGAATGATGGGAACATTAGTTGGTTTTGCTACTTTTTGCATTCTTGATCTAGAAGTGCTGGGATCTGAAGTACTTGCTTGACTTTCGGCACATAACAAGGCATATCATGGGTTGCATGCTTAACACTAGGCATAGAGCAAGGCATGACGACTTTATCTTTCTTACAAATGGATTTAGGACACGTTGCTCTTGAACATTCTAAAACTTCCTGAGATCGTTTGGCATATAAGCATGTATACCTAACTTCACTATCAAGTGGTTTATTTATGCTATCCTCTTCGACAATCTCACAGAGACATTCTAGACTGTCCTTAAGGCACGAAAGATATTCTTGAAACACAAGTTCGTTATTTCTAAGATGAGGAGGAATATACTTTACAGTCACAGCATACTTATAATCCGCAGATATCTTTGATATAACATTCTCATCACAGACAAGTGGCATTTTCCCTTTTACCTGACTCTTCAGATTCTCAATCTCCCTTTTGTAAAGAAGTTATTTTTTCATTGTTCTTGTCACGAGTGACTTTCATTGAATCATATAACTCTTTGAAGTGTCGTTTAACCTTTTCATTTTCTTCTAGAAAACTATTATTTTCTTGTTGTAATACGTTAATGATGTTTTGAAGATGAAAGTTTTGAGAATACTTAGAATCTAAAGAAGGAGGCATTTGGGAGCCATTCACATTGTTCTTTTCACCCTTTAATTGTGAAATTTGGGTTTTCAACTTTCTGATCGTGTTACAGTGAGCTCGAATATGTTCGTCACGTTTGCTTATTTCAAAAATTGCATCAAACTCAGGAACATCCGAGGATGTCTTGATATTTGAGGTTTTCACATTTTCTTTGAAATGTTGATATTTTAGTTGCAAATCAAAATGTTCAACTTCCAGCTTAGAATAATGTTTTACCAAATTATCATGATCATCCTGTTCAACTTTATCTTGCGCTTTTGAATTTGTGGTTTCAAGCTCAATGACACGATCATGGGAAACTTTTAATGCAACAGTTAACTCATGAAATTGAGACGTAGTAATAGAATAATTTGTAACAGTGTAGAACACATCTTGAGCAACACATTGAGAGATTAAATTATCATTAATGATGTGCAGATTCTTTATCTCAATTTCATTACTCTTAAGCTTACGTTCATACATACTGACCTCAAATTCCATATCATTAAACATCTTTTTCATTTCTTTAATCTTTGTGTCCATTCCTTTTTGAAGACTCTCAAATTGTTCTTTAAGTTGTTTAAAGAAAGGCATGACCTCAGTTAAATAGCATTCTTTAGTTTGTTCAAAACCCCTTTCCCCTTCAGTTATCCCAGTGGATGTGATTCTCTTCTTATACGTTTTCTCAAAATCAACAAATAGTTGGTAAACTACATAAAGGCTGATTAAGGTCTTGCTATTAGTGGGAAGATTTCTAGGCACTAAATGCATTGGTGTATTTGGGGGATACATAGTGGCTGGAGGTAATTTCCTACAAGGGGAATTATTTTCGATAAACTCACCAGCTTTTTGCTTGTCCATATCCTTTTTCCAGAATATTTGTTCAGGGGTCAGTTGAGTCTGAGGTCTAAACTTATTAAAGGCAATCCAGTTTTCCTTAGAATAATTTGGTGTTTTAAAGGTGATATTTTCTTTTATACACAAGGGATTCTTAAGTTTATCATCCAATTTTTTTTCTAGAGACTTCTTCTAATTTTCTATCTTCCTCAGTGCACTCAGCACAAGTGAGTTTCTGTCTAAGCTTAAGAATCTCATTTCCATCATAGATTACCTTTTGAGCTGCTTTAGCTTTAATACACGCCTTAGGATTTGGTTCATCTACAAGTGCAACGCTATGCTTATCACTTAGAACTCTATGCTTAGTGATCATGTGAGCAGTCTGAATGGTGTTCCCTTGTACGTACAATTTATTTTCAAGTTTGTTCTTCAAATTTTTTAGGTTGGAAAATTCATTTAAAAGTTTTGATTCCTTAGCATTGAATTCTTGTTTAAGTACTTTCACATTTTCTTGAAGTTCTTGTTTCTGTTTAACAGTTTTGCTAAGCTTTTCTTGTAAGGAATCCAACTCTTGTTTTAACATTTCTTCCCTAAAATTACTTTTTCTGATAATTGTACGCATCTGGTTATCCATCTCCTACTCACGGGTAGTTAATTCAAACTTAGCACGTTGTTCATATATAGCAACTTGTTCCTTATAGGCATTTAGTTCAGATGTTATAGAATCATCAGGGGCACATGCAGTGTATTCATCAAAAATATAATCATCATTGACTACAGAAGATGCATTATTTGGTACAATTTCACTTTCATTTTGTTTTACATATTGATCATATGGGACAACATTGCTATTACCCATATTTTCAAAATTTGATTCAATAATTTCAGTTGATTGTACCTTGTCAAGTATCTTTTGCACATCAACATCATCGTATAGTTTTAATACCTCTGATATGATTGATTCCTTGGAGGGACTAGCTTGCTGTGGTGACGGGACCTTTGGATAGACCATTGGAGAAATACTAGCCATGAAGATGGTCTGGGCAGCAGGTTCATCATCGACATCAGAGTCATATGCATCACAATCTGCCACTTGAAACGCATTTGGATGATTGTGACCTATTCCCTGCACTGGCTACTCATCCACATCTGCATCATAAGTTTTGGCATTTCCCTTAGCAAGAAATAGCAATTCTTCCTCATCCAACATTGCTCCATTATCTTGAGCTTGCACCAGCAACATTTTGTCCCTGAAGTACTCTGCATTTTGTGAACGTTTTGGAGATGTGCAGTTCCTTGCAATATGTCCTTCACCACCACAATTGTAACACTTGATTGTCTTCCTTTGACCTTGAGTCATGTTCCTTCCTCGATTCTGATTGCCCACAAATCCTCCACTTACTCCAGTATTTCCATAACCTGCTCCATCCATTCCTTGTTCATTCTGCCTTCCTTGCACACTTTGCACCACTACCTTTCCATCTCTAACAAAGAGCTTGATTGTGGGGATTGGATGTTATTCTGAGGTTATTGTTGGTGTGTGGAATGAGGTTCAGACTTTGCCTAACCATGAGAGACAGTTGATTGACGAGATTTTCCATGAATGTGTCAGAATCTGGATCTGAAATGAGTTTGTGATTACCATTACCAGTTGGTATGACTTGAGATTCTTTGGTGGTTATTCCTACATTAGTGTAGAATGCAGTTGAATCATTTGAGGAGCTTGCATTTCCAGTATTGTTGTTGAACTTTTCAAGGATCATCCGTTCAAACACAACATGCTTCTAATTTTGGAGCAAATATGAATACAATTGTTCATAGTTGGTGTTCCTCAAACCTTTGTTTAGCTTGACTGCAGTGACAAATTTGTGCCATTCGGGATTCATGTTGTTCACAAACTTTGAATTGAGCTGAATATTTGGCATTGTCATTTTGATATTCCTCATATCATTCACAAGCTTGTGGAATCTTACATGATATTCAGTGACACTTTCCCCTGGATTCATCTTAAAGTTCTTAAAGTCATCCTACAGTTGAGACTCCCTGTCTTCTTTAGTCAATTCAGAACCAGAGAGAAGCATCTTAACATTGTCCCGTATTGCCTTAGCTTCAGTGTTGTGATTGATCAACTTGTAAATATCCTTAGGTAAACCCTGGAGTATGATGTTTGAAGCCCTGATGTCTGCATCGTATCTCTTCTTCTCCTTATCAGTCAGTTCATCATACGTCTTTGGTCTATCCAATCCTAATATTACTGAACCATCAGCAGCAGTTTCAAGAATGTCTCTGGTAGTCTCAACTTGATATGGTCCTTCATCAATTGACTTAAGTATGTTAACCCCATTTTCTTTTCCTAAGCAATAAAGTCTGATTCTTTGAGCCCAAGAGTCATAGTCGGTTCTGTCCAGCATGGGAGGACGAGTGTCAGATCCTTCAGCTTGTACATCATCAGCAACGGAAGAGGTGATTGTGGACATGATTACAGATTCTACGGGATTTCACAACTCTTTGATTAAACCGGGAAATAGATTCTTTCACGGGATTTTACTAAATCAAGAGAAAACCGTAAAACGTAACACTAAGAAACAATAAGTCTCAACAGACAAATCGCTCACTTGACAAGTCGCACAATTCCCAAATCGCTTTAAATGAAAAATCGCTTAAGCTGACAAATCGCTAAAACAGACAAATTGCTCAAACACACAGATCGCTTAAATATACAAGTCGCTTAACTGGACAAATCGCTTAAATGGACAACTCGCTTAAATAAGCAAGTTGCTTAGATAGACAAATCGCTTTACCAAACAAATCGCACAAGTACAACCACTACTTTGTCCTTTCTTGTCATTTTGTCTCAAGAGACAAATCGCATAGAGTACAAATCGCTTCCCAGAATTAGACAAATCGCTTCAATAAGCAATCCTTTGAGATACAAATCGCATAAAAACAAGGACAAATCGCATACAAGAGAACTTATCCGAGACACAAATCGCTTACTAGAAACTTACTAAAACACCACTTTTCAATCCAAAAACAACCCACCCACACTGATTCAAGCCATCCAAATCAAAACCTAAACACTTATAATGATTCTAAACATAAAAATACTATCAAAATCCAAACTTTAACACTAGAGATGATCTAAATGATGCAAACTACTCTAAACTCATTCAAACCTAAAAACCTTATGAAAACCACTAGAAATCCAAGAACACGACAGATGAGTGATCAAACCATGGCTCTTGATACCATTTGTAACATATTGGATTTCATAAACACATCATAACATATTAAATATGGGCGTATGGTTTAGAGTTTTTGAGAGAGAAAGTGGAAGAGATTTGGGAACTTAGAGAGATAAAGAAAAATGATATTGTGAAGCTCCAACCCTCTACCTTGGGAGGTAGAGGGTATTTATAATTTCTTACAAGACACGCCACCTACGGGCTGTGGATAAGGCATACAGTGGGTAAAGACCCGTCCGTCTTCCACAGTGTTACTTAACTAACTACTTATTAACATAACTTGACTACGACTACGAGCTTTCTAATGAATACATATACTTGAAGTGACCGACTCTTTAACTAACGGATTTTCTAAATCCTAACATTATTCATAACCTTTTGACTGACTAATCCACGTTGTTTGAATCCATCACCACAAAGAATCAAAATGGTTAAAGCCTCTCTTTTCATAAATTGAACTTTGAGATGTCTAACATTTTTAGTGTTTAGTCAAAAACTTTCAACTTCTAGAGGATGTGCGGGATATATTGCAAACTAATAGTATGTAGGATTGCAATGTCAAATATATAGGAGGGCTTTTGTTATTTTTCGAGTGGAATTCCAAAGAATCTGCGGCTAAACACATGGATGCTTCAATGGTCGGATAATATAAAGCTTTGGGACGAAAACATTCTACCTAGAGGTCGTTTGACAAGACTGGTAATTGACGGACTCCTCCTTTGTCAATAAGGGTTTTGGAAAATTACTATAGGTGGGGATACTAGACTTTGACTCAGAACTCCTCCTTCCTGTCATTAACATCTAACATAATGGAGGTTAGTCAATATAACCCTGAGTGGAAATAACCTTTCCAGTCATGATATATGAAGAGAGGTTCAATGCTTCCAGCCTGATCTCCCCATTCTTTGCATCATGATGATGCTCTCTGTTTGAAGAAGAATGCATTGGCTCGTCGGTGGTGGATTGTGATGGTCATGTTCCCTATGGTAAGTGATGTAATAATCCCATTTGTAACTTAATGTGTAATATGTTTTTATTTTATTTTAATTGTAAGTTTTCTGTAAATTAGAAATTAGGAATTATGAGCTATTTAAGAAGAGCGTTAACTCCTCATTTAAAACCTAGTGAAAGTATTATAGAAAGTTCATAGAATGATCCAATCAATAATAGTGTATAACATTTTATGTACATACTATAACAAAATGAAATTAAACGACTATTGTCTTTCTAGATAAATAACTCTAATGTGCTCTGTCTATAAATCGATTAACCAGAAGTGAATATTTTGATAAAACCTCGTGATCATTCATCAGACATGCAACAGATGGTCATGCTTGGCCAGCGTGCATATGTTGGGATTTTAGAACTACATTAGCCAAGTAATGCAACGAGTACGCAACGGAATTAGGATTTAGTAATTGCAATTAGGTTAACACGTAAATAATAAACAATAAATAAAAGGTAAATAGAAAACTAACCTTTGGTGTCAACTGCATGCTACCAACGAACAAGGAAACCAAAGAAACTAAGTATCTAAAATAGATACCTCTACGAGTATCACACACAAACACTTAAACCAAGTACGTTCGAATTGATGCTAGTCAAGAACGTTTAAACCAATCAACTCTTTGAATAACTTGAATACCACGAACAAAAGAAAACCAATAAACCCTTTACCACTTTTGTCCGATAACCAGTTCTGCTTAAAACAAAACGTGCATTCCATCCGATATCGGACAAATAGTGTCCGATATATATGCTCCCTACTGTCCGAGATATATTACGAACAAAACACTCGACTTGTTGCTAATCTAGTTCAACCAGGAACTTTATCACAAGTATACCAAACCAATAAATTATTAATTGCTCTTGGATCTTGATATGATGCAAGTATAATAATTTATACAAACCAAACTTAAAACCTAATTGGACATTAGGAATATCCAATCGGTAGTGGGAATCAATTGTAGGTATTTACTGAGTTGGAATATAGCCAATCGCATTAGAGGATTAGGGATAGTCTAACGTATTACATGCATGTGCATGGAATAATAAAATCATTAGTTAGGGATATGCTTATGTCGTATATTAATATGTAAGTATGTGTTTGTTTATATAGGGTCATGTCCAACCCATGCATGGGCTCAAAATCTTGAGCGACAAGCAATAATCAAACACCCTCGATCAGATATGTTTGGACAAGGCCCAAGGCACCAAACTGACCCAAGTAGCAAGTGGATCAAGTCCATGGGTCGTTTATAGGATCGGGTCACATGTATGCATAAACGGGTCTAACGTATATTCAAGTTTAAACGATCGTCACCTACTCTCATGTTTAACGTGTGTACCCCCATAGGCTCACACACATTTAGTCGTTTACACGTGTTTTAAACTCCCACAAACCAACAGCTCCCACTTGGGAGTTGGTGTGTCGAATGGCACACAAAACTAACGACGGAAATGCTTAGCAACGCTCTCACTCGCTTTTTAACTAAAAGTGTCTGAGATATAGTTTCACAAAATCTTCTCAGTGGCATGGTTATTAGTGTCTTGCTTTAAATCATCCTTTGTTATAGATACCGTTAAACCATGGATATGGATCTGAACTCATTCCATATAGTTTAACCATTTAGATTCTCGTTATAGAATTTAATTAGATATACCAAATGTAATCAAGTATCATCTTGCATTACCCTTTGGGTTTGGCCAAACAATTATCTGATTAATTCTGGAGAGGGCTCATGGTATCTTTCTGCACATATCAAGTGGAGTAACAAATCCTTTATTGACTACAAGTGTTGTGGATGTTGCTTCACATCACTCCGAAATATAGCCTTTAAAACTACCTTATTCAGATAACATTTTGCGTATACTTACAAAAAGTGATATCCACACATAACAGAATTTGCTTGTATCTCAAGTCTAAGGACGATTTTAACAAACCATTTTCAATATTTTACTTATGCCAAGGATCCAAAAGTAAATGTTTGAAAGTTGGGGTATCCAATATGCATCCCTTGTGAATACACATGAATTTGGCGGGAACAATCCTCATTCTCGTTAGAATATAACCAATACTCACATTTGCCTTACATAACAATATTCCCATATTGTTAACCGACGATGGACATATTTAGAATAATAAAATTATTCAAGGATTAAACATGCAAATATAGGATAACAATGATTATATGAATGAATAACAAATACCAAGTATCTTTATTCATCATAAAGTAAAATTGTCTTTCAATCCCAATTATCCAAATACTAAAACAGATATCCATGAAGCTAATTTAGTAATTTGAAGCCTAATGTTTCCAACATTCTCAACCTTTCTATAAAAGAAAAAACTAAATAGTCATCTGAGTAAACTTTCTAATACTTGTTTCAAATTTCACATATAGTGAGGGATTTGAAATATAAGATGGGTGTCTTATCTCATATGCTCATACTATTGCAAGAGTTATAGTATGGAGATGTCGCCCTACCTTGCATGAGGTATTAGAAGTCAACGACATACTGACAGTCATCTTTACAGTTTCTAAAAGTGTAAAGTATTCTCATTCCTTAATGTGTAATGCAACAATGCTCTATGTTGAGCATAACTAGTTAGCAGATTTATCATTAATGATAAAATCCTACTACAACTAGTATTAATAATCCTCTAGCATCGTTTGTACTTATACAACACTATGCTTTATAATTTGTAAACATCTGTATTAACAATAATCTAAACACTCTCAATTAGATATTGTTTTGTCAGCTCATCTTGTTCTTATACAAAAGCAACAACTAGTCTTATACACAATATAATATATATACATGATAAATCCTTAGTTAGAACAACATAAGGTTTCCATCCATTAATAAATTATTCCAAGTGAAATATACCATTTAAGACTAGCTTGAATGGTATATTGAATTTGTGTCAAACTTAACTTTCCGCATTTGTTTATTCCATATAAACATCTATTTCAAGGTTGTTTGTCTTATTCCTTAAATTCCAAGCTTAAGGATCAATATCTAGCTTAATTGGAATGATATCTTCATCATATAAATTTTGAGGAAAAACACATTGCTCCCACTCAATGTCAGATGTACTCAAGTGTTATCTTAATTCAATCATAATCATATTGTAATTAAATTCAAGATCTCAGCTCTTAGATGCATGATCCAATGCAAAAACATGGATTGCTTAAATATTGTATACTACATAAAGATAATATAGATTCATGACCCTTTTGATTACACACCGTCCTCGCCAAAGGTAATCATAAAGAAAGAGTTATAAAATCTAATTGTCATATTCAACATACAAATCATATGTATGACAATTAAATATCTTTATATAAATAATGCGTGTATTATATAAGAAAATTTAATCACAGTCAATTGCTTATGTATGATTAAAAACTTCTTATTAAATGCCATGCATTAATATGTATACAATTTTATCCTTGTGAGTCTTTCTTCAAAAGAAACTCATTCCAACCTCATAGGTTAATTGTGAGGCGAAATAACAATCAAGCTCAAAACTTGATTTTCCTTTTAAGGGCTGCATCTTATCATTCATAATTCAAAAAAATATTTATCAGATTCAAGATGTGATAATATATTTTATTAGTTAGCTGATTTACAACAATCTTCTAACTTATATCCCTCACCATTGATATTAAAAATATCATTCAAGTGATGAGGCATCCTTTCGGATTTATGAATGAGAGTAATCATTTTACTTCGGTCGACATTTTCATGTTTAACCTTAGTATGACATTAATAAGTGCATTTTAGAAGGTTAAGTATTTTGTTCTCAAAAAGTTTGAGATATGTATATACTCCCACTTACTTTTGTAAGTAGAGATAATTCTCTAAATACTAAGTATTTAAGCAACAATAAATTGTTCTTATTGGGAACCACAAAATACATTTTAAGTTCTCATCTCTAGATTTGTTAATAAAATGTTTCATAACATTTTAACAAATTCAGAACTTAAATCAAGACATAATGGAATTCCTTCCAACAACTCAAATTAGAGTTTATAGAAAAACTCTAATTTAGTATCACTCTTTAACCAAAAGTTCTAGCAACAGTTTTGTGTTTCGTCAAGCTAGGAAGAACATCAAAACTACGATCTTCAAGCTAGGAAGTATAGAATAATCAAAAATCCAAAAGGATTTAGGATTCAATTGGCTTGAGTGGAAAACCTAAAATCCCTAATGACTTAGGGTTTTCAGTTATAGATTGTCTTGAATACCTTCTAAGTTTGAACTATATTGGGTGTATCCATGACACACGCAATTTCTAATCTTGATATGTTTTTGGAGGTAGAGCAATTCAAGCCATCATGAACCAAACAATATGAATAAGGTTTGATCCAACACATTAGACATACCATAATGAAGTGGTATCCTACGAGTATTAGAATTGTGAAACTATATCAGAATTCCATAGATAACTTAATTCTCTTTGGAGCAAATACCTGTCAATTGGGTCAAGCCAAATTGCATATAAAGTATTTATAAACCAGGTGCATGGAATAATATATATTCATTGAACAATACAAGAACCTTATGTTCACGTGTTCACAAGAAGACATAACTGTTCAAGAATTATATGTTCACGTGTTAACAAAAACACAGAACATGTCAATAATACATTATAAGTCTTTGAATAATTCAAAAACCTCATGTTTATGTGTTAACTAGAAAACATAACAATTTTACTATATATGCTTTATGTTATAAGTCATTGATCAATTCAAGGACTGTATAATTATGTCTTAACATGTAAGCATAATTATACTAACAAAAGTAATCACGAACGCAAACTCTTGAGTTCTATAGTAATTTCAAGTTAATTTTATACTTCAGAATTATGATCATTATCATATAACCATAATTATGTTGACTAAAACATGTAGTCAAATGTTAAAGTATCTTTACATTATATCATGACGTTTGAATGTAGTAGGGCAACAAACATCTCACGTGTTCAAGTACTAGTAGAATCATTATTATAATGTAGTATGGCAATAAACATCTCACGTGTTTAAGTCCTAGTAGAATTCTTATTTACATGTAGTAGGGCAATAAACATCTAGCGTGTTTAAGTCCTAGTAGATTTATTAGTTTTCTTACCTTGCAGTCAAGAGATACCAATAATATTGTTGTTCCTTGCACACACTTTGAGATTTCTCCCACTTGTGTAAGGTACAACATCATATTATGAAAACAAACAATATGATAATGTCATAGATACTATAAGTAGTTTTAGAACCATAACCTTTACTAAGGAATTGTGGATTATTATTCTATAGATAACGCTTCAGGAAGTGACAGCAGGAAGGCAACGAGTTATCTGATAAAAAAAAATGCAATTTTCCTTTAAGCAATGGTTGTTCATATTCAGAAAGCGATGAATTATTTCAAAGCAAGTTTGAAATGACATGGGTGACTAACAAAGAAATAAATTCTGTAGCTCCCATTGAAATTGACATCATTACAAGAATGTTATTTCAGTAATAAAATGCAATTGCTCCCACTGGATTTGTCATCATTGTAAGTGTTACATTTTCAGTAGAAAGCATATAGCAGTTTTATATACTTTCCTATTCTCTTCAAATGCCTACGAGTAGCATGTACTTAGGTATTGAACAGAGTATATGAAGTTCTACTTATGTAGACAATGGACTAGCCATTCTTTCATTCAATTAACTCGAATCTTTAGCATGCAATTCCTCCTTTATCGTCTAAAAAGCCCTAAGGGTATTTAGTACTTTAGGAATAAACAAGAGTCCAAGAAAATTACCTAGAGAATATACTAGTAATTTCTTTACTCTTTGCGATTTAAACTCATACATCGTGACAAGTGCAGGATGTTATTTATTTTAGTAGCTCTAAACACAATGTTTCCAGTTACACAAAATATTCTATCTTTCAATAATTTCTATACCACAAAAGGGTAATAAAAGATCATCAGTGAGTTTAACAGTTTGTAATCCTATCTTAGTTTGTCAACTTAGGAGAAAAGATAGGACTAAGTCTCACTTTTCTTACCAGGAAAAGAGACCAAGTTTGTCTTTCAAAGAAAAACAACTTTGTTTACGATAATTACATTATTAAAAGTATTAACTACTCAATTAATCACTAATTAAGACTAAGATCCATCTTGCACTCCCCACTTAATTACCAAAGGTCTGACCAGGGTGTAAAAAAATAGGACAAGAGGTAAGCGACGAGCGTTAATTGGATAATGCAACTCTTATATTTATGAGACTGATCAAGACATTAGTAGACAAGTAGTAATGTCATAAGCATGTTCAGTTCTCATCTTATGCCTCGGGTTCAAGGTCTGACCAAGCCAACTCGAAATAAGTCAACCAAGTATGAACGTGCTAAAATAACCAGAGGTCTGACCAAAGCGAAATAATTACCATGGGTTGGAAAGGCCCTTAGGTCTGACCAGAGAAGTCAATCCAAATGCACGTGTTCATAGTTGGATGGCATAGACTTAAAATTAACAAATAGGTATGCACATATAAATGTGGTAAAAGTCGTGTACAAAGAAGCATGCAAAACAACTTTGTAACACTAATTTTAAAACTTTTGGTAATGACACTGTAGTGATCATCATGGTTCACGATAGCTCCAATCGAACGCAGGGAGGAGAGGACCGGTAAGCACTGAAGCATAACCTAGACATCCTTTCGGTGCGACTATGCGCACCTCTTTGAACCCCCTTTTGAGTTTGTTCTAGTGGGTGAGCCGTACATCCCAAGTGTCCATAGCGTCTAGTTTTTAAATTCTTGAAAACGTGTTTCAGTATATTAGGTCACTTTATTTAACAAAAACGATTTTTCACGAATCAAATAGGAAGTCACGATGAGCATGATATTTAGGCATGTAAATAAAGACCAATATTGATGTTATGGTTACAATATGTATTATTCCATATTGCATACAATTATGTGACAAAGCAAGTAACAATAACGCACATAATAGAATCACAAACATATTAGCATAAACATCAATATATAAACACATATTGTTCCGAGTTCTCTTGCGAGTCTTCCCCAAACGGAGAACCATAAGACCATCACTAGGATACAATACCTAGATCGCCCCATACATCGCAAAAAGCAATTGAGTGGGTCTTGTGGCCGGAAAACACATAAAAAGCATGGCAATCTCAATTAACAAGTAATTACGCTATTTTATGTGTTTAATAAACAATATGCAATTCTAATTAACAATTAATTAAATTCTAATTAAGCATTAATTATAATTAACAAGTAATTCTAATTAACTTTTAGTTCTAATTAACAAATTTAATTCCAATTAACAAATTAATTCTAATTAACAAGTTAATTTTAATTTGTGTGTGACTTGTTATTTTTTATTAATAATTGACAATTATTGCATATAGTTGTCAAAACAAAAATAAAACGAATAACTAAATCAGTTTGAGGCAGCATTTTAAACATGTTTATTAAAAGAAACGTGTAACCCATAATCGCAAGAACGAGATGGCTCGTGATGTCACTGTTGGGATTTTAGAACTAAGTTAACCAATTAACGACCACGAGTACGCAGCGGAATTGGATCTAGTTTAGCAATTAGGTTAACACGTATAATAAACAATTTAATGAATAAAAGGTAAAATAGAAACCTAACCTTTCGTGGCAATTGAACGCAAGTGTAACGAACAAGAAAACCAATACGAAACTAAGCATCTAAAATAGATGCCTCTATGAATATCACACACAAACCCGATAACCGTATACGTTCGATAAAGAAGCTAGTCGAGAATGTATTAAACCAATCAACACTTGATACCACTTGAATATCACATGAAACATAAAACTAACCAAGACCAGCTTGCTTCTGTCCAAGAATTACAAATCTGCCAAACTAGCAGATTCAATATTACCCGATATCGGACATAAAGGGTTCGATATCCTTTGCTTTCTGTCCGAAGAAAAGAGTCACGACCAGAAGCCAAAACCCACTTCTTACTGCTGCTATTCGACTGGAATTCAGGCACAAGATAACAACCAACAACCTCTAATTCACTTGGATCTAAACGATGCAAGATTAGAACTTGAAACAACCATGAAACCCTAATCGGCTTGAGGTAAAATCAATTAGAAATTGTAGCTGGAACAATGATCAGTTATGGATGTTTAGGGTATAAGTTTATGCGTACCATGTGAGGTGAGGGTGTTTGTTTTTATAGCCAAACCAAAACGACCCTAACATGGGTCTTGTCTTGGTCGACAATTAAACAAGCCCAAGCAACCTTCCCCACACTTGCCCGATCAGATGGAGGAGTCTATGGCCCAAGCCACATCCAAAACGACCCAACTTAGAGCTCAAGCAAGCCCATGGGTCGTCCAAGATAGTCGGGTCAAGTTACATGCATATCCGGGTAATATAATTCAAGTATCAAATACGTTCAACACGTACACTCGTGTTTATCGTGTGTGTCCCCGCTCACACACTTTTAGTGTTTTGTCGTGTTTACAACTCCCACAAACCAACATTATCAAACTCATTTGGCTTTGGAGGACACAATTCATCTATCTTATTTGCCCCTTATAAGGCTCAGTAACTTTCGTAATGTAATGTAGTGCAGCAACCAATGATCCTTTATTGTGTAATTGTATAACGTTTAATGCAAGAAAATATAAGGCAATTTGGATTGAGGTCAAGAAAATATAGGCTATGTAAACAGTAATAACATATTTGTATAAGTTACTTTGAAATTTGAAGGTGTTACAATAACTTATATTTTTTAGAAATAAAGTCCATAGGGTATCTGATAAATTTATAAGTTACAGAAAAATGCAGTTTGAGAAGAACGAAAGTAGTAGAATTTAAGATGGAATTTGTGCGAGTTTTAGAAAGACACAGTTTTGGGCAAAAAGGTGCACTGCATTAACGCATCTCGTTTGTGACCGGTGTAGAAATTCGAAATTCGCAGTGACCCGTTACCCCAACCCACCCATTTTGAAACTTCCACAATTTTGGATACGAAAGATGGATGTAAGAACTGGAAATTCATAAAACTATTGCAGGCATGAGAAAAGTCTAAATTGATGGAACAAGACACTTATTACACTAGAATTTCTCTGATTTCTTTCAGAATATCTCCAAAAATCACAGACAAGTAGGTGACCTTTTGCCACTTGCTCATTTCAACACTCTTAGTAATGACAATAGTAATAACAAATTATGATTAGAGTTCAAGGCCTCTAGTTAGAATCTTAAATCGCTTGGACAAAGATCTATCCACTATAACATCTTCTGTGGTATTCTGTCACAGGTTACAGATTTGAAAGTGTGGACCACACAATTTACCTCAAATAAAAAGTACAATTCTAACACGTTAGATAACAATACATGGTGTACCAATTATGGAAAACGGTATAAAGATGAGATATTGGGTATCATTACTCATTACCAAAAGCATGATATTTCATGCACAAAGGAACATTACAGTGAAAAGACACATATATGTGCATTAGCATGCGACAGATAATGTAAATTTGGACTTTTATGATCAAACCTACTAAAGTTTCACTGTAAGTGTTTAGAAATGATCAAAATAAAACATCTGAAAATAACGTTCCAATGTTTAAACCTCCAAATGAGGAAATAAATTAAACATATCTTCTTGAATAGGACAAGCTTACAATAAAAAGTTTAAAATTAAAAAACTTCCACGTATAATATAAATATACATCACATTTTAACTAAGAACCTATGAAATTCATAACAGAGAGTACACATACTTGTAGCCACCAAAAACCTACTATACCAACAGAAGTCAAGCAACACTAATCGGCATCCACCAATTTACCAGTTTGTTTTATCGAAAAATCTCCCAAAGTCCAATTTGATAAATACTGCCAATAATCCTCCTGTAAACTCCAACTAGAACATAATTTCAATTGATAATATTCTAAGCTTCCATAAATAACAAACATAGTGTTACTGCACTAAAGCTGGAATTGAGAATAAGACACGAGTATCAAATGATCTTTATTCAAAACCTTTTTCTAGTACTTTATGCAGTATCCCTTTGTTTTATGTAAAGTAGAACATTTGACTAAACATATAGGTTAAAGCAAGTGTAAAAACAGTCCCAACCGCCCCTTAATTCAGCTAAAGATAATCCTAAACACCTCTTAATTCAACTGTAAAAGCAGTCCCAAACGCCCAAACTGTGGTAAGCATAAACAATTAGATAATATGCATATTTTAGTCAAACAAAAATACAGTATTACAATACCTATGAACTTTGAGACAGAACAATAGCTAAATTATGAAGATAGTATAGCCCACGGGTAACACTTTTGTCAAGAAAAAAAAAAACGGCATGATGGCAAACTGTTGAGACGTCTGCTGAGAATTTCATATCGTTATCATGTATTCAAAGTTAAGTACTAAAACCATGTATCAGTTTGTTATATTTTCTTGAAACTAATGTATATAACCAGAACCATGTGAGGATGTTCCATCTTTCATAACTAACCAAAATATAACAGCCGTCTGATTTAATCATCACCTTTCACACAATGTTTGAATCACAATAAAAATATTTTGATATTCTAAAGAGGCAAATTCACACGACGTTTTTGCATCTTGCAAAGCACCATAATAATGCTCTATACCAAAATCCTCTTAATAGGACTATAAGTTTATGCGAACCGTTCACTAATCAATATTATCTTCCACCCAAACAGGAAACTCACCTTATGAGGATTACTTACTAATCCCAACCATTATACAACCAAAATCAAAATATAACTGCCCATATTTCAGAACATTGACTATTAAGGCAGGACGTTCGAAATTCGGCTCAAACACTTGGCCATTTTCTTCAGTCTTAACCAATACCATATTCTAATAAATCAACACTTCAATTCGACATTCTAACTAGATCAACTTCTAATATTATATTTCACTTATCAAAGGATATTACTTCTATGATTTTACAAAAGGTACGATATTATCAGTGTAGACACGACTTATATTGCCGTTCAAAAAAAAAAATACACGATTTATATTAGTGTAGACTCAATTTCTATCAAACTGCTTATTTTCCAGCAACTAAAACCCTCAAAGCGACCTCAAATGTGATGAATTGTGTTATTTATTTCTAAGTTTATTTAAGCCGTCATTTGGTATTGCAAGACCTCTGAATAAAACTCATTGTAAAACATGTTTAACCATGAACATAAGTAACGATAAATACTTTACCCCACAAACCAGAAGAAAGGAAATAAACAAGTGACATTGCCTAACTGTAATAACTATCCTTGACACTATCAATTCTGAAGAAACACTCAACAAGTCTAAATGTGCATCTTTATTTAAGTTTTGAAATGAGCTTGTTGTACTGCTCTACCAGACCTCTTAAACTAAACAATACTAAATTCCTACTGCAAATTATGATCTGCTTCCTTTCAACTCTTCCAGGTAAATACAGCAAAAATTTCTACGCACCGGCCAATCGATCATTATATAGTTTAAAATCACAAGTCCTTAGTTACTATGACTGATTGTATCCCAGCTCCTGAAATACCAGAAACCTGGGAAAGACCCAAATGGTCGTGAGTTGCTTTAACCACAACTTATTCCAAATTATATAATATATCAAAAATCTAGCATTTGATCAACATTTGATCAACATTAAATTGCATCATGTCTATTTGTAACATGTTATGATATCCACAATATGTTCCTATGGTTAACAGTTCATTTATCATAACACTTTTAACTTAACCAGCTGTGTCAAAAGGATAGAATGCAAAATTGCGCTTCATGGGTTTCCATATAAGATCAAAAAATAAGTAAAAGGGAAAAAAGACATTAACATTAATCGAGATATATATAATAAACATTCAGCATTAAGATAGATCACTAAACCATAGCGTTCGTTTAATACAGAAGTTAATTCTCGATACTAGTCCTAATTAGATACATATTGACCACGTCTAACAATCTTCAAACTTTTCAACACAAATCTCCGAAGCTGTTAACAATCTTCAAACTTTTCAACACAAATCTCATCATGTGCCAAGAAAGGACGAAATAGAAGAGAACATAGTAAACATAACATGGCTTGACTTTTAAAGAGCCAAAAGCTAAAAATCATTGATTATTTATTAAAGAGAAACTATATCCAAACATAAAAAAATATGATAACCTAAAAGTTTCACACTACTACAAAAACTGGCTTTTAGACCGGTTACAAACAACATTTAGACCGGTTACTCCGCAGGTCTAAATGAGGGGAGGTCCAAAAGAGTTTTGCTTTTATAGACCGGTTAAGCACCGGTCTAAAAGAGTATTATTTAGACCGGTTAAAGCACCGGTCTAAAAGACATGTCTGGGGGTCTAAAAATACATGTTATTTTAGACCTGTTGGGTTCATTACCACCGGTCTAAATAGTCTATATCAAATTAAAAAAAACTGGAACAAGCAGTTTGTTCTCAACAATAAGCACATAATAAGCAAACCCTGTAACTCAAAACTTTATGAAGCAAACTCAAGTAAGCTGCTAATTTAAATAGAAATCCATACACTGTATAATTTAAATAGAAATCCATACATAGTTTAAAAGTAAGCAGATTCTAGACATCGTTTAAACAAAATAGCAATCCTAACAGCCTCAACAAAAGCACACGAGAGCTGATAATGTTTATCTAATAAGCATTAATCCAATTCCAAGAACAATCACTTCATCCATAATCAAATAGGACACATGGTATGCCACTGCTCGACGGTTTGATTGATTTCTTTTTCAACAAGCTAGCGTCGATACATCCACGGGATCTATATTTAAAAGGTATAAAAATACATAAATATTATATGTAACTAATATAGAAAGAGAAAGTCAAAAGAGAGCAACATACTGTTTTGGGGAAGTGAAGCTGATAAGTATTCACAAAATCATACATCCATCTCATGACATAATAACCGGAATGTGAGGCGCTTTGTTGTTGATTGCTCTACAATATAATACGATGAGAATTAGCAATTGAAAAAAACAAGCCTAAATAGTTAAGTAAACAGCCTCTATATTATTAAGTAGGAATGAGCAGCGGCATAAAACTCGTGAATCTAGTGTCCAAACCAGCCATAGAAGTCAATATGTAGATGAAATTATCACTAAACCTCTATTCTTTTTCTATATTACCTAAAAGAAAAAATTCACACATCATGTACTTAAATTCTCATAATCGTCTCAGTCACATCATTTCCATTGTTCTGAAATGACAATTTTACAAATCTAAGGGTGTCTCTTCTTTGAGTTAATTGACTCACCAAATTCCCCCAACCCTGATTTCTAACTGCAAATGTAAGGGTGTCACATCATTTCCAAAACTTGTTTCCATTCATTACCCAACCCACCGAACCTGTAATGTTGTTACTTCTAATAGCCCTTGTTACTGTATTTTAGAGCCCGGATAGATATTTCTGTAAATTTTTTGAAAAACATGATCCGTGCTATCTTTTATATAACATAGCCTAAATCGTTAGATTTCTGGAATCTGTTATGATCTGATGTAACAAAAATGATTTTCGCAAGTGCAGATGACTTAAAAGCATTCAGTTATAACTTGAGTTTTAGACTGCCGAAGTACACCCTAATCCACACAGCTCCTAATCCAATCAGCCCCTAGTCGAATCACAGTTCAGTTATGTGTCTCCAAACATGCCGAAGTACACTCTAATCCAAACAGCCCCTAATCAAAAACAAGTTATGTCTCTCCAAACAGGCCGAAGTACACTCTAATCCAAACAGCCCCTAATCGAAACCAAATGCATAGGTCTGTCTATGTAGTTTGTTTTAGGCTATGTACTTCTCTTGATATATGATATATTTCACATTTCAAAAAAAAATAGTCGAAGCAACCCCTAATCTACACAACACTTAATCCAAACCGCTCTTAATTTGATGCCACAACTTTAAGCAATGCAAACACCTCTATAAAACCTCCTGATCATTAATCCAATAAAAACTAATCATATATTATTTATGTGTGGTATTTATATATTTACAGTGAGATGATTTACCTTAGCCATTGTCCATGTGTAGCTACCAACAGCACTGAAAAGTAGATACGCCATGTGCTAATATTGTAAAAACGAATAGAAATCTTATGATAGTTTTGGAGAACAGAATTACTCTTGCAAATGCCTTGTTAACCAGTAAGTCCGCTCCGTCTTTGTTTGCTTCTTATTTTTTGAATCCAGGATGTACCCCGTGCGTTGTTTTGGGCATATAACAAACAACACCCAATGGTCCCTAGTAAAGTATAAATACATTAACATGTTAGTAAAGATAATCAACACATAAACCTGCGTTTCTGTTAAAGGGTCTAAATAAGGGGGTCTAAAAGCCCGTTTTTGTAGTAGTGTCACTTATAGATAATTTAAAAAAAGAAGCATAAACACATTTATTATTCAAACTTACAAAATAAGCTACCCAAACATTTGTATTCTCAAAAACAATAAAATCAAACAACAAGAAACTTCAACCGCTTATCGGAAGATATCACATGACATAACAAATACACAAAAGCTCAAAAGGATGACTAACTAGCCAAATATTATGAAGATAGTCTAAGCCACTGGTGTAGTTCTCTAATACTACTCTGCGAGTTATAGTGTCTCATTGTTATAAGATATATCCATCGATGAGGAGGTATCCATCGATAAGGTACGAAAGTAGATACATCCATCGATGAGTAGGTAGGCTCAGAAGTAGATATATCCATATCACAGATATATCCATTGGTGATGTAGGCACAGATATCACTAATGAGCTCATTTTTTGTTTATTTAACCTACAAAAGCAATGCAAAAATTACGATTTTGTTAAAAGGAATGTTAGCTTTATACAAAGAATAGGATTTTTAAGTGAGTTGCAATAGCTAAATTCTCAAATCATGAGGTAAGTTGATTATAAGTGATTGGATACTTCCTCATATCTAAGTGAATTGGTTTGTTCCCCTTTATTTATGGGTTAGAGTTTCAGAGATAAAGGTTATTAATACATTGGTTAAAGAAATTTTGACCGCATAAGGGAACATAGTTTACGTAACCGCATCGTAAAGACATGAAGTAAACAGACTACAACCCCAACAACTACTACTACTTATTATAATGACATGAAGTTATTATTCTTATTATTATTAAGAACAACAATTAACATTGCAGTCAGTTTATTTATGAATCTAAAAGATCAGCAACAACTTATCATAATGTCATAAACCTGTTATTATTATTAGAGTGGCATAGAAAGACATAATTGCAATCACTTTTTAAGAATCGAAACATCAAAATTCACACATTAGCAAAAGCTTAGACGACAAACAGATTCACTTATAGATATTTAAAAAACAAACACACTTATTGCTCGAACTTAAAAATTTTAGCTACCCAAAACACTTGTATTCTAAAAAACAACAACATCAAACAACAAGAAACTTCAACTGCTTATATCACATGACATAACAAATACACAAAAACAAAAGTAACTAACCCAATATTATGAAAGTAGTCTAAGCCACATTTGTCGATACGAAAAAAGCGGCATGCTGGTGGCAAATTGTCGTAGTCGATATAGTGCATAACCATTTTTATTTCGAACAGGTTTTTAACCGATGGGTATGATAGAGTTTGTTTGTGTTTGTGTGTAGTTCGGATTAGCAAGATCAGGGACGAGGTTTTGCAAAGGAGGGAGAAGTTTGATATATGTGTGAGGCTGCAAATGTGATAGGAAAATTAGGGTTAGGTTTCAGAATATTTAGGGATTTTATAGTGAGTTATATTAGGGTATGTTACTCTCCTACATGATATTGGACTGGATTTTCGGTTGGACCATTGTGGATTCATTTGGATAATTGGATTTGAGCTGATGTCATGTTGTCAAAATTAGCATTGGACAAGTGTAGAGGTGAAATAAAAAACCGAAAACTGATTTAATCCAAAAAAAACCAAAAACCGGTTTATTAAACAACCGGTTTCTGGAAAGCATTGTTTGTTATCAACCGATTTGAAAACTGGTTTAAACCGAATTGGTTTCGGGTTAAACCGGTTTAAACCGAACTGATTCTTGGTTTAAACCATACGTTTTCCTCCCAAAACCGGTTTCAAACCGAACCGGTTCTTGGTTTAAACCATACATTTTCCTCCCCAAACCGGTTTCAAACGGAACCGGTTTTTCAAAAACGATTTTTTTACTATTTGACTAAAATCGAAACCGGTTTTTAATCCGGTTTGGTTTAATAAAAACCGAAATGTGTACCTTCAGACTGTGTGAACAATATCAACAAGAAAATTATTTTAATAATTATTTGATGTCTTTTTTTTTAAAGGGATTGTCTCCTAAAGTCATTGGATAAATGCATTAATTCAAGGGTCACAAGATTTATTTTTAAAACGAAAATTGCATTTAATATATACTAATTAAAGTTATAAATTGCCTCAAGAGCACAAGCTACCATAACACTGTAACATCACTTTTTCAGTGACACATCAGTTGCACATCATCATCCCCACTTTAACAACAACTCAAAAAACACAAGTATCATAACATGTTAACACCACCCTTTTGTGACCCACCATAAACCAACTAAAACACAACAAACCAATTATAATAATAATAATTGGTTAACCTATATTTATGGGGAACATGTTGTATCTTGCGCTGGTATTATTGGTATTAAACATCGGCATAATATGGTACGTGATGTCCTTGTTGACATATATTCTCAGTCTGGGATTTCAACTCGTAAAGAGATTGATATTGGGCTTTGTGGAGAAAGGGACAAACCCTTACGTCTAGCTGATATGTTGCTCTACTCGTGGGACGGATGACTTGATGTATGTGTTGATTTGACTGGATCATCACCTTTGACGCAAACTGGTATGGTTGATTTTGTGTCGGGTCGTGCGGTGATTGAGGTTGCACAACGTAAACGCGTCAAGTATGAGGCTATATGCGCAAATATTGGATATGGGTTCCTCCCCTTCTCTTTATCTTCTTTTGGGGAACTTGAGAAAGATGCAGTGACCTTCTAAAGCAATTCCGACAGTTCTTGATGACCCAAGACATTAGAGCACGTGTTGCTGCTCATATCTTTAGTAGGATTAACTTTTCTATTGCTAGAGGAATGGGAAGCCTAGTTAGTTTATCGGCTTCCCACTAACTTCTTGTAAATTTTACGAGTTCCTAATAAAGTGATGTTAATAATAATAATAATAATAATAATAATAATAATAATAATAATAATAAATATGTGTTTTCACCGATATACCAACACAAAAACCAACAGTGTTGAAAAATCATGCACAAGGTATGGTAACATGTTAGTTTGCAATGCCACATGGGCATAACGCCTCATGTGGCGTTATGATACCTATTGCTCTAATTGAATGTGATTTTATATTTAATGAACGCAAATTTTTTTGTTTAATAATTTAAACCAATGTCCTCAAGGCATTGTTTAGACAACCCCTTTTTAAAATTTCGTATGCTTTTTAAATTTTGTATGTTTTTTTTTTTAATTCGTTTACATATTGTACTTTGAATTTTTATTTGAATGAATAAAGTTTAGTTTGTTTGAAAAAATACAAAAGAAAATAAAATTGTTGGTGGGTGAGACTCAAATGAGAGAAAATGCATGATACTAGTGAATGCGTGTTTTGAAGTGTGAGTGTTAAAAATATGGATGCTAAGATGACGCTGAGGTAACTCTAGAAAAAAAAAGAAAATGGAACATTACCAACTTGCCGTACCTGATGCTCTAAGTAGTCACATGCATTAAATTGCATTTTAGTAATGAACTTCGAATACATGGTAAAGATATGAAAAAGACATACAAAAGTTGAAAAAGAGCAAAACAATGGATGTTTGGTTTTGGTCAGTATAAAACTATTGGTTTGGAAAATAAAAAATTGATCAAATCCTTTTAGAGCATATGGTATGATCACGTGGGAAGTGAGTTAAAGCTTAACGCAAGGTTCGTTAAGCGTGCTTTACCACCGAGCTTGCGAGTTAAGGCCATGCGTTAAGTTACACGTTAAGCTGCTAACGCAACGTGAAGCCAAGGAGAAATACAAAAAAAGCCATTTTACCCCTTACCAACGTCTATATGACCGTTGGATTTAAAAAAATTACAACTTGGACCCCCAACGTTTATAAACGGCTAGATTGCATAAAAAATCAAAACCTTTTTTCCACCACTATAAATAACCAATTAACACACAATTTTTTTTTTCACACTTCCACAACTCAAACTCAAATTTATATACTTCATCTCTTACAAAAAAAATTGTTCATTAACAATGGATCCGAATCAAAGTGACGAAGCACCTAAGTGCTCGTCAGATGTAGATGACGAAACTAACTTAGAGTTTATGGTGGCCGCGTACGAATATTAGTAATAGTTGGAACAAGCAGCAGCTCAACCTCGCTTGTCCCGTGACCCGATCTATCATGTTAGGATTTAGTAAATCTGAAAGTGAAAGACTCGGTCACCTCAAGTATTTGTAAGCATTAGAAAGCTCGTAGTCTTAGTCGTTTAGTTATTATAAGTAGTTAGTTAAGTAATACCGTGGAGGATGGACGGGTCTTTACCCACTGTATACCTGATCCATAACCCGTAGGTGGCATTTATTGTAAAAACTATAAATAGCTTCTACCTCCCGAGGTAGAAGGTTGGAGCTTCATAATATACATTTACTTTCTCTCACTAGAAGTTCCCATTCTCTCCACTTTCTCTCTTTCAACTCTCCCAAGTTCGAACCATGATCTTTATGTTTGTGTGTTTATGATAACCAATATGTTACAATTGGTATCAAGAGCCATGGTTTGATCATCTACTTTGTGTGTTCTTGGATTCTTGATTGGTTATTCATAAGTTTATGGTTTGAATGATTTTAGAGACTTTTTCACTCTTTTGATCTTATTTAGTGGTAAAGTTTGCATTTTGGTTGTACTTTTGTGTTTAGGATCATCATATTAGTTTAGTTTTGGGTTTGGAATGATTGATTCATCTTGGTTGTGGTGTTTTTGATTGAAAAAGTAAGGTTTTAGAAAGTGTTCTTGGGTGCGTTTTGACTCACGGTAATAGTGTTCTAGGCTGCGTTTTGTTAGTTCCTCGCTGCGACTTGACAGTTTCCAGGTTGCGTTTTGATAGTTTCTGGCTGCGACTTGACTGATTTTGGTTGCGACATGATTATTTTATTATTAATTTAGTTTCGTTTTGTTAGGAAATGACAAAAGGACAAGTAGTGCTTATACTATTGAAAGAGACCTGCAACTTGTGCACTGCGTTTTGGTATTCTGCGTTTTGACAGGTTGCATTTTGGATAGTGATGCATTTTGTCAAGTACTGGGATTTGTCCATGCGTTTTGTCAAATACTGCGACTTATGCCTCTGCGTTTTGTTAAGTTGCGTTTTGACAGGGTGCGTTTTGTGTTGACTGCGACTTGATATCTGCGTTTTGGATAATCTGCGACTTGTGTTCATGCGTTTTGATTTCTCTGTGATTTGACTTAGTTGTTGCGTTTTGTCTCTTGTGATGTGAGTTCTACGGTTTCCTCTTGGTTTTGTAAAATCCCGCGAAAGATTCTATTTCTCGGTTAAATCAAAGAGTAGTAAAATTCTGTATACTTAGTAATCATGTCTACTGTTTCAGATGACGTTCAAGTTGTTGGGTCTGACACTCGCCCTCCTATGCTGGATAGAACTGATTATGACTCTTAGGCACAGAGAATCAGGTTGTATTTCTTGGGCAAAGAGAATGGTCTTAACATTCTTCAGTCGATTGATGAAGGACCCTTTCAAATGGGTACCACCAGAGATCAACTTGAAGCTGGTGCAGATGGAACTGTCACTCTGGGTATGGATAGACCAAGGACTTATGATGATCTCAATGATAAGGAGAAGAAAAGATACGATGCTGACATTAGAGCTTCAAACATCATACTTCAAGGTTTACCAAAGGACATTTACAAGGTGATTAATCACAATACCGAAGCCAAAGCAGTTTGGGACAATGTCAAGATGCTTCTCTCTGGCTCAGAACTGACTAAGGAAGATCGAGAGTCACAACTTTATGATGACTTTGAGAACTTCAAGATGAACCAATGGGAGAGCATTACAGAGTATCATGTGAGGTTTCACAAACTTGTGAATGATAAGAGAAATATCAATATGACTATGCCAAATATCCAACTCAATTCCAAGTTCGTAAACAACATGAACCCTGAATGGCACAGATTTGTTACTGCAGTGAAGTTGAACAAAGGATTGAGGAATACCAACTATGAGCAGTTGTATGCCTACTTACTTCAACATGAGAAGCATGCTACATTTAAGCGTTTGATCTTGGAGAAATTCAATTCTAATGCAGCAGCAAACACACCAAATGACTCAGTTGCATTTGTTTCAAATGTAAGGCTAAACACACGAGCATCACAAGTCATACCATCTTCTCAGAATCAGAATCAGATTACCATACCAGACTCAGGGTTTACCCCAACAGACATGTTGATTGAAAACCTCGCAAATCAAGTTGCTTTATTGGTTCAACAGTCCATAACCTCACTTCCCCAAACCAACAACCAACTTAGGACCTCATCCAACCTACACAATCAAGCTACAGTGGAAGATGGAAAGGTTGTGATTCAGAATGTGCAAGGAAGGCATAATGTAATTCCAAGGAATGTTGCACGGGGGAATGTTGGAGCTGGTTATGTGGGTGCTCAGAATAGAGGAAGGATTGTAGTTCAGGGTCAAGGAAAACCGATTAAGTGTTACAATTGTGGAGGAGAGGGACATATTTCTAGGAACTGCACTCAACCTAAATGTTCATAGAATGCTGAGTACTTCAGGGATAAGATGCTGCTGATACAGGCTCAAGACAGTGGAGCAGTGTTGGATGAGGAGGAGTTGTTGTTTCTTGCTGATGGGAATGCCAAAACATATGATGCTGACGTGGATGAACAACCAATATATGATTTGGCACAGAACAATCCCAATGTCTTCCAGGTTGCTGACTGTGATGCCTTTGACTCTGATGTTGATGATGAACCAACGACATAGACTATTTTCATGGCTAATAATTCTCCAATGGTGTCATCACCTCAACAAGCCAGTCCCTCCAATGCTTCTATCATATCAGAGGTACTAAAACTATATGATATGGTTGATGAGCAAAAGATTCCCAACAAAGTACAACCAACAGAACTCGTTGAGTCAGGTATTGTAAATATGGGAAATAGCAATGTTATCCCATATGAGCAATATGTGAAGCACGATGAAAGTCTTGTTGTACCAAGTGATGCATCTTCTACCATTAATGATGAATATATTTTTTATGAGTACACTGAATATGTGCTTGATGACTCCATGGACACTAAGCTAAATATGTGGAAAACTAGAAGGGGGGTTGAATAGTTTTACCAATTTAAAACTTCTTTTTAAATATTTAGATCGACTTATGTCAATCTATTTAGTTGTTTATGTTGGACGTTGATAGATAGATATATAAACGTGTAATGAAAGATAAAGAGTAAGAAGCACATCACCACGACACAAGTTATTTATAGTGGTTCGGCTACAAGGACACCTTCCTTGCCCTACTCCACTCCCCGAGTCACCTACTCGAGAGTTCGTAAACACTACACCAATCTCCTTATGGCGGAGAAGCCTTCACAACGTCGCTTAACCTTTTTCCGGTACAAAGCTAAACACCGAGTTCCTTCACACCAAGGGGAACCACACCTATCACAACGTCACCTACCCTTTATACGGTGCTAGGCTAACCACCGAGTTCTTTCACACCAAGGAGAACTAATCCTATCACAACGTCGCCTACCCTTTATTAGGTACTAGGCTAAGTACCTAGTTCCATTACTATGGAGGAACTACTACCCTTCACGACACAACACCTAATCTCAAGGAGATCCACTCCTTGTTACAACATCATCAAGGATATCACCATCCTTGGAAATAAACAAATACTTATATGTATAACGATGCACCTCATCGATTATACGACCTAGGCATTCTTTTCAAATGCAACTTGATTTGATTCATCGGCATCCTTCACTAATGCATTTGACACAATGCTTGGCACCCTTCACTAATGCCTTCGTCTTGACACCTTTAGCATTCTTCACTAATGCTTTGACACGGATGATGAGCACCTTTCACAAATGCTTTCATCTTGACACTATCGGCATTCTTCACTAATGCCTTCAACCCAACATCTACGGAGAAAGGAAGAACTATCAACAAGAGAACCTTAGTTATCTTGATGATGACAACGCATGGCAACTCATGGACTTGAGCTTGCTTGTCTTTAAGAGGTGGTGATCTTGCCTTTAAGAGGAACCTAGAAGATCACACAAAAACAAAAGATAAACTACATAGATCACTTGGATCTGAGGTTAGAGGGTTATAATACTTGGGGAAATATGTATGTGAAGTGATCAATAGAAAGGAAGAAATGACTCTCTATTTATAGAGAAAATTCTCTACTGTTCCCTGGATCCCACGGATCCCTTCCACTTGGGATCCGGCTAGCACAAAGCCAGGGATCCGTGGAACGCTCCTCTTTGCCCATGGGTATTTTTGGTTATGGGTCATGAGTCATGGGTTATGGGTTGATCCATGGTTTTCTTTCTAGATACATTGAACTTGGTTAAGTGGTATATATAAAACCATGGGTTATGGGTCAATATCATTTGCTAGTTTTTACCCATTTAGTATATACTTGTTTTTACCCATTTTAGTATACTTAGTTTAAGTATATGCTAACCCAATATGTAAACACTAGTTGTTGTACATATGTATTTAAATCATAAAATCACTTATAATTGTTTTAGTGTTTTATGTGAAAGCGTAAGTGTGTTAGGAAACTATCAACTCAAACTATTTACGTATTCTAATTGTTTCGTTAAAATGATTTTACATTTGTTATCAAAAAAACATTAGAAGATCGTAAAATATAAATAAACGTTTTTACGGTTTATTTGTATTAACAATCTCCCCCTTTTTATTGATGACAAAACATAAAATTATTTTAAGGAAAAGCTAAAATTCGTAAAAGTTTGAATGTGTAGTTTTTACTTTCTTCTCCCCCTTTTTGTCGAAACAAAAAGTGTTAAAAGAAACTAACACAATTTTTAGAAGAAAAGGTATGTAAAAATGTAAAGAGAGCAAGTGACGGGAATGGTACTCGTCTTAACTCCCCCTTGACGAGTCCATCCCTTTGAAAGGGCGTCAAGGACATGACGTAAAATAAACTAATTGTGTTTGCACTTATGTTTGCAAATGGTTCGTCTATGTGACGAAAAACGTGCTCCCCCTTGAAGATTGCAAAGTTGCAATGGGGTGTCATGAAGTATAGTCCAAGAACGGATTTAGTTGCAAAATATTTTGCAATTATGTTTCACACAAAGCTCCCCCTAGCTTTATGGTGTCAAAATCTTCATGTGTTATTTTGAAAATCTACAAAGTAAAGGTTAGAAAACAAGGGTATAGTGCATAATTTCCTGCAAATAAAACTCAAGTTAGTAGAAATTTGTGCTTCTGTACCATGGATCCCACGGTTCCCTTATTGGAGGGATCCGTCTAGGCATTTTGGAAGGATTCGGCTATCTAGTGACAGTTTCTTCAGCAGTGAAAATGTGTCAAACAATGCTAGTGTGGAGACAATATATGTGCAATAAAGAGCACAACGCACAAAATAAGCAAAGCATATAAATGTTCATTCAATAAAACAAGAGATAACCGACCAAATCTCTAAAACTAAGAGAATGAACTAGCCATACAAGGACAACTAATGCTAATGAGTTACCCAAACTCTAGATTCGACTAAAAAGCTTAATGATGATCTAGAATGAGATAGGTTTCCTAAATATTCTAAGTTTGAGTTTGTGACTTATGATGCTCATTGTAGTTTAGGCTTGTTGACCTCTTCGAAACGTTCGAGGAGGTGATAAAACATGAAACGTTGCTCTTCGCGTAGTTCATGTATCAACCTTTCAACGTGTTTACAATGATAACAATCCTTGTCGTGGTTTTGAATTTCTTGAAGTGGAAGTTCAAGTGAAATGGGTTGAGGATCTTCAAATGAAGAAGGAATTGGTGGAGGCTCATTAAGTGATGGCTCTACAATGTTTGAGGGTGAAGGTAAAGAAGCATCAACTTCCATGTGGTCGGGTGGTTGCCTTTGATGTCTTCTCATAATCCAAAATGGACTATTGGGGGAATGAGAGAGTTTGATGTTGGAGCAAGTGTTGATTTAACACTTTGATTTTGTTGCTCACCCTTTTCAAGTGGTAGTGGTGGAAGATGAGATGGCCAAGGAGGTAAGTCTTCTACATTGTGAGAATGTGGAGATGATTGTGAGGTGGCTCTAGGCACTAATGATGTTGGTTGAGTTGTGGAGGGTGAAATCCTAGTGGGAACAATCTTCTTTAGCTTGATTGGTTTCCTTGGTGTAGGGGAAATCCTAGCATTAGTGGACTTAACCGGAGATGATTCGGTTGAGGAAACTTTGTGTATGATCCTAGTAAGTTTCTTGGGTGGTTCTTGAGTGAATGAGTTAGCACTAGGAGCCTTTCTCATGATAAAAATGACTAAGGGAGTTGGTTGTAATTGCTGATAATTATGTTTATGTTTGATGACTAAAGTGTTCTTAGCAATATGGCTTATAAAGGGAAGAACTTGGCAAGTGCATTTAAGACTTAAGCTACTAAGATTCTTGGAAATGTGATGATTAACATGCACAAGGTTGAAGTTCAGAGTTTCACTGATCTAGGAACTCATTTAAGATGAGATGGAGTGTTTGAGTTAGAAAGATGAGTTGAAATGATTGATTTAGCAGGATTTGACATAAACTGTCATCCGGATCCCAAAGTTCCATCCTTGGAGGGATCCAGCTAGGCTAATCCTGGGGATCCGGCTCTCAGCAGTTATGACAGGTTTGAAATGAGGTTTTTAGGAGCTAAGGCCTATCTTATTTTAAGTGTTTCAGTTCTCCTAGGTGTTTTAAGATGTGAGGGTACTTGAATGATCAAATGTAATAAGTGTTATAGCAAATGATTGCTTCTTATGGAAAGGAGATGGGACAAAATGACTACCAATGGATGTCCAAGAATAACACTAAGAGTTTTGGTAGTGTCAAGTCATAATAAATGATCCTAGTGATCAGATTTAAGCTTGAGGTGAAATATGAATTTTTTTTAAAAATCAGAAGAATTGAAAAACTAATTTTTGTCTCACTTTGAGATAAAAATGATTAGAAACAATTTCCTAAAATTGTTTAATTAGTCCACTTAAGTGTTTTGAAAGATGAGAAATGGTTTGTGAGTATTGAAGCGGAAATATGGTGAGTTTTGATGTGTTGATAAATCAAGAGGCATTTTGACTAAGATCTTAAGCCTTTAGTAAGTCTAAAACTTTCTCATCTTGAAGTGGTTTTAGTTGGATTCTAAAATCATATGCTTAGCTAATGCGAGGTTATCTAAAAGGTTATCTTGATGTAAGGAATGCAGTATTGCTGATCTGATGTCACGGATCCCACGGTTCCCTCAAAGGAGGGATCCGGCTAGACTAATCCTAGGGATCCGGCATTTGCAGATCAGAATCTACACAGAAATGATGTGCACATTTTGCACACTAATAAATCTATAAATAAAGCAATATGAACAAGCATGTCATCACAAAACACCACTTATAAAAGTATTATAAAGTAACAATATCCAAATTTCCATAAACCAAAAGAGCTAAAACGTAATCATACAAACATAGAATAAACGAAAATAAGCACATTCCTATTGTCTCTTTCGTCAATCCTTTCTTTTCCTTTTTGACGGCTTAGTGAGGTTGTAAGAGAGGTTTTGAATCATGCCCCTCAATTGTTTAAATTCCGCGGTCTCGTTTGGAATGGTTGGAAGTTGTTCGTGGTATTCACGGCTACGGGGTCGACATCTTCCTCATCTTCATCTTCTTCTTCACAGGCCGAGGAGTCCGAGAGAGCTTTAGGTTTCTTTCCATTGACCTTGAAGCGTTTAGAGGGTATTTTGTTAAGAGGTACCATTACATGATCAGCAAGGAAATGATCATTGTTGATAGGGGATGGTTGCAATGCACTAACATACTTACAACGTCGTGTTAGGAGCATACCATATGGAAGTACCATGTTGGAAGCTTTGAATACCCCAGCCATTCTCCTTATTATGTAATAGGCGAGATTAAATGGCTTTTGGTGGATAAGACAATAGATCATTTGCACAAGACATGCGTTTGGATGATCTTTGTTTCCATCTAGGCTTATGACGTTTTCCCTAAGGATTTCTTCCCATTTTCTAAACATGGGATGATTTCGAAAAGTTCCATTTGAAAGGGATTACGGTGAATGAGCTTCTTGTTTCGGTCGAAACGGGATTGGTCGGCTCTTATTTTGAAAATGGTGTCTCGGATGGTTTCGGGTTCATCAAGAGGAGTATGGTACATTGGTTTAGAATCGAGTTCAAGGTTTTGAGTGTTAATTGCCTAATCTTGAGAATACATACAAATTCCTTCACAAGGAATGCGAAGAATTTGAGCAAAGGTGTTGAGAGGAAGAGTGAAGTTTTGTTTATTGATGATGAAAGCGATTGAAATGCTATCATCGACGTTTTGAATGATCCTAATGCTTCTATAAAATTCAAAGATAAAGACCGGACAAATTTGTTCATCAATGTCAAGAAGACAATCAAAATTGATTGCCGAGAAGACTTGACGAATGTCGGTATCTTCAAGGAAATATTCCTTGATTACACGACCTTCATGGATAAGTCGTTTTTCGAGCTTTTTGAAGACCTTGCGGTCGATTTTTGAGAATTCCTCATTACGATAATAATGAGTAAGGTAGTGAACGGTATCATGATGATCTTGTTGAGTAGCTTTAGGCATGGTTGGTCCTAAAACACAAATTTTTCAATTAGGTAAAGTTAGTTGTGGTGGGTTTATGGTTTTGATTTGTATTTATCAATGTTGTGAACACAATGTGAGCTTAGTTATGTTAAAAAGCCCCTTTTCATGATTAATTTTAAAAACCCTAATTAAAATAATTGATTATAGATTTGTGAAACCATAAACCCTAGGATTAGGATGATGAAAATTAAAACAAGTTAATGTAATTACTTACAATGGTGTTCTAGGAAGGAATACTTGAGATAATGGAATCCAATGAGGATGAAATAAGTGGTGTATTCGTTTTTGTGTTATGTGAGTAGAGGGAAAAGATCAATGGTTATTTTTTGAAAACGTATAACTGAGTTATGTTCCACGGTTCCTCCGGATCCTTTGTATTTGGGATCCGGTTAGTACAACTAGAGGGATCCGGCTACTGTGGACAGAAAAAGAGTTGTTTGGCATTATTTTAGTAGTAGGCTTATAAATTATCTTACAAAAAAAAATAGTTCGGAGGTATTAGATGAAGATTTTTTTTGGATGACGGCTTTTGATGAATCACATATCGAGGGTTCATATGTGATGACGGCGTTAGTTTGACAAATCAAAAGGAATACTTTTCTCGATGATGAAAAAGACGGAAAAGTGACGAAAGAGACTTCTAACGATGTTAGTGATTATTAAACAAAGAGAACCTATGAAATAAATTGAACTCATGTAACCTATCTAATGAAAAGTAAAACATACCTCTATGCTTCTTGGTTTGGCATAATACCAAAACTACTTCATGACATTTTAAAGTAATCCTTTGTACTTGGTGTACGTAAGTTGTGATTACTTTATAGATCATTCCTTGAATGTTGACTTCTTTATTCTTTGAATGAAGATTTTGAAGAGATTCTAGCATGAAGTCTTCTTGAAAACAAAAGTTGTTAGAATGATCTATCAATGTCCAACAAGATGATTTAAAAGAAAAAAAATATGACCTTAAAAAAGAATCCTTCTTTGTAGTTTTCAAACATACATGGATCGTATCAAGTTTTTAAAGTACAACATACTCTAAGAAACTAGGTAACGAAGCTCTGATACCAATTGTGGAAAACTAGAAGGGGGTTGAATAGTTTTACCAATTTAAAACTTCCTTTTAAATATTTAGATCGAATTATGTCAATCTATTTAGTTGTTTATGTTGGACGTTGATAGATAGATATATAAACGTGTAATGAAAGATAAAGAGTAAGAAGCACATCACCACGACACAAGTTATTTATAGTGGTTCGGCTACAAGGACACCTTGCTTGCCCTACTCCACTCCCTACTCCACCCCCGAGTCACCTACTCAGAGTTCAGAACACTACACCAATCTCCTTATGGCGGAGAAGCCTTCACAACGTCGCTTAATCTTTTTCCGGTACAAAGCTAAATACCGAGTTCCTTCACACCAAGGGGAACCACACCTATCACAATGTCGCCTACCCTTTATACGGTGCTAGGCTAATCACCGAGTTCTTTCACACCAAGGAGAACTAATCCTATCACAACATCGCCTACCCTTTATTAGGTACTAGGCTAAGTACCTAGTTCCATTACTATGGAGGAACTACTACCCTTCACGACACAACACCTAATTTCAAGGAGATCCACTCCTTGTTACAACATCATCAAGGATATCACCATCCTTGGGAATAAACAAATACTTATATGTATAACGATGCACCTCAACGATTATACGACCTAGGCATTCTTTTCAAATACAACTTGATTTGATTCATCGGCATCCTTCACTAATGCCTTTCACACAACGCTTGACACCCTTCACTAATGCCTTCGTCTTGACACCTTTAGCATTCTTCACTAATGCTTTGACACGGATGATGAGCACCTTTCACTAATGCTTTCATCTTGACACTATCGGCATTCTTCACTAATGCCTTCAACCCAACATCTATGGAGAAAGGAAGAACTATCAACAAGAGAACCTTAGTTATCTTGATGATGACAAAGCATGGCAACTCATGGACTTGAGCTTGCTCGTCTTTAAGAGGTGGTGATCTTGCCTTTAAGAGGAACCTAGAAGATCACACAAAAACAAAAGACAAACTACATAGATCACTTGGATCTGAGGTTAGAGGGTTATAATACTTGGGGAAATATGTATGTGAAGTGATCAATAGAAAGGAAGAAATGGCTCTCTATTTATAGAGAAAATTCTCTATGCTCCCTCGATCCCACGGATCCCTTCCACTGGGATCCGGCTAGCACAAAGCCGTGGATCCGTGGAACGCCCTCTTTGCCCATGGGTATTTTTAGTTATGGGTCATGAGTCATGGGTTATGGGTTGATCCATGGTTTTCTTTCTAGATACATTGAACTTGGTTAAGTGGTATATATAAAACCATGGGTTATGGGTCAATACCATTTGCTAGTTTTTACCCATTTAGTATATACTTGTTTTTACCCATTTTAGTATACTTAGTTTAAGTATATGCTAACCCAATATGTAAACACTAGTTGTTGTACATATGTATTTAAATCATAAAATCACTTATACTTGTTTTCGTGTTTTTTGTGAAAGCGTAAGTGTGTTAGGAAACTATAAACTCAAACTATTTACGTATTCTATTTGTTTCGTTAAAATGATTTTACATTTGTTATCGACAAAACATTAGAAGATCGTAAAATATAAATAAACGTTTTTACGGCTTATTTGTATTAACAAAATATATATAAGGATCAAGTTGCCATCTATGAACAACGTGCTAAATTTGAGCTGACAACCCGTGAGCAGGAAATGGATAGCCAAATGCGTACATTGATCACTAAAAGTAATTTAAGGGAATAAACGTTAAAACAAGAGTTAAATTCCTTACAACAGAAACTTAATAAAACTGTTAAGCAAAAACAAGAACTTCAAGAAAATGTAAAAACGCTTAAACAGGAATTCAAAGAAAAGGAATCAAAACACTTAAATGATTTTTCCAACCTTAAGACTTTAAAGAACAAGCTTGAAAATAAGTTGTATGTACAAGGCAACACCATTCAAACTGCTCACATGATTTCAAAGCACAGAGTATTAAGTGATAAACACAGTATAGGCCTTGTAGAAGACCCAAATCCTGCGTTCCTTAAGAAATCCAAAAGGGCTCATGATGTGATTTATGATGGTAGTGAGATTCTTAAGCCCAAACAAAAGCCAACTTGTGTAGAGAACACTAAAGAGGACATACAGTTAGAAAATGCCTCTAGAGAGAAAATGAATAAGAAATTGAAGGAACCTATGTGTGTGAGTCATGGAATAAATGTCAAAACTCACGATTATTCTAAGGAAAACTTCTTAGCCACGTTTAAACCTCAGACTCAATTAACCCCTGAACAAGTATTTTGGAAGTTAGATATGGATAAGAGAAAGGCAGAAGAACTTGTTGAAAAGAATCTTCCCCTTAAGAAATTGCATGTAGCTACAGTGTATCCTCCCAATACACCAATGTATTTAGTGCCTAGAACTCTTCCCACTCAAAGCAAAACCTTAATTAGCATATACGTAGTTTACCAACTATTTGTTGATTTCGATAAAACATGTAAGAAGAGAATCACACCAACATGTATCACTGAAGGGGAAAGGGGTTTTGAGCAAACAAAAGAGTGTTATCTTACAGAGTTATTCCATTCATTAAACAATTAAAAGAATAATTTGAGGGTATTCAAAATGCCTTAGATACTGAAGTTAAAGAAATGAAAAGATGTTTAATGAAATGGAAAACGAGGTTAGAATTAATGCATATGAGCTTAAAAGCAATGAGATTAAGAGAAAGAATATTCACATCCTTAACGAGAATTTGATTTCCAGATGCATTGCCAGGATGTGTTTTATACTGTCACTAATTATGCCATAAGTGCTTCTCAATTTCATGATTTATCAATTGCATTTAAAGTTTCCCAAGATCGTGTCAATGAGCTTGAGACCGAGAATTCAAAATTGCATGAAAAAATCGAAAAGGATGATCATGATAACATGGTCAGGCATTTTTCTAAATTAGAAGATGAATATCTTGATTTACAATTAAAATATCAACATCTTGAAGAAAGAATCAAACTCTGAAATGCCAAGACATCTTCGATTGCTCCTGAGTTTGATGCATATTTTGAAATAAACACACGTGATGAATGGATTCAAGCTCTCTGCAACACGATCCGAAAGTTGAAAGCTCAAATTTCCCAATTGAAGGGAAATAGGAGTGAAGTGGTTGGCACTCAGATACCTCCGCCTTTAGATTCTCAGAATTTCCAACTTCCAAACATCATCAATAAATTGAAAAAAGAAAATGAATGTTTTCAAGCGGAAAATTCAAAGGTTAAATTACAAAACAAAGAGTTATATGATTCATTCAAGGTCAATCATGATAAACACATTGAAAAAGTAACTTCTTTGCTTAACGAAATTGAGAATCTGAAGCGTATGTTGAAAGGTAAATTGTTGATTCCCACTTGCAAATATGTTGTTCCAAAGGTTTCTGCTTGTAATAATTATGCTATTAATGTGTTGTATATTCCCCCTCCTCTTAGGAATAATGAACTTGCATATCAAGCATATCTCTCGTACCTTAAGGATAGTTTATAGGGTCTCCGTGAGATTGTAGAAGATGATAGAATAGAGAAACCACTTGATAGTGCAATTTCCTATGCCTGCATGTATGCCAAACGATATCAGGAACTCTTAGAATATATCATTGCCACATGTCCTAAATCTGGTACTAGGCGAGATAGAATAGTTGCACCCACTTCTATGCCTAAAGTCAAGCATGTTACCATTTATGTGCCTCCTAAAGTCTCAGAGCCCAACACTTCTAGGCCAGAAACGCAAAAAGTAGTGAAACAAACTAATATTCCCGTCATTCCTTCTACAAGAGTAAGCAGTGACACTAAGGTTAGCGGGTCAAAGCCTTCAGGCAATACAAAGCAAGATAGGACCTCGCGAGCTAAAAGTGATCAAGAGAAGATAGTAGAAGACCACCATATGATTAATAAGTTTGAGTTGAATAAAACGAATCGTGTTGATTCTAGTATTAGCTATAAGCGTATTGTAATTAATTCGAATTCTGCTACTGCTTGCAAAACATGTAATGAATGTTTAATTTTTGGCAATCATGATGAATGTGTGGTGTGTTATCTGAGGCATTCTGTTAAATCCCCAATGGATAACGTAAAACAGGTTAAGCAATCTTGGAAACCTACATGGAAAAGGTTTATTTGTATGGGTTTTCAATGGAAGCCCACAGACCGCAAGCTTAAAATTATTGAACTTTGTCCCTCATTGTCAAGATCAGTGTCTGTTGGGAATTATATTTAAGTTGATATGACAACATACATGAAAGATAAAGGACTATTGAAGACAAAGAAAGACAAGGGACCTAAAGTTAAAATAGTTATTTATTAATTAGTCTCTAGTAGTATTTTGTAACCCTAGCTCTCTAGTTTATAAATAGATGCAGGGAATAGGTTTTAGTAGATCTGGAATACATAGAACTCTCCCAATGAGAGTCTAAACACACAAAGAATTCGTGTGTATAGTAGTAGTAGTCTATGTATTAGTTTTATATAGTGAATAAAAGAAAACCTTTGAAGTAATATTGATTCTTATGTTTTTTATTCCGTTGTGCAAATCAATATTACGATATCCTAGGTGGGCTTAAATGATCTATCACAATTGGTATCAGAGAGGGTGGCTCTCGATATCTAGGATGAAGAAAAGATAGAAAATTCGAAGTTGTTACAAATTTTCGTATCTTTCTGCAGGGCTATTTTCAAACAGCGATAACTTTTTCGTTAACCGTTGGATCAGGATGAAATTTTTGGTGGACGTTCTCTGTACTAATGGCTAGCTTTTCACCAGATGGATCTTTCATCTGAGTTCTGGAGTGTAAGTTATTCAGTCTTAAAGTCTGCTACTGATGAAGGTTTGATTCAACGATTTGATTGCCTACTGCTCAGAATAATAAAGGGAAATACTGGTTTGAGTTAATACTGCTGCTGGTCCAATATACTTGATATCATTCTTCAGACTTTCATTCACGAGTTTGTACTGCTACGTTTCCAAGCAGTTAATATTGGTGGTCGAAGGAGTTAATTCTGGTCTTCCCAAGATTAATATTGCCTTCATACATGTTAGTTCTGGTTGAAGACTTAATACTGGTGGGCAAAGCATGTTAAGACTGGCAGTGTACAAGTTAATGCTGGTCGTATACTGGTTAATTCTGCCCAGCGTACAGGTTAATTCTGGTCGTCCGAGGTTAATACCGTTGGTTGATTACTAGTCTTGGTGAGTTGAATTTTTATTCATAGATGAACCCTAGTAATTATTTTATTTTCGGCTTGACGACACACATGTTTTTGGATCCTGAATGATGATGGCTTATTCATGAAACTTATTTGGTTCAATGGCTTTTTAATCAATTATGTGAGAAGTGTATCCTTTGTGTTCGTAGAATCGCCGAAGTGAGGCAACGATACATATAAGGAATACAACAGATCGCTGGCTGAGGCAACAGTCACATAAGAGAGGATGATGTTATTGCACTTAGATATTTTTCATTGATTATTTGAAGATGTGATTACGAAGAAAGTTGAATATCATTTATATGATGTTGTAGTTGAGTTTCACAGGTGTGTGTTCTTATCATATCTCAAATGGCTGACAACATTTGAAGATAACTTGTTCGTACGTTAATGGTGTGACAAAGACTTGATGAATCTAGCAAAGGTGTGTGATCTATAAACTTATGGTGCTTAATTCTCACATTTGCTATCACTTAAAGGAGTTACTTTGTTGTGCTCAGTGTCTCATTTAAATGAGGATTTATCAAGAGGTTGCGGTCTACTTATGCTTTTTATGGGAGTATGAGTTCGAAGTCACGTGGATAGTACAAGACATAAGACACAAGTTTGGGAAATTCAACTTCTTCATCAGTAATTACTACATAAATCCATCTACATGTATCAATTGAGGGGAAGTTGAATATCTACAGAAGACCCCTATTCGATAATAACAAAAAGGGGAAGAAGAATTGATGTTTTGCAGCTTGAAGATCCTTGATGACGTAAGGGGAAGTTCGTTTATCTTTTATCATACTAACTTCAGGGGAAGTTTGTGCTTATTGGTTTTGTCATTATCAACTAGGAGAAGATTGTTGGGAATTATATTTAAGTTCATATGACAAAATACATGAAAGATAAAGGACTATTGAAGACAAAGAAAGACAAAGGACCTAAAGTTAAAATAGTTATTTATTAATTAGTCCCTAGTAGTATTTTGTAACCCTAGCTCTCTAGTTTATAAAGAGAGGCAGAGAATATGTTTTTAGTAGATCTGGAATACATAAAACTCTCCCAATGAGAGTCTAAACACACAAATAATTTGTGTGTATAGTAGTAGTAGTCAATGTATTAGTTTTATATAGTGAATAAAAGAAAACCTTTGAAGTAATATTGATTCTTGTGTTTGTTATTCCGCTATGCAAATCAATATTACGATATCCTAGATGGGCTTAAACGATCTATCACAGTGCCTAATAAGAAATGGAATCCCGCTGGTAGAATCATACCTTTAGGAACTCAACACTCTGTGACTAGGTCCACTTCCTCTACTAGTGCAACTCCCACTAATAATATTATGGATCCTAGAAATGCTGTAGGTCTACAGATTGCTTGTACTAACCAATCGGAACCCATATTTTCATGGGGATCCAATGTTTCCAGTTATCCACTCTTGTCTGTTTTTAAATGCAGGTCGTACAAATCGTCCTTTGGTATTTGGATTCGTGCCGCCAAAACATATGACTGGGGATCGCTCACGGCTCAAGAACTTCGTGAATAAGTTCATCGGGATAGTTAGACTGGGGAATGATCATTTTGGGGCAATTATGGGTTATGGAGATTATGTGTTCAGTGATAGTGTTATCTCCCAGGTATATTATGTAGAAGGACTTGGAACAATTTGTTCCCTGTTGGTCAATTTTTTGATTCTGATCTCGAAGTAGCCTTCAAAAAACAGACATGCTTCATTAAAGAATTAGATGGTGTTGAGCTTCTAAAAGGATCTCGTGGCACAAACTTGTACACCATCTCTATCGAAGATATGATGAAGTCTTATCCTATTTGTTTGTTGTCTAAGGCATCTAAGAACTAGTCATGGCTATGGCACCGTCGACTCAATCACTTGAACTTCGATACCATCAATGATCTTTCTAGAAAGGACCTTGTAAGAGGCTTACCCCGGTTAAAATATGAAAAGGATCATCTTTGTTCTGCATGCCAATTGGGTAAAAGCAAAAAGTATGCCCACAAACTGAAACCTGCCAATACCATTATAGAAGTTCTTCATACCCTTCACATGGAAATATGCAGACCCATGAGAGTACAAAGTATCAATGGGAAGAAGTATGTGTTAGTTTTTGTTGACGACTACTCTCGGTTCACTTGGGTAAAGTTTTTGAGAACTAAGGATGAAACTCCCGAAGTTATCATTGAGTTTATCAAACAATTGCAGGTTAGGCTTAAAAAAACAGTGAGAATCATCCGAACAGATAATGGAACTGAATTTGTTAACAAAGAACTCATTCAGTTTTATGAAAGCATTGGAATCAGTCATCAGAAAAGTGTTCCACGCACTCCTCAGTAGAACGGTGTAGTTGAAAGACGTAATTGTACTCTTGTAGAAGCTGCTAGGACTATGCTAATATTCTCAAAGGCTTCACTGTTTCTCTGGGCGGAAGCTATTGCCACTGCTTTTTACACTCAAAACCGTTCCCTAATACACACTTTTCATGGAAAAACTCCATATAAATTAGTACACAACAGAAAACCGGATCTCTCTTTTCTTCGTGTGTTTGGGGCTTTGTGCTATCTAACCAATGATGGTCAAGATCTGGGAAAGTTGAAAGCTAAGGCTGATATTAGATTTTTCGTTGATTATGCACCTGATCGGAAGGATTACAAAATCTACAACAAAAGAACCCGAGATATTATGGAAACTATTCATGTTACGTTCGATGAGATGACTGAGCAAATGGCTCCTGGACACTCCAATTCTGGATCCGCACCTCAACTTTTGACTCCTGGACCCATTAGTTTGGGTCTTGTACATAATCCCACTCCTGCGACTCATTATGTACCTCCCACAGAAGAAGATTTGAAGAAGCAATTTGATCTGATGTATGATGAATACTTTGAGTCTACAACTGATGATACTTCTGCACCACGAGCTGTAACTGCTCCTGTTCCATCCAATCCAAATGGTCTAACGGTCTCTATTTCCATATCACAAGATGCTCCATCTGCTGACCATTCCCCATCATCATCGAATCTTCAATCATCTTCAATACATCAAGGAATTGCAGTTGATAATTCTTTTGAAGATAATCCCTTTGCCACTCCTGAAGATGCTCCATTTGAGAATATATTTTCCCCTGAGCCCACTCCTGAAGCAAATTTACCAGGGGATCCTAACTCTGCTACTTCAGTACCTTACCAACAACCACATGAACATCTCAAAAAATGGACACATGATCATCCATTGGATAACATAATTGGGAATCCTTCTCGTCCGGTATCTACTAGAAAGCAACTTGCCACTGATGCCTTATGGTGCTTCTTTAACTCTGTACTATCAAAGATTGAACCAAAAGATTTCAAAACAGCAATGTATGAGGACAACAGGTTTAGTGCTATGCAAGATGAAATTCATGAGTTCGATCGTCTTGATGTATGGGAATTAGTACCTCCTCTAGATTGTGCTATGATTATCGCTCTTAAGTGGATCTTCAAGGTGAAACTTGATGAGCATGGTGACGTTCTGAAGAATAAAGCAAGACTCGTTGCTAAAGGGTATCGATAAGAGGAGAGTATTGACTTTGTGGAATCATTTGCTCCGGTTACATGAATTGAGGCTATTAGAATATTCCTTGCTAATGCTGGCAGCAAGAATATGGTAGTCTACCAAATGGATGTAAAGACTGCGTTTCTTAATGGTGATCTCAAAGAAGTGGTCTACGTCAGTCAACCGAAAGGCTTTGTGGATCCCGAGAATCCTAACTATGTCTACCGTCTGAAAAGGCTCTCTATGGCTTGAAGCAGGCTCCAAGGGCATGGTACGATACTTTGTAAAAGTTTCTATTAGCTAATGGATTTTACAAAGGCGCTGTTGATCCCACACTGTTCACTCGGAAGTCAGGAAAACATTTAATTCATGTTCAAATATATGTTGATGATATTATTTTTGCCTCGACCGACCCAAATGAATGTGACCATTTTTCAAAAGAGATGGGCTCTAAATTTCAAATGTCAATGATGGGACAAATGTCATTTTTCTTAGGATTACAAATTTCTCAAAGTCCCGGAGGCATCTTTATTAATCAATCTAAATATACAAATGAAATATTAAAGAAATTTGGATTTGATTCTTGTGACCCTGTTGACACCTCATGGTGGAGAAAAACAAACTGGATGAGGACCTCTCTGGGATCCTTGATGTATCTCACTGCCAGTAGACCTGACATTCTGTTCGCTGTATGCATGTGTGCTCGTTACCCGACTAAGCCTACTAAAAAGCACCTTGAAGCGGTTAAATGGGTCTTTCGGTATCTCCAAGGAACCATTAACATGGGACTTTGGTATCCGAAGGACACCGCTATGTCACTAACAGCCTATGTAGATGTTGACCATGCAGGGTGTCAAGATACTCGTTGAAGTACGTCAGGAGGTTCTTAGTTTTTGGGTGATAAACTAGTGAGCTGGTCGTTAAAGAAGCAAATGAGTACTTCTATATCTTCTACAGAGGCTGAATACGTTGCCATGAGCATCATGTTGTGCTCAAATCTTATAGATGAGATCCCAACTATCTAAGTATGGCTTTGTATTCAACAAAATTCCTCTATGCTGCGACAACAAAAGTGCCATCGCTCTCTGCTGCAACAATGTCCAACACTCAAGATCGAAGCACATTGACATTCGACATCATTTCATCAGGGAACAAGTAAAGAAATGTGTGGTTGAGCTCTACTTCGTAAGGACTGAGTATTAGTTAGCACGAATCATCACGAAAGCTCTTCCAAGAGATCGGCTTGAGTTTATCCTACCGCGACTCGGCATGAAGAGTCTGCAGGCGGAAACACTTAAACGTCTTCAGGAAGAGGATGAGGAGTAAAGGAATTTATTCACCTATTTTTTGTATATATTCTTTCAAAAAGCAAAATACAAAATTTAAAAAACCAGCAAAAAGAAAATAGAAAAATATAAAATCAACAAAAATCCATAAAAATCAGAAAATTTGAAAATACCAAAATTATTGTTTCTCAAGACATGTCTTCTGGTATCGATAACATCTACGGTCTTAGAAATGTCATTCAATAATGGCACGGGTCTTTAGATGAAGTTCGAGCAGAAGGTGTAAATATTTTCAAAACATGTCTCAAACAATGGCTTACTATCATTTCAGGCAGTAACCCGGGCTTAAAATCATGGCTTGCAGTTATTTCCAACTGTAACCCGCTTTTAAAGAAAGGAAAGTGCTGTGCTAAATCGATATCTTTATATATCGAGCACTTATCCTAAAAACAAAAATCAGGAAAATTTTTCGACAAAAAGACGAATGTTCCCCTACAAATATTTTTCATTCTAAATATTCTTCTGAAAAATATTTGTTTTTCACATGGTGATAACATTGTTTGAAAATAAATCGGACTCAACTTTTTTGAAAATCAGTTGGACACCATTTTGTCAAAACATTTGTCACTCAATCAACGACTATGGTAAATTATTGAGGGGGAGAGTGATTTCAAACATTTAAAACTTCATATTTTCAAGCAATTGGTACCAAAATAATTCCGTAGTCATTCTCAGTGTCAAATGCCTAACACGTGAATAAACATAAAATCTGATGTACAAAGATATTTCATCAATTTTGTTTTGCTTCTTATGCATTGTAGATGACTTACTCAGACGATATAAAGTGGTGAATAAATGTTTTGGTGATTATGTGTCAGTGTATGATTTTTGTTATAACTCAAAGATCTTTCAAAATGAATATTTTTCCTTTTAATTAAAGATCTCTCAAATTTATCATACCTGACATTAACACTCTTAAAATTCCAAAATATGTTCCTTATCAGTTAAGTTTTAAATCAATCCACATCTTTCCCCAAAAAGTTTTCTAAATGATTTAAATCAATTGGGATCACAAATCTCAAAGGGTTTGAAATTTTTTATCGGGGGGAGAGAATGTGATTTAAATATGAAATCTTATAAAAAGTGATTGTTTTGACTCAAAGTGCAGGTTCTTTCTAATATGTGCTAAACTCTTTCGAATATCGATGTACATATTGAGGGGGAGCGATTAAATGTTCCTTATCAGTAAAAGTATAAAAGAAAACCACACCTTTCCCCAAAATGTTTTCTAAAGTATTTAAATATTAGTTTTGATCGGGGGAGAGATTGTGATTTAAATATTAAATTTGATAAAAGGGTGGTTGTTTAATTATTCAAACAAGCACTCCTTCCTCCATGTGGTAAATGATTTCTTAAGCCATCGCACATGTTGAGGGGGAGCATTTATGAAAGATCAAAATAATTGAGGTACAAAATGCTTTGATATTATATCACAAGTACCTTGATTGATTTTTAAAATAGTTTTTCATTTGGTTTCAAGGTGAAAAGAACTGTACCACAAGACCGACCATTTTACTCTATGCATTGGAGTTATAAGGATGGTAGGGTTAGGTATTAGTTCTGTGGAAAACTAGAAGGGGGGGTTGAATAGTTTTACCGATTAAAACTTGGTTTTAAACTATTTAGATCACTTATGTCAATCTATTTAAACATGTGTGTTGGATGTTGATAGACAAGCATATATAAATATGTAATGAAAGGATAAGGAGTAAGAAGCAAAAAACCACAACGCGAGTATTTATAGTGGTTCGGCTACAAGGACACCTTCGTTGCTCTACTCCACTCCCCGAGTCACCTAATCGAGAGTTTGTAAACACTACACGACACCAACTCCTTATGGCGGAGAAGCCTTCACAACGTTTCCTACTCTTTATCCGGTACAAGGCTAGATATTGGGTTCTTCCACGAGGTAGAACCAAACCTATCACAACGTAGCCTACCCTTTATCTGGTACTAGGCTAGATACCGAGTTTCATTATAATAGAGGAACTATTACCCAACACTACACAAATCCTATTTCTAAGGAGATCCATTCCTTATGACAACATCAACAAGGATATCAATATCTTTTGACCCAATACAAATCTATCTTGTACATCAAACACACCATATCGAATGTACACCTTAGGCACCTTTCACTAATGCCTTTGACTTGACTTCTAGGCACTCTTCACTAAGGCCTTTAGACTTGACTTCTAAACACCCTTTACTAATGCCTTTAGACTTGACTTCTAAGCACCCTTCACTAATGGCTTTAGCCTTGCCTTCTAAGCACCCTTCACTAGGCTTACAATACGGACGTTCGACACCTTTCACTAATGTCTTCGTCTTGACCCTTTAGACATCTTTCACTTATGTCTTCGACAATACACTTCTAATGAGAAATAAGAGAACTATCAAAAAGAGAACCTCAGTAGTCTTGATGATGACAAAGCATGGCAACTCATGGACTTGAGCTTGCTCAACTTCAAAAGGTGGTGATCTCGCCTTTAAGAGGAACCTAGAGAATCACACAAAAACAAAACTACATACAAAGATCACTTGGATCTATGGTGAGAGAGTTTACAACTCAAAGAGAAAATATATTTGAAAGGGGTGAGTTACAATGAAGAAATGGCTCACTATTTATAGAGGAGAAAATTCTATTGTTCCATGGATCCCCCGTATCCCTTACTTGAGGGATCCGTCCAGTGTAATCTTGGGGATCCGTGGGACGCTCCTCTTTGCCCATAGGTTTTGGGTCATGGGTCATGGGTTATGGACTTATGGGTCATGAGTCCTATACATTGGACCATGGGTATCCAAGTAGATACAATGTATCTACAAGATGCAATGCATCTAGTCCATGGGTCATGGGTCAAAACCATGGGTCATGGATAATATCCATATATGACTTATGCATGATGTCATGCAATGGGTTATGGGTTATGCTCCATGGGTATGGGTCATGGACTTTGGGTTTTATCCAATTACATTCAATGTATTTGGTCAATGGGTCGCATACTTAAACTTCTACCCATTTATATTACCCATTATAATACATACTAGTTATGTATATGTTTGCCCAATATGTAAACACTAGTTGTTGTACATATGTATTACTAAATCTTAAAATCACTTTTACTTGTTAAGTGTTTTATGTGAAAACGTAAGTGTGTTAGTAAACTACTGGCTCAAACCATTTACGTATTTTATTTTTTTCATTAAAACTTAAAATGATTTTACGTTTGTTATCGACAAAATATTAGAAGATCGTAAAATATAAATAAACTTTTTTACGGCTTATTTGTATTAAAAATCTCCCCCTTTTTGTTGATGACAAAACATATAATCATTTTAAGGAAAAACTAAAATTCGTAAAAGTTTGAATTGGAGTTTTTACTCTCTTCTCCCCCTTTTTGTCGAAACAAAAAGAGCATCGAAAAGAAACTAACACATTGTTTTGAGAAAAACGTGTAATAAGAAAAGAAAATATAGAGAGCAAGTGACGGGAAGAGTTCTCATCTTAACTCCCCTTTGACGAGTCTATCCCTTTGTGAGGGCGTCAAGTAAGAAAAACTACTAAGCTAATGCATTGCCCTTATGTTTGCAAATGGTTTCGTCTTTGTGACGTTAATGCTCCCCCTTGATGATTGCAATTATGCAAAGGGACGTCATGAAACGTAATCCAAATGAATTTCCTGCAGATAAGACTCAAGTTAGTAGAAAACAAGTCTTTTGTTGCACGGATCCCATGGTTCCCTCCCTGGAGGGATCCGTCTAGGCAAAATGGAGGGATCCGTCTGTCTGAAAGCTTAAAACAGCAATGGTGATGTAACAAATGATGTTAACATCAAAGTGAGATATGAAACTTTGCATAAAACATATACTCAAGATAATATGGCATAAAACATGTAAATTCATTCAATAAAACTACGAGAAATGATCTGCAAATCTCTAAAACTAAGAGAATGGTTTAACCATGTAATACATTTTCTACTAATTCTAATAAGTGACCAAAAGCTTAAAAAGCATCAATATGCTTGAGTCTAAAGATGGGTAGACTTGTTGATTTGGTCCAATCGTTCAAGAATATGATTAAACATGAAATGTGATTCCTAAACGATCTAAGTTAAGCTTAAGACTAGGACATCACTTTAATCCTTAAGCTCACGGTTGTTTAGGTTTGTTGACCTCATCGAAACATTCGAGGAGGTGATAAAACATGAAACGTTGCTCTTCACATAGTTCATGTATCAAGCCTTCAACGTGTTGACAATGATAGCAATCCTTGTCATGGCTTGGAAAAGGTGGTGTTAAAGATAGAGCGGCTTGATGTGGTGGTTCTAGTGAAGGAGGTTGAGGATCCTTAAACGAAGTAGGGATTGGTGGAGGCACATTCAATGATGGCTCAACAAAGGATGATGGTGGAGGTAGAGATGTGTCAACATCCATGTGATCGGGTGGTTGACTTTGATGATTCCTCATAATCCAAAATGGACAATTTGAGGGAAATGGAGAAAAGGATACCGGTGCAAGTGTTGATTCAACACCTTGGGTTTGTTGCACATTCTTCTCTATTGAAGAGAGTGTCGGCAATGGTGGAGGATTAGATGGCCTAGGAGGCAAGTCCTCTAAATTGTAGAGAGATAGAGATGATTGTGAGGTTGTAAATGATATGGCTCTAGGAACCAAAGATGATGGTTGGGTGGAAATGGGTATGTTTGGTTTAGTACGAATTATGGTGTTTGGTGATGATATTTTTGTGGGAACAATCCTTTTGGGGATTGGTTTGATTGGTTGAGTTGGTGGAGGAGAAATCCTAGCATTCGTGGACTTAACAGGAGATGATTCGATTGAGGAAATTTCGTGTACAACACGAGCAAGTTTCTTGGGTGGTTCTTTGGTGGATGAATTAGCACTAGGGGCTTTCCTCATGATGAAATGACCAAGGAGAAGGTTTCTAAATGCTGAGAATTATGTTGTGGTTGATGACTAAGAGATTCTAACATGATAACTTATAAAGGGAAGGATTTGGGAAGTGCATTAAAGACTTAAGCCACTAAAATCCTTAGAAATGTGATGATTTGCAGGCACAAGGGTCAACTACAGTTGTGCACTGATCTATGAGTTTATTTAAGGCATGATGGAGTGTTCAAGTTGGCCAAAAGGGCTTGAAGTGATTGCTTTAGGCAAGATTTACTGAATCTGCCAGCCGGTTCCCACGGTTCCCTCCTATGAGGGATCCGTCTAGGCTAATCCTAGGGATCCAGCTATCAGCAGTCAAGAAAAGAGAAAAATGATGTTGGTACAATCTAGTACCTATACATCTTGAGTGTCTTAGTCTTCTTAAGTGTTTTAAATGAGGTGTGACTTAAAAGATCAAGGGTAATGAGTGGAGATAGCTAATGATTGCCTTTTATGGAAGGAAAAAAGGACTTTATGATCACCAATGGGTGTTCAAGGATGACACTAGGAATTTTTATGGTGTCAAGTCATGTTAAATGACCCTAGAGATCAGATGGCAACTTGGGATAAAATTTAAAAAATCCTTAAAAAATTATAAGAATTGAAAAACTAGTTTTTGACTCATTTTGAGGTGGAGATGACTAAAATCAATTTGCTAAAATTGAGAGATTTATAAAACTAGATGTGTTGGCATGTGATAGATGATGTGTGAGTATAAGAGCGGAAGAGTAATGAGTTTTGGTGAAACGATAGATCGAAAAACGCCTTGAGTGTGATCTTAAGTGAGTTATGAGTAAGTATGAAGCTTTACTAAGCTTGAGAGAGACTTAATTGATCCTAAGACTTTATGCATAGCTAGTGTGAGGTGATCTAGTGAGTTGTTTTGGTGTGTAGGATTCTTTATTGCATATCTGTCAATACGGATCCCACGGTTCCCTAGAAGGAGGGATCCGTCTAGTGCATTTTTAGGGATCCGGCAACTGCAGATCAGAAACATCACAGAAAGGGATGCATATTTTGCACTAAGCTATGTACACTAATTTCTATTAATTACTACTCCAAAGAACAGCAAAACAAGCATTATATCTCATAAATCATATCATAGATAAGATTAGTAAAGATAATATCTAAACAACCAAACCAAAGTGCTTCACAAACATAAGCATTCATTGTAAATAGATAAACAAAATGTCTAAAAACAACCATAGTCCTAATGTCTCTTTTGTCAATCTTTTCTCTTCCTCTTTCCCAACTTCACGACGTAGTTAGTTAGGCATTGGATCATACCCTTCAATTGTTTGAATTCCGCGCTCTCGTTTGGAAGAGTTGGGAGTTGTTGAAAGTAAGTAATGGGGGTCCAAGTCAACGTTTGCTTCGGGTTTGACGTCTACTTCTTCTTCGTCCGAGGAGTCCGGGAGAGCCTTAGGTCTTTTTCCATTGACCATGAACTGTCTAGAGGGTTTTTTGGTAAGTGGTACCATGACGTGATCGGAGAGGAAATAATCATCATTGATTGGAGATGGTTGCATTGCACTAACATACTCACGGAGTCGTGTTAGAAGCTTACCATACGGAAGTACCATGTTGGCAACTTTGAATACCCCGACCATTCTCTTCACCATGTAATAGGCGAGATTAAATGGCTTTTGGTGAATGAGGCAATAAATCATTTGCATAAGACATGCATTTGGATGGTCTTTGTTTCCGACCAAACTAATGACATTTTCCCTAAGAATTTCTTCCCATTTTCTATATATGGAGTGCATTTCGAAAAGTTCCATTTGAAAGGGATCATGGTGAATGAGCTCTTTGTTGCGGTTGAAATGAGATTGGTCGGCTCTAATTTGGAAAATGGTGTCTCGAACGGTTGCGGGGTCATCAAAAGGAGTGTGGTAGATTGGTTTGGAATCAAGTGCAAAAGATTGAGTGGATATTGCCCAATCTTGGGAGTACATACAAATTCCTTCACAAGGAATGCGAAGGATTTGAGCAAATGTGTTGAGGGGTAGAGTGAAGTTTTGTTTATTGATGATAAAGGCAATTGAAATGCTATCATCGGTATTTCGAATGATCCTAACGCTTTTGTAGCATTCAAAGATGAAAACCGGACAAATTTGTTCATCAATATCAAGAAGAAAATCAAAGTTGATTGCCGAGAAGACTTGACGAATGTCGGTATTTTCAAGGAAACATTCCTTGACCACACGACCTTCGTGGATAAGTCGTTTTTCAAGTCTTTTGAAGACTTTGCGATCGGTTTTTGACAACTCCTCTTTTCAATAGTATTGGGTGAGGTAGTGGACGGTATCATGGTGGTCTTGTTGGGTGGCTTTAGGCATGGTTGGTCATAGAAAAAACAAATATTCCAATTAGGTAAAATTTGTTGAGATGGGTTTATGGTTTTAGTTTGTATTAACAATGTTGTAACCACAATGTAATCTTAGTTATGTAAAAACCTTTTGTAGTGATCAATTTTGCAAAACCTAATTTTATCAATCTGATTAAGAAAAATTGTAAAACCATAAACCCTACGATGAAGATGATGAAGATTAGAACATATTAGTGTAATTACTTACAATGATGTTCTAGAGAAGGATGCTTGAGGATATGGAGTCCTATGGAGATGAAAACAACACTTAGGTCGTTTTTGTGTTTTGTGAGGAGAGGGAAAAAGAGCAGAATTGATTTTGAAAGGCGTATAGCTGGTTTCTGTCACATGGTTCTCCCGAATCCCTTGTATTAGGGATCCAGCTAGTATAACTAGAGAGATCCGACTACTGTGGACAGAAAAAAATGTTTAGCGTTATTTTTGTAATAAGTTATGAACTAGCTTATGGAATAAAAATAGTTTTGAGGTTTCTAATTGAAAAGATGTTTGGTCAAAGGGATTTGATAAGTTAATTGACAAGGATCTATTTGTGGCGACGACGTTAGTTTGACGAGACCAAGAAGGAATACTATTCCCGATGATGAGTAAGTCGGGAAAGTGGGAAAATAGATTTTTTAGAGACTAGCAATTATTAATGTAAAAACAAAAATGATATCAACATATTCATGTAGATGTAGACTAGCTAATGATAAGTAAATACACCTCTACGCTCTTGATATGGTTTATGAAGACCATAAAGCCGAAAATATTTCATGGGCTTTTAAAGTAATCGGTTGTACATAGAATAAGTAGGTTGCGATTACTTTTAGATTCTTACTTGAAGGTTGACTTCATGAGGACTTTGGAGAGATCCTAGCATGAAGATTTCTTGAAGAGAAAATGTTAGAGTAATCTATCAATATCCAACATGAAAGAAACAATTTGTTTTAAAAGATTTCCTTCTTTGTAGTTTTCAAACATACACGGATCGTATCAAGTTTTTAAAGTACAACATAATCTAAGAAACTTGGTAACGAAGCTCTGATACCAATTGTGGAAAACAAGAAGGGGGGTTGAATAGTTTTACCGATTAAAACTTGGTTTTAAACTATTTAGATCGACTTATGTCAATCTATTTAAACATGTGTGTTGGATGTTGATAGACAAGCATATATAAATATGTAATGAAAGGATAAGGAGTAAGAAGCACAAAACCACAAAGCGATTATTTATAGTGGTTCGGCTACAAGGACACCTTCCTTTCCCTACTCTACTCCCTGAGTCACCTACTCGAGAGTTTGTAAACACTACACGACACTAACTCCTTATGGCGGAGAAGCCTTCACAACGTTGCCTACTCTTTATCTGGTACAAGGCTAGATACCGGGTTCTTCCACGAGGTATAACCAAACCTATCACAACATCACCTACCCTTTATCCGGTACTAGGCTAGATACCGAGTTCCATTACAATGGAGGAACTATTACCCAACACTACACAAATCCTATCTCTAAGTAGATCCACTCCTTATGACAACATCAACAAGGATATAAATATCTTTTGACCCAATACAAATCTATCTTGTACATCGAACACACCATATCGAATGTACACCTTAGGCACCTTTTACTAATGCCTTTGACTTGACTTCTAGGCACTCTTCACTAATGCCTTTAGACTTGACTTCTAGACACCCTTCACTAATGCCTTTAGACTTGACTTCTAAGCACCCTTCACTAATGCCTTTAGCCTTGCCTTCTAAGCACCCTTTACTAGTGCTTACAATACGGACGTTCGACACCTTTCACTAATGTCTTCGTCTTGATCCTTTAGACATCTCTCACTTATGACTTCGACACTACACTTCTAATGAGAAAGAAGAGAACTATCAACAAGAGAACCTCAGTAGTCTTGATGATGACGAAGCATGGCAACTCATGGACTTGAGCTTGCTCGACTTCAAAAGGTGGTGATCTCGCCTTTAAGAGAAACCTAGAGAATCACACAAAAACAAAACTACATACAAAAATCACTTGGATCTAGGGTTAGAGAGTTTACAACTCAAAGAGAAAATATATTTGAAAGGGGTGAGTTACAATGAAGAAATGGCTCACTTATTATAGAGGAGAAAATGCTACTGTTCCACGGATCCCACGTATCCCTTACTTGAGGGATCCGTCCAGTGTAATCCTGGGAATCCGTGGGACTCTCCTCTTTGCCCATGGGTTTTGGGTCATGGGTCATGGGTTATGGGTCATGGGTCCTAGACATTGGACCATACCATGGGTATCTAAGTAGATACAATGTATCTACTAGATGCAATGCATCTAGTCCATGGGTCATGGGTCAAAACTATGGGTCATGGATAATATCCATATATGACTTATGCATGATGTCATGCAATGGGTTATGGGTTATGCTCCATGGGTATGGGTCATGGACTTTAGGTTTTATCCAATTACATTCAATGTATTTGGTCAATGGGTCACATACTTAAACTTCTACCAATTTATATTACCCATTATAATACATACTAGTTATGTATATGTTTACCCAATATGTAAACACTAGTTGTTGTACATATGTATTACTAAATTATAAAATCACTTTTACTTGTTTAGTGTTTTATGTGAAAACGTAAGTGTGTTAGTAAACTACTGGCTCAAACCATTTACGTATTTTATTTGTTTCGTTAAAATGATTTTACGTTTGTTATCGACAAAACATTAGAAGATCGTAAAATATAACTTATTTGTATTAACAAGTTCCCATGATCCCGCCAAAGCCGGAGGGATCTACCCAGGGACAATCTACTAGATAGTGTAGAAGTCCTTAGGTATGATGAAAAAAGGAGAAAAGTGAGAATAAGGGAAGAGTGCCGACTGAGACAGAGCTAGGACTGGAACAAACCCAACAAGGTTCTAGTGATGAAATCTCGGTAAGCACTGAAGGGGTTGAAGAATGAAAAAGAAATGAAAAGTGAAAAGGGTGAAAATAAATAGCCCTCCAATAGTTCAACCTTAGGGCAGAAACCGGGTTCAATACATATGCTACTGGTGGTTACTAAGGTAACACCGGTATTGAAGACAAGACGTCATGAACCCAGTGACGCACTGCACTAAAACTTCCCAGCTACTCATGTTCTCTTAAAAGGACTTGTTTCATTCTCATGGGAAACCTACATAATCTATTGACTTTCTCTTAGAGATGGTTGATATTGAAGAAGGAGACCTTCTCCCTAGTCTCCGCTCAGGAAACCAAAGTGCACTATTGAGTCTAGAGCCAAGAGATCATCACAATAAATCTCTGAAGACTTACGGTTTCACAAAATGTGGAAAGTAAGAATATATATTGAGAGTCCTACACATTATCCTTGTGGTAATTGCCAGAACATTCGACTGATACTTAAAGCATTCACGATGAAGATGGAAATCCTTCTAGAGCCAACATCAAACAAGCTCTTCGTAGGTGACATGTGAGATTCTTCAAGAATCAGACTTGTGACAACTGGATATAAACGATGGGGCGATTCACTCTTGAATCAACATTGGTCCAGGAAATGGATTGACGGATACTTTTGAAAAACCTTTCGATGTGCTCTACAGTTATTTTCTCTTAACACATCGACTGCGCGTTAATTTCTCAAACAAAAGTATTTATGATTGAAACTTGATTTTTTCTCATAAAACTTCCGTCGTATTGTAAAACTCTCTTTCTTAAGAAATACACGATTGTTTTTTAAATTAAGTTTTCATCAATAAGTGAATCTTAATTCGTTGGTTCACTCACTCCGTGTTGTCTACTTTGGGATGCTCCGGTTCGAGAACGGCTAGATCAAGCTGCGAAACTCTGTCAAGGATATTCTTAGGAATTCTACCTGATCACAGGCAGTATTTATACTGATCAACGGGGAACCGTGGTTCTTGCAACCCTATTCAACAAAAGTGAACAAAGACACTTTCGTATGTTTTATTGCTAAATGTTGTTTGCAAGAACATCTGACGGTTGCAGCTGATCAATATTGAGAAGTCAATCCATAACCGCATGCTCATACCTCAAGCTCATAATCAAATAAATCATGATAATCTAAAGACCTCAAGCTATGCTTCCGCAACTTTGATACAAAATATCATGATCCAACAAAGTGTGAGCATGTCGGTCCAGAAGTCACAAATATCACATGAAGGCGATACAACAAAGGATTATTCAGAGATTTACTGTGGCTGATGATCTCAAAGAAAGCTCAAAGACCACCAAGTCATGGTTCAATTAAAGACCTCCACTGAAAGTACAAAGCATGCGGACTTTGAAGAATCAAAGATTACGAGCTACAAAGCAAAGAACGTGTAATAGAATGCTAGAACTCAAAATGTAATATCCAGTAGTAATTGAGGTGACCTCCCTTAGGGGGAGATTGTTAGGATTTAGTAAATCCATAAGTGAAAGACTCGGTCACCTCAAGTATTTGTAAGCATTAGAAAGCTCGTAGTATTAGTCGTTTAGTTATTATAAGTAGTTAGTTAAGTAACACCGTGGAGGACGGACGGGTCTTTACCCACTGTATACCTAATCCACAACCCGTAGGTGGCGTTTATTGTAAAAACTATAAATACCTTCTACCTCCCAAGGTAGAAGGTTGGAGTTTCATAATATACATTTATTTTCTCTCACTAGAAGTTCCCATTCTCTCCACTTTCTTTCTCTAAACTCTCCCAAGTTCGAACCTTGATCTTTATGTTTGTGTGTTTATGATAACCAATATGTTACATATCGTGAACATTAGATGGCCGAAGAATGCTTGCTGAATGACTATTTTAATCCCGGTTGTAAGTATCGCATCGGAATTTTCAAAGAAGATTTCGTATGAGCCGGAGGCTATTTCTAAAAATAGTCAAAGGAATTGAATCTTATACTTTCGATCCTCTTCCAAGTCATTTTTAATTCTTTGAGCAAGCACCCCATTGTACGAGTCGAATGAGTATAAGTGTTCTTATGAAGTGTACATCTGGCATACGCCAATTGGCATACAACACCACACCCGATGCGTTTAATGAATATTTGCAAATGCATGAGCATACTTCACGTGATTGTCTTGATAAATTTACCAAGTGCGTTATTGATTTGTTTATACCGGAGTATTTAAGAAAACCAACATGGCGAGATATTCAAAGTATTTTTGAAAGACATGAGGGCTGGCATGGTTTTCTGGGAATGCTTGGTAGCATTGATTGCATGCATTGGGAGTGGAAAAATTATCCGGTGGGTTGGCAAGGGCAACATGGTAGGGGTGATAAAAAAATACCCAACAATAATGCTTGAAGTTGTTGCTTCACAAGATTTATGGATTTGGCATGCATTTTTCGGGGTTGCAGGGGCGAATAACGATATTAATGTTTTAGATAACTTCTGTTATTCGACGACATTCTTGATAACGTCGCCCCTATAGCACCATATATGGTAAATGGAACCATGTATGAAAAGGGATATTACTTAGCTGACGAAATTTACCCATAGTGGGCGACTTTTGTCAAATTACTCTCGGCAACAACTGACGATAAAAATGGTTATTTTTAAAAGGAAACAAGAAAGTACACGAAAGGATGTCGAACGTGATTTTGGTGTGCTTTAAGGACGTTGGGGTATAATACAACAACCGACACGTCAAATGGAAGTTATCAAGATACGTAGAATCATGTACTCTTGCATTATTTTGCATAATATGATTTTAAAAGATCAAAAGTTTGCACTACGTAAGTATGGCGAAATGTGGGTGGATCCGTTACCACGTATGAGGCAAGGAAGGTGGGTCGAAAGATGTGATGTCTAACGTCGAAAGGCAAAAGAAATACGCGACAGAGAAATGCATACTCGACTCCAACTAGATCTTATGGAGCATCTTTGGCAGAAACATCTTCAACGACAACAACAAAAACAACAACAAGATTCCAAAGACGATGAATAAGTATTTGTAATTCGTACATTTTTAAATTTCGTATGTTTTGTATTTTTTTTATTTGTTGTAATTTTTTATATTTTTTATATTCGTATTGTAATGTTTAAGATTTAATGTTATGTGGTTTATTAAATTAAGTATTAATTTTAGTTTAGGGGTTGAGTTTGAAAATAGTTGAGTTAAGGTTGAGTTATGATAAGGGGTGTTTTTTCTTTAGTTAAGGTTAAAAAGTTAAAGCTGATGTGGCGATGATGTGACACTGAGTGAAACTTTAACTCTGAGTGATTACACCTTGTGCTCTTATAACATTTTTGAACTACAAAATGTGCCTATTAACTTTAAAAAATTGCTACAGTAGTAAAATGCATACTTCAGATTGGGAAGCATAGAAACTCATTCACTTCAAAGAGCATATACTTACAACTACATTTCACATGATTTTCACCAACTTGTTAAGATAAAGATCAAATCATGTTTTAGACTAAGTCCATTAACCCAATGTATTAATGATAATCATGTTTTAAAAAATATATCAGCAACCAACATGTAAATTGTATGCTACCCGTAAAGGTTTAATATAGCATAATACATCTGCAAATTTGACCCACAAGGCGCCAAATTACACTACTTTTTAAACCCCAAAAAGTAAGTAAAATCATATAACCGTGGACTGAACTGAAAGTAAGCAAGTCTAATATGGTATTTACACATGTACAACATAAGTAGATGATACGAAATTAGTATAAATTGGTCCAACATAGCATACATGTTGCCAGACTTTCTAAACTATTTGACCAGTCAGAAGCAGAGACATCTTGCTAAAACATATACACAATTGAAGATCGGTTGCATAGCAAGACTAAAATCTATTTCAATTTTTTGCTTGCTTTCTGCAAGTTCCTCCACTTATCTTTTAGATAATTCTCTGTTATTCGATGACATTTTTGATGACGTCGCCCTTGTAGCTCCATATGAGGTAAATGGAACCATGTTTGAAAAGCTGACATAAGTTACCCACAGTGGGCAACTTTCGTCAAATCATTCACGGTCGCAACTAACGATAAACATGGTATTTTAAAAAGGAAACAAGAAAGTGCATGAAAGGATGTCGAACGTGCTTTTGTTGTGCTCCAAGGACGTTGGAGAATAATACAACAACCGGCACGTCAATACAAAGTTACCAAGATAAGTAGAATCATGTATTCTTGCATCATATTGCAGAACATGATTTTAAAAAATCAAAAGTTTGCACTAAGTGAGTACAACGAAATGTGGGTGAATCCGCGACCACATAGGCAACAAAGGTGGGTCGAGAGATGTGATGTCCAACATCGAAAGGCAAGAGAAATACGTGACAAAGATACACATACTAGACTCCAACGAAACATTATGGAGCATATTTAGCGAAAACATCAGGAACAAGAACAAGATGAATAAGTATTTGTAATTCGTATGTTTTTATTTTCGTATGTTTTTTTAATTTTCGAATGTTTTTATTAGTATTTGTAATTTGTACTACACTTTAATGAATGAAATATTATTTATGAGTTGATGTTATGAATGAAAAATTAGTCAAAGATGTGGAAAACTAGAATGGGAGGTTGAATAGTTTTACCGATTAAAACTTCGTTTTAAAGTATTTAGATCGACTTAGGTCAATCTATTTAATGTGTGTTGGATATTGAGAGATAAGCGTATAAGTAAGTAATGAAAAAATAAAGAGTAAAGGAACACAAAACCACAACACAAGTATTTAATCTACGAGTCTTTTACATAGTATTAAATATATGCACGAAAATTATAATACTACCTAATAGAAGCATATATCTTTATCTATAAGTAATTAGCATGTTTTTAGATTTAACTAATTGTAGTTAGAAGAACATACCTTTGCTATATATTCTTTTAATGATTTTTGAAGATCATAGACCCAAAATACTTCATGAGCTTTTAAAATACTTAATCGTATTTTGTAAAAGCAAGTCGTAATTACTTTGGATTCTACTTTGGGTGTTGACTTCATTTTTCCTTAGATGGAACGAAGTCATTGAACGATTCCTAGCATGAAAATTTCTCAAAAGAAAATGTTAGAATGATCTATCACTATCCAACATTTAAAATGTAAAGATTTCTAAAACATGAATTTTTGTTTTAAGAAATATCCTTCTTTGTAGTTTTCAAACATACACGGATCGTATCAAGTTTTTAAAGTACAACATACTCTAAGAAACTTGGCAACGAAGCTCTGATGCCAATTATGGAAAACTAGAAGGGGGAGGGGTTGAATGGTTTTACCGATTAAAACTTCGTTTTAAAGTATTTAGATTGACTTATGTCAATCTATTTAATGTGTGTGTTGGATATTGAAAGATAAGCATATAAGTAAGTAATGCAAAGATAAAGAGTAAAGGAACACAAAACCACAACACAAGTATTTATAGTGGTTCGGCTACAAGGACACCTTCTTTGCCCTACTCCACTCCCCGAGTACCCCACTCGAGAGTTTGTAAGCACTACACAACACAAGCTCCTTAATGTGGCGGAGAAGCCTTCACAACGTCGCCTACTCTTTATCCGGTACAAGGCTAGACACCGAGTTCTTCCACGAGGTAGAACCAAACCTATCACAACGTCGCCTACACTTTATCCGATACAAGGCTAGATATCGAGTTTCATTACAAAGGAGGAACTACTACCCAACACTCCACCACGACACAACTACCCCAATGGAGACACACTCCTTGTTACAACACTAGAAGGATATCAACATCCTTTAACCCAAACTACATAACTTGTACATCGATGCACCATATCGAATGTACACCTTTGGCACCATTCACTAATGCCTTCAACACGACCCTTTGGCACCTTTCACTAATGCCTTCAACACAACATTTCTATGGAGGGAGGAAAGAACTATCAACAAGACGCACTTCAGTGGTCTTGATGATGACGAAGCTTAGCAACTCATGAATTGAGCTTGCACGTCTTCAAGAGGTGGTGATCTCGCCTTTAAGAGGAACCTAGAGAATCACACAAACATAAAACTACATAGAATGATCCTTTGGATATGTGGTTAGTGAGGTTAGAATACTGAGAGAAAGTATATCTAAGAGTGGTAGTGAGCAAGAAAGAAGTGTCTCACTATTTATAGACAAAACATGTCTACTGTCCCACGGTTCCTACGGATCCCTCACCAGAGGGATCCGACTAGTGCAAAACCTGGGATTCGGCTACTGGGTTAGTTTAGTCTGGATTTTAGGTTGCAAACCGGGTTATGGGTTATGGGTTATGGACCATGGGTTATGGGTAATGGATTATGGATACCCAAAAAGATGCAATGTACCTAGTCATTGGGTTATGGATCTTAGGTCATGGACTTTGGGTCATGGATCATGGATAATATCCAATATGACTTCATGCATGATCCCATGCAATGGGTCATGGATCATGCTCCATGGGTATGGGTTATGGACTTTGGTTTTTACCCAACAATATTCATTGTACCTAGTCAATGGATCATGGGTCATGGGTTAAGGACTTTGGTTTTTACCTATTACTTACCCATTGCAACATATACAAAGTACATATACATTTTTATAAAATGTAAACACTAGTTGTTATACATATGCATTTCTATAAGATGTAAACAATATTACTTTAATGTTTTATAAAAATGTCTTTGGTTTTATAACTTATTTACTAAACATGTTCTGATATAGTTTTAATATGTTTAGTAAAAGTGTGTTAGTAAACTATTGGCTCAAACCTTTTACGTATTTTATTTATTTCGTTAAAATGATTTTACGTTTGTTATCGACAAAATATTAGAAGATCGTAAAATATAAATAAACGTTTTTATGGTTTATTTGTATTAACAATCTCCCCTTTTTTGTTGATGACAAAACATAAGATTATTTTAGAAAGAAAATAAAATTCGTAAAAAATTGAATTGGAGTTTTTACTCTCTTCTCCCCCTTTTTGTCGAAACAAAAAGAGCGTCGAAAAGAAACTAACACATTGTGAAAAGAAATGTTTTGAGAAAACTTGTGAAAAGTAACAAAATGAGAAATAAAAAGTAAGATGAGAGAAATATTCTCGTCTTAGCTCCCCCTTGACGGATGCTTCCCTTTGTTGAGGGCGTCAAGTAATTGTAAAACTAAACAAGTGTATTGCAAGTATTTTTGCAATGGTTTCGTCTTTGACGAAATGCTCCCCCTTGACGAATGCTCCCTTTTGAGGAGGACATCAAGTGATTTGGAAAACCTAAGTGAATGTATTTCAAGCGTTTTTGCAATACTTTTCTTTGACCAAAAAGCCCCCTTATTAAGGGTGTCAAAGTCTTCATGTGTATTTTGAAAATCTACAAAACAAAGGTTAGAAAACAAGTATATGGTGCATTGTTTCTTGCAAATGAGATTCACATTAGTTAAAAAATGTGCTTCTGTTGGACATTTCCGGGGGATCCTTCCTGTGAGGGATACGTCTAGGCTAAATTATGGGAACCATGTACCTGCATTCTATTGACAACAATGTAGTGACGTAAACGTCCAAATGAGTTATTTATTGTTGCACCAAACAAATTCTCATAACTATATAGCATACAACACGTAGTTTCATTCAATAAAACAAGAGAAATGATACACATATCTCTAAAACTAAGAAAATGATACAAACATGTAGTAAATCAATTCTAAGTTGCGCTTAAGACTAGAGAAGAGCACCACTTGTGCTTGTATTCCTAAGTTTTAGGGACGAGTAGATTTGTTAATTTGGTCAAATCGTTCAAGGAGGTGACGGAACATGAAATGTAACTCATTTCGTACTTCTTGAACTAACCCTTGGGTATGTTGACAATTAGAGCAATTATTGTCATAACTAGGAGATGGAGGTATTGGAGATGGAGCGATTTGAGGTGAAACGTTGGGTTAGAAGGAAGGAGGTTGATGAAGGGTTTTGTGGAGGTGAGTTTAATGGAGTAGAATGAGGTTCAACTAAGAATGAAGGTGGTGACATATGGGTCGGTGGTGGAGATAAAAAGGTATCCATGTGGTTCGGGTTTTGAGATTGGTGATTTCTTGTATTCGAAGATGGACTATTTGATGGTGAAGGCGAGTAGAATATTGGTGTTGGTGATGTTCCAACATCAAGGTTTTGATGTGAAGGTTGTTCCTCATTTGATGAGAAAGGTAGTAGATGAGAAGTCCTAGGTGGTGAGTCTTCTAAGGAGGAAAGGTTTGGATGTGAAAGAGGTGTGGTGAAAGAGGGTAATCTAGGTTCTAGAAATGAGGGTTTAGGTGTTTTAGTGGAGCTATGTGTGTTTGGTTTAGAGGGTATGGTAGTGTTTGGTGAAAGGCTTTCCAACCCACAAGGTCGGATGCTAATTCCAGCGGTTCTCCTAGTTTTGGTTAATTGAGTTTGTTGGGGAGGAACTCTAGTGTTTGAGGTTTTGACGGGTGATGACTCGGTTGAGGAAATTTTATGAACAACACGTGCATTTTTCTTGGAGGAACCTTTGGTTGAGGAGGTTGTACTAGATGCTTTAGTCATGGTGAAAAGTAGGGGATAAGGAGTGTTTTAGCTACTGAGTTTGAATGATCGCTTGAATGGTGGTTTGGGATCACAAACACACTTGGTTTATAAAGGATGAGATTAGGTTAGTGAATTAAAGTTTAGACCACTAAGGTTTTTAGCATGTACTAAAGTCAACTACAGAGTTGTTATGTCCTAGGGAGCCATTTAAGTCAAAGTGGAGTATTTAGATTACCAAAGAGAGTTTGAAATTGATGAGTTAAGTGAAATTCAACCATTATGTACAGACGGTTCCCACGGATCCCCATCATTAGGGATCCGGCTAGTTGAATTTTAGGGATCCGTCTTTCAGAGACAAAGAAAATGGAGTGATGATGTTCTACCAAGGTCTAGTACCTATATATCTTGAGTGTTTAAGTTCCCTAAGGTGTCTTAAATGATATGGGACTTAAATGTTCAAGCATAATGGGCGAGGATATCTAATGATGGTTATTATGAAGAGATGGAGTTTTTATGAATACCCATGAGTGGTTAAGCATGATACTAAGAATTTTTGAGAGTGTCAAATGATCCTAGAGGTCAGATGGTGACTTAAAGAAAATTTGGAAAATTCCTTAAAAATCACAAGAAATAAAAAACTAGCCTTTAGCCTGTTTTGAAATAAAGATGACTAAAATCAATTTGCTAAAATTGAGAGAAATATCAAATTAGGTGTTTTGAGATAAAAGGAACAATGTGTAATCATTGGAGCGGAAAAATGGTGAGTTTTGAAGTTGTGATAAATCAAAAACACATTGAATGTGATCTTAAGTCATCCATAAGTGAATTTGGGATCAACTGAGCCTAATGGGGACTTAAGTGATCATAATGTAACATGTTTAACTTGTCTAATAAGGTCTAGAAGGTTGGATTGATGTGAGGATGCTAAATTTCCATTTCTGTCCACCCGGATCCCACGGATCCTTCATGTGAGGGATCCGGCTAGTTATAGTCCAGGGATTCGGCATCTGGGACCATTTCTTAACAGAACACGTGCAACATTTTGCACCAAGAATCAAATTTTAAACCTAGTGATTCCTACATCAAGCATTCATGTATGTAAGTAAAGCATAGCAAGCATGGCATGTAAAAGCAATATATGAGCATGCAATTAGGAGAAAGGCCAATTTTTTTATACGATATCAAGAAGTTGTAAAATTCCTATTATGTTATCCTAAGTTAAGATGTTCATGTTTTTCGCCATACCACCACATACTACTGAGTTATAGATAAAAGCAATATTGTTTAAGACGTACACCACATTGTTCAAATCAAGGTCATATACCTCACCTCCAATCACCCTCAAGCTTCACCTCCAATTCCCCTCAAGCTTCCATCTCACTTTTTCTTCTTCCCCATTAAGAAATTAGCAATGAATTTGAACATTCCTTTTGTTTGTTGGAACTATTGGGAAGGGCTTGGAATGTCCTAAGAATTGGTCAATGTAGGACACGGGGTCGAGATGGTAGTTGTCCATCGGGTTGCTTCCTTCTCCTTCCGCCTCCCGGATGAGTCCGTTGGTGGATGAGGTCTTTTACCGTCAACCATGATCCTCGATGTTTTCTCTTCGGATAGAGGTACCATGACTTTGTTGCAAAAGAAATGATCATCCGTGTAGGGAGAGGGTTCTAAAGCAAAGAAAAAATTTGCTAGGCGAGGAAGAAGCATAGCATATGGTAGAACCATCTTATCCGTCCTAGAAACACTAGCCATCCGCTTAACCATGTAATATGTGATGAGTGTCTTAATACTCATCATTTTTGTACAATCTAAACTGCAAAATCATCTGAAAACACTCAAAAATGCATCAAAATGATGAAAATATCACAAATCAGTGTTTTATGTGTTTTAAATGCAAAAATATCAAATTTAGATGAAAAATGTATCGTGTGCAAAATGGCAGTTTTTAGTCCCCAAGTTTTAAAAAGGTCAAATCTGGTCCCCGAATTCAAAATGTGGAGTTTTATCATTCAAGGTCCCTAAAATATTCTAAGTTGTTAAAATTGGTCCTTGAATGATTCTTTGGTCAAATGGCTGAAAAGGTCCCAAAGTTTGAAAATGTCAAAATTAGTCCGGACTTATAAAATGGAGTTTTATGCAAAAAGGGTCCTTGTACTATCAAAGTTTGTCAAGTTTGGTCCTTGTGATAAGTTTGGAAAAATGTCAAGTTCAGTCCTTCAAGTTTGGAAAAGTTGCAAATCTAGTCCTTGTATATCTATTAAACCAAACCGGACACCCTTTTAAAATATCGCTCCCAACACAAACACAAGCCCAATCCAATCCTTAGCCCAAACCCAAGCTTGACCCTTGAACCTTGGCCCCCACTTGAGCCAGTCCACATATTCCTTTTCCCCACATAACCATTTTGGACCCCGTTTCTATTAATACCCAACGGTCAACAAAAGTCAAACGGCTAATAAAACCGCCCATCACTGTTCATCCCCCTCTCAACCTCTGAATCACAAAACCAGTGATGGTATTTCATCTTTTTCAACATTCCTCACCATACCTTGTCCCCTCCACCTCCACTAACACCCAAAAACTCTTAATTGATTGAAACCAACCCAATTAATATCAAAACCTGCTCAAAGAAGAAATTGGCGCCAAATCTACAAGTGGACGATTATGATGATTTTGTGCAATCCAATGGTTGGAATTTAGTGGGAAAGATTCAGAGATATCAAAGGAGTCCAAAAAGTCTATAAAAGAAGGAAGAGATGCATTGTATCAATATATCTAGTGTAATTTTTATTTTCTTAATCGTTTTTTTATCATTTTAAGCTTTCTAGTGTAAAAATTATCTTTCAAGTACTGTTTTAATCATTCTCAGTGTATTGTAAATCCTTTTTAATAATCAATTTCAAGCTTTCAGTTTCAATTTCAGTATTTGCAAATTTCAAGTTCAAAATTTCAATATGTTTAGAATGTTGTTATTAGTTGTTGATATGGACTGAGATAACTCATATAAGCTCCTATAAAGCTTTTTCAAGCTTTTAGAAACATTAAAATCCAGTTTAGAAGCAAAAATAGAAAATCACCAAAAATACCAAATAATTAGTGAAAAAATCAAAAATCATTGGAAATGGTGTACACAAAATGGAGCAGGTGAATTATGGATGGCCTTGGGTTAGTGGCTTAGTGGTAAGCCTTTAGGATTGGTCTTGATCATTGGTTCTGTGGATTGCAGCTTGGATACCCATTTGTAAGCTTTTTGATCATTTTAGCATTTCATCGTAGTTGTTCATTAGCTTAAATTTCTGTTTCTTTGTGTTAGTTAGTCTTAGTTAAGTGTATTTAATCATTAATACCAGTCAGTTGTTCTTTTAAATTTTTAGTTTACAAAAATCTCATCTTGACAGTTAAAAGAGCATCATGATCATTTCTTAGTTTAATGTTGTTATGCTTGTTGTTTAAGGTTTCATTAGTCCTAATAAGTGATATTATGAGGTCTACAATCAGTTTTATGGTTTAAATTTGTGATTTGCTTTGAAAAAGTTCCAAAACAGTTAAGTAGGGTGTTTGATTTGCTTGCTTAAACTGAAACAGATCTTGTTTGTGTTGATTGCTTGTACTTTCTTTGTGTCTCATTAGTTCCTAATAACTCAAACAAGTCATAAAAACAAGTCTTTGTTAGTGCATTAGTCAAAATCACTTTTAATCTCATTCAAATCATTAACTGTTAAGAGTTTTAGTGTCAAAATCATTAAAGTAGCTTAGAATCTGTTAACCTAGCTTAAATTAGTCTTAATAAATCTTAATACAACATATTCAGTAAGTAGTAGTGATTTCAATTTCATTTTAGTCAACTTAACTAGTTTTTTTATAAAAGTCAAAATTTTCATTTGGGTCGTTTTTGATTAAAATAGATAATTTCACTGTGTGTTTAATATTGAGTTTTATCTTAAAAGCTCTTGGGATACTAAAGTTTAGTTGCTAATCTAAATTAGAAAAATACTAGCTTTCTTTGAATCAGCTTATTAAATGCTTATTTTCTAGTTTCCTTTGGGACCTGTTCTGAAAATGATGCCCTGTGCACAGTGAGTGGTACCATCTTGATAAGCTTGCACAGAGCTTATTAGTGGGTCAAAGCTTGTGATTTTTGTTCTTTGGGTAGCCGACCTAGCCATCTTGAGAACCCAAGCTTCATATTTCAATTTCTAGCTTGTTAGATAGGGCTGCTAGTAGCTTTTGTTTTTGGCCAAAACTCAAGATATAATGACTCAGTATACCGAAGCGCTGATTTGGTACCACTTTCATAAGCTCACCATAAGCTCTACAGTTACCTATAGCTTTTGATCTTTGGCTTTTTGGGAAGCCAACCAAATTATCTTGACACCTCAAGGCTTGTTTTGAGCTTGTGAGCTTATTTCACTAGCTTATTTTGGTCTTGAAAAAAATCCTCAGGACTGTTTGGTTGTTCAGTTTAGTTCAAGTGCTTATTGCTTATTTCTAGCTTATTAGTGTGCTTATCTGTGTAATTTAGATTTATATAAGTAGCATTATCCTATTTGTAGCTTATTTAACTTGTGTTTCCAGTTTATAACTTTGTTTGAGCTTATTTCACCAAGATAAGCTCATTAAGCTCACTGTTGGCTTATAAGCTTCTCAAACTGCTTATTTTAAGTTTGTAAAATTTTTGTGTTTGTTAAAGTTTCATATTTTTAGTATTTAAGTAGTTCTCAAAAAGAAAATCTAGAAAAACATCAATTTAAAAATAGTGATAGTGTTTATTTAATAGTTTTTAGCTTTTGATTTTTCTTTTCATCTTATTAATAAGCAAATCTTGGTTTTATATTTTTCTTAGTTTTCTGTCACCTTAAGTTATTTTTAGAAAAAGTTTCATAATTTTATCTGTTTATTTAGTATTTATTAGAATTTTTAATAGTTAAAAGTCTTAAATAATTAGTAATAAATAATTAAAAAGCATAAAAAATATATTTTCAGTTTTAAAATTAGTTTTATCATATTTTAGATTTTTCCAAGTTGAAATTTTATTTTTCCAGGTTTATTTTATATTTTCTAGAATTTAAGTGTATTTTAAATAATAATTAATTAGTAATAATTAAATAAAAAGTGTGAAAAATATATTTTTAGTTTTAAAATTAGTTTTATAATATTTTAGATTTTTCTGAATCATAATCTTATTTTTCTAGCCTTATTTCATATTTTCTTTTATTTTAGGTTAATTTTAAATAGTTTAAAATAGTTTTTAATTAATAATAATTAATTAAATAGTGGTAAAAATAATTTTCTTTTTCTAATAATTTTATTTTATTTTTAGGATTTCAAAAATGTTATTTTCATATTTTTAGGTCTTTTATTTTTTAAATTTCATTTTTTATTTTGTACGTTTACGTAGTTTTTAAACGTACGTATTTACGTTTCTCTTATCTGATTGTTGTGCTTTCCAATTCTGTTTCCAATTACATTCCAATCAATCAGTAGAGTAATATTCAATCCAAAACCTTTACTGATCACTATCTTTAGTGATCATTCTATCATCTGATAAAGTTTTGACACACCATTGAGTCTCCGTGGGACTAACTAATTCCTGAATTCATTATATTCTCCAGACTTCATTGTATTTGTGTTTTAAGCAGTTTTTAAGCTTCTTACGGTTAGCCATTCACAAGTGGCTAGCTTGTGTGAGGTAGCTTGACTGCTTTCAAAGACCAATCAAATTTTACGCCGCTGCCGGGAGGCTTTAGCTGTGTAAGCTTTTCGCACCCATTCTTGCATATATCCCACCATTTGTAAAAGTTTTTGTAAAGTTATAAGAAAAATCAAAACGCTCATTAGCACTTTTCCTAAAGTTAAAACACCAAAAATATTTTCATTCTTTGTTTTACATCATGTTTTCAAAAATACTCAAAAATATTCCTCTTACTCCTCTTACCCTTGATTCTTCATTTCTTACCCCAAAACCATTTGATTCTTTCTATGTCTTATCCTCACCCTCTTGGTTGTCAATGGTGTGGTGGTCCTTATAATGGTGGC
>OU343225.1:85130998-85316243 GCA_910596185.1 Chrysanthemum makinoi | reverse complement strand
TTCGATGACTTCTTTGGGGGCGACATTGACGATTCGATAAACAGGGTCAGCCATATACGCGGTTCAAACTCGTGTCGATATACCATCTGATGGTGCCTTTGTCCGCCACCGATCGCGGACCCTCGGTTTTACAAACTTTATATCTTTGACACTGACAACGAGGTTGAAAACCGGCATGCATTTTGATGGGGGTGGGCGGACATTGGATCCGGATATTGTGCAACAACTCATTCATTTACTAGACGATCACAATGAATTGGTTCGGATTTTTAGAACCGCGACGGACTTGCTCCGGGAGGAGAGGTTCCGTAATTTAAGATCGCTCTTTGCGTTGACGGGTTCTAGGCAACATGAATCGCCATCCGCGACTCGATAGGCTAATCGCTTATGAAGGTGGCCCCGACATGTGTACCGAATTTGATGTCGTTATCCAGGCGCGTCGGGACCCCGAGAGGGTCGCGAACCGCACCGCCTTATATGTCGCTACAGTCGTTGCTTTTATATATGGTGAAGACGGTTTCCACATTGGTCTTCGGTTACGGGACATGAGTACTCATACGGTCGACGAAGACAAGAAATTGTCTGTTAAAATGTACTACGATATCACCTTCACGAAGCGCCAAAGAATATACTTTGCTAACGGGGGCTATTTCACAGATGTTGTGACGGCCTATTGTAGTGTCGAGTAGTATCGTTAGATTACATTCGCAGCATCAAGATGATATCATAAATGATTACTTGAGGGTTGTACGACGCCATAGCGCGAGGAGACCGGACCGATCGAGGTTGGAATGCGGACCATTCTTCCAAAGGCCCTTCGTGGGGACCACGGTATATGTATAGCCATTATCTAGACGCACTAGCGATATCGGGTTCACGGAACTGGCCGCTTTTTATTACGCTCACATGCAATGTCAAATGGCCCGAAATATTAAACTTCATGGAAGACTTCCCGCCGCACGGCCGCCGACCACCGACGCTCGACCGTAGTTGGAGCGTAAAATACACCAGCTTTGCATATCTACGTGACTTTCGCCTTTTGGGCCGTTTGTTGCGTACATTTCCTTATGTCTTTGTGTCTTCTTCTACACCTTTGCCTTCCTTACACGCTTGCTAATTTCTTAACCGCTTACGCAGCTTTGTACACCGGAGTTTCAAGCGCAATGCCGCATTGTCATTTGTTATTGTGGATTGAGAAGCACTCAAGAGCGCGCATAAACGCAGACGCTGATCGGTATGTGTTCTGCGGAGTTACCGGATACCTAATATCGATCCGAGGGGTATCGTGTGGTTACTGAATTGATGATGCACGGTCCCCTGGTCTCGAAATTTGTCACCTCGTATGAAGGGTGGCGATACATGCAGCAAAGGATTTCCTAAACCTTACTCAGATGCAACAACCATTGATAAGAAAGGATATGTTCATTATCGGAGGCGCCCTTCTACGGTGTTATCGATCGCCGAATGTGGAGCGGATAACGGTTATGTCATTCCACATAATATGTCACTCTGAGATTCTATGCGACATCAACGCTCGAATACTGTGAATGGACTATGTTGATTAAGTATTTGTTCAAGTATATTTCAAAGGGTACGGACCGGATTGTTACACAAATTGCGCGATCTGTAGGAGATGGTGCCTCGACGAGCGCATGTACCCGCTATTGAGTCTCATTTAAATAAAGAATTATTTAGATGCACGGTACATCGTCCACACGAAGCCCGCTGGCGATACTTGGGTTTGACATTCATCACCGACCCGGCAGGCAAATATTGGCTGCCCATCTCGAAAATATGCACGGTTCAATTTCAACAAGTTAATCTTTAGAATCACTGCCGGCAATCCAAGTAACAAGAAAACAACACCGACACAGTGGGTCGGATTTTAATACGCGCTCTACACTTGGCCGCCACCTTACATATTTCAGCTCCCATCGAATTCGCTTGGTACGCTAGCCACAAAAATACCGGTCACCTAGGGCGAATCAATAAGCCTTCTATTGGTCGCTTGGCATACGTACATCCCAAAGGCAGATTTGTACTATCGCAACTATTGTTATGTCATCAAAAGGTTGCATGTCGCTCTGTGGATCCGCACGGTCGACGATTATGTTTATCCCACCTAACGGCTGCGTGCAGGCGATGGGTTTGTTTCGGGGATGGAGAATGGTCACTTGCATTGGTTGAGGCAGCCTTGCTTGGCACTCTGCCGAATCGAGGCGTCACGATTTTGATATTTTTGCGACGCCGCCACCCCCAAGATTCTTTGGAATAAACACCGGCGGATCATGAGTGATGATATTCCGTTGATGATGTCGCATTTGCCGTGATACACCAAGTTAACCTCGACCGACGCATTAAGTGGGATTTTGTATGACCTCGCAACTCAGTTCTATGGAAAATCTATTACGGATTTCGATTTGCAAATCGCCGGCCCCGCCGCTTATTGGAAATTTTACGTAATAGAACAATTATGGAAGAAAGAAACTATGATCCGAAGTCATGGCCAGCGAACGACCACTGCGTGCGCCTCAACCACGAAAGCAATGACCATCTTCGATATCAAGTATGGATGTCGCTCTCAATAACAAGCAACAACTTATATTTGTATACGGTCGGGCGGGACGGAAAAACTTCGTGTGGAAGAGTATAATATATGCACCCGAGCACAACGGAAGATTGTTCTGCGTGTTGCCTCTTCTAGGATTGCCTCGCTTCTCCCGCCCGGTCGCACGGCACATTCCGTGCAAGCTTCCACTGATATCACCGACGAGTCTATGTGTACTATAAAGAAGCATACTCACTTGGCGAGCCGCTATACGGACCGATGTTGTTATTTGGGACGAGGCCCTATGAGCGACGCAAGTGTTTCAAGCTCTGACAGACCTCGCGGGATCTTCTCGATGCTCCATCCCGTGTCTTTGGCGGCAAAACTGTCATCCTTGGCGGCGATTTCAGGCAAACGTTGCCCGTCAAGAAAAGGGCCACCAAACAGCAGATCATATCATCGTATTACACGCCTTATCTTTGACTCATTTCGTGGTACATCGCTTGACACAAAATATGAGGTTGGCTACACGACAAACAACAAATGCAAGCAAAGACACCGAACACGACGAGCCTTTCTCAATGGGTGTTGGATGTAGGTGACGGAGTTATTGGAGAACAAGTCGACGGGGATCGTAAAATGCTTCATGGCTTCGATACCCGACATGTATCGATCCCCGACTCAAAATGCTAAACAGAACTTATAGATTTTATCTATGACGATGCCATATTACAGAACCAACCGTAAGCGTTGCAAGAAAGAGCTATTGTGTGTCCCAAGAATGACACCGCGGATTCCATAAATTCGGCAGCTTTGCAGACGCTATCGGTGTCCCACACCTATGCCGATCGACGAGGCCATACCGCTGGTAACGACGGCGGTGCTATAGAATTATCAGATCCAATTGAATATCTGAATACATTATCGCTTGTCGATACCGCTTCATAATCTTGAGAAAAAAGGAGCGCCCATTATGCTATTACGAAATCTGAATCTAGCAGGGGGGCTATGCAATGGGACACGAACGATTGTCACACAGATGCTTGCAAAGGTTTTAGAAGCAAGGATTATTACTGGCACACAAATGCTACAGAAAGTCTATATTCCGCGAATAATGCTATTCAACGAGAAGAACAGCCTACCGCTCATATTCAAGCGCAAGCAGCCCCGGTTAAAGTTTGTTACGTGATGACCATTAACAAAAGCCAAGGACAAATACTAAATAAAATAGGCATCTACTTACGAGCAGATATTTGGCCACGGCCAATTGTATGTCGCCTTTCAAGAGCCACGCCACCCAGGGTTAAGGATTCCGCCTGCGATCAATCAAGGTGCTTTCTAATGCATCAAGAATATCGATACGAGATTTTCTAGAAAGCATTGTCGAAACGAGGTTTTTTCATAGCGTTTCGATATGCCGCAGTGTTTTCTTGCGATTCCATTCATCGTAGTAGTCGACGATTGCCACACTTAGTTATTTCCGTTTCTTATTTTTCCCATAACAACCGATAGGAAATACATACACACGCGACATCGCTTGTCGCTTTGTTAATCCTAGGCTCATTAGGTGTACGCTACGCCCTTTAGACTACCTATGTTACGAAATCGCTGATTCTATAGGCTTACGCTTTACTTCCCTTGCAATACACGCCCATGTATATATGCTTTGGTTGTTTCCGTTTTATATTTATGTGCGCATGTTTATACAAAAAGGAATATGCAGCATCGCTTTACGCATCCAATACGTATTTATATTCGCACCTAGGTCTACACCCGTGCATTCCGTGACTTATTATATCACCGCCACAGTGTGAACAATGCCTCTTCATGTATTAGCGTATATACTTTTCAACTTAAGGTAAATGCATATCGCTGCTCTTATCGCCGGTGATCGTTGTCCGTTACATGTATTTATCTTTGCTATGTGACTTGCTTCCCGATGTAGCTTCGTTTCCATTTGTGTATTCATGTATTGTGTACCTAATGTACCATTAGCTATTGTTATCAAGTGGTGAACATGTCCACTAGCCACGATTTCGCCACATCACAGTTAAGGTGTAAAAGGCCCACATGATGTCGGGTTAAATTGCGCCAAGTATTGCCATTCTGATATAGGAAAAGCCTCGAAGTTAAAGTAAACCGTAAATGGACAAGCTATTGCCATGGTGCAAAACCCGCGGTTTTAACTTTTATATTACTTGACCAAACGGTAACATCACATACTAGCTCTTACTGACATGTTGTTTGCTTGCAAATACTAAAGGCTCTTTTCGCACATATCCTACAGGAGGGGCAATTCAAGCAAACATTGAGCCAAAGGAACGGGTCGCTTTGAAAGCCTCTTTGAAATGGGCAACGCATATACTATAACAGGTTTCGGATTGCTAGATACAAGAAAATGGATGCAGACTTTGCCCAACAACTTTATACTCATGCTTGGCGCATCAACCGACGTCGACCATTTTTCGAGGATCAGCCTGCACCACTACTTCAGCTTCGCCGCTCGAATTAACCGCCAATGCGAAAGGATCGAAATGACGCCATTTTGACGTACAAATTATTTACGTTGTTGATTAAGGATGAGTGCCTATTCTCAATGCATGCTCCATACCTGCAGATTACATCGGTTACGTCCTCCATGTCGGTGACTCGCGCCAACCGGTAGCGGAAACCAACGACCCGTCATCCGAGGGATATCGCTCTTCGTAACTTGGAGTAGTTCTCATTAATTCATTTTTTGACAATGTGTTTGTCAGCATGTGCACTAACATTTGTATCTATTTACAGGGTAATACAGTCGCTTTACTTTGTGGAATGAAAAGCACGGGACTTTGACACTGACGCCACGATAAAGACAAGTCGACTGTCATGGCAGTTACTTCTTCTGGGTCAAAACATACGGAGGTATTCACGGGTTGCAGCTATTACTTTATGTGAAAATTAACTACAACATATTCTAACCACAGCTAACATAAACACATGGTTACAAATTTCAAGTACCGTGGCGACTTACTACTATATGAACCCAACGATTCCAGAAACGGAATACATATTGAGCATGTGAGATATACACTTACTAGAATAAATACGTACAGATAAATACCGATAATGGTGCTTTCCAAGACACAAACCCGTTTCTTTCTTTCCACAAATACTAATCTCCAACGTTATTTGTTTTAGGTACAACGAAGTTGTTGGCTCCACCAGCTTATACTGAACGCTCGTCACGAGATATGATGATATTGAACAAGAAAAGCTAAGAAACAGACAACGATAGATGAGCTTCTTCGAAGACCCAAGAATCAAACGGTAAGTATTAAGCATTCTCAACAAAGCTACGCTACCAAAAATGCACTTACTCTACATCGATTTTGTAAGAATGTGAGGTTCACGGTCGAGCCGTGTCACCGTCCGCTCTGGAGAGCCTCGGTACTTTCGTCGTTGCAAAACCCGCCACAAAATCTTTGATGACCGCCCGCACGCCACGCCCACCACCGAACCCCAGAAGCAAACGATTCTGTGTGTGTACTTCGCGAACTTTTAACGGTAACATTAGTGCAACGATTGCATCGCTTATGACAAGGGTTCACAACTTCGATTCTTTGACTTTACATTTGCCATTTCTCGCATGTTTCAGAATTTCGATCTCCCACAATACCGCACACTAATACTTACATGCTTCAAAGAACGGCACATTCAATGGTCGTTGAGTGCAATAAGGTGTTGTCTGACGAAGGGAACATTGATCCGTATGTATTACCTCCAGATCTCACTTCACTTGCGGACAACACATTTGTTCCAGCCTACACTTTGCATCGTAATCAACAAAAGAAAACCCGTTGTTTATCCTCGACGCCGCGATGGAGAAGGACCACACTCGCCGCGTGACCTCGCCCAATTCAGAACCCGAGGTCGCCCAGCCTACAAACAGACGGACGAAGTACTTTGTCTCACCTGGTCCGCAAGACGATACCGGCAGGGCAAATAACGAGTAACTTCAGCAGAGACATTACCGCCGCACCAACCTCACTAAATACACCGCAGCCTATTCACACAGCAATGCACATCAACGCCGCTACACCACGCCGAATACGCCACCATCAACACCTCCTACCGAGATCTGCAAGTACCTGCCGAAGCCCCCCGCAAACAAAACCTGACGAAAGTAATCAAGCATACCAATCCACAACAGCGGCCATCGGTTCGTAGAGAGCTGCTAAGAGACAACACATATGATCAGCCGGAAAGTGGCTCTAAAAGAACAAAGCAGGAATGACACCGTTCACGAGGGTATGTAAAATAGTTTAGTCGTAAAAGACTTTCTTCGCCTGTACTTTTCTCAGACAGTGCCCATGTAAAAATACTAGAACTAAGTAACCTGTATGCTTATGGCAAAGAACATACGCATCATTATAACATTGCGCACTCGATAATATAGGTTGTACATTAAAAACGAGGTGTTATCTTGCGCCGTCGCTTAATTATACACTAAAAGAAACGCGGTTATGTTGTACCGCCTACCAACATTTGCCGTGTATTAAAACCAAATCCAGTATATCATATACTGTCACTGAAGTCAGACATATTTTTGAGCACAGACAGACCTTGACAGATCCTGAGCACTCGTGGATCGTTAGTGTTGCCTATGTAATCATAAGCAAACTAATAGAAAATCTCTACAACCCGTATTCTATAGCGGAAAGTAAATACAAGTTGTTATAACTAAGAACACTTAGATCCTCTATGAATATTTTATATAACTGAAACACTATGTTTCGGATGGGTTATCTATTAAAAACTATGAGGTTCCTTTTATAGACAAGGAACCCTAATCTATTACTACTCAATCGACTAAACATGCAAGTATGCATTTAATGACTAAAACACTAGATAATTTTGAGCAGTACAATAATACCCATGCTAACCTCGGGCATTACAAGAATAATGATCGGTTAGTATTTAAATAATAAAGCGATGTCGATCCTAGTCGATTCCACCCTTCAGCTAAACACAAGACGGCTTTTACTCTTCAAGAGAATCTCTTCTTCGCAGATTCTGCTTCTACTTTAGCGAATCCTTCGGCAGTATTGACAAATGTAAATCCTTCTTCGATAATTCCCAACAATCCTCCCCAAATGGAATTTGACTTGGTTAAGTTCCAGTTTCCTACCTTGATAGATCTTAGAGACTTCAGTACTAGAGGATTGTTCTCAAACATCAGTAGCAAAGAACCAATAATAATCTCATCTCTATGATGAGTAAACTTTGAAGCGCCACGTCTTTGCAGCAACACATGACATATTGTACATCAAAACTTATTAGTTGCATACTATTCTCATCACATCCAGGTGGATTAACATCTGAGATAGGTGAATCATTGAAAATAATGGATTTGATGTCTCTTTACCAATAGCCATCACTACTGGAGTAGCCAGATGTTTAAGTCCGAAAAATATGGTACATTGATAACCATCTGATTTATAAGCAAATCAACAACTATATAAACGGATTTGATGTGTCTTTACCTGTAGCCGTTTGCTCAGACTAGTCAATTTTAGAATTGGTGAATTGATAACCAAATATGGATTCAGTTTCTTTACCACAAGCCATATACTTGTGCTAGCCAATTTTGGATTCCAACAGAAATAGACCATGGTGAATTGATGACCATACAACTCTCAGCAATTAAGCATGGGTGGTTGCAGACCTTATGATTTTGAGCAAACCATTACAGCTATTAACAGATTTGATGTGTCTTTACCAAAGCTGTACCCTTTGGACTAGCCAACTCTTTGATATACACAATGTATATCTGGTGAGTTAAAGACCATCAACAAAATACAACAAACTAGCAAGAGAAAGTTTTAACTAAGAAAAACAAACAAGACAAAGAAAATAAACACCAAAATAAACAGCAAATCAAAAGACAGAACAAATTACAAAAGACAATGTAGATTACCACATTCATGATGAAGATGCACTGAGCTTGTAAGTTGAGTCTGATCAATCAACCAAACTCACAGATTCGTGTCTTTCATTTCCCACTAGATCTGGAGGAATTTCCAACTTCTGACACAACATCCTTTCCATAAGTCTCTTGGACAATGGATAAATTCTTTCAGTAAACATGCACACTGTGATTCCACTCTTTGTCTCAACTACATGCACATGAGGTAGGGGATAATATCTCCAGGACTCAACCTGCCATAGATGTGAGTTCTTCCATATGAAATGCCCTTTACCATTGGGAGATTGAGAGTCAATCAGGACATGAAGATCTCCCAATAAGCACATCCCAGAACCTTTTGGTGTAGTATTGCAGTAATGTTTGGTGACGAGAGTGTACAGTGTAAGTATATCTGCCCTGTCTACCAAATGGAGTATTTCCTTCAAAAAGGTGAACTCCATTGAAGTTTTGTCCAATCGATGAATGACATTCATCTCACCATTTATCAGAGACCACTGGACCAACACATTTTGATATCCCCCAGGAAAATCATAATCAAACCCTTCTTTAATAAAGGTAGAGTCATCAGCCTTTAGATCCAAAGGAACATGCTTGGGTGATGGCTTATTCTTCGATGCATGAGTCCTCTTTCTCACGATCTTCTTAGAGATGAAGTTTTCTCGCCATCCGCTTAACCTTCTACCAGGTGTATAGATTTCGAAGAAGGAAAATCTTTGGTTTCTTCATTAACTTCAGAGTAGGACTTGAAGAAGTAGATGTGGATTTAGGTGAGACATCATCATGAAGGGCATGCATTCTTTCAAGTACCTTTCTTGCCTTTTAGCTTGGATACGGTGGTTTTAGCTTCTTTAATCGAACCACCTCCTTCAGACAAAGAGATCCCACGATGGAGCGTAAGCTTGTACATTAGGTGCTTCAGAGGAAATGGTGGTTGGTTCAGCATATGAGACCTTTTTAGTTGATCTAGTGACTTCGGTAGAAGCTTCAGCAGATATAACAGAAGGTTCAGCATAAGTAACCTGGTCATCATCCCCAACCAAAGTACTTTCTTTTGCAGCAGCAGATGCCACATTTGAGTTAGAAGGGGGCATAACTGGTGCATCAGGGGAAACAGCCGATGGTTCATCAGAAGGAACCTTGTCAGACGAAGGAGTGGTTTCAGAAGTTTCTTCAGAAGAAACCATTTGAGAGATCGTCTTAGGTGGAATCTCATCAAAATTATCCACTATCTCAACAAACTTGGGTCTTTTGGCCTTTGGTGTAACTTCATTCCCAGCAATTCTTTTCAAGTTGGAAGATGGTGTTAAGGCAGAAGAAGAAGTCTTCATAATCATATTGTACAAGTAAAACAATCTGGCATCAGGTAAAGCCACGACTTGCTTCATTGTTAAACCACGGTTAAGCACAGTACTACTTTGATTTTTCACTGTAATCCTCATCTCTGTTTTCTTCTCGAAGTCAGTAGAGGTCTCTCTTTGCCTTATGCTTTTCAGTACTCAGGGCTTTCCTTTTCACAGTTGCTTCTTGCTTCCTTTGTTCTCCAAGCTTCATCATCCGAGCCACAAAATTTTCACCATTAAATTCCCCACCTAAGATACTTTGAGCAAGTGTAGGATTTGTAAAGGGTTTGCTTAATAAGAACATCCCATTGTGCAGCAGGCCGAAGTAGCTAACTCATCCAATTCTTCGCTCTCGTGAGGCAAAGAAGAAGTAGAATGGTCTCGCAATTTGTTTAGCCACTTCTTCACTTTTTCTCCGATATGCAAACTCAAAGAAAACCTTTCTTGTCCTCTCCTTTCTTGTTCAGATACCAGATCTGGACCAAGCTCATCTTCAATCATTACACCTTTCTCTTTAGCAAAAGACTCATGAACAACATCAGCTGGAGGAGAATCACTAATTTGAACTTCAGAGGAATCGTTTTGAGAGAGATCTTCAACAGGTGTGGTAAGGATATCAGTTGCAGGATCCAAATGAAAATTTCTTCCAACATGAAATACAACTTGATCATCTGCTGATGGGGTGGGACATGATAGTTCTTGAACAGGTACATGATGATAAGTTTCAGATGCAATATCCTCCATTTGAACCTCAGCAGATGTAGTATTGTCCACACTTGGTTTCTTGGAGACTTCAGCAGAACCCTTATGCAAGTGAGATCTCTTTATTCTTCTATAAAGAATGGTTCCTCATTTTTGAGGATTCAAGAACTAATGAGGAACAACTATTCTCCTGAACCACATCAGCTAAGATATTTAGAGAAGCAAGAGTCCTCTTCCTCCTTATCAAAAGAAATGACTAACTTTCTTTTGCTACTCTTTTCAAGTCGCTCCTCTAGGTCCTTAACTTTATTCTGCAGTACCTCAATCTTATCACCAAGAGAAGACTTGGTCTCGGTAAGCTCCTTTTTGAGATCAGTTACCTCAGCTGCATACCTGTTAACAAGAGCATAGACAGATGTGAGAGTAATAGGGTCCTCAGCTCCACCAGCAGATTGCTCTGTGGTAATGGGAGTTTCATTGGACCTTTCAGTGGAAATAGGGTCATGCTCAAAACGAGGAGGTACTTCATCAAAAGGTTCCATTTGAGGACTGGGTGTGGTCATCCTGTTCTGGTCAGACTCAAACTCATCAATTGAAGCCTGAGTAGGTGGTGGACTCGGTCTGGGTGATGGTACAGGTGGAGAATGGTCAGGAGCAATATGAGATGCTTCAGCAGTAAAAGAGGGACCCTCATCTATATTAACTGATGGATTGCCATTAGTAGCAACATTTGAGGAGGGTGGGGTATTAGCAACATTTTCCTCATCAGCAGCCTCATTGCCATGAGGCAACATAGCTGCTGACAACGGATGATGTGCCCCCTCAAAGTTAGTTCTCATAGAGGCAAATAGCTTAATGAAAGGGCTCCTATAGGATGAAAGGCTTGGACTTGGGTAGAGGTGTCTATGATCATTTGTAAGAATCTAGGATACATTAAAAACTTATGTTGTTTCCTATTTATATTTTCAGCCATATTATCAAAAATATATTTAGAAAAATTATAAGTGATCCCTTGAGATAGACACACAATACCACAAGCCAATTGCTTAGAGAATTGATCCCACGCTCCAGATTTGTTGCTAATGCACTGAAGTAGAGTGTGAACAAAAAATCTCCACATAGGGCAAAAGTGCTTTTTCAACCATATGTCCGTTCTTGTACCTTGATACCCAATGGCTCACCAGCTGAGAATCACCTCTATTGAAGTGATCAACCCCATCAAGATCATCCAACCTAAGCTTTCTCCTTATCAGGTCCTCCGTCACCACGGCTCGTTCCATCAATTAATGCAACAATCTCGATTCACCGCTAAGCCAGCAGATTCCCAAAATTGTTTAACCAACGATTCATAAATCGCATCGGGGAATGTTAGGGCAAAGTGAATCTTGGACCGCTTCAGGAACTCCACCATTGGTTCATACAATTCATCGCCTTTTGCTTTACCCAGAAATGCAACTTTATTGTGATCTTTCTTGAATTGAAGAGCCATGAGAGATATGTGTTTTTAGGGTTATGATTTTGAACCTAAGAGGAATTGTTTCGCTTGAAGTGGAAGAAATGCGTTTAGAGGAATGGTAACCGTTACCAAGAATATAGTCAAAAGTATGAGACCTTTAGTTGACCATGTCCTACGTGGTTTCAACATGACCAACCGACAGATTAACGCTTCAGAAAACACATAGTCAATCTGCTGAATAATATGTTTCGCAAAACCACCCCAAGACTAGAAAATCTTCGAAGGGTCTAGAATTACTGTGCCATCTAACCGCATTAAATTGCAATAACCCTTGCATCCGTATATTTAATCATCCCAATGCATACTTCTCTTCATCAAAAACCCCCAAATATCATTACAAACCCTAGTTTCTTCACAAACCCAATTAACCATGAATACTAAACCAGAGGTTGTTAACCCAAACTCTTCTCCATCATCATCATCATCCAGTGATTTCCTTCAGTTTTGGTCACGTCCTCCTGACCCACATCCTTTGACATCCCCATTTCTCCCTTCTTCTGAAGATGATAGTGTAGTGGATCCAAGTGAGTCTTCTGATGACTCAGAGGAACCCACTACTGAGATAAGTTCTTACTCCCAACCTCCAGACCTCAACTCCTCGCCTCGAGCCGAAAGGGAGGTGGGCGCTTCACTCAAGGCCATGTTTTGGTGCAACTTCACCAATCGTATAGAGGAAGAGCTAAAGGAAGGTGGATGGATTGCATTTTGGTTGAAATCGATAGATGAAACACAAATGAAACTTTATGTTTCTTCAACACCATTTGTGGTCATCGTTTGCATCAATCCATCTTTCCATTTTGATCCTTAGCATCTTCGTCGTATCGGTCAAGCATATCCAGACATCGAGAAAGAAGGAATGGGTGGTTATGCAAGATTTTACAAACGATATCCAAAGATCTAGTGTGAAAGATGTGAGCGATCATGCATATCCAACAGCCCGTTAGATGTTGGAATAGATGATATGAACTAGATTAGGATAAGCAGTATAGCTCTTTTCTTGTAGTTGCATTGAAGTTGATTGTAAGTTGTAAGCTGTAAGCTGTAACTTGAATGAATGAATGAACAATTTGACTTCAATTTCTTCTCTTCAGCACTTTATTTTCAGAGGAAACAAGCTTTTAAGCATACTAGACCATATACCAAGGGACCACACTAGATGAACTTAAACTGAACAGGGCATTTTGCAAGACAATCTCAGAGAAACACAAGAACAAAACAAAGACAAAACAGACTAAAATAAAATTATTAGTAAGTTAGTGTTAGCAAACAGAATATACACAAAGTTTACAACAAATTCCTCCCTTGAGGCATATGCCTCCCCTTAAACTTTGTAGTTAAGGGATCCTAACAGAGGAGAAAGATCCACCTTTGTTCTTGGGTTTCCATTGAAATTTAGGTCCCTTATCATTCCAAGAACAACTACTGGATTTGCTTGCAGCATTCCCACATCCTTTCCCATTATTCATAGAGTCAACATATGCGTGCCAATAACCATGTTTAAAATATGGGCTAGTGGGTTGCACATAAGAGTCTATCACTGATCTCCTCCAAGGAGAGTCAGAATTAGTTTATGGGATATAGGTGGAATATTATTAACATTGGTCCACACCGTCTCGGTTTCTCACGAGTAGTACATCCACCCACTCTTTGCTCATAGAAATCACAATCCTTAATTAAATGAAGTTTACTTCCACACACAAAACATGTCTTCCTTTTGGAAGATTTATTTAACAAAGCGATGTTCTATTACATGTAGAAGTACTTAAACCAGAAACATTAAAGGAATTGTTTTGATGAATTATTATGCAAAGATTTAAAAGACAAGTCTTGGGGAAAGGGTTGGAAGTAGATTCCTCAAGCCTATCCTAGAAGGCTTGTAGATAGACTGGGGTGCAGGCTTGGGTGTAGGCTCAAGAGGCTTGGGAAGGTCTGACTTATCACTTGAATCACAACTGTAAGTAGATCCTTGATCCGATGAATTGTCACTGTCAGAGAAAGAGACAAAGTCATAAGATGAAGCATCGTTGTCAGGAAAGTCTTTTGACTTTTGCCATACGGATGATGTGATCCATCAAAGTCAACAAGTAATAAACATTCGATGTGTCAGTGGGCATGAATTCACCTCTAATAGGTCCAGGGACAGCATGTAAATCACCTTCCTTTTTAAAATGTTCTAAGCCTGCAGGTGTAGATTTACGCCCATCTTGCCTAGCTTCCAATCCTACATACTTTTGAAAACCCAAACCTATTCCAGAGTTTACTGACTGACTATTATAGAGTTCTCTAGCTAGATTGTCACCTGATATTAACCATTGTTTATGTCTAGCTATTTCCTCAACAAGTTTCTCTTTAAGCTCTAGATTCTCAGCAATAGTGTCAGCTTTTTCGTTTTCAGTGCGTTTAAAGTTAATATTAGCAATATCTAGATCAAATTGTAGCACCTTAATCTTTTCTTCATAAGCTATCTGATTCTTTTGAAACCATACCTTTTGTCTTTCTAATGTTTTTAACGAAAGTTTATAAGCTTCATTATCAACATAGCATTCATTGTATTTAGGTTTCATGGTATCATAAGCTTCTTTAAGTTCATTATATCTTTCACTACAACCAAATATACAGTTGTGTACCTGAGAAAGTCCCATCAAGGCAAATTGATCATGCCTATCTTCTCAAGTGCATCTTGCGGCAATCCAAGCTTCTCTGATCGTACAGCTTCCTCATTCACAGGTTCATGAGCGATCCAGTTGACCTGTTCATCCAAGGTGACAAGAGCTACTGAAGTGCTAGCTCCCTTCTGATTTTGCTGATACGAATTGTAGCTAGCTCCCTCTCTACTCTTCCTGTCTTTGCATTCCCTTGAGAAATGACCCATCTGGTGACAGGAGAAAAACTTTACCTTTCTCCTGTCAAAGCGAGCTGGATCCTTTCCCTTGAAGCCAAACTTTCTTCCTGACTTCTCCTCAAACCTCTTGATATCTACTGAAAGCATGGCCACCTGCCATTTCAGTTTCATCTCCTCCATCTCAAGAGGGTCCACCTGATCAAAATCTTCATAGACAAGATGCTGCTGAGTATCATAATCAGCAACAAATGAATGAAGAACATCCTCAAATATACTGCCAGTTTTAGCTCGAGGATGTGATGGAAGTGGGACGATAAGATGATGATGGTAAGTAAGATGGACTTGAAGCATGCATCATCATATTGGAGTGAGATGTCCCAACAAAGGCTGAATGACCAGAAGAGGATGCACGGTAGGGAGATCTGACATCAGGTTCAAGAGATCTCAGTTTGTTGTACAGCTCATCAAAAGTGAGCATGTCCAGCCCACCTTTAGCTTTAAGGGCTATACTCACATGTAACCATGATGGAGGCAAAGATCGTAGGAACTTTGAATTGCAATCATCATTGTCAGGCTTTGCATTCAGCTGGTTTAGCTGACTCAGAATCTTGTGGAACCTGTCGTATCCCTTGTGGATACCTTCTTCTTCCGAGATATTGAACTCTTGGAAGTGTTGTCTCAGCATGGACTTCCTCATTCTCCTGGATTCTTCATTTCCACCAAACCTTGCTTTAAGAGCCATCCAGATATCCTTTGCATCAACCATGTGGTGAAAATCACCAAGTGATCTTCAGGAATAGATTGAAGAAGGATGGTTCTTACTTTGTGCTCTCTTTGCACAGCTAGAATCTCTTCAGCAGTTTTGGGAGGAGCAATGGTAAACTTACCATCAAGATCCGGGATAGTCTTCTTCAGAATGTTTCCATTCTTCACAATCTCCCACAGATTCCAATCAATATTGGAGATCCAGTTCTGCATCTTCATGGTCCACAGATCATACTCTTCCTTTTTCAGATAAGGAAACTTACCATTAGTGTTGGAGAGACTAAGTTGCTGCATAGAGGTGGTGTCGCACCAACCTCACCAAATACACTGCAGCTATCTGCTGCAACAGGCACATCAACGGCTGCGCGACCACGCGAGAATACGCCACCATCAACACCTCCTACCGAGATCTTGCAAGTACCTGCCGAAGCCCCCGCTCAAACAAAACCTGTTGACGAAAGCACTGCTACCAATCCACAACAGGCGAAGCCATCGGTTCGTAGAGAGCTGCTAAGAGACAACACATATGATCAGCCGGAAAGTGGCTCTAAAAGAACAAAGCAGGAATGACACCGTTCACGGAGGGGTATGTAAAATAGTTTAGTCGTAGCAAAAGACTTTCTTCGCGCTGTACTTTTCTGTACAGGTGCCCATGTACAAATACTAGAACTAAGTAACCTGTATGCTTATGGCAAAGAACATACACATCATTATAACGTTGCGCAATTCTGATAATATAGGCTGTACATTAAAAAACAGAGGTGTTATCTTGCGTCATCTGCTTAATTATACACTAAAAAGAAACGTGTTATGTTGCGCTGCCCAGTCAACATTTGCCGTGTATTAAAACCAAATCCAGTATATCATATACTGTCACTGAAGTCAGACATATTTTTGAGCACAGACAGACCTTGACAGATCCTGAGCACTCGTGGATCGTTAGTTTTGCCTATGTAATCATAAGCAAACTAATAGAAAATCTCTACAACCCGTATTCTATAGCGGAAAGTAAATACAAGTTGTTATAAATAAGAACACTTAGATCCTCTATGGATCTTTTATTTAACTGAAACACTATGTTTCGGATGGGTTATCTATTACAAACTATGAGGTTCCTTTTATAGACAAGGAACCCTAATCTATTACTACTCAATCGACTAAACATGCAAGTATGCATTTAATGACTAAAACACTAGATAATTTTGAGCAGTACAATAATACCCATGCTAACCTCGGGCATTACAAGAATAATGATGGGTTAGTATTTAAATAATAAAGCGCATGCTGATCCTAGTCAGATTCCACCCTTCAGCAAAAACACAGCACGGCTTTTACTCTTCAGTAGAATCTCTTCTTCAGCAGATTCTGCTTCTACTTCAGCAGAATCCTTCGGCAGTATTGACAGCAGAAATCCTTCTTCGCATAATTCCCAACACATATCAAACACACTGAATTACAGTAACACCATAATGTAAACATATCGGTCACCCAACAAAAAACAAGCATACTCCTATATGACAACATTAAAACATTGACCATCAAAAGTCGTACCCCGCCCACGAACCCGCATACATAAAAATACAAAATGCCCCGCCGCAACGCGGCGGATACGTGGCAATCCTTGTTGAATATAAATTAACAGACGTATTGAACTACTAAACTATTTGACTTATTAAAAGATTTATACAGACTAAAAGGGTGCAAAGACTTGACAAACGTAAGTGTAAATGATTTAAGATAGTCGTTTTTGCAAAATATTGGTTGGAAAATAGTTGTTTTTGTAAAATAAAAAGACATATATAACTGGGGAAAATAAGTATAAACAAAAGGGTCATGCAGAATTAAATCAATTACCTAAATAAACATATCCAACACTCGATTACAAAAACAACACTATAAAAGGGACTTACAAAAATCGACACATCGAACAAAACCATTTGCTCGCCCCTCTATTTTGCTCGTCATTTTAAAAACAAGACAAAAGTATTCTAGCCACATGACAAGGAACACAGTGAGCATGTGCTTGCTCGCCCTCCATTAGCTTGCCGTGTAACCTTCCACTCATTTCAGTGTATATGTTATTTTTTAGTAGAGTGAATATAGATAACAAAGACACATGGGGTTGTCAAATTATGTTTGACTGCAAATTTGCTTAGTTTTCTCTATGACATGACAAGTCACATTTACATTTATAGCTAGCTACACACACAACACACAAATTTTTATTGAAAGTGCATACACAGTGCATGAAAAGTAGTAGGATTATATTTGGACTAGCAAAGTTAGCGAGAAAGGAAATGTTCGCCGGCGAGCAAACCTATATTGCTCGCTTTGTCGATTTCTATAACACAATTTTCGATAGGTCATTTTGGTAATTGATCTTATATAATGGTCATTTAAAAAATTGACACTGCAGAATTTTTATTAAAATTCTACATTTGTAAATGTTTTGTAAACTTACATTTTTTAAACTTGACAAAAGGACAAAATTATAATATTTTACAATTAATAAACTAGTTATTTTACTTAAATTTGACAAAATGCCAAAAACTACATACTTTTATAAATTATATAAGTTATTATTCTTAAACCCGATAAAAAGACAAAAAATAGATAATAAAATATTATTATTTTCCAAACCCGACAAAAAGATGAAAACTATGAATATTACTTATCACTAGTTGAATATTATTTTTACACAACATAACGATGAAATAACAAATAAACTTTAATATAATAAATAAATATAATATAATCTCGACTAAAGGACGAAATACTCTTATAATTTTTCTAAATTATATATTGACTAATATTTGGATGCAAACAATAAAAACGAGAAAACTTTTGTAATCTAACCTTAAACTTAGCTATCTTAACTACATAAAATAAAAAATCAAAAGTCGGAAAGTAAAGCCGAAACTTAAAATTATTTTGTTAACTTTAAAGTTATCTGGAAAAGATAACTACATAAAATGACTTTGAGAATTTCTCTTTATGTAGTTAAGATATAAAAGTAATTAAATAAGTTTCGGCGCTTTACCCGACATTCCCATGTTAGCTAAGTTTAAGGTTAGATTACAAAAGTTTTCTCGTTTTTATTGTTTGCATCCAAATATTAGTCAATATATAATTTAGAAAAATTATAAGAGTATTTCGTCCTTTAGTCGAGATTATATTATATTTATTTATTATATTAAAGTTTATTTGTTATTTCATCGTTATGTTGTGTAAAAATAATATTCAACTAGTGATAAGTAATATTCATAGTTTTCATCTTTTTGTCGGGTTTGGAAAATAATAATATTTTATTATCTATTTTTTGTCTTTTTATCGGGTTTAAGAATAATAACTTATATAATTTATAAAAGTATGTAGTTTTTGGCATTTTGTCAAATTTAAGTAAAATAACTAGTTTATTAATTGTAAAATATTATAATTTTGTCCTTTTGTCAAGTTTAAAAAATGTAAGTTTACAAAACATTTACAAATGTAGAATTTTAATAAAAATTCTGCAATGCCAATTTTTTAAATGACCATTATATAAGATCAATTACCAAAATGACCTATCGAAAATTGTGTTATAGAAATCGACAAAGCGAGCAATATAGGTTTGCTCGCCTAACTTTGCTCGCCGGCGAACATTTCCTTTCTCGCTAACTTTGCTAGTCCAAATATAATCCTACTACTTTTCATGCACTGTGTATGCACTTTCAATAAAAATTTGTGTGTTGTGTGTGTAGCTAGCTATAAATGTAAATGTGACTTGTCATGTCATAGAGAAAACTAAGCAAATTTGCAGTCAAACATAATTTGACAACCCCATGTGTCTTTGTTATCTATATTCACTCTACTAAAAAATAACATATACACTGGGCACGTTTGGTAAAGAGAAATTAAGAGAATAGAAATGAAGCAGATAATAGAAATGTAGAGAATTGAAATCAGTAGAGAATTTAGGTATATTCTATTGTTTGGTAACAACAGAGACTTGATAAGAGAAATAAGAAAAAAATAAGAAACAAAAAATATTTTCTGTGGCAAATTGTATAATTTTAGATACCAGTTTGAGATTAGTTACCATATTACTAGAATCCTGACTCCATTTTTTCTAAAATGCAGCAAGTCAATATAAACCATTTTCTTATTTTACAAAATAAAAATCAACGTATGAGAATATATCCATATCAAAGATCTGCACATACAAATGTGAGATATCTACCCATATGAAACCACGTATGAGTAATCAAACAGTTCATTCCAAATTGATTCATCAGCAAGATCCAAAATCCAAGTTATTCTCTTCATATTTTGTTGATCTATCACAAAGAAAAGATAAGCATCATTTAAGCAATTAATTTCAGTTTCGATCTTATTCTTATCCATTTTAATATGGACACACCTTCGATTTCGATCAGAAAATACAATTGTCAATTACAAGTTGGATCTGCAAATAAAATTGTCAATTCATAAATATGAACGCAACAGCTAGATCTGCAAATATGATGTTTTGTGACTTTTTGTGTCATGTGCAACTCACATGTTATGCCTTTTTTGTTTAAAAAATTGAGAATTTTTTTTCCACTCCAAAAGTAGAAGAAAACAGATAATTGAGATTGTGTGTTAACTGAATTCCACGAGAATTGTGATATCTCCGCTTTTTTATTTCTCTATACTACCAAACAAGGGAAATGGGCCCATTTCCATTTTTTGGCCTTATTTCCCCCAACCAAACATGCCCTGAAATGAGTGGAAGGTTACACGGCAAGCTAATGGAGGGCGAGCAACCACATGCTCACTGTGTTCCTTGTCATGTGGCTAGAATACTTTTGTCTTGTTTTTAAAATGACGAGCAAAATAGAGGGGCGAGCAAATGGTTTTGTTCGATGTGTCGATTTTTGTAAGTCCCTTTTATAGTGTTGTTTTTGTAATCGAGTGTTGGATATGTTTATTTAGGTAATTGATTTAATTCTGCATGACCCTTTTGTTTATACTTATTTTCCCCAATTATATATGTCTTTTTATTTTACAAAAACAACTATTTTCCAACCAATATTTTGCAAAAACGACTATCTTAAATCATTTACACTTACGTTTGTCAAGTCTTTGCACCCTTTTAGTCTGTATAAATCTTTTAATAAGTCAAATAGTTTAGTAGTTCAATACGTCTGTTAATTTATATTCAACAAGGATTGCCACGTATCCGCCGCGTTGCGGCGGGGCATTTTGTATTTTTATGTATGCGGGTTCCGTGGCCGGGGTACGACTTTTGATGGTCAATGTTTTAATGTTGTCATATAGGAGTATGCTTGTTTTTTGTTGGGTGACCGATATGTTTACATTATGGTGTTACTGTAATTCAGTGTGTTTGATATGTCTGACTTCAGTGACAGTATATGATATACTGGATTTGGTTTTAATACACGGCAAATGTTGACTGGGCAGCGCAACATAACACGTTTCTTTTTAGTGTATAATTAAGCAGACGACGCAAGATAACACCTCTGTTTTTTAATGTACAACCTATATTATCAGAATTGCGCAATGTTATAATGATGCGTATGTTCTTTGCCATAAGCATACAGGTTACTTAGTTCTAGTATTTTTACATGGGCACCTGTACAGAAAAGTACAGCGCGAAGAAAGTCTTTTGCTACGACTAAACTATTTTACATACCCCTCTGTGAACGGTGTCATTCCTGCTTTGTTCTTTTAGAGCCACTTTCCGGCTGATCATATGTGTTGTCTCTTAGCAGCTCTCTACGAACTGATGGCTTCGCCTGTTGTGGATTGGTAGCAGTGCTTTCGTCAACAGGTTTTGTTTGAGCGGGGGCTTCGGCAGGTACTTGCAAGATCTCGGTAGGAGGTGTTGATGGTGGCGTATTCTCGCGTGGTCGCGCAGCCGTTGATGTGCCTGTTGCAGCAGATAGCTGCAGTGTATTTGGTGAGGTTGGTGCGACAGGTAATGTCTCTGCTGAAGTTACTCGTTCGCTGCCTACTTCGGTATCGTCTTGCGGACCAGTGAGACAAAGTACTTCGTCTGTCTGTTGTAGCTGGACGACCTCGGGTTCTGGAATTGGCTGAGGTCCTGCCAGCAGGTGTGGTCCGCTCTCCATCGCAGCGTCGAGGATAAACAACGGGTTTTCTTTTGTTGATTCTGATGCAAAGTGTAGCTGGAACAAATGTGTTGTCCCTTCAAGTGAAGTGAGATCTGGAGGTAATACATACGGATCAATGTTCCCTTCGTCAGACAACACCTTATTGCACTCAACGACCATTGAATGTGCTTCGTTGCTGAAGCATGTAAGTATTAGTGTGCCGGTATTGTCGGAGATCGAAATTCTGAAGCTGTAACTGAGAAATGGCAAATGTAAAGTCAAAGAATCAGAAGCTGTGAACCCTTGTCATAGAAAGCGATGCAATCGTTGCACTAATGTTACCGTTAAAAGTTGCGAAGTACACACCTGTAGTCGTTTGCTTCCTGGGGTTCTGGTGGTGGGCAGTGGCCGTGCGGGCGGTCATCAAAGATTTTGTGGCGGCAGGTTTTGCAACGACGAAAGTACCAGGCTCTCCCACCGAGAACGGCTGTGACACTGGCTACGACCGTGAACCTCACATTCTTACAAAATCAGTGTAGAGTAAGTGCATTTTTGGTAACTGTAGCCTGTTGAGAATGCTTAATACTTACCGTTTGATTGCGCGGGTCTTCCCGAAGAAGCTCATCTATCGTTGTCCTGTTTCTTAGCTTTTCTTGTTCAATATCATCATATCTCTGTGACCGAACGTTCTGTATAACTGGTGGAGCCAACAACTCGTTGTACCTAAAAACAAATAACGTTGGAGATTAGTATTTGTGGAAAGGAAAGAACGGGTTTGTGTCTTGGAAAGCACCATTATCGGTATTTATCTGTACGTAATTTATTCTAGTAAGTGTATATCTCACATGCTCAATATGTATTCCGTTTCTGGAATCGTTGGGTTCATATAGTAGTAAGTCGCCACGGTACTTGAAAGCTGTAACCATGTGTTTATGTTAACTGTGGTTAGAATATGTTGTACTTAATTTGCACGCAAAGTAATAGCTGCAACCCGTGAATACCTCCGTATGTTTTGACCCAGCAAGAAGTAACAGCCATGACAGTCGGCTTCGGCTCTTTATCGTAGGCGTCCGTGTCAAAGTCCCGTGCTTTTTCATTCCACAAAGTAAAACGGACTGTATTACCCCTGTAAATAGATACAAATGTTAGTGCACATGCAGGCAAACACGCTGTCAAAGAAATGCGAATTAATGAGAACTACTCCAAGTTACGAAGAACGATATCCCTCCAGACGACGGGTCGTTGGTTTCCGCTACCCGGTTGGCGCAGGTCACCGACATGGAGGACGTAACCGATGTAATCTGCAGGTATGGAGCATGCATTGAGAATAGGCACTCATCCTTAATCAACAACGTAAATAATTTGTACCTGTCAAAATGACGTCATTTCGATCCGCTCGCATTGGCAGTTCGTCGAACGACGCGAAGCTGAAGTAGTGGTCTGGAAACTGACCCTCGGAAAATGGCTGAACGTCGGTTAGTCTGCCAAGCATGAGTATAAAGTTGTTGGGCAAAGTCTGCATCCATTTTCTTGTATCTAGCAATCCGAAACCTGTTATAGTATATGCGTTGCCCATTTCAAAGAGGCTTTCAAAACGACCCCGTTCCTTTGGCTCAATGTTTTCTTGAATTGCCCCTCCCTATAGGATATGTGCGAAAGAGCCTTTAGTATTTGGAACGCAACAACATGTAATCGAGTAAGAGCTAGTATGTGATGTTACCGTTTGGTCAAGTAATATAAAAGTTAAAACCGCAGGTTTTGCACCGCGAGCAGAAGTAACTGTCCATTTACGGTAGACTTTAACTCGAACGGCTTTTCCTATATCAGACGGCTTAATACTTGAAACTGGTACAACTTCGACATCTGTGACAGGCCTTTTACCTGCCAACTTTGCTGATGTGGCGAAATCGTGGCTAGTGGACATGTTCCTGCAACGATAACAATAGCTAATGGCTGTTAGGTACACAATACATGAATACATCAAATGGAAACAGAAGCTACATCGGAAGCAAGTCACATAGCAAAGATAAATACATGTAACAGACAACAGTCACCGACGATAAGAGGCAACGCGATATGCATTTACCTTAAGTTGAAAAGTATATCGCTAATACATACGAAGAGGCACATTGTTCCTGCCTGTGGCAGCTGATATAATAAGTCACGGAATGCCTGGGTGTAGACCTAGGTCTGAATATAAATACGGTATTGGATCTGTAAAGCAGTAACTGCATATTCCTTTTTGTATAAACATGCGCACATAAATATAAAACGGAAACAACCAAAGCATATATACATGGGCGTGTATTGCAAGGGAAGTAAAACGTAAGCTAGCCTATAGAATCAGCGCAGTTTGCGTAACATAGGTAGTCTAAAAGGACTGTAAACGTACACCTAGTGAGCCTAGGATTAACAAACGACAAACAGTGATCGCGTGTGTATGTATTTCCTATGCGGATTTCGAATGGGAAAAATAAGCAGAAACCGGAAATAACTAAGTGTGGCAATCGTCAGCTTACTACGATGAATGGAGATCGCAAGAAAACACACGACAGTATCCGAAATCGCTATGAAAAAAACCTCGTCTCTGACAATGTTTTCTAGAAAGTCTCTGTATACGATATTCTTCGTCGTATTAGAAAGCCTGCCCGTTTGATCGCAAGCCAAAATCCTTAACCCTGCAGGTGACGTAGCTCTTGAAAGGGCAACATACAATTGGCCGTGGCCAAATATCAGCTCTGGCAAGTAGATGCCTATTTTATTTAGTGACTGTCCTTGGCTTTTGTTAATGGTCATCACGTAACAAACTTTAACCGGGAACTGCTTGCGCTTGAATATGAACGGTAGCTGTTCTTCTCTGTTGAATAGCATTATTCGCGGAATATAGACTTTCTGTAGCATTTGTGTGCCAGTAATAATCCTTGCTTCTAAAACCTTTGCAAGCATCTGTGTGACAATCGTTCGTGTCCCATTGCATAGCCCCCCTGCTAGATTCAGATTTCGTAATAGCATAATGGGCGCTCCTTTTTTCAGCTCAAGATTATGAGGCGGTATACCGACAAACGATAATGTATTCAGATATTCAATTGGATACAGTAATTCTATAGCACCGCCGTCGTTACCACGCGGTATGGCCTCGTCAGTGCTGGCATAGGTGTGGCCGACACCAGCTAGCGTCTGCAAAACTGCCGAATTTATGGAATCCGCGGTGTCATTCTTGGGACACACAATAGCTCTTTCTTGCAACGCTTCTGGAGTTGGTGCCTGTAATATGGCATCGTCATAGATAAAATCTATAAGTTCCTGTTTAGCATTTTCAGAGTCTGGGATACGATACATGTCAGGTATCTGAAGCCACGAAGCATTTTCTGGATCCCCGTCGTCTTGTTCTCCAATAACTCCATCACCTACATCCAACACCCATTGAGAGAAGGCTCGTACGTGTTCAGTGTGCTGCGCAGCTGTTTGTGCAGTAGCCAACCTCATATTTTGTGTCAAGCGATGTACCCTGAAATGAGTCCAAAGATAAGACTGTGTAATACACGATGATATGATCTGCTGTTTAGTGGCCCTTTTCTTGACGGGCAACGTTTGCCTGAAATCGCCGCCAAGGATGACAGTTTTGCCGCCAAAGACACGGGATGGAGCATCGAGAAGATCCCGCAAGGTCCTGTCAAGAGCTTCGAAACACTTGCGGTCGCTCATAGGGGCCTCGTCCCAAATAACGACATCAGTCCGTATAAGCAGCTCTGCCAAGTGAGTATGCTTCTTTATAGTACACATAGACTCGTCGGTGATATCGAGTGGAAGCTTGAACCTGGAATGTGCCGTGCGACCGGACGGCAAGAGAAGCGAGGCAATCCTAGAAGAGGCAACCGCAAGAACAATCTTCCGTTGTGCTCGGAGTGCATATATTATACTCTTCCACACGAAGGTTTTTCCCGTCCCGCCGTGACCGTATACAAATATAAGTTGTTGCTTGTTATTGAGAACGACATCCATAACAGTATCGAAGATGGTCTGTTGCTCGTGGTTGAGGCACGGCACCAGACGGTCTCGTTCACTGGCCATGACTTCCGGATCATAGTTTCTTTCTTCCATAATTGTTCTATTACGTAAAATTTCCAATAAACGGCGGGACGACAGTTGCAAATCGAAATCCGTAATAGATTTTCCATAGAACCTGAGGGTTGCTTCGAGGTCATACAAAATCCCAGCTTGCAATTCTGCGTCGGTCAGGTTAACTTCAGGTGTATGCAGCAACTGCGACATCATCAAGGGAATATCATCACTCATGATCCGCCAGTGTTTATTCCAAAGAGATACTGGGCTGGCGACGTCGCAAAATATCAAAATCTGACAGAAAAGCTGCCTCAGTTCAGCGGCCGTGCCAAGCAAGGCTGCCTCAACCAATGCAAGTGACCATTCTCCATCCCCCGCAAGCAAACCCATCGCCTCGCACGCAGCCCTGTTCGTGGGATAAACATAATCGTCGACCGTACGGATCCCTGGAAACGACATGCAACCTTTTTGATGACATAACAATAGTTGCTGATAGTACAAATCACCTGCACTGGGATGTACGTATGCCAAACGACCAATAGAAGGCTTATTCAGATTACGCCTAGGTGACCAGTATTTTTGTGACGCGTACCAAACGAATTCTGATGGGAACTGGAAATATGTAAGGTGGCGGCCAAGTGTAGAGCGCATATTAAAATCCAGCCACTGTGTCAGTGTTGTTTTCTTGTTACTTGGATTGCCGACGACTGATTCTAAAGATTCGCTTGTTCGAAATAGAACACGCTGCATATTTTCGAGATGGACAGCCAATATTTGCACAGCCGGATCCAGGTGATGAATGTCAAACCCAAGTATACGCCAACAGGCTTCGTGTGGACCGATGTACCGTGCATCTAAATAATTCTTTATTTCGTCGACTCCAATAGCGGACTGTCTGCTCGTCGAGGCACCATCTCCTACAGATCGCGCAATTTGTGTAACAATCCGGTCCGTACCCTTTGAAATATACTTGAACAAATACTTAATCAACATAGTCCATTCACAGTATTCGACGTTGATGTGCGCATAGAATCTCCTGAGAAGTGACATATTATGTGGAATGACATAACCGTTATCCAGCTCCACATTCTGACGTACAGTAACACCGCCGAAGGGCCGCCTCCGATAATGAACATATCCTTTCTTATCAATGGTTGTTGCATCTGAGTAAGGTTTAGGAAATCCTTTGCTGCATGTATCGCCACCCTTCATACAGACAGCTGACAAATTTGCGAGACCACAGAGACCGTGCATCATCAATTCAGTAACCACACGATACCCCTCCGGATCAGTATTCGTATCCGGTAACTCCGCAGACACATAGCGATCAACGTCTGCGTTTGTACGCACTCTTGAGTGCTTCTCAATCCACAATAACAAATGACAATGCGGCAGCCCACGCTTCTGAAACTCCACGGTGTACAAAACTGCGTAAAGCGGTTAAGAAATTAGCAACGTGTAAGGAAAGGCAAAGGTGTAGAAGAAGACACAAAGACATAAGGAAATGTACCTGCAACAACTGGCCCAAAAGGACGAAAGTCACGTAGATATGCAACCAACTGGTGTATTTTCTGCTCAAATACACGGTCGACCGCGTCGGGTCGGTCGGCGACCGTAACGGCGGGGAAGTCTTCCATGAAGTTTAATATTTCAGGCCATTTGACATTGCATGTGAACGTAATAAAAAACGACGGATTCCCGTGAACCCGGCATATCGCTAGTGCGTCTAGATAATGGCTATACATATACCGTGGTCCCCCAACGAAGGACGCTGGAAGAATGGTCCGCATTCCAACCTCTGATCCGGTCCGGTCTCCTCGCGCTATGGCGTCGTACAACCCCGCCAAGTAATCATTTATGATATCGTCTTGATGCTTGCGAATGTAATCTAACCGATACTGCTCGACACTACAATAGGCCGTCACAACATACTGCTGAAATAACCTGCCCCCCCCCTCGTTAGCAAAGTATATTGCTGAAAAAGCTTGTGAAGCTGATATACGTAGTACATTTTAACAGACAATTTCTTGTCTTCGTCGACCGTATGAGTACTCATGTCCCGTAACCAAAGACCAATGTGGAAACCGTCTTCACCATATATAAAAAGCAACGGAAACTGTAGCGACATATAAGACGGGTGCAGTTTACTGACCCTCTCGGGGTCCCCGGCACGCCTGTGGATAACGACATCAAATTCAGTACCTGTATCAGGGCCACCTTCATAAACGATTGCGCCTATCGAGTCGCCAGATGGCAGTTCATGTTGCCTAGAACCCGTCACTGCAAAGAGCCTGATCTTAAATTCTGGAACCTCTCCTCCCCAGAGCAAGTCCCGTGCGGTTCTAAAAATCCGAACCAATTCATTGTGATCGTCTAGTAAATGAATGAGTTGTTGCACAATATCCGGATCCAATGTCCGCCCACCCCCATCAAAATGCCGCAACCGGTTTTCAACCTCGTTGTCAGTGTCAAAGATATAAAGTTGTAAGAACCGAGGGTCACAGTCGGCTGGCGGATAAAGGCCACCAATCCGATGGCATATCTGACCTGAGAGTTTGAACACGTATGGCCCGCTGCCCCTGTTTATCGAATCGTCAATGTCAGCCCCCAAAGAAGTCATCGCAAACATCGAATTATAGGCCCTTATATTATCCATAAAATGAGAAACCGTAAATAGCCGGCGCAACCGAAGAGGGTAGTCAGGCTGATTGCGCAAGACAACCTTACCACCCATACAACAGCGGTGATATTCTGGAAAGCGGCCCCCTCCATGTTTTAACCGCTCTTCAAACCAAAACAACGCACTGCAATGACAACATACTCTGTTGCAACGACCCAATGAGACATAGGTAGATGGTGCCGCTGAAAAGCAAAACCGCAAAGTAAGACGAAAGTAACGAAGAACGTATACAGCAACAATACAACCGTGATACAACAATCAAATATAAAGCGTGCCAGTACCTGTAGCATTCCTCGCCGAAACGGCTGAGCCTGCCGGGACGCGGTGCTCGCTTGCACGTGGAACGGTACGTTGACCTGCAACAAAGACAGACAATAAGAAGACGAAGGTAGCAAGTAAACACACGAAGACAAGAGCCGAAACAAACCCATTAAGAACCTAATAATATGACTCCGCTAAAGTAGCAGACATAAAACATACGCTTAGGAGGGCGCGCAGGGGGGCACTGGCGTGGGCACCGAAACGTGAGGAGGTGACCCGCCTAAAGGCCGGCGGCCTTGGGCGGCAGCGGCAGACGAAAGGTTATGAGAACCACCTACGATAGCTGAACCGAAGGAGTCAAGGAACGAAGAAAGATCATAACGGCGCAGGTGCGCGCATCAGCAAACTAAAACAAAACATGTAGAGACGTAATTGCAGAAAGTACCTGGCGGCACAGCGGCATGGACACCAAAAGAACGGTCTGATGTAGGGGGTTGCTGGTCACGTTCGATGTTAACGGAAAAGGGAACAGCAGCTGAAGAGTGTAGGCCAACTGCGATGACAAAAGCATAGGTTGTAGACAGATAATAAAACAGACGCAGGCTGCTGAAACAGAAAAAAAGCAAGAAAAAAAACAAAGAGCAATGGTCAGAAGGTTGCAATGGTCAGAAGGCTGTGATTAAAATTAAAAATGTGTTAAAAAAATTTGAATCAATGTTAAAAATCTCTTGATTTTGCGATATATGTAGAATACTGAATCATCTGTACAAATTTAAGGAATCATCATCATAACTCGATTTTAACAATGATTTGTGAATCAAATTTGTGATTTATAGATTCGATTCACCATAAAATGATGTTTACTTGTGAATCAAATAAAAATAATGAATCAATTTGCTCAAACGAATATTTCTCAATCTTCTCAAAATAAAAATCTTCTCAATGGAACCGGAGCCTACATATATATATATATATATATATATATATATATATATATATATATATATATATATATATATATATATATATATATATATATATATATATATATATATATATATATATATATATATATATATATATATATATATATATATATATATATATATATATATATATATATATATGTATATATATATATGTATATTGATGAGTGTCTAAATACTCATCATTTTTATTCTATCTGCACTGCAAAAACAGTCAAAAACACTTTGAAAAGTCTCAAAAAGACAGAAAAAATATTTAGACTGTATTTTATGCAATAATTGTCAAAATCTAGTCCCTGGTTATTCAAAACATGTAATTTTTCATAAAAGGCCCTTAGGGAATTTCAAGTTGTCAAAATTACCCTTATAAAGTTCAGTTTTGCAAAATGGCAACTTTAGTCCCTGAAGTTTCAAAGATTGACAGAATTTACCCCTGGACACTTTAAATTGGAAAATTAATATTTTTAGTCCTTTGGTAATTCAAACTTGTCAAAAGTGGTCCTTACAATAAACTTTGCAAAATTACAGTTTTGGTCCCTCAAGTTTGGTGAATTACAAAAATGGTCCTTGTTATTAATACCAAGTCCACCAAACCAGTCTTGAACCCCCACATCTCCACTTGACCTCCCTGCCACATCTCCACTTGAACTCTCCCACTTGAACCCTCCACCTTAACCATTTGACCCTTCTCCCACAGGAATAAAAATGACCCCCCTTGTATCCCTCTTTCCCTCTTCTTTCTCTGAAACCCAAAACCAGTCACACCCTTTTACCCAATAATCCCACACCCCAAAACACTCAACCTCATGCATCTTCCTATTACCCAGTTTCCCCCACTTCCCAAACCCACTACCAATTTCTTCTCCTCTTTCCCAGTCCACCTCAGCAATCCAAGGGTACAAGAATCCAAATAGATGGCTCTGATCTCCTTTAAAATGGTACCTACCTGATGGACGGCTTGGATCATCTCAAGAAAGCACAAAAATTTGGTCTTGCTTGTTTCCCTCACGCAAGAAACACATCAGAAAGCACACAAGAAGAGAGAAGACATTTTCACTTTTTAGTATAAATAGGGATTGAGGAATTTGTAAAAAGTTTGTCTAGAAAATTATTGTTCTAGTCCCCATTTTAATTTTCATGTCATTAACATTTCCTGTATCTTTTAATTTGAATGCAATTTCAGTTTTAGTTCTCTTTTTTTATGCAAGTTTTATGTCCTTTAATTTCCTGTCTTGAAAGCTTAATTTTAGTGCTAAAAAGTGTTTGCTACAAGTGTTTGAATCTACTTTGAGCTTGATTTGATGATGCAAATCATCTTTTAAAAGTCCTTTACATTTTCAAAACCATTTCCTGCCTTTTAAGACTGTTTGGAACCGTTTTGCTTTTGGGTTAAAAATCAAGTTTTGACCCATTTTGGGTCAAAAGCCATCTCATTATGTTTTATCTTAGTGTATGTTAATTGGTAGTTTTATTTTAGAATGCAAGTTAGTATCTCAAGCTGTTTTTTAAATCTCACTGTCTCACTGTTTTGGTTAGTTCTCACAGCAGCCTTCATCAATTCTTAGCTTAGATTTAGGTGACTTTAGGTTAGAGCTAGGATTAGATTTTGTTGGCAATCAGTAGTTAGATGCATAGTGTTCATGTTTTTCTGTTTTAGATAGGATTTAGTGTTGTTTTGTAGCTTATTTTTGCCTTGCGAAAACACCCTTTTCTGACCTGCCTTAACTGCATCAGCAGCCCAACATATCCCAAGACCACTCTTGACAGCTTATTTTTAAGCTGTCAAGAGGCCCAAATTTCCCCCTTTTCAGTTTTTTTAGGAACTTGGTACATGCTAATTCATTGAGCTTAGCTTATTTTCCAGTTTAGGAGCCCCCCAGACAGTTTAATTTTAAGCTCATTTGACCCCTTTTTGGGCTGTTACAACAAACAGGTACATCAGCCTCCCTTTCATTTTTTTTAACTCCTTAGTGCTTAACTAGTGCTTATTAGATCCCCTTTAGGTCTTCTAGATAATATAGATTAGTACTTATGCTGTTGATTAGTTCTTCTCGTAGTTTTTGTCGTTTTTGTGTCTCTTTAAGCTTAACATTACCTTTATCCCAAACAGTACCTTAGAAACCCCTTAGCATTTCTTCTAGTTTTTGTTTCCATTCTGTATCTGTTAACTGCTTATTTTCAGTTTATTAAGACTTAGCTTTTGTAAAAAAGTGTTAATTTGATCTTAAGTTTCAGTGCAAAAAGAAAAAAAATCCAAAAAAATAGTCGGCCAAAAACGGTAGAGGCCAGGATTCGAACCTGTGACCTCTAGCCTCCCACGACCACAACACCACACCTCTGGACCAACTTGCCCTTGGGTCTTTTTCTGTTATTGTTTGCAACATTTAGCATTTAATGACCTTTTTCAATTTTTAGCCTTAGTGCTTATTCCCTTTTTAACAGCTTATTTCCTTAAGAAGTGGTAGGTTTTTATATTTTTCTTAGATTCAGTATTGTTAAAAGTATTTTCTGTAATTTTCTTAAATTTTTCCAAATTAGTTTAGTATTTTTTATTAATTAATTAGATTAAATTAGTTTTTAATTCGTATAAAATAAAATAAAAGTCGAAAAAAATCCCGGTTTTTTCCTAAAATTATTTTTAGTCGTGTAGAATGTAGGAAAATTAGATTTGCACTTGTAGGACTTAAATTGCATATTTTTCACTTTTAGAGCTCCGTGCGTTACCGGTTTTTCGCGTTTTTATGTTTTAGCACCCTAGGACGTAGTTTAGCATCGTTTTATCATTCCTTAGGCTTAGTAGTAGTTTATTTAGTGTTTATTTTGTTTTACGCGCTTTATTTTCATTCACGTTCTGTTTTTTGTAGATTAGTGTAATCAAAAATCCAAAATTCGTTTAACCAATTCAAGTCCTAATCACGAAACTCAATGACACCGTCAATTTCACACCTCGTTGGGACACGACCCGGGGAAATCACTTTCCCGGTATCACTTTTATCACACTCGTGAGGTTTGGCATGTTAACCCTTTTTCTAAAAGGTTGATTTGTCGAATTTCACGATTAATTTGATATATTGATATTGTGTTTATTTTCACCACTCACTTTACACGAATCAAATTTTGGCGCCGCTGCCGGGGAGGTGTGTTGCGAAAATATCGTGATTTTTGCGATTAGTGACTTGAAGAACCTTCCTCGTGAAGTTATTGTTTTTTATAAAAATACAAAAATTCAAAAATATTTTTCTTTTCTTTGTATATATGTAAAAGATAAAAATACAAAAAGATTTTGCTTGTTGTTTTAAATAAAATAGAACACACAATCAATATAACACTTCTCAACTTGAGTGTCATCATAATAAGTTCCCGAACCAAAGATTCAAAACTTGCCATTGTGTCACTTGCGTGAATACGCTTGTGATTATTGGTTTAAGTTCACTGTGTTTTGCCTCGGTCTTGTTTTAATTGAAAGTGTTGTTTGTGAATGTGCATGTGCACTCGTTTTCGAAAAATCCAAAAATATTCTTCTCATTCCTCTTATCCGTATGATTCTATTTCTCTTACCCTCTCGTACCGTTTGATTCTACTCTTCTTTAACCTCAAAACCGTTTAATTCTATCTCTTTAACCCTCTATATGTTTAATTCTAATGACGACGATCATCTTCGGTGTATGGAAAAGGATCAACATCATTGTCACAAGTGCGTGTGTGAGCGGTGTGGAAGGCCTAGTTCGAGCGAATTTTGCGATTTGTGCGAATTATCCATCAAAAAGTCTTTTCAAAGTTATTTCGACCACCCGCCACAACCCGAAATACGTTCTAATGTTGACAAACCCGTTCAAACGTCGAAGCTACCTCAAACACCCACCGAGGGTCCCGAGGACACTTTCTTTGAATCTAGAACCCGTAATCTAATTGAACAAATTCAAGCCGATGAAAAAAGGTCTAGAATTAGAATTGATTGCGATGAACCCATTCAAACGCCGGAGACCATAACGGAAGTGGTGGAAATTGCTAGCTCTAAGAGCACACCACTTGTCTCACCTCCGGAATCTTCTGAACGTTTTACCGACGACTTCTTTAGGGCCAAAAATGACATGATTCAAAACTTCTTAATTGAATTTCGTCAAGATTCAAATTCGGGAAATACCGCTTTACCTTCCTTATGTGATGTTGTTGAACCCTCGATTCCTATCCCCGAGCCCGAAATATCTTCGTTTGATCAAATTTATTGCTACGGTTGTGGAGACTTGTTACCACAAGGTTTTCGTTGTTACAAATGCATGTGCGAGTGGTGTGGAAACTCTCTTGTTAACGGATGTTGTTCGATTTGCGCCGAGAATTCATTCGCTTATGATTCTAACCCAAACTCCTTCAACTATCCTCAAAACAATTTCAATTACCCTCCACAGAATTTATACGAACCAGAACCGTATTTTCATCATTTCAATGATCAAACATCGTTTCAAAATTTCTCTCCCCAATACCCTCATTGTGCTAAGTGTGGGGGTCCTCATGATGATTATCAATGTCAATCGTGGAATCAAAATCATTTTGGACCTAATCCTTGTTATAACACTTCCAGTTTTGACATCCAACCCCCACAACTTCCCGTCATCAATCAATATCCTCGTATCCTTGAAGAACTTTCCGAGGAACAAGAGGCTCGCAACGAAAGATTACTAGCCGATGAGCGAGCAGCTCAAAAGCGTCTCCTATTTGACGAGGCTTGCCGTCTCGATGATAAGGATGAGGAAGATTGGGAGACGAAAAAGGACAAGGTGCATATCTCAAGCCCACAAAGTACCGCACATGTCCACTCTTCTCCCTTATCTTGCCTATCTACCTTAGAACCGTCGGATAATCTTTTAATGGGGGACGAACATCTTAGCACTATTCCGGAAACGAAATCATCTTGTGCTGAGAACCTTGTCCCAACCCCAAGTGAATCCGAGGTTATCTCCGGTAATATGTGTGATAAGCCTATTGGTGATGATTCTTCTCCTCCTCTTGACATTCCAAACGATCATGTCGAGATGTTCTCCGATTCTGACAACGATTGTACTTCGTTTGATGATTCTTTATCTTATGGAGACATCGATTATATCGAGGAGTTACCTTCTGAGCTAGTTAGCTTAGAGGAAGTGAGAGATTCTGATGATCTGGAAATTGAGGACGAGATACTTCGTGAAAAATTGTTCAATGTAAATCTCCTTGTTTCTAAGATCGAATCACTCTGTGCTAAACCAGCTTCAGCTCCTATCCTCATTGAGGATAGTGACTCTATCTTGGAAAAGCCCAAAACATTTCCTGAACTTGAGGCTTTGTCCAATGATTCTCTTCCGGAATTTGAAGTATTTCGCTTTGATGACGATCATACTGAAAAAGAGAATAGTGGCAATCCCACTTTTCATCTTTCTCTTCCTGAGTATGAGTCGTTCACATTTGAATTGCTTCCTCCTTCCGAAAGGAGTAGGTTTTTCCATGAGGAGTTCGCCGGTGAACTCGCTCACATCGACCCTCTTCCTCCGGGAATTGAGGATGAGCTTTTTGAGCAAAATGCTCCGCATCCTCTTGTATCGATGAGTAACTCATCTACCCTTGAGGATTTTACCGTGGTTGATACTTGCGTTTCATTCCTCTCCGAGGACAAAGTTTTCAAACCCGGTATCTTACCTTTTAAGGGAGTTCACTCTCGGATATTTCTTAAGTCCAACACGAATGTTGTGACTTCTCTTGTGGTGGATAAGATTTCTGAACATTCCGTTAATGTTCATCAATCTAATCTTTTGCCCACCCTACCCACCCGTTGTCAAGAAATTGACACTTTACTTTCTCATCCCGTGACTTCTCCATGTCTTAACTCCTACGGGAGTGAAGATACCATCTTCGACCCCGGCATTTCTCTTTCTCTTGAGTCGGTTGTATCTCATCGGAGTGGAACTTTCAGCACATTCAATGTTTATCCAAACCATTTGAATGAAATTCCGATGGAGATTATATTTTCCACTTGCTTCCCCATGGACCAATGAATTCGGGGTCGAGTCAAGCTAGCGACTCGGTTAACAAAAACAGTAGCATTCCATGGGTTTTCACCCATATTTCTGACTTCTTTCTACTTTCTACCACCCTAGTGTGGGGGAGTTGCCCCCCGCTGTTGTATATAAGTTTTCTAAAAAAAAAAAAAAAAAAAAAAAAAAAAAAAAAAAACTTTCAAATAATGGCCGTAGTATTTCCCTTTTACGTTCTCAGTTTCGGCATAACAGCCGGTACTTTGAATATTGAGGGCAATATTCATTTCTAGTGTGGGGGGAATTCTCACGAATTTTATCATGTAATTATACCACCCTATTCCCCTATTTTTGGCCAAAAATTTTTTTTTGGAGTAAGTGTTTTGCACTTACTCAGATTACGGTTATCAGTCCGCCATGTCTAATAAACAAAAGGATTGGCTAATCCAGGAGCAAACGGCTCTTGGTAAAGATATCTCAAATCCGTTTTCGGCTTGCAATTTGCCCAAAATTGTATGGTGTTCAGCTCACCATATCTTTAATTAGTGAAGAGTTGGCTAGCCCGCAAGTTTATGGCTTGTGGTAAAGGCAGTTGGAAAACCATAATTGGTAATCAGCTCACCAAAGATATTTTATCTAAGAGTTGGCTAGTCCAGAAGCAAACGGCTTCTGGTAAAGACAAATCAAATCCGTTGGAAGCTGGTGATTTGCTCAAAATCATATGGTTATCAGTGTACCATAGTTCTTACTTGAACTGAAACATTTGGCTACTCCAGAAGTAATGGCTTTTGGTAAAGAGATTCAAATCCATTAAGTTTTCTCAAAAGATTGCTAGGGACTAGCAATAGTTTAGTGTGGGGGATTGATGAGTGTCTAAATACTCATCATTTTTATTCCATCTGCACTGCAAAAACAGTCAAAAACACTTTGAAAAGTCTCAAAAAGACAGAAAAAATATTTAGACTGTATTTTATGCAATAATTGTCAAAATCTAGTCCCTGGTTATTCAAAACATGTAATTTTTCATAAAAGGCCCTCAGGGATTTTCAAGTTGTCAAAATTACCCTTATAAAGTTCAGTTTTGCAAAATGGCAACTTTAGTCCCTAAAGTTTCAAAGATTGACAGAATTTACCCCTGGGCACTTTAAATTGGAAAATTAATATTTTTAGTCCTTTGGTAATTCAAACTTGTCAAAAGTGGTCCTTATAATAAACTTTTCAAAATTACAGTTTTGGTCCCTCAAGTTTGGTGAATTACAAAAATGGTCCTTGTTATTAATACCAAGTCCACCAAACCAGTCTTGAACCCCCACATCTCCACTTGACCTCCCTGCTACATCTCCACTTGAACTCTCCCACTTGAACCCTCCACCTTAACCATTTGACCCTTCTCCCACAAGAATAAAAACGACCCCCCTTTTATCCCTCTTTCCCTCTTCTTTCTCTGAAACCCAGAACCAGTCACACCCTTTTACCCAATAATCCCACACCCCAAAACACTCAACCTCATGCATCTTCCTATTACCCAGTTTCCCCCACTTCCCAAACCCACTACCAATTTCTTCTCCTCTTTCCCAGTCCACCTCAGCAATCCAAGGGTACAAGAATCCAAATAGATGGCTCTGATCTCCTTTAAAATGGTACCTACCTGATGAACGGCTTGGATCATCTCAAGAAAGCACAAAAATTTGGTCTTGCTTGTTTCCCTCACACAAGAAACACATCAGAAAGCACACAAGAAGAGAGAAGACATTTTCACTTTTTAGTATAAATAGGGATTGAGGAATTTGTAAAAAGTTTGTCTAGAAAATTATTGTTCTAGTCCCCATTTTAATTTTCATGTCATTAACATTTCATGTATCTTTTAATTTGAATGCAATTTCAGTTTTAGTTCTCTTTTTTTTATGCAAGTTTTATGTCCTTTAATTTCCTGTCTTGAAAGCTTAATTTTAGTGCTAAAAAGTGTTTGCTACAAGTGTTTGAATCTACTTTGAGCTTGATTTGATGATGCAAATCATCTTTTAAAAGTCCTTTACATTTTCAAAACCATTTCCTGCCTTTTAAGACTGTTTGGAACCGTTTTGCTTTTGGGTCAAAAATCAAGTTTTGACCCATTTTGGGTCAAAAGCCATCTCATTATGTTTTATCTTAGTGTATGTTAATTGGTAGTTTTATTTTAGAATGCAAGTTAGTATCTCAAGCTGTTTTTTAAATCTCACTGTCTCACTGTTTTGGTTAGTTCTCACAGCAGCCTTCATCAATTCTTAGCTTAGATTTAGGTGACTTTAGGTTAGAGCTAGGATTAGATTTTGTTGGCAATCAGTAGTTAGATGCATAGTGTTCATGTTTTTCTGTTTTAGATAGGATTTAGTGTTGTTTTGTAGCTTATTTTTGCCTTGCGAAAACACCCTTTTCTGCCCTGCCTTAACTGCATCAGCAGCCCAACATATCCCAAGACCACTCTTGACAGCTTATTTTTAAGCTGTCAAGAGGCCCAAATTTCCCCCTTTTCAGTTTTTTTAGGAACTTGGTACATGCTAATTCATTGAGCTTAGCTTATTTTCCAGTTTAGGAGCCCCCTAGACAGTTTAATTTTAAGCTCATTTGACCCCTTTTTGGGCTGTTACAGCAAACAGGTACAGCAGCCTCCCTTTCATTTTTTTTTAACTCCTTAGTGCTTAACTAGTGCTTATTAGATCCCCTTTAGGTCTTCTAGACAATATAGATTAGTACTTATGCTGTTGATTAGTTCTTCTCGTAGTTTTTGTCGTTTTTGTGTCTCTTTAAGCTTAACATTACCTTTATCCCAAACAGTACCTTAGAAACCCCTTAGCATTTCTTCTAGTTTTTGTTTCCATTCTGTATCTTTTAACTGCTTATTTTCAGTTTATTAAGACTTAGCTTTTGTAAAAAAAGTGTTAATTTGATCTTAAGTTTCAGTGAAAAAAGAAAAAAAATCCAAAAAAATAGTCGGCCAAAAACGGTAGAGGCCAGGATTCGAACCTGTGACCTCTAGCCTCCCACGACCACAACACCACACCTCAGCACCAACTCCCCCTTGGGTCTTTTTCTGTTATTGTTTGCAACATTTAGCATTTAAGGACCTTTTCAGTTTTGAGCCTTGGTGCTTATTCCCCTTTTTAACAGCTTATTTCCTTAAGCAGTGGTAGGTTTTTATATCTTTCTTAGATTCAGTATTGTTAAAAGTATTTACTATGATTTTCTTAAATTTTTCCAAATTAGTTTAGTATTTTTCATTGATTAATTAGTTTAAAATAGTTTTTAATTAGTAGAAAATAAAATAAAAGTCGAAAAAAATTCCCGGATTTTTTTCTAAAATTATTTTTAGTCGTGTAGAATGTAGGAAAATTAGATTTGCACTTGTAGGACTTAAATTGCATATTTTTCACTTTTAGAGCTCCGTGCGTTACCGGTTTTTCGCGTTTTTATGTTTTAGCACCCTAGGACGTAGTTTAGCATCGTTTTATCATTCCTTAGGCTTAGTAGTAGTTTATTTAGTGTTTATTTTGTTTTACGCGTTTCACGTTCTTATTTTGTAGTGTTTATCCAAAATTCGTTTTTCAAGTTTTACCGTCAATTTCACACCTCGTTGGGACACGACCGGGGAAATCACTCCGGTTATTTTCATTCACTTTTCCCAAAAGGTTGATTTGTCGAATTTCACGATTAATTTGATATATTGATATTGTGTTTATTTTCACCACTCACAACTTTACCCGAATCAAATTTTGGCGCCGCGCGAGGTGTGTTGCGAAAATATCGTGATTTTTGCGATTGTAGATTAGTGTAATCAAAAATCAAAAATACAAAATTTGTTTAGAACACACAATCAATATAACAACCACTTGCCTTGTGTCACTTGCGTGAATACGCTTGTGATTATTGGTTTAAGTTCACTGTGTTTTGCCTCGGTCTTGTTTTAATTGAAAGTGTTGTTTTTGGTAGTGCATGTGCACTCGAAAAATCAAAAATATTCTTCTCATTCCTCTTATCCGTATGATTCTATTTCTCTTACCCTCTCGTACCGTTTGATTCTACTCTTCTTTAACCTCAAAACCGTTTAATTCTATCTCTTTAACCCTCTATATGTTTACTTCTAATGACGACGACACCGTCAATTTCACTAGTTCGAATTTTGCGATTTGTGCGAATTATCCATCAAAAGTTCGTTGGGACACGACCGGAGGGTCCGAGGACACTTTCTTTGAATCTAGAACCCGTAATCTAATTGAACAAATTCAAGCCGATGAAAAAAGGTCTAGAATTAGAATTGATTGCGATGAACCCATTCAAACGCCGGAGACCATAACGGTGGTGGAAATTGCTAGCTCTAAGAAGACACCCACTTGTCTCACCTCCGGAATCTTCTGAACGTTTTACCGACGACTTCTTTAGGGCCAAAAATGACATGATTCAAAACTTCTTAATTGAATTTCGTCAAGATTCAAATTCGGAAATAACCCTTTTCCCCGAGCCGAAATATCTTCGTTTGATCAAATTTATTGCCGGTTGTGGAGACTTGTTAAAAGGTTGATTTGTCGAATTTCGATTTCGCCGAGAATTCATTCGCTTATGATTCTAACCCGAACTCCTTCAACTATCCTAAAAACAATTTCAATTCCACACCCTCCACGAATTTATACGAACCAGAACCGTATTTTCACATTTCAATGATCGTTTCAAAATTTCTCTCCCCAATACCCTCAGTGTGCTAAGTGTGGGGGTCCTCATGATGATTATCAATGTTGATATATTGATATTGTGTTTATTTTCACCACTCACACTTTCCGAGGAACAAGAGGCTCGCACGAAAGATTTACACGCTCAAAAGCGTCTCCTATTTGATGAGGCTTGCCGTCTCGATGATAAGGATGAGGAAGATAGGTGCATATCTCAAGCCCACAAAGTACCGCACATGTCCACTCTTCTCCCTTATCTTGCCTATACCTTAGAATCGGATATCTTTTATGGGGGCCGAACATATATCGGAAACGAATATCGTCTTGTCTGAGAACCTTGTATGAATCCGAGGTTATATATATATATATTATATATATTATTGTATATATTTATATATATATATATATATATATATATATATATATATATATATATATATAAATATATATATATATACGAAAAAGAGAATAGTGGCAATCCCACTTTTCATCTTTCTCTTAGTAAGGTTCACATTTGAACGAAGGAGTAGGTTTTCATGAGGAGTTCGCGGTGACTCGCTCAACACCCTCTTCCTCCGGGAATTGAATAGCTTTTTTGTGATCCTCTTGATCGAGGTAACTCATCTACCCTTGAGATTTTACGTGGTTAACTTGCGTTTCATTCCTCTCAGGACAAAGTTTTCAAACGGTATCACCTTTTAAGGGAGTTACTCTCGGATATTTCTAAGTCCAACACGAATGTTTACTTCTCTTGGATGATCTAATGTTTGCTAATGATTGGTGCAAAACCGTCAAGTTTTCTCACACAAGCCGGCCACCCTTGACCAATGAATTCGGGGCCGACAAGCGTAACTCGAGTAGCATTCCATGGGTTTTCAATATTTGACTTCTTTCTACTTTCTACCACACCAATGCAATGAAGACGGTACTTTGAATATTGAGGGCAATATTCATTTCTAGTGTGGGGGGAATTCTCACGAATTTTATCATGTAATTATACCACCCTATTCCCCTATTTTTGGCCAAATTTTTTTTTTGGAGTAAGTGTTTTGCACTTACTCAGATTACGGTTATCAGTCCGCCATGTCTAATAAACAAAAGGAGTGGCTAATCCAGGAGCAAACGGCTCTTGGTAAAGATATCTCAAATCCGTTTTCGGCTTGCAATTTGCCCAAAATTGTATGGTGTTCAGCTCACCATATCTTTAATTAGTGAAGAGTTGGCTAGCCCGCAAGTTTATGGCTTGTGGTAAAGGCAGTTGGAAAACCATAATTGGTAATCAGCTCACCAAAGATATTTTATCTAAGAGTTGGCTAGTCCAGAAGCAAATGGCTTCTGGTAAAGACAAATCAAATCCGTTGGAAGCTGGTGATTTGCTCAAAATCATATGGTTATCAGTGTACCATAGTTCTTACTTGAACTAAAACATTTGGCTACTCCAGAAGTAATGGCTTTTGGTAAAGAGATTCAAATCCATTAAGTTTTCTCAAAAGATTGCTAGGGACTAGCAATAGTTTAGTGTGGGGGATTGATGAGTGTCTAAATACTCATCATTTTTATTCCATCTACACTGCAAAAACAGTCAAAAACACTTTGAAAAGTCTCAAAAAGACAGAAAAATATTTAGACTGTATTTTATGCAATAATTGTCAAAATCTAGTCCCTGGTTATTCAAAACATGTAATTTTTCATAAAAGGCCCTCAGGGATTTTCAAGTTGTCAAAATTACCCTTATAAAGTTCAGTTTTGCAAAATGGCAACTTTAGTCCCTAAAGTTTCAAAGATTGACAGAATTTACCCCTGGGCACTTTAAATTGGAAAATTAATATTTTTAGTCCTTTGGTAATTCAAACTTGTCAAAAGTGGTCCTTATAATAAACTTTTCAAAATTACAGTTTTGGTCCCTCAAGTTTGGTGAATTACAAAAATGGTCCTTGTTATTAATACCAAGTCCACCAAACCAGTCTTGAACCCCCACATCTCCACTTGACCTCCCTGCTACATCTCCACTTGAACTCTCCCATTTGAACCCTCCACCTTAACCATTTGACCCTTCTCCCACGAGAATAAAAACGACCCCCTTTTATCCCTCTTTCCCTCTTCTTTCTCTGAAACCCAGAACTAGTCACACCCTTTTACCCAATAATCCCACACCCCAAAACACTCAACCTCAAGCATCCTCCTATTACCCAGTTTCCCCCACTTCCCAAACCCACTACCAATTTCTTCTCCTCTTTCCCAGTCCACCTCAGCAATCCAAGGGTACAAGAATCCAAATAGATGGCTCTGATCTCCTTTAAAATGGTACCTACGATGACGGCTTGGATCATCTCAAGAAAGCACAAAAATTTGGTCTTGCTTGTTTCCCTCACACAAGAAACACATCAGAAAGCACACAAGAAGAGAGAAGACATTTTCACTTTTTAGTATAAATAGGGATTGAGGAATTTGTAAAAAGTTTGTCTAGAAAATTATTGTTCTAGTCCCCATTTTAATTTTCATGTCATTAACATTTCATGTATCTTTTAATTTGAATGCAATTTCAGTTTTAGTTCTCTTTTTTTTATGCAAGTTTTATGTCCTTTAATTTCCTGTCTTGAAAGCTTAATTTTAGTGCTAAAAAGTGTTTGCTACAAGTGTTTGAATCTACTTTGAGCTTGATTTGATGATGCAAATCATCTTTTAAAAGTCCTTTACATTTTCAAAACCATTTCCTGCCTTTTAAGACTGTTTGGAACCGTTTTGCTTTTGGGTCAAAAATCAAGTTTTGACCCATTTTGGGTCAAAAGCCATCTCATTATGTTTTATCTTAGTGTATGTTAATTGGTAGTTTTATTTTAGAATGCAAGTTAGTATCTCAAGCTGTTTTTTAAATCTCACTGTCTCACTGTTTTGGTTAGTTCTCACAGCAGCCTTCATCAATTCTTAGCTTAGATTTAGGTGACTTTAGGTTAGAGCTAGGATTAGATTTTGTTGGCAATCAGTAGTTAGATGCATAGTGTTCATGTTTTTCTGTTTTAGATAGGATTTAGTGTTGTTTTGTAGCTTATTTTTGCCTTGCGAAAACACCCTTTTCTGCCCTGCCTTAACTGCATCAGCAACCCAACATATCCCAAGACCACTCTTGACAGCTTATTTTTAAGCTGTCAAGAGGCCCAAATTTCCCCCTTTTCAGTTTTTTTAGGAACTTGGTACATGCTAATTCATTGAGCTTAGCTTATTTTCCAGTTTAGGAGCCCTCTAGACAGTTTAATTTTAAGCTCATTTGACCCCTATTTGGGGTACATTACAGACAAACAGGTACAGCAGCCTCCCTTTCATTTTTTTTAACTCCTTAGTGCTTAACTAGTGCTTATTAGATCCCCTTTAGGTCTTCTAGACAATATAGATTAGTACTTATGCTGTTGATTAGTTCTTCTCGTAGTTTTTGTCGTTTTTGTGTCTCTTTAAGCTTAACATTACCTTTATCCCAAACAGTACCTTAGAAACCCCTTAGCATTTCTTCTAGTTTTTGTTTCCATTCTGTATCTTTTAACTGCTTATTTTCAGTTTATTAAGACTTAGCTTTTGTAAAAAAGTGTTAATTTGATCTTAAGTTTCAGTGCAAAAAGAAAAAAAATCCAAAAAAATAGTCGGCCAAAAACGGTAGAGGCCAGGATTCGAACCTGTGACCTCTAGCCTCCCACGACCACAACACCACACCTCAGCACCAACTCCCCCTTGGGTCTTTTTCTGTTATTGTTTGCAACATTTAGCATTTAAGGACCTTTTCAGTTTTGAGCCTTGGTGCTTATTCCCCTTTTTAACAGCTTATTTCCTTAAGCAGTGGTAGGTTTTTATATCTTTCTTAGATTCAGTATTGTTAAAAGTATTTACTATGATTTTCTTAAATTTTTCCAAATTAGTTTAGTATTTTTCATTGATTAATTAGTTTAAAATAGTTTTTAATTAGTAGAAAATAAAATAAAAGTCGAAAAAAATTCCCGGATTTTTTTCTAAAATTATTTTTAGTCGTGTAGAATGTAGGAAAATTAGATTTGCACTTGTAGGACTTAAATTGCATATTTTTCACTTTTAGAGCTCCGTGCATTACCGGTTTTTCGCGTTTTTATGTTTTAGCACCCTAGGACGTAGTTTAGCATCGTTTTATCATTCCTTAGGCTTAGTAGTAGTTTATTTAGTGTTTATTTTGTTTTACGCGCTTTATTTTCATTCACGTTCTGTATTTTGTAGATTAGTGTAATCAAAAATCCAAAATTCGTTTAACCAATTCAAGTCCTAATAACGAAACTCAATGACACCGTCAATTTCACACCTCGTTGGGACACGACCCGGGGAAATCACTTTCCGGTATCACTTTTATCACACTCGTGAGGTTTGGCATGTTAACCCTTTTCCCAAAAGGTTGATTTGTCGGATTTCACGATTAATTTAATATATTGATATTGTGTTTATTTTCACCACTCACAACTTTACACGAATCATATATATATATATATATATATATATATATATATATATATATATATATATATATATATATATATATATATATATATATAGGGGAGGGTTAATGTGAGATCAAGCTTAAAGTTGTAAAAATAGGATCAAATCTAAAAAACCACTAAAACATTTATAAATAACAATTTTAGCAATCATACACAAAAAAAAATAATATTTTAATACAAATTAACATTTTAGAAACTAATAACCAAATGATACATGAGTTTGGATTAGTGATACACTTGATACACATTACACTAATAAATATTCCAAAACCTGATACACATACAAAAACCTGATACACATTAAACTTCTAATCAAAGTGTATCACCTAGGTTTCGTAAATTTTAAAAAGAAATCTATCGAAACTTTAACAATTTTAGTTGTAGTAAATAAAAAAATTATTTTTATTGTAAGGAGAGTATCTCTTGTCAAATTTTAGTTCGATCTCATTTTAACAACTTTAAGTATGATCTTATTTGATCTAGATTCTATATATATATATATATATGTATATATATATATATGTATATATATATATATATATATATATATATATATATATATATATATATATATATATATATATATATATATATATATATATATATATATATATATATATATATATATATATATATATATATATATATATATATATATATATATATATATGTATATATATATATGTAGGGGCACATTCATGTGACAACACTAAATATTGTGAGAAGGTGAGAACTAATCATAGTCACTCATTTTATCCTTCTTTATCTTTGATCTAATGGCTAATGATTGGTGCAAAACCGTCAAGTTTTCTCACACAAGCCGGCCACTTGTGAATGGCCGACCGTAAGAAACTTAAAACAGTTTAAACACCAATGCAATGAAGATCTGGGGAGTATAGTGTTTCCCCGGGTCGTTATGTCCCAGCGAGCTATGCAATGAATCACCAAACGGATAGTGATCGAGAGATTTGAACAGAAAAAGGGATTGTGAGTTATTATAACTACAGAAATAGCCTATAATTACAAAGGCTTAAATGCAAATTAAAGGAAATTAAAAAGATAAAAAATATTAAATAAACGCTATCACTATTTGCAAAATGATGTTTTTGATTTTATGTTTTTATAAAACTGAATTAAAAACTACGCGACGTACAAAAGAAAATGTAAAATTTACACAATATTAATCCTAAAAATATGAAAATGACATTTTTACAACCCTAATGATAAAAGAAAATTATTATAAAAAAGAAAATTATTTTTATAACTATTTAATTAATTATTATTAATTAAAAACTAATTTTAACTATTTAATAATAGACTAAAATACAAGAAAATATAAAATAAAGCTAGAAAAATAAAATTTTGACTTGGAAAAATCTAAAATAACAAAAGAGAATTTTCAAAACTATTTTTGTATTTTTATAATTATTTTTCTATTTTATATGAATTAAAAACTATTTAAAACTACTTAAATTGCTTAAAAATACAAATTTAACTAAGAAAAATCTGGAAAAATATTTTTTTTTACTTTTTATATTTATCTTAACTTAAGAAAAATGAAAAATTATTTTTTTGAAACTTTTCTGAATTATTTGTATTTAATGCTAATTAAAAAGACTTAAAAAGTAGTTTAAATTAAGAAAAATAGCAAACTGACTTGGAAAAATCTGAAAAATTCTAGAAAAGTCTAAAATATTATTGTGAATCTAGGAAAAATATAAAAACAGGGAGTTATGTGAAAGAATATGAGGCTGCAATACAATGTGCTTATAAATAAGCACTTAGGATAAGCTAAAAGCTACAAACAAGCACCAATACTGAAACAGAAGCTATATTATGCTAAGATTACCCAAATGCAACTTATCACAACTGCTTTTAACCTCTAAATCACCATTTACACAGATTTGACTTATTTGATCTCAAGTGTTAAGAACAGTTTTAGGCAACTACTTTTGGACTTAAGCACAAGCTATAAAATAAGCTGAAAATGAAAATGAGAAATTGGAATCTAAACTAGATCTGGCCAAGATATTGTAAACCAAAAATCAGACCAAAGTGAGCCAAGGTGAGCTCTGTGCAGTCCTTGCACAGAACTGAGAAAACTCAGTATACACTGAGCTTTGTGAACAGGGGATATAAGACCTAAAAGAGAAGCTGTTTTGCAGCTTATAAAAAATTAACAAAAATCCACAAAAATGATGATAAGTAAAGAGACCAGCTGAAGTTTTTAAAACACCAAGTTTCACTGAATTTGTTCCAGATATGAGTTCAAGAAAAATCTCTCTAGTTAGGCTCAAAACTGATTTTTCATGTTTTTGACTTTTTGAGCAGTTTTGTATTGTTGACTTTTATGAACTTTGAATCCAATTTGTGGAATGAAATTGATATATTATGATGAAATGAAGCTACAGCAAGCTTTGTCTATGAATCTTAAACACAAAACAAGTGATTGGTTTTGCAAAATCCAAACAGATAAGCATATAAGACAGTTTTTATGTGATGTTGACTTCTAGCTTTTGCAGGCACACTTTATTGACAGATGTGAGTTCAAATGAGCTTGACAAACTTAAAGCAACAAGAAACTACCACTGACTAAACCTCTAACACAGTTTTGACAGCAAATCCAAACACACCTTTATACACTGATTTGCAGTTTTAATTAAGCTAAACTCTAAACTAGTTAATGCAAACACTTAAACTGAATTCAACTACTCTAAATACAACTTAATAAACAAATTAAAACTATTTAGGACTGCACTACAGATTATGCAATAGGACTTTGAAATAACTTACACATGGTCCTTAGCCACAATGGCTTGAAACAATGAACCAATGAACTCTATCCTATATTATCCAACCCAATAGCTCTGAACTAACCCAAATCCATTTCTAAACCAACCCATATCCATTTCTGCATCATTTTTGCTCCATTTTGACTTTCATTGACCAATATCCAAAGTTGTTTGAAACTTAAAAGTAAGCTTACAGAAAGCTATAATAAGCTAGTATAAGCTTGTTTGAGCTTATAAATAAGCTAATTGAAGCTTGGACATCAGATTTTGAGTTTGAAATTTGCAACAGTGATCATGAAATATGAAATCTTAACATCAACTTGAATTAATACTTAAAAAGAGTTGCAATACACTAAAATACTTTCACTTGATACAATTAAACTGGAAATTACAGCTAAGAGTCTATTGAAGACTTTAGAATTAAAAATCGACATACATTTTAAAAAATAAACTAAGTGCTATATCTTTCTTCCTTCTCTTTGCTTCTTTTTATACTCCAAACATCTTCTCTCACCTCTCTCTTCAAATCCCAGCAGTAATCTTGGCCCTTGGATTGGTTGGTATCATTTTGGCCATTGGATTGGTTTTGGCGCCAAATTTGTATAAGCCAGCTGGGGGGTTGAGTGTTAGGTTGAATGGGCATTAAATGCACCTTGGCTTGGGGTGTTTGGAGGATAGGAGTGATGATGATGGAGTGTTGCAGGCAAGGGTTGCAGGAGTGTGATGATGGAGGGGGAAAGGGAGAACTCGTGAAGCGTTTTTAATTATTTTAAATTGGGCGGGTTTGGGATTGGTTTGACCAGTTTTTGACCGAGGGTAATAATAGGGAAAGGGGTCAAAATGGTAAGGGTCCAAAGGGTGTTATGGCAGGGGGTCACTTGGGGCTGACAAGGGTCCAAAATGGCTTAGGCTCTTTTAATAATATCAAGGACCTATTTGTAATTTCTGAAAATTGGAGGACCAGTTCTGCCAATTTGCAAAGTTGTTCCCAGGGCTGAAAATGACAAGTTTTAATAGTACAAGGACCAAAGCTGACATTTTCAAAATTCCAAGGACTATTTTTGCCAATTTTTAAACTTGGAGGACCAAACTTGTAATTTCTCAAAACTTTTGACATTTTTCACCAAAGGACTAATTTTGACAACTTATGATTTTAAAAGGACCTTTGGTGATTTTTCTTTTGAAATTATGTGCTCAGGGACTATTTCTGACAACTTTTGAAACTTGGGGGACTGAAACTGCCAATTATGCAAACTTAGCTCATTTTTCATCTGATTTTAAACATTTTGCATCTGAAACATATAAAATGCAATTTTGAGATATTTTCAGTATTTTGATGCATTTCTGAGCATTTTTAAACGTTTTGCAGTTCAGATTTAACCAAAAATGATGAGTATTTACACACTCATCAGCTAATATTAGTTAACAAACTTTTTGATAAATTTTCCAAAAAGTTTTAAAAATTTTCAAAAAATTTCGAAAATTTTTCAAAAAATTTCGAAAATTTTTTTTTGAAAAAAAAAGTTTGAAAAATATCGAAAATTTGTTTTTGAAAAAAAAATTTTAATTTTTTTTTCCGAATTTCTTTTCCAATTTTTTTTTCCGAATTATTTTTTCAATTTTTTTATCGTCACATGTGAAAAAAATTCTCTAATACTATGACGAATTTCGTCACATGTGAAATTTTTCGAAAATATAATCTAATATTGTTTGTCAGATGTGAAATTTGTTTAACTTGTGACCAAAATTTTTTCAAAACTCTAATAATATGACGAATTTCGTCACATGTGAAATTTTTCTAAAACATAATCTTCACATGTGACGAAAAAAACTCTAATGCTATGACGAATTTCATCACATGTGAAATTTATCGAAAATAAAATCTTCACATGTGACGAAACAAACTCTGATACTATGACGAATTTCGTCACATGTCAAATTTTTTGCAAATAGAATCTTCACATGTGATGAAAAGAATTTCGAAAAAAAAAAAAAAAAAAAAAAAAAAAAAAAAAAAAAATTTGAAAAAAAATTTCAAAATTTTTTTTGTTCTTAAAAAATTTTTCAAATTTTTTTTTAAAAAAAAATCAAAAAAAAATCTCCACATGTGACGAAAAAAACTCTAAGACTATTACGAATTTCGTCACATGTGTGAATAATGGGTAATTACCACAATAAGCATATCTACCAATAATGACATAGAATGCTTTCAGCCTATATACTACATCATCACGGGCGCATTAAGAATGGTTTATATCAAATATGCATACATATGAAATCCTCCCAATCTCATCGGTCAACATAAGGAAGGGTATTAAACATCATTTCAACTTGGTTTGTTTATCAAGTTACCATACAATTCTCACAAGTATAGCATTGACTCATGATTCAAAACTAACCATAGCAAGTAACTCTTTCGACCTATGATAGTGCAATAATCAATCAAGAGATAAACAAGGTCCAAGCGAAAGTAATATCGAATTCATAATCATATATATATTCACAAGTAATACTAATATCGTCAAAGTAAGCGAGACAGAACCACATCATAACCAACCAATAACCAACATCACAAACATGATAAACTCAACAACTTGTTCAATATTATTAGGTAAGAAATGTACCAAATCCGTTTGTCTGAGTAATACAAATACAAAGAGCCAAAAAGCAATATTTTGACTACCACAAGCACTAGTCCAACAACCTATGCTATTGAATATACTCGAGGGAATGTCGTGTTCACCTTTGCAAATCCGCAATGTGTAACCAAATGGAGTATTTGGTAACAAGGTTTATGGTAGAGACTCGAGAGGATTTGATGTAAATCCTCGAAGTATTATGTTTAGGTGTTGTAAAAGTGATGAATGGTGATTTGTAAATGGTGGTGGACCTCTGAGAATTCGTGGTTAGGTAGGATGGTGATGGAAATGGTGGCTCGATGGTGATGAAGGGGTGTTTGGATGAGTTCCTCTGGCTAAATGGGGTATAAATAGGCTTAGGAACACTTAGGGACGAAGTTATAGGGTATATGATCGGTTAGAGATTTAATACAAGCCAAATAAATGTTATTTCTCCCATCATACTCAGAAGTACGCCGTACGTCCTAAAAATCAAAGTTGTAGATAATTCTTTCCGCTTTCCATGGCCACTTGAATCGAGTCAATCAGAGTCCGTATGCTCATGATATGGCCAAAACAGTGGATAGGCGTCGGGTAATTTTTAACTTGAGTTTGTTTTTTTGTTTAAGCTTCATATCTTTGTGTTTTCCTCAGATTCTTCCACGACACATACCATGAACCTATAATATCAAATATAGTCTATTAAGTACTCAAAGTTCATATAATTAATCAATAAAAACACATATAACGCGTATAGAAATATGTATAATATGAGCGTCATCAAATCCCCCAACACTTAACTCTTTTCTTACCCTCTAGAAAATCTAAGAAAAGAAGAACTAAAAAGAAAATCCTAAATGACAAAGGGAAAGAAATAAAATGATGGGGCATGAGCACCAGAAAAAATGCCAACGAGGAAACTTCTATGGTTATGATCTTTCGCCTTCGGATTTGTCAGTTTGGATGAGGCATGGGATAGATATGGATACTTAGCCAAATTCTAGCGGTTCTAGCTAGCTATGATCGTCCACGAATATGTAATACTTATTGCATACTATTACTTCATTTTCTCTTTTTTTCTCTCTTTTTATATATATGTGGCCAAGTTTTCTTCTAATGATTATACAAATAATATGTAGAGGCTGCAACTATTTTCGAATTTTTATGGAAAATTTCCATATACCCAAACACTTTTATCTAGGAGAAAACAAGACTTGACTAAAGTTAGGCTATTGTTTTTCATTCATTTATCTTTAGTGGATTTCAAAACAGCAAATGGTAAAGATCGGCAGGTTGTTTTATGGGATTTTTTGTACTAAAATTGAGTTTTGTAGAGGATTTCGTTTGGGTAGATTAGCGAACTAGTTTAGTCGGGCTAAAATTAACATAGAATAGGCTTATTTGGTTTAGATCTTAAAATTTACTCATATCATGCCAATTTGTCAATAAATATCCTAAAATTATTGACATATATATTTTTTTGTTTATAAAAAATCGCAATAAGCGCAAGCATCCCCACACACCTAAAGGTTTGCTTGTCCTCAAGAAAATAAAAATAAACATTACAAAATTATGAAAAATATTTTTTGATTTTGGTATGAGAAAAAAAAAAGATGTACAATGATTCTCGAGCTTGGATAACATGACTAAGCACGTCGCAAATAAGGGAAAGTATAATTCACTCACACTCATTATATGATGAATAATATAAGGAAATCACACTCAATTACTTAGACGAGATTTATTAAATTACCATACGCTTGTACAAGAAACAAAACATGTCCGATGGGGCGTAAGCACCAAGTATAAATATCAAAAGAGGTCTTTTATTCGGGTAATAATGTTACGCTAATGGTTCATAAGGGTATAGATAAGACGTGCGAAATATTTACTGGAATTGGGTTTAGAAGAAAAATTAAAGTGTCAAAAAGTCTACTAAACCCATGTTGCTAGTCACGACTCATACCACAAACCCGAGAGATACTCAAACAAGCCTCACATCACATAACTCGCCCAAGAATAATATATCAATACACCAACTCTTATTTATTCATCATTATTTTGTTTCACTTCTCTTTTTTTTACTCTTTTATTGTCACATATTTTTTTTCAACCCTTCACGTCATACACATACAACTAACAATTTCCTCACACTTAATATACGCATACGCCACAAAAAAAAATACAAAATCTAAAAGACGTCTCCTTCATCTTTGTTGATATGGTACAATACTCCTAACCAAATGCGAACAAACTTGTTGACGTGTAAAATTATACATTTTTAAGGGGTCATTTAACCCCTGAATTCGTTCATTTGTGATCATATTATGCCCTAAGTAATTTCTTTTGGTGAAATAGGTACTTGGGAGTGATTTTCTGGAAAAGGATGCATTTTGGCACAAATTGGCAAAGAATGGAGTAAAATGACAAAACCAACGGAAGAAACAGGACCTGACCACTCAGTGGGGTGCGACCAACTAGAGCTGATGACGTTAGAAGACCCTGACGGTGTCACAAGCAACATGTGACGACGTCAGGTGTAGAAGATGTTGACCTCCCAGTCAAGGATGACAACCTACCATGACCACATCAAGTAGCACTTGATGGCGTCACAAATTATTAGTGAAGTCATCACATCGATGACTGTTCAAGAATCGAAACCCTAATGACGGCGGGCTGACGGTGTTACAAGCATAACATGACACCATCACAATTGATTTTCTATATATATTTTCGCAATATTTTCATTATTGTGTGTGCAACTTTGAAAAAACTTGGAAGTTCGACTCTTATTTGTTTTTTCTTAGTTTTCTAGGGTTTTCCACCCCTTTTACTCTTATGTATTGATTAATATTAGTAATCAATTAATCATTCAATTATGTTTAACTTTAATTGTTTGAATCTTTCTTTTTCTTTTTTTTTCATTACTATGCTAGGCCAAACTTGTCAGTATTTACTTAGGATTACATGAAACCTAGTTATTAATTAGTTTACTAAGTTGACTCTTGTCGATTTTGTGTGCCACGTTGTTTGTTGTAAACGTGTTAGTCAGATCACTAGCTCGAATACATGGAATATGACCTCTAGTTCTTTATGTCTTAGGTTGTTAGTCAGTGTGTGTATTTAAAGCATGATTCATTCTGTATTGAGAAAATTAGGTTATAGTCAATTAAGGGGCACTCTAGTCAGGTGTGAACTTTATAGATAGGGGGTTTAACCACTCCGCTTCGGTAAGAAGGAATACAACCACGTAAGATTAGACAAGGTAGTGACATTTAACTTAGTAAATGAAAGATAACTAGGGAGTAATGAAATTCTAGGTAAATACACTTTAGATCATATAAGAGTTCGCACCATTTACTTTTCTTGTCATTTATTTTACTTGAATTTTAGTTTAGTTTATTTAGTTTAATTATTTTAGTAGCTAGGAATAGCTATGCCCAACTCTTCCAATACCCGAGATTTTACTTTGCTTTCCATAAAATATAAAACCACAAAAAGAATCATCCTTCACCTTTAGGCTTAATTTGTCATTCGCACGAATCTATCTCACTATTCCCCTAGAGAACGATCAACCCCCAGACTTATCTATACTACACTACAACGATTAGGTACAATGCCTAGGGGGCTGTACAACTTCTTGCGAAGGGTTACAACCAACGCACATGAAGTTTTTGGCATCGCTGTCAGGGAATAGTCTAGTTTTCATGTCAATTTCGATTAGGTCTACTCACTAGATTCCTATCAAGTGAGATTATTTTATAGATTTCTTTAGGTCTTATTTCTTTTCTTAGTATGTTTCGTTGTAACTTTCCACTTTATTATTCCGTTGGCCATTATGGAAAATGTGAATCCACCCAACGACGCAACTTCATTGCGTGATCGAATCGCTTGTGAAATCAATGATCTTAAGGAAATTGATAGGTTGATTGGTGATCAGCTTAGTGCATTAGAAATCAATTTTCCCACTAGTAATTCTGAAGATAAAGTAGATTAAGAAGTGGAGATTGATGACGAGATTGAGTTTGAGGAGGAAGAAGAGTTAGATACTGATATAGAAAATGAATTAGGTGATGATTATTTTAACAAATTTCCCACGGAAGAAGAATTAGCATACCATAGGTACCTATTGAATGAGCCTTGTCCATCATACTATAGGAGACTACCAATCATAGGAAGATGTGATCCCACAAACATTAGTATACCATGTAATTTCGACCATCTTCATGTGTGGAAAGCATACATTAACCTAAACTCACCCCGTCAATCTTATGACTAGAGCTCACTATAATTGGAAAATGAAAAAGCAAATTGAGAGTATGAGAGATCCTGAGAACCCTAATAAAAATAAGGAACTTCACTAGAAGAATTAGGGGTATGCATGTGATTGTTGGAAATTTTGTGTATGAAACCGATTTCTTGGTAGTAAAGACTACCAAATCGGCCATATGATAGAAGGCTCGGAGTCGAAAGACTTCCTTTTCTACAAGCAAGCTTTACAACCCTCTAGGCAGTGTACCTAATCGTTGTAGTGTAGTTTGGGTTAAGCCCAGGGGGTTGATCGTTCTCTAGGGGAATAGAGATGCTAGGAAGAGATGTATGATGAAAAGGTAATGTTGAGGGAGATTATTTTTGGTCTTTTGTATTTTTTTGAAAGAAAATTATATATCTCGGGGTATAGGAGTGGGGGGTGGTTCTTCTACCAGTTTTAACTACTTTTTAATAAAACTACATAACTAATTAAACTAAGGATAGATTATGCTAATGTAGGTGTGCTCTTATGATGATTAAAAATGTGTTTACTTAGATGTTCTTACTCCCTAGTTATCTCTTATTGGTCGGTAGAATTGTCAAATCCTCATCTTAATTGGTGCGTTGTATTCAATTTGGTCATAGGGTGGTGCTAAATTTCCCAATTCTATGAATCGTAACTCTCCTCTAGACTATCCGGGATTGGCAAGTACCTAAGTATCTCCCCCGAATACTCTATTATCAACAAGCTACAACTCACGGAATAAACATAACGATGGCCTAGGTGCACTCCTGAGCTTTTTTCTATTTAGGACGTTCAAGCTCGCCACATTTAAAGAAGAAGTCAGTTTTCCTTACTTTAGCGTCTACCAATCAAGATAAGAGACAACCTAACAATAATTAACAACTAGGTTTCATTGATCTAAGCAAACACAATGATAATTTAGCTACTAATGTTAAACAAGTAAGCATACACACATACTGTAACATATTGGATTTCACAAACACATCAAACCATAAACACAAAGAGGCGTATAAGATGATGTTTTAGAGAGAGAAAGAGTTAGAGGTTGGGAACTTTAGTGAGAGAAAGAAAAATCTTATTATGAGCTCCAACTCTCTACCTTGGGAGGTAGAGAGTATTTATAGTTCTTACATAAAACGCCACCTACGGGCTATGGATCAGGCATACAGTGGGTAAAGACCCGTCCGTCCTCCATGGTGTTACTTAATTAAATACTACTAAACATTAACTAATCTACGACTACGAGCTTTCTAACGATTACGTATACTTGAGGTGACTGACTCTTTAATAACTGGATTTACTAAATCCTAACAATCTCCCCTAAGGGAGGTCACCTCAAAATTACATTGAACACAAACAAATATTACATTTAAAATTGTTCTTGCATTCTTGATGTAGTTCTTTGCTCAGGAGCTCGTAGTCATTGATTCTTCATAATTGCATGTTTGGATAATCAATGTGGAGGTCTTTATCTGATCCACGTGATAATGAGTTTTGAGCCAGCTTTGAGATCATCAGCTATAATAAATCTCTGACTCTTCCATTGTGGTGTTGGTATTATGTGATGTTGTGACTTATGGACCGAAATGCTCACATTCTGGATCATGATATATTCTCATCAGAGTTGCGGAAGCTTTCGTTGATTCATGATATTGGCAGCAGCATAGCAGAAGCATGGACCGAAAATATCAGAGTCATTGATGCACTTTATCATGATTTCTTTAGAAATGAATGTATTGTGTGAGCATGCGGCTATGAATTGACCGCTTCATTATGATCAGCTGCAAACGTCGGGCTTACCTGCATACAACAGTTAGCAATAAAGCGCGCGAAAGTGTCTTTGATCACTTTCGTTGAATTGAGGTACACGACCCACGGTTCCCCGTTGATCAGACAAGTACTGCCTTTGTGAACAGGTAAAATTCGAAGAATTTCCTTGACAGGGTTTCGGTGAAGCTGCACTAGCTGTTCTCAAACCGGAACATCTCAAAGAAGACAACACGGAGTGAGTGAACCAGCGAATAGAGATTCACTGATTGATGAAAAGAGATTTGAAAAACAATCGTGTATCGCTCAATAGAAATTGTTTTTGCAATACAACGAATGTGTTAATGAAAATCAATTATCAATCATAAACACCTTTTATTTTGAAATATTTGTACACGGTCGATGTGCTAAAGAAAAAAGTTTTTAAGCACAACGACCGGGTTTCAAAGGTATCCGTCAATCCATAACCTGAACCAGGATTGATTCAAAAGATTGAATCGCCCCATTGTTTCTGTTCAGTTGTCACATGGTTGATCTATTGAATAGATCTCACATGCCACCCACCAGGTGCTTGTTTGATGTTGGCTCCAGAAGGCTTTCCATCTTCATTGTGAATATGTTTGCATATCACTAAGATGTTCTGGCAATACCACAAGGATAATGCGTAGGACTCATAAGGTATAATCTCTCTTTTCACATTGTGTGAAACTGAGAGTCTTCATTGAAAGTGTCCTAATGAAATTTATTGATGATCTCGTGGCTCTAGATTCAATTGTGCATATTTGGATCCTATTTCGGAGACTAGGGAGAGGGTCTCCTTCTTCAATATCAACAATCTCTAAGAGAAAGTCGATAGATTATGTCGGTTCCCCGTGATAATGAAACAAGTCCTTTTAAGAGGAACTTGAGTGGTTTGGGAAGTTGAAGTGCAGTGCGTCACTGGGTCCATGACGTCTTGTCTTCAATACCGATGTTACCTTGGTAACCACTAGTAATATATGAATTGAACCGGTATGCGCCCTAAGGTTGAATAATTGGAGGGCTATTTATTTTCACCCTTTTCTTATTCAATTCTTTTTCATTCTTCAACCCCTTCAGTGCTTACCGAGACTTCATAACTAGAACCTTGTTGGGTTTATTCCAGTACTAGCTCAGTCTTAGTCTGCACTCTTCCTATATCTCATTTTTCTCATTTTTTTAATATACCTAAGGACTTCTACACTATCTAGTGGATTGTCCCTGGGTAGATCCCTCCGGTTCTAGCGGATCATGGGAACAAAAACCTAACCTTATCGTCCTTATATCACCATACATAAACTAGAATTGGTCGGTCTATTTGGTATTGTTCATCTGCCATTGGAACCAATTGAAAACCATTTGAAAATCAATCCAGATACTTGTGATATATTATCAAAGCATTTTGTACCTGAATTGTTTTTGATATTTTTAGAACAAGATCTCCCCCTCAACATGTGCATCAAGCATCATTTTGTAATAGAAATAATTTTCATCTTTGAGGGGTTGGCTTGCATCTAAGAGTAGTTATATAAAGAATGTGGTTATCAAAATAGTTGCTCCCCTTCAATATGTGCATAGATATTTGAAGATGTTTTGCACATATTAGGAAAAGACTGCACATTGAAAGAAATTGATCACGTTTCAAATCTTTGTGGTTTAAGATAGATGCTCCCCCTCAACATGCGCATGGAAAATTTGAAATCGTTTGGCACATGTGGGAAGGAGAGATTGTACATCCTTATAAAACCATTTACCGATTTATCAGTTTAAATCCAATTTAAATCACAAATTCTCCCCCGATCACAATTATCAAATCATTTGAGATTTGTGATCTCTGTAGATTTAAATTGATTTTGAAAGCTTTTAAGGAGAATTGTGACTTGATTATGAACACATTTTAACTGATAAGGATCGGATTTTGAGACTTTAAACTCCATTGATTAAACATGCATGATTATATTTTGAAAAACAATTGTATGCCAAATAACCTTTTGATTTAATTGAAATCATTCTCCCCCTCAATCAATAACATAAGTTGTTGATTGAGAGATAGATATTTTTGACAAACGTTAAATCCAGATGATTTTCAAAAATAGAGTCTGAGTTATTTTTCAAAGCAATTAGTTTTCATTAGATAGTAAGTAATTGTTTATAGAATCAGAGCATGAGTTTTGAAAAACAAGATAAAGCATGGCTTTGTTCTTTCTATGAAAAGTGGGTTATTGACTGAAATGACAATAAATCATTTTTTTTCACTTTCTCCCAATTTTTTTTCAACATTCGAACAACATCTAAAGTCCCGTGTCATTCTTTGAATGACATCACAAAGACCGTAGATATTATCGAATTTGACAAAGAGACAATATTTTTGAAATTTTTCAAGATTTTTCAATTTTTATGGATTTTTAAAAGTTTTATATTTTTCTATTTGCTTTTTGAACGTTTTGAAATTTTGTATTTTGTTTTTCGAATAACTATTTACAAGAAGATAAATTAGTTTAAGAGGATGATGAAATGAGTACCGAGATAAGGATATCATTCAGCACATTGTAGAAGAAAGAAATCAACATCTCTTAAACTTTAACCACAAAAGCATTCGAGGCTTCTAAGAAAATCGTCGTCTGAACATGAGCCTTCTAAATAAGAATCTTTGGTAGCTTCCCCCAAAACCGACAATCTTCGAATTAAGACCATTTCTTCCAAGAAGTAGAATGTGAAGAAAAACAGTCTCATTGAATAAAGCTCAACAACACAAAGAACATGATAAAAACGAAGTAACAAGTTAACACGAATCATCTCTGCGGTTATCAAACCCGGAATACATGATTAATCTCGATCACGTGAACCTGTTGCGCCTCCCTGATGTACACATTACTCTTCGAGTTTGAGCAGTTGTCTATTCGGGAGAACAATATATCAACACCTTCATTTCACCGGATGCATTCCAGTTATCTTACATATAACCAATCAGCCCATAATGTACACATGTACCCAAAAAGAGAAGAGACGATGACATCGAAGTAACATGTTGAGTCACTGATCATTTCTGCGGACATCAATTCCGGAATAATTGATTAAGCTCTATCAAGTGAACATGTTGTGCATCCCTGATGTACATATATCTCTCCCCTGATGTTTGCTATCTCATTGGAATCATCATTGCATTGTGTACATGAAGCAACAACCGGAAGCACTACCATAAATCATATAGAAGATATCGATAAGCAATATCATCTCACGCTCCACATGTTCTTCTCCTATTTCTTCCTACTGAAAGCTGAGTTAACACATAACAAAAGTATCCAGCCCCAAATGGTTGGAATAATGCATCCTTCCCCCAAACAGTTGGAACAATAAATCCTTCCCCCAAATAGTTGGAATAATACATCCTTCCCCCAAATAGTTGGAATAACACACCAAAGGCTACGAGTTAAACACTGAGTTTCTCTGCGATTATGACATTTGTCTTTCCCAGGATTACTTCAATAGAGAAGAAGTATAAAGTTCATCACGTGTACTCGTTGTGTGTTTAGATGTATATCTCCTTCCCCCTTGCTGGTTTTGATAAACTCAGAATCAACAACACATTATACATGCCAAAAACTCTTGAAATAGAGAAGAACAAACAATTAGCTCAACTGAATCCTGTGAGAATCAACTGCTACAGAAACTCTCTCTGACTATCTTTATCAACCCATATGTAGACAACTTGAAGTGACCACTAAAGAAGAAAAACCCGATATACCAAACTTGAAACTGAAGTCGAATTCCCCACACTTGTATCTTAAACTTGCACTTAATGATGGAAGAACGGTGTAGAGAATTTATGCACCTAGCAAATCTTTAAGTGCTCGATACTCAACCAAAGTATGAGACATTAACACCTCTTGCGATTATCCAGAACGACATCTGCGTGTGACACTGAGTAAAACACCGGTCCTCCTTAAAGTGATAGTCAACCAGGTCTTCAATACATCTCGACTGCTGGTAACTAGATAAACCAAGTCTTCAACTCAAATTCTTAAGCCCGAGCAAGTTTATCAAATAAGAACACGCCTTAGTGAAAGTCAACTTCAATCTCAAATAGGTGATAAATGATTAACTCTGAAGTAATCAACTTATGTCAAATGTCCAACACGTGAATAAACATACAATCGGATGTATATTGATCCACTGAATGAATCGGAACAAATGATTCCTCAACATCAATGCCTTCTTCGTAAAATTATTCATGTAGAGACTGATCTGGAAGACTCACCAATAGTATCTTTGAGCGGATGAGGTAGTCATTTTCCTTAATGTTCATGTGGTTGATTTATAGAGTGCACAATAATCCGTGAAGATTTGGCAAAGGGATACCAAAGAGCGGATCATTATTCATGAACAATAATCCGTGAAGATTTGGCAAACGAATACCAAAGAGCGGATCATTATTCATGAGTGCAACTATAATGATAGTCATTATCAACGCCTTGTGAAGTAACTAGAGATAAGGTTTCTTGAGAATTCCGAGAAGTACTTCTTAGATGGTGAACCAGTTGAGTCAGTAGGAACCGGAGCATGAGCTTCAAAAACTAGACGATCAACATTTGTTGGAGGTTGGAAGTACTCATCAAACATATCTTGAACCAATGAATCCCAAGTTATCCTTAGTAAGTGAAGCATTAGGCGTTGAAGGAGAGTCATATGACCATAAATCAAGCATCCATCAACATGTAGTATATGCACTATTCTCCCCCTCAAAAATCGCATCCGAAGTTGCCATTTTTGATTTGAACAAGTGTATAAGAATATACACCAATGAGCGTAGATCCACTTGAGAGTAGAAAGAGCGTGGAAAAACATGAAGCTTGTTGATGAAGAATGTCGATGAGAATGGTCATACACATGAAGATTTCTCTTCTTTTGAAGATAAAGCGCACTGAAGCGTACACCTTTCTTTTCTTTGAGGAACGGGGCCTGAAGTGTTATCTGCATATGCCATAATGATGAAGTCGAGGCCTAACTGATGTGAACGAGACGTCATTGTTTAGTGCCCATTATATGTTTAGAGCCCGAATCCAAATACCAAGGGGACGATTTTAGACATGCTTTGGACAATAGACGAAGACAGAGAATTGGAAACATTGGATCCCCACGTGCTCATGGGGTCCTTCTGCTTAGCACAAACAATCTTTGAATCAGCAGAAACCCTAGGTGCAATGCCATTGTCACTAGGAGCTGAACTAGTAGAAGCATCAGACTTAGTCGAGGGACATTTTGTGCTTAATGGGATTATTCTACCAGTTGTCTTCCAAACCTTAATAGGAACTACTCTAGGCATAGTGGATCTAGTTAAGGGGCAAGGTTTGCCATTCATGAATATTCGACCTGTTGGCTTCCACTGAAATCCTACATTGGTAAAAACCTTCCCTGTAGGTTTCCAGGATTGCTTAATCTGTTTCGCTTTCCAAACTTTCTTAACTGGGGTATGATTCTTAGATCTCAGAAATAACACAACACATTTATCATGATTACCAGAAGATAGACATTCTTTACAGGTTTTGCAGACAGCATAAGACTTCGAATTAATTTCAGTAAGCTTAGAGCTAATACTAGAACCAACACGCTTCTTTTTGTTCAAGTCAAACTTATTTTCCCTATGGTGTTCTTTCACTTTCTTCTCATGATCACTTTTAGTCAGCGAAATTCTGTCCTTCTTTGTATTGCTACTAGGTTTTGACCCGCTAACTTTAGTGTCAATATTAACATCAATAGAAGTGATGACGGGAGCCTTAGTTTGTTTTACTGCCATTTGATTTTCTGGTCTAGAAGTGCTGGGTTCTGAGGCTTTCAGAGGCACATTAAGAGTCACATTCTTATCCTTAGGCATAGAACTGGGTGCAACTATTCTATCTCGCCTATTACTCGCTTTCGGACTTGTGACAATTACATACTCTAAGAGTTCCTGAGATCGTTTGGCATCCATGCAGGCATAAGTGATTGCACTATCAAAAGGCTTATCTAATCTATCATCCTCTACTATCTCACGGAGGCCCTTTAAACTATCCTTAAGTTGTGTTAGATATGTTTTATGTGCCAGTTCATTATTCCTAAGAGGGGGAGGAATATATAACATATCAATAGGATACTTATCACAAGCAAGAACCTTTGGAACAGAATATTTGCAATTAGGGATTGGCAATTTTCCTTTCACCTCACGCTTCAGATTCTCAATATCGTTAAGCAAAGAAGTTACCTTTTTAATGTGTTTATCATGATTAACTTTGAATGAATCACATAACTCGTTGTTTTGATCATTAACTTTTGAAATTTCAGCTTTAAAACATTCATTTTCCTTTTGCAATCTATCAATAATGTTTTGAAGTTGGAAATTCTGAGAATCTAAAGGTGGAGGTATTCGGGAGCCAATCAATTCATTCCTTTCATCTTTCAATTGTGAAATCTGGAATTTCAATCTTTTGATCGTGTGGCAATGAGCTCGAATCTGTTCATCACGTTTGTTGATTTCAAAAACTGCATCAAACTCAGGAGCATTCGAAGATGTCTTGATATTTGAAGTTTTAACATTTTCTTTCAGATGTTGATATTTTAATTGTAAACCAAGATATTCAACTTCTAATTTAGAATAATGTTTGACCAAGTTATCATGATCGTCATTTTCGATTTTATTATTCAATTTTGAATTTTTTGTCTCAAGCTCAATGACACGAACCTGGGATACTTTCAATGCAACAGACATTTCATGAAATTGAGAAGTAGTAATAGAAAGCTTAGTAACAGTATAAAACACATCTTGAGCCACACAACTCAATACTAAGTTCTCATTTAAGATATGCAGATTCTTCCTTTCAATTTCATTATATTTGAGTTCCCGTTCATAATCATTGACTTCAACAATCATTGCATCAAATTCCTTTTCCATTTCTTTAATATCCGAGTTTATCCCCTTTTTAAGACTTTCAAATTTACCTTTTAATTGTTTAAAGAAAGGCATGACCTCAGTTAAATAACATTCTTTAGTTTGCTCAAAACCCCTTTCCCCTTCAGTTATCCCTGTAGGTGTGATTCGGTTCTTACATGTTTTCTCAAAATCAACGAATAGTTGATAAACAACATATAGGCTGATTAAGGTTTTGCTATTAGTGGCAATAGTTCTAGGAACTAAATGCGTTGGTGTATTTGGAGGATACATAGTGGCTGGAGGCAATTTCCTAAGGGGAGGATTATTTTCAACAAGTTCATCTGCCTTTTTCTATTCCATATCTAATTTCCAGAACACTTGTTCAGGAGTTAACTAAGTTTGAGGTCTAAACTTGTTTAAGGCAATCCAATTATCCTTAGTGTAATTTGGAGTTTTGAACGTTATATTATGATCTATACACCAAGGATCTTTTAGTTTCTTTTCCATTTTATCTCTAGAGGCATCTTCTAACTCTCTATCTTCTTCAGTGCATTCTAAACAAGTAGGCATTTGTCTAGGCTTCAGGATTTCATTACCATCATAGATCACTTTTTGAGCAGCTTTTGCTTTCTTACCATACTCAGGATTGGGTTCTTCTACAAGGCCAGTACTATGCTTATCGCTTAATACTCTATGCTTAGTGATCATGTGAGCAGTCTGAATGGTGTTGCCTTGTACATACAACTTGTTTTCAAGTTTGTTCTTTAAAGTTTTAAGGTTGGAAAAATCATTTAAAAGTTTTGATTCCTTTTGTTTGAACTCCTGCTTAAGCACTTTTACATTTTCTTGAAGTTCTTGTTTTTGCTTAGCAGTTTTATTAAGTTTCTCTTGTAAGGAATTTAACTCTTGTTTTAATGTTTCTTCCCTTAAGTTACTTTTTCTAATTAATGTATGCATTTGGCAATCCATTTCCTGCTCACGTGTGGTCAGCTCAAATTTAGCACGCTGTTCATAGATGGCAACTTGATCCTTATATATGTTAAGCTTAGTGGTAAGGGAGTCCTCAGGGATAAATGCAGAGTACTCATGCAACTCATAATCATCATTTTGAGTAGAAGATGCACAGTTAGGTATACCAGAAACTTCCATGCAGCTTTCCTCTGCATTAACGTGCACAGGTTGTGGCTGGTGTACCTCTATCTTGGGTAAATCTGAAGCTTCCATGGAGCATTCCTTTGCATTAACTTGCACAGGTTGTGGCTGGTGCACCTTTTTCTCTTGTGAATTTGAGCACGGAGATTCCATTTTAGCATTATCCGACTCAAACACGATAGTCTGTAGTACATTGTTGGGTATCTTCTGTTCATTGGTCACGTCGTATAAACTGAGTATCTTAGATACAACTAAATCCGAAACTTTAGGCATGTTGTTGACGTGCACGGAATTTTACAAATCTATGATTTAAACCGAGAAATAGAATCTTTCGCGGGATTTTACAAAATCAAGAAGAAACTGTTAAGCAATGACCAGTCGAGTGTGTTAAGATGACTGATGACTTTAGGTTGTTCGTAGGAAATGCTGAAATGTTGTTTGGTTGAGATTTGGATTGGTTGATGCACGTTTTTACAGAGACTTTTAGGTCTAAAAACTTAAAAATCTCAATAACTTCTGTTTGGAGCGGATTTAGGCCTCGAGGGTTGACTCGAATGAACTAATTCGGCGTGCCATTCTCCTCGTTCTCATGGTCGTTTTGATGGGTAGAACGCTGAAAACGGAGTTACGGTTCAAAAGTTATGGCCGTTTGAAGTTTTGTCGGGAAAAGTCAACAAGTCGCTAAGAATTCTTGAACCAAGTCGCTAAGCACTAAGTCGCTAAGTAGCAACTTGCTAAGATCTCAATTTCCTGTGAACCAAGTCGCTAAGACCAAGTTTCTAAGATCCAAGTCGCTGGACACAAGTCGCTAAAGCACCAAGTCGCTACACAGTCAAGTCGCTAAAGAGCAACTCGCTAAGGTCCAAGTCGCTAACACCAAGTCGCTAAGAATTTACACTACAACTCGCTAAAAATTTCTGAAGCAAGTCGCTAACCTCACCAAGTCACTAGCCGTAGTGGAGAATCCACTAACTTGTACTATTTGTTGGCTTGTCTCAATAGACAAGTCGCTAGGCTCAAGTCGCTAACAACTAACAATGTAACTCGCTAACTTTTACTGAAGCAAGTCGCTATGATGAAAAAGACTACGAGAACCAAGTCGCTAGCAAGAAAAACTTCAAAAACACACTTTTCAATTCAAAACAAGCTCAACCACAGTGATTCAAGCTTACCAAATCAAAACCCAAACACTTACAATGATTCTTAACACAAAAGTACACCCAAAATTCAAACTTTAACACAAGAAATGATCCAAATGATGCAAAAACCACTAAACTTTTTCAAACTCAAAAACCATCTAAAACCACTAGAAATCCAAGTATATGTAAGAGAGATGATCAAACCATGGCTCTTGATACCATTTGTACATATTGGATTTCACAAACACATCAAACCATAAACACAAAGAGGCGTATAAGATGATGTTTTAGAGAGAGAAAGAGTTAGAGGTTGGGAACTTTAGTGAGAGAAAGAAAAATATTATTATGAGCTCCAACTCTCTACCTTGGGAGGTAGAGAGTATTTATAGTTCTTACATAAAACGCCACCTACGGGCTGTGGATCAGGCATACAGTGGGTAAAGACCCGTCCGTCCTCCACGGTGTTACTTAACTAAACACTACTAAACATTAACTAATCTACGACTACGAGCTTTCTAACGATTACATATACTTGAGGTGACCGACTCTTTAATAACTGGATTTACTAAATCCTAACACATACAATTAAACATAGGGTAGACATAATGATAATATGGATTAACAAACTTATCTTATGATGTAAAGAATGGTATGAAACCCATAATACTATCCAAGTCGGACTACAACCGAATTAGGGTTTGTTCTCCAAAGTTCTACCTCTCTAAATGCATAAAAATCGAATTCAATATATAGATTTACAAGTGTGATGGCATCGCCTTTTTCTGGTGACACCATCAGGTCGCCGTCATTAGGGTTTTGTTTGGGCCAAGTCATCGTTTGGACGGCGTCAGTTGATAAGTGTGACACCGTCAGTATTCATGAGGGACGTCGTCTGAGAATGGTTCTTGGGCGTCTGGTGTAGAAAATGAGGGATACGCCTTCCAGAGTTTAGACGTGATGCCGTCAAGTTGTAGAACCAAAATTTCACCTGAGCCGTCGCGTGTAATTTGATCAAAATCTTCAACAAGTGACGGCGTCGCCCTTTGAGATGGGACGCCGTCAGGATTTAAGAACAACTTGATTCTTGACTTTGTCGTTTTCTTCATGTTTTCGTTCCTTTTCGTCCAAATATGCTTCATTCCAGCATTTTGCTTCCAAAAGACCTAAAATGTGAAACAGATATAAAATGTGTCGATTTAGAGCTTAAATGACCCCCTAAAAACGTATGTTTTAAATTCTTATCAAATATCCCTACACATAAATGTGAAACAGATATAAAATGTGTCGATTTAGTCATAACAAGCACATAAATTATACACTAGCACCTCACAAGGTGTTTGGATTCTCTCATCTAGCGGGTTTATATGAAATATACTATTAATGGAAATGAAAGATAAACACTCATTACATGGCATAGTACATAGATGATCATAGGCTTGAGAATAGATCAAACCTCCACCGCTTTGGCCTAAGCACCTAGGAATAACTATCTAATAGGTCTTTACAAAGGGTTGTAATGTTAGGCTTAGGGTAGGGAAGTAAAGGGTTTTGTTGGATAGAGGATATTTAGTGGTGGCAAGTCAAAAATCTTATGTTACAAGCATGTAAAACACGGCGTTGCTAAGCCAAGACTCGACTCACTAACACTAAATAACTTGAAACAAACATAAACTTAAACTTGAAAACATAAACATAAAGATAGATGTAGGATGGTAGCCCGTATGTTTTTCTCATTTTTTTTAACAACTCATTTTTTTTTTCTCTTTTTTTTCATACCTTTTTACTCTACCATCCTCTACGATAACATCAAAATAAAGGGATTTATAGGAGCATCCCTACACTTGAGTTTTTATTTTACTAACACTAATTGACCCGATTTGAAAAGATCAAAACAGTTGGAGTACTTAATTACATAGACAAAGGGAATTTGAATTTATCGTTCTTTCCCGTTACTCCATAAAATATTACTTTAACCCATGAGTCCCAATCGTCCCAAAACTATATACAAATGATATGACTCGACTTAGCAACCATGTAAGTAACTAGATAATTGAACTAAGGGTTTAAACAATGGTTACAATAATGCACTAAAGATGAGTGCATACAAGGTAGGCTAAAGCGATTTGGGTGTAACATTTGGGGGTGGATTGTAAACAATGCTCTTCATTGATATTCCGAAAAACCGAAACATCACGAGAACCGCAAAAAGGATAGGCTCTGAGGGGTTAACTAGGGGTATCGTGTACTAAAGATGAGTACATCGCAAGGGTGTGAGGAAAATTACTCAACCGATGTGGATGACGTAATTAAATTACAGGTTTAAAACAAGGGTTATCCTAATGTCTCTTATCATTTGGTTAATCCTAACTACACGAATGTAGTCTCACTAGCGATCTCGGAATACATCACAAAACAAGTTCTGGAATCTATTATACTACCGGTACACTCACTAAGCATTAAAGATAAATGATTTTATTCCTAAATATCTAGGGGCGAACCTCACATTTTTTGGGTGGAATTTGAGTGGTAAACGGTTTTTGTGCTAGTCATATAATTCCTATCCATGAGACGCTTTATTATGACTAAATTTTAACTTGTAAATGTCATTAAAAATTTTAAATTTGGTGCTAAAATTACCCTAACAAATATTTCTCATAGTATATTACACAAATTACTAAGGACAAGACAAAACTCAAATGAGTGAATAGTTTCTAAGTTCTCGTTTTATTCTCCCTCCCTACACTTAAACTGAATATTGTCCCCAGTGTTCCCCGAAAGTATCAACGTTATGATAAAGGAAGGTATGTAAAAGAGAAAGAAACTAGTACTCCCCGGATTAGCTCGGTAGGATATGTATGAAGTTGCTAATTTAATCCTCTTCCAAGAAGAATGAATGAGTAATAAGTGCTTCCAAAATGTGTTTCTTCTTCTTGTCTAATATAACCTGCACACTTATAAGAAAACGAAACGAAACCTCGCGTAAAATCGGCGGTAAAACTATATATGAAACAAAACTAAACTAGAAAGCGAATAAGTTATAATGCTTGTTGAATGGATGTTTGCAGTTTTTTTCAGGAAAATTAAGCATTGGGAATTCCCAAAAATCAAAAGTTACACAGAAAACAAAACTGATATTATGTTTCTACATTTCCTGACGTCGTTAGGTGTTAATCCTGACGCCGTCAGGTTGTCCTGATAGAAAGTGGTCTGGTGCATTTTTCTGGAAAAAATTCTAAAAAATTTAAAACCTGGAAAAATACATGCAAAACATCCATTATGACTCGATACAAGCATTTGACTCAAACAAACACACAAATATATACAATTTCAATTATTGTTAATCTCATCTAATGTTCTTAAAAACATATGTGATCTTCCCCACACTTATCTTTTTGTAAAATACCTTTATATGCAATTAAGACGAGGTTAAAAACAAAATTAAGCATTTTCACAAAATCAAACATGAGAATAAACAACAATGAAAAAGATATATAAACACACAAACAAAATTGAAAAAAAAACAAGCAAAAAATTAAGCATGGGTTACCTCCCAAGAAGCGCTTTTTTTTATTTATGAGTATTGTAGCTAGACTCAAACTCGTGCCCCTACGTGACTTCCTCACCATCATCTTCTTCCTCATGACGATTTTTGTTGGGGTTTTCTATAGCATAGCTATGTCGAATTGTGTATCTTTCTAATAAATCTTCATGCCCCCATTTGGTTCTATATTCCGGTCCTAACTTCACACATTCTTTATAGAATCCAAATATTTTGCTCATTACATAATCAACTCCTCCCCTTCTATCCTCCTCATTCCTATAATAGACCGATATCTTAAGTGCTTTCTCATTATTGGATAGTGATGAGAATTTCTTAATCTTAAATGGCATTTGGTAGGCAATGTCATCGATCTCATCATTGAATCTAAGTATCCCTAACGATGGATCATGAGTCATCCCGGAGCTATCTATGAATGGCTTTCCTAGAACTACATGGGACAAGCTTGGATCTATAGCCGTACTAATATCTTCCATAATCACAAAATCCGTTAGGTACATGAAGCTTCCTACATAGACGGGAAATCCCTTAATTCTACCAAGGAAATTACATCTTACTCTAGGATCATCGAGGTCTTGCCTATTTGGGATTGGTTTTTTCATCACCCAATTATAGTACGTGCTAGTCATGATGTTTATTGGGGACTTGCGATCGATGTAGGCCTTTGCCACGAAAAGATGTCCTATGCAACAAGGTATGTTGAGGTTTCTAGGATTTCCAAAGGTGATGTAAGGGATGAAGGTCGCGCACTAGGTGTTGGTGGTATGAAAGTTCCTCTTCCGTAAGAAACTCGTTGAAGTATTCATCACCTACTTCGTCTACTTAATTGGTTTTTTCATCCTTAGGAGTCTCACTAACCTCGAGCACCGTCTCATGGTTTGCTTCATTATTATTCCTATTTGGTCTTACTAGGGTGATGGCATTGACGAAGTGAACGTGCTTTAATGAAGATGGATCCCTAGTTCATTTCCTAATTGCGAGTGAGCGAAGTACTTGCTTGGGTCCTCAATATTTACAAGGGGAGTTTTTTCGGAGGAGTGAGTCGAGATGGCATTAACCCTTTCGGTTGTCGTCCTATCATGATTGGTAATGGCTTTCAAGAGTTTATCTATCTTCCTATCCATCTCAGCTTGTTGTTGATTAAAGAAATACGAAAGCTTGGCTATTTGGGCTTCTTGGGATGTCGTGAAGTTTTACATCATCCCTTCCATGTTATAGGGCCATGAGGAGTCGTTAGAGGTTAACTCTTTGGTTTAAATCCAATTATAGTCGGGTTTTCCCTTCCATGCCTTCCAGGCTTCGTTGTAAGTCCTAGGTCCGGGGGTTATGGGGAATCTTCCTCCCATTCCATTGGTACGCAAGAATGCGTAGTTCACGGAAGCTTGTTCGAGGAGTTTCGTGCAATTACGAGTGTCATGGGGACCACTACATAACTCACACAAGGAAGAGACTTTGTTCACTTGGCGTGAAGGTTTAGGATCTTCGTAGAAACTCATTAAGAATTTGACTTGATCTTCAAGTTCGAGCATCCTACGATTGGAAGGTTGTGAGTCAATGGGAGGCATGGATATTGCCTTTACGGTTTTGGGCAACTTACGGGGGTCATTCAAACATTCGTTGTCATAGAGGGCAAGGTCCTTTATTGTACCTTACGACTCTTCCGCGGTAAGTTCACTAAGCTTACCACCGACCGCTTGGTCGATGGCTTGCCTCGTGGAGAGATTGACATGATCGTAAAAGATTTGGAGTTGAAGCCAAAAATCAATGCTGTGATGAGGGACTTTGTGGAGCAAGTCCTTGAATCGAGTCCACGCCTCATAAAGGGTTTCGCCTTGACATTGTTGGAACATCAAGATGTCATTCCTTAGCTTGGTAGTTCTCTTTTGTGGGAAAAATTGGGCGAGGAAACAGGTGGTGGGATCATCTCAACTTGAGATGGATCCTGCGGGAAGTCGCTCAAGCCAATTACTAGCTTGGTCCCGTAGAGAGAATTGGAAGAGACGCGAGCGCGTGGTCTCCTGTGTGGTAGCATCAAGGTCAATTGAGTCAATGATGTTAAGGAAATCCTTGAGAGGCTGATTAGGATCTTCGGAATGAAGTCCATGGAATGCACATCCGTTTTGCACCAACCGGATGGTGTCGAATCATAAGGCCATAGATTGAGCTTGAAGTAGGAGCTCAATGGTGTTCCTATAGCATTGATGGCTCGGTCTAGAGTATTCACCAAGAGTACAACTTGTTGGCGGGTCGAGTGGTGGTTGATTGAGTGGAAGTGGTTGATATGGTGGATGGTTGTTGGGTGGATTATCACCTTCCATGATGAAAAGTGATGAGATTACAAACAAAAACACAAAGAAAAAGATAGAATACAAGGAAGCTAAAAAAAGAGAAAAAGCACACTTGATAGGAATCAAGCGAGTAGACCTAAACAAGATACAAATATAATTAGCTATTCTACTCCCCGGCAGCGGCGCCAAAAACTTGATAACAGGTTCAGGGTCGAAAGACTTCTTTTTCTACAAGCAAGATTTACAACCCTCTAGGCAGTGTACCTAATCGTTGTAGTGTAGTATGGGGTAAGCCCAGGGGGTTGATCGTTCTCTAGGGGAATAGAGATGCTAGGAAGAGATGTATGACGAGAAGGTAAGGTTGAGGGAGATTCTTTTTGGTCTTTTGTATTTTTTTGGAAGAAAATTAAATAACTCGGGGCATAGGAGTGGGGGGTGGTACTTCTACCAATTTTAACTACTTTTTAATAAAATTACTTAACTAAATAAACTAAGGATAGATTATGCTAATGTAGGTGTGCTCTTATGATGATTAAAAATGTGTTTACTTAGATGTTCTTACTCCCTAGTTATCTCTTATTGGTCGGTTGAATTATCACATCCTCATCTTAATTGGTGCATTGTATTCCATTTGGTCATAAGGTGGTGCTATATTCCCCAATTCTATGAAACGTAACTCTCCTCTAGACTATCCAGGATCGCCAAGGACCTAAGTATCTCCCCCGAATACTTTATTATCAACAAGCTACAACTCGTGCAATAAACGCAATGATGGCCTAGGTGCACTCCAATGCTTTTTGATATTTAGGACGTTTAAGCTCGCAACAATTAAAGAAGAAGCCAGTTTTCCTTACTCTAATGTCTACCAATCAAGACAAGAGACAATCTAACAATAATTAACAACTAGGTTTCATAGATCTAAGTAAACACAATGATAATTTAGCTACTCATGGTAAACAAGTAAGCATACACACATACAATTAAACATGGGGTAGACATAATGATAATATGGATTAACAAACTTATCTTATGATGTAAAGAATGGTATGGAACCCCAAAATACTGTCCAAGTCGGACTACAACCGAGTTAGGGTTTGTTCTCCAAAGTTCCACCTCTCTAAATGCAGAAAAATCAAATTATATATATAGATTTACAAGTGTGACGTCGTCGCCTTTTGCTGGTGACGCCGTCAGGTCGCCGTCATTAGGGTTTTGTTTGGGCCAAGTCATCGTTGGGACTGCGTCAGTTGATAAGTGTGACGCCGTCAGTCTTCATGAGGGACGTTGTTTAAGGATTGTTCTTGGGCGTCTGGTGTAGAAAATGAGGGAGATGCCTTCCAGAGTTTAGGCATGACGCCGTCAGGTTGTAGAACCAAAATTTCACCTGAGCCGTCGCGTGTAATTTGATCAAAATCTTCAACAAGTGACGGCGTTGCCCTTTGAGATGGGACGCCGTCAGGATTTAAGAACAACTTGATTTTTGACTTTGTCGTTTTCTTTATGTTTTAGCTCTTTTTCGTCCAAATATGCTTCATTCCAGCATTTTACTTCCAAAAGACCTAAAATGTAAAAAGGAACGATTTTAAGTAGTAACGGATATAAAATGTGTCGATTTAGGGCTTAAATGACCCCCTAAAAACACATGTTTTAAATCCTTATCACCATAGATCCTTTCTTATCACATATTGTATTAGGAAAACCGTTTATGGAAATCTCTAACGTGAGTTATGATCCATCCTTAGGGATAGTAAGGTTTACGGATGGAATTGACAAAGTAGCCTATCAAATGCCCTATTCGGTAGAACAATATCGTGATTTGTCAACCTTAGAGAAGGATAGGAAACAATCCGTTTACTTTAGGAGTGAGGAAGATAAGAGCAGAGGAGTAGAGTACGTGATGAAAAAGATGCTGGGTTTCTATAAAGAATGCTTGGAATTAAAACCCGAATACAAGACCGTTGGTAATGGTCTTATGAATTTATATGAAGTCACATAAGGAAGTGAACTTCGAGTCTAGCTGCAAGACCCGTAAAATAAAGAAAAGCGCTTCTTGGTAGGCAACCTATATTTTATTTTTATTGTTTGCTTATTTTTAATTTCATGTTTGTGTGTCATCTATGTTTAATCATTATTTCTAGTATTTATATATTTCGAATGAATTGGTAAAAATGCTTTATTTTGTATTTAACTTTGTTATAATTGCATATAAAGGTATTTTTCTAAAATATAATTGTAGGGAAATGCAACATCAATTTTTAGAACGAAATTTAAAATATAAAAATCTACGATGTATGATTAACATATATTTATGTTTTTTTGTTTGTTTGTTAGAGTCAAATGCTTGTATCGAGTTTGTATAAACTAGAAGGGGGTTGAATAGTTTCTCCATTAATTTACGTTTTAAAAATTCTTTTTCAAAAACTTTTTGATTCGAGTTCATGTGATATCAATCAGTCAAACAATATGAACAAAATGAATATATAAATAAGTGAAATGAAAGAATGAAATAATAAAGAGATAGAACAATCAAACCAATACACAGAGGTTTATTGTGGTTCAGCTACGAAGCTCTATCTTTGCCCTACTCCACTCCCCGAGTACCACACTCGAGAGTACAAAATCATTGTGTCAAAAAAACCCCATCAGGCGGAGAAAACAACACAACGTCGCTTACACTTTTTCTGAAACAAAGCTAAATACCGAGTTCTAATCTTAGCTAGAACCAATCTGCACTCACACTTCAATTATCACACTCAAAATACTAACTAACCTACAAGCAACACTTTCAGATTTACACACAATCCGGATCTACCAATATTACAAGAATAGGGATCTAGAAGATTAGATCTAGAGAAGAATCGTAACAAAGGTTACGTATATAAAGCCTATAATACAACACTTCGCTTCTTGGCGAATACGAGCATTCTTCTTATCACACTTGAAGGAAAGAATAGATTGGATCACTTGTAAAGAAATATAAACAAACTAAAGTGATCAAAGAAGATTTAAAAAGAGAATGAGAGAGATCAGAAAGTTGTGTGTGAAAAGGGTGAGAAAAACTGATGAGAATGGGTCTGTATTTATAGGCAGATGGAGGAGCTTCAGACGGTCTCATAAGTATGGATGGTCCCTTATATATGTGGGACAGTCGATCTATATCGGACCGTCCTTTGTAGGACGCTCCTTTTTTTGTCCTTTAGTGGTGAAATATTTTTCTGGTGAAGGTTGGACCTGTTTTGGGGAGAAAACCAGATTTTTAATATTTTTTTAAATATATTACTTATTAAAACATTTCTTTATAAATAAAAAATAATTTGTAAGATTTATCTTTTGTAAAAGGATTATGTCACATTTATAAAAATGTGAATTAAAAAAATATAATTCTTTGGTCACTTAACAAGTTTGGTATATTGTTTGTACATACCTTAAGTGATATTTTATTGAAATGGACTTTTGTGATTAAAAACTTGTTTACGTATATTTTTATGTAACCTTTTTTTTACATTTTGTGATCATTAAAACTTTTGGAGGTTGAGAAATATAAACAACGTTTTTGAAATTATTTGTATTAACAATCTCCCCATTTTTTATGAATACAAAATATAAACTCATTTTATGTAAAAATATTTGTTATGAAGTTTTTAATGAGTTTTAATCCATGTCTCCCCCCTTTTGTAGAATTAAAAAGGTGTCGTCAGTTTTGGAGATAGAGAAGAATTCGACGATGCTAACGCTTCCCTTTGCTATGTGCTCTCCTTTGTTGAGGGCACCAAGGAATCAAGCTATAGTGACGTGCTACTAAAACGAGTTAGTGTGCAAGTGCATATATATATCCAAATCGAAGCAATAGTCACACAAAAAAGTATAAAAAATTATGAGTTAGATTTGAACTAACTGGGGACGGTACTATAAACATTGGAGCGTCCTTTATATTTATGGGTCCGTCTGTCCCTTTATAGGATCACCGCCACTAGTGAGACTACATTCGTGTAGTTAGGATTAACTAAATGATAAGAGACATTAGAATAACCATTGTTTTAAACCTGTTTAAATGATTACATTGGCCATATTGGTTGAGCAATTACCTCACAACCTTGCGATGTACTCATTTTAAGTACACAATACCCCTAGTTAACCCCTCAGAGCCTATCTTTTCGCGGTTCTCGTGATATTTCGGTGGATTCCGGGATATTAATGAAGAGCATTGTTTACAATCCACCCCCAAATGTTACACCCAAATCTCCTTAGCCTTCCTTGTATGCACTCATATTTAAAGCATTATTTGCAATATGTTAAACCCTTAGTTCAATTATCTGGTTAATTACATGGTTGCTAAGTCGAGTCATATCTTATGTACATACAGTTTTGGGACAATTGGGACTCATGGGTTAAGTAGTATTTTATGGAGTAACGGGAAGGAACGTTAAATTCAAATTCCCTTATCTACGTATTACTCCAAGTGTTTTGATCCTCGCAATTCGGGTCATTTGTTAGTCTAATAATGGTTCAAGTGATGTATTATTTTACGGATGGTAGGGCAAGAGTGTAAGGGGAAAAAGAAAAAAAATTGAGAGAAAAAAAGGAAAAAAAAAAGAAGAAAAAAACATACGGGCTACCATCTAGCGTCTATCTTTTTATTTTGTTTAAGTCAAGATAGTGTCAAGAAAAGAAAAGGAAAAGTTTGATGTAGAGTTTTGTATACGTGTTTGTTGAGTCGAGTCTTGGCTTAGTAACGCCACGCTTTACATGTAATTAACTTAGATTTTTGACTTGTCACTAGTAAAATTCCCTCATATCCAACTAACCTGTGTTTTTCCATACCCTACGTTACAACCCTTTAAAAGCCCTCTTTAATAGTTTATCCTAGGTGCTTACGCCAAAGCGATGGAGGTTTGATCTTTTCTCAAGCATATGGCAATCTATGTGCTATGACACGTAGAGAGTGTTTATCTTCCATTTCCAGATGATAAAATCCAAACACTTTTTGTGAGGTGCTAGTGTATGATTTCCGTGCTTGTTATGACTATTTTATAGCTTGTACTTGTTGTATTTTATTTTAAACCAATGTTAAATGACCCCTAACTTGTAAATTGATTAGATAAAAGCACATTTGCTTGAGGACAAGAAAATCCCAAGTGTAGGGATATTTGATAAGGATTTAAAAAGTACCTTTTTAGGGGATCATTTAAGCCCTAAACTAGTGTATTTATTGTAACACCCCCAAAATACCGCAGCAGAAGATTGTGTCACTAGGTGCTACTTCATAATACAAAGTACATGATATAGAAAACGACCTCTAAATGAGATGTTTTGAAAAGTTACCATTCGATTAATAAAATTAGAGTTATAAACATGAGGGCCGAAAGTATAATACATAAATGTTTACAAAATGTTTCGAATGTTAATTGATAAAAGCATAAGTCTTAAAAATATGTTGTACGACTCTATGTTCCATGCAAAAACTATCGCCTTACTGACCTGAGATAAACATGCTAAAAAGTGTCAACACAATGGTTGGTGAGTTCATAGAGTTTGTTTAACATGTAAAGCCTTTAAAGAATGTTCACACAACAAAGGCATTGTAAATCCATTCAGTTCCAAGTTCCGCCCATACAAAACTTGCAACCTATGTGTTTACAACCCACTGCTTAAAATAGTATATCAATCATGTATACATGCAACATAGTAGTTAAAAGCGTAAACGTTTTGAGTATGTGAATAGTATATCAAACATGTATCCAAATTAATGGCCTTCCAACAACTCACGGTTGGGTTGTATCCAAATTAATGGCTTTCCAACAACTCACTGTTGGGATGTAACCAAATTAATGGTCTTCCAACAACGTACTCACGGCTGGGATGTATCCAAACTGGGATGTATCCAAATTAATGGCCTTCCAATACCGCAGTAATAGGATGTACATTTGTATCAAGTCTAGTCACCCAAATTGAATAACGCAATTAAGTATAATGCATTCAAGAATACTGCAAATAAGTTTAACACAATCATGTATGTATGAAAGAATTTATGTAAATGCAGTCATGTAAATCAAACGAGTAAAGTATTTTTTTCGTAATCGATCATGCATCTCCCCCAAATAGTTTAAATCGAGTATTAAAAGAGTAAGAATGGGGCTATGACTCACGGTAATCCTTAAAAGTTTAGAGTACTTGTGAAAGTAAATAATTGAGCATGTGTCTCCCCCAAAGAGTAAAGTAATTTAAACAAGAAATAGTGGGGCTACGAACTCACGGTTATCCTTAAAAGTTTAGAGTACTTGTGAAATTAAATAATTGAGCATGTATCTCCCCTAAAGATTATATTAATTTAAATGAGAAAAAGTGGGCCTACGAACTCACGGTAATCCTTAAAATTTTAGAGTACTTGTGATATTAAACAATTGAGCATGTATCTCCCTCAAAAAGTAAAGTATTTAAACGAGAAAAAGTGGGGCTACGAACTCACCGTGAACTAATGATATCAAAACATATAACGGAATCGATGGATAAGCCGGGAAGTCTCTGCGTGCAACCTAGAAATATGATATCATGTCTTAGGTTTTGAAACAATGATGCGAAAGTATAAACGAGCCTATATACGTCCTTATATTGATCATGATGTAGTACTTGGTAGTTTGTGTATGTTGTTATATAGAAATGGTTTCTGAAATATTTTTAGTTTGAATATCTCGTACTATCGTTCGAGCCATCATAATCCAGAGGTCATGCAAGAACGTTCGAGGAGCTAGGACACTTTAATTCGTAAATCCTGCAACTCGTCGATCCGTTTACCCAAATGAATCCTTCACATGAAGCTCCCTAGTTTTGTAGTGTTCAATATGAAAAATAATATTTTGATCATTTGATTATATGATATATAAGTTAAGTAGTTACATGGTTCCTAATTACTTGACAAGTGAAAACTATATTTTGACGCCGAAAAACTGTCTTACCATTTGAGGCAGATTAATGACCTTGTTTGGTGTTTTCAGGCTGAATTTCCATATGGTAGACGTAAAACATCGTTCCGGAAAACTTTCGTGTTTTAACTTTTTGATTTATGGGACAAGAAGTGCCTCTAAAAATTACTCAGATTCGTTAACAACAAGCTTTTGACTAACTTCTTTTAGGTTTCTAGGTTTCGCTAACTTCTTTCAATCATAACGTTTGACTCATTTGTCCATTTTGGGTGATTCAAATTGCTATGTTTTCATTTTAACCTTGTCTACAACAATATGTAAAGTACCAAATCTAGATATGGTCGGTTTGGTGGCAATTTTGTATATAAGTTCACTAGTTAACATAACATAGAATGGTTTATAAGTTTTAGTCTTGTTTTTAATTAACTTTGTACATCATGATCCAATATAAGAGCATATATAGCATAGATTAAACATGTAAATGGTATTGATCATGAGAGTGAGCTAGGTTTTCTTACAACTTTTGGCCTTCATGAAAAGGGATACATGAACTAGGATAAGAACTAAATCCTTCAAACGAAAACCCTAGCTTTCAATCCTTCAACACAACTCTTGCAAACCTTTGCTAGCCTTTATATAACCCTTTTAAAAGCCTTGTAATCTAAGCTCTAATCACCTTGTATAGCTCTTAATCCAACCATGGAATCATCAAAGTAACACTAGATTTATGTAGAGAATAACTAGGCCTTCATTGTCTATGTATAACTTGGAACTTGGAAATCAATTGAAGAGTGTTTGGTGTTTGTGATGTTATGAACGACCAAGAGAGGAGGAGGGGGTATTTATAGGGCCTTGAGGAGGTTAGTTACACTAAGGTATGGTCTAGAATGAGCCACACGATGCATACTTGGTTGATTTTTAGCCTTAAGACTTTCTATGGCTCCTAATGTAACACGTGATGCTCTAAATGTTCCATGGCTCTCACCAAGCCACCAAGGCCATGATGATTCACCCTATACACGTTCAATACAAGAGGGAGGGACTAAGTGGATGAATCTTGGCCTTATATAAGTGACGAAGTGAGTTTTGGTCCCATTAATCGCTAAATGTAAGTCGTAAAGTCAGGAAACTTAAAATAGGGTATACTAAATATATGAAACTTGTAAAACTTATCAATATAATCTATATTAGCATATTAAATGAGTGATAAGTTCTATTAGAATGCTTAAAGTTGTAAATACCTAGAAACGTAGGTTTAAAATGCTTAAAACGCGTAAAACGTAAAACCGGAAAATGTAAAATTCCAAAACTTATGAAAATGTCGTAAGATGTGAAAAAAATATATTTCTCTTGTTTTTAATGTTGTATGTACATATCAGGATGCTTAAAGTACGTTTAAAGCTAAACGTAAATTTCAAACACGGTTTCGTGAAACTTGCAAAAATGACCCGACAAGTGTCAAACTCCCGGGTTATCATGAAAATAGGTTAACTTACGAGAGTGTGAAATAAAAATTTTGGGAGTGAATAGTAAAAGTGAATAGAAAAAATGAATAGTACCCAAAAAATGCGAATTGTTACAGTCTCTACCCGTTAACGGAACTTCGTCCCGAAGTTCAGTTTGTTCGTTCTATATACGTACGTTCTCGTCATCAGATTTGATGAGGAAAACTTTACCATACTCGAGCATAATCCTCAAAAGACCTTTAGGTAACCGATTCTAACTTAATCTCACAACTCATCAAACAAGAACTGTCTCGAGATTAGGCTAAATCGGTTTGAGTAACAACTTGATTCTAGCTTGATCTTCGCAACTCATCAAACAAAAACTGTCACTAGATCAAGCAGGGAAACAAGCGGTTTGAAGGAAGTCTTTTTAAAATTTGTCTCGATTATGGAATTGCTTACACATATGAGACTACTACTCCCTTCATCGAATGATTCTTCCTGAATTAGACATAGGTGTACATGCTATGTATAATTTAGGAGTAACAATCCTCAGACTAATCGACTTATATGATGTTCGGTGTTTAACTTACTAAAATCATGAAATTTTTAAAAGTGCAAGGCATACGGAAGAAGGTCTCAACATATAAAGCAGTTATAGTCTAGGCTCTTAAATGGAACCTAGTTCTCTATAACCAAGGCTCTGAAACCAATCTGTAACACCCCCCAAAATACCACAGTGTAAGATTGTGTCATTGGGGTGCTACTTCATAATACAAAGTACATGATCTAGAAAATGACCTTTAAATGAGACGTTTTGAAAAGTTACCATTCGATTATTAAAATCAAGGCTATAAACATGAGAGTTAGTTTCATTTTTGGTCCCTATGGTATGGCAAAATTGCAGATTTGGTCCCTAAAACTTTGAAAGTGCACTGGACGTCCCCATTTTGAAGTGTTCATTGCATTTTTGGTCCCTGTGGTATAGCCAAATTGCAGACTTGGTCCCTATGGTATGGCCAAATTGCATATTTGGTCCTTGAAATTTTAATGTCATTTGGGCCCAGGGGACCAAAAATGCAATGGAAACTTCAAAATGGAGACGTCCAGTGCACTTTTAAAGTTTTAGGGACCAAATATGCAATTTGGACACACCACAGGGACCAAAAATGCAACATGAGGTCCCAAAGTATAATACATAAATGTGTACAAATTGTTTCGAATGGTAAGTGATAAAAGCATAAGTCTTCAAAATATGTTGTACGACTTTATGTTTCATGCAACAGCTATCGCCTTACTGGCCTGAGATAAACATGCTAAAAAGTGTCAACACAATGGTTGGTGAGTTCATAGAGTTTGTTTAACATGTAAAACCTTTAAAGAATGTTCACTCAGCAAAGGCATTGTAAATCCATTCAGTTCCAAGTTCCGCCCATACAAAACTTGCAACCTATGTGTTTACAACCCACTGCTAAAAATAGTATGTCAATCATGTATACGTGCAACATAGTAGTTATAAGCATAAACGTTTTGAGTATGTAAATAGTATATCAAACATATATCCAAATTAATGGCCTTCCAACAACTCACGGTTGGGTTGTATGCAAATTAATGACCTTCTAACAACTCACAGTTGGAATGTATCCAAATTAATGGCCTTCCCTCACGATTGGGATGTATCCAAATTAATGGCCTTCCAACAACGTACTCACGGTTGGGATGTATCCAAATTAATGGCCTTCCAATACCGCAGTATTAGGATGTACATTTGTATCAAGTCTAGTCACACAAATTGAATAACGCAATTAAGTATAATGCATTCAAGAATATCGCAAATAAGTTTAACACAATCATGTATGTATGAAAGAATTTATGTAAATGCAGTCATGTAAATCAAACAAGTAAAGTATTTTTTTGTAATCGATCATGCATCACCCCGAAATAGTTTAAAACGAGTATTAAAAGAGTAAGAGTGGGTCTATGACTCACGGTAATCCTTAAAAATTTAGTGTACATGTGAAAGTAAATAATTGAGCATGTATCTCCCCAAAGAGTAAAGTAATTTAAACGAGAAATAGTGGGGCTACGAACTCACGGTAATCCTTAAAAGTTTAGAGTACTCTTGAAATTAAATAATTGAGCATGTATCTCCCCCAAAGAGTATTATAATTTAAACGAGAAAAAGTGGGGCTACGAACTCACGGTAATCCTTAAAAGTTTATAGTGCTTGTGAAATTAAATAATTGAGCATGTATCTCCCCCAAAGAGTAAAGTAATTTAAACGAGAAAAAGTGGGGCTACGAACTCACCGTGAACTAATGATATCAAAACATATAACGGAATCGATGGATAAGCCAGTAAGTCTCTACGTGCAACCTAAAAATATGATATCGTGTCTTAGGTTTTGAAATAACGATGCGAAAGTATAAACGAGCCTATATACGTCCTTATATTGATCATGATGTAGTACTTGGTAGTTTGTGTATGTCGTTATATCGAAACGGTTTATGAAATATTTTTAGTTTGAATATCTCGTACAACTGTTCGAGCCATCATTATCCAAAGGTCATGTAGTAAACGTTCAAGGAGCTAGGACACTTTATTTCGTAAATCCAAAGAACTCGTCAATCCGGTTTTAATATTTATAATTTACCTAAATGAACCATGAAGATTTTTTCTGTGACGACAGGTTTTAATATTTAGTGGTGCTAAGTTACTCATCTCATAATACCTATGGTCTACCCTAATGCACTAAGGCGTGTACCCGCAACTTAAACACTCACCCTTACTTCTTAACTTCATCGTGTGTAGTGTAGTATTTGCCTCAGTAAAACCAAGGTCGCCCCAAGAGCTATGTGTGTGGATTTATACTAAGTCTAGGTGTACATGATTTTAATAAGATTTTTTGACAGGAATTAATTAATTAACTACTAAAGCAGAGATAAAGGCGGAAAAAAGGATGTGATCAATAGAGGAGAGTGGTGCTAACCTAGTTACTCATCCTAACTAGTAATGTTTATGTCTAATTACTTCCAATTAATTCAGGTGGGGTCAAAGTCGAGAGGACAAAATTTGGTTTCGTCCTAACCTATCAAGAAAGGGAATATACCAACCGAGAAGTCCAGTGTCCCCTCATAAGTCATTGTTCCACCCTGAGCATGCCAAGTCATTAAGTTCCGTTACATGCTAGATTTATAATAGTGAGTGCCCGGCGCTAACTTAAACACTCACCCCTTACTTCTTAACTTCATCCAAACGGTAGGTGATCGGTTGAGTTAAATCGCACAACTAGAAAGGGTTGTCTAATATATTTTTGGTCAGCTTAGGCTCTTTTGACTCGGACCCTTCCCGTAAAATTCATAACTTCTTCTCAGATTCTACTCACTTACCAAGGTCTGGTTATATCTCCTAAGCAACTAGCCTCATACCGTCATTCAAAACTGACCAAACAAGGGTAGCTACAAAATGATAAGAATCATATGAAATAAACTATGGATGCATACACTAAATATCCTTGGTTTTTATTTCAAAACCATATAAAGGAATAATTAGGTTGTAAAACTTGCTTTTGCAAAAATCTTGATCCCTTGGCAATGTAAATGCAAAGCAAAACAATTAAGGAATCATAACTAGCACCAAGAGGTGCCTTGTATATAATTTGTAAGAAAGTGTAGTAAAAGTGTAAGAAAATGTACAAGTATAGGAAATTGGAAATTTTTGGTACAATTAAGTTTTTAATAGATCAAAATGGTGTGTATTGAGATGATAAAAATTATAAAAATACTTTCCCGTGATAAAATAATTATCGCAAATTTTTAAGAAAACGTCATTAACGTACAAATCAATTCAATGTTTAATGTTACTGAAATACATGAATCGAAAGTAAAGAAAAGATCAAAAAAGATAATGCTTATCGTGATGTCATGGGGAGTGATTTATCCCTTGGAGACGGGTTGTAGCTCCGTATGCTCCTCTAGATTTGCCTTCAACTTCTTCTCACATTCTCTGATTGTTGTGTGTGAAATGCTGGAAATCGTGGGGTATTTATAGGCCAGATCTGGTTACGGCGTAACTATTAAAAGAGTTACGCCGTAACATATAATTCTTCGTAAATTGCACTAATAATGCTGGTTACGGAGTAACCTCACGAAGGAGTTACGCCGTATCTTCAATAAATCTTGGTTACGCCGTAGTTAATGCGTGAGTTATGGCGTAATTATTAGCGGCGCGGAACCTCATTTGACCTAATATGGTTACGTCGTAATCTTTGGGAGAGTTACGCCGTAATCTTCTGATAAGTTGGTTTTCTGAGGCACGCTTTAGTTACGGCGTAATGTGAGAGAGGAGTTACGCCGTAACTTGTTCAAAGTGAGTATACTATGATAAATCTTCAATAATCTCTCCAAATCCGCGTCTCTTTAGCTCCAATGCTCGTAATTTACCTGAAAGTGAAATTTAATAGAAAACAAGCATAAATCCATATAAATGATATAAATTACAAGCATTATCGGGGGAAATTGACACTTAATATTCAGGATAATTTGATGTTATCAAATATCCCCCCACTTGAACTCTACTTGATCTCAAGTAGACCCTATTAGATAGATTCCTAAAAAGATATCTCCCATTACCTGGAAAATATAAGTTTACCAATCCCTTATGCTAGAATAAAACAAAGCCGAACACCTCACGAAATGGGAACGAAACACTCAAATCTCTCAACTATTCTAAGTGTCAATTTCGGGGTGATCACTCAATTGCACAGTCATAGCATGTATTCTATCATAAGCTTGGCCGTTACACAAACCTCCACCACTAGAGTTAAGGACAAAACAATTCTCGAAGGCAATATGGGTAGACACAGCAAAGGTTAAGGGTGACTCGTCATTACTAACATGTCACGGCGAAGTGGACAAAATCAATTGTTGGATCGATATACTTTAATCAAACTAACTTAAACTAGCTTGTTAAGGTTTAATAACCTCGGATAAATCCTAAGTTATTAACAAAGAAACACTGAGCAATCTTTATCAAGTACGCGGAATTTACTTAACAAAGCTAAGAAGAATAACTTTTATTATAAACTCTAAATCTGCTTATTATGCAGATACTCTAATACAACTCTAAGACAATCGAACTTTTCTCTAAAACACTAATTAACTTGTGAATTTGTAAACTCTAAAACTCATAGACTCGTACCTCTAATGCCAATCTAGGAGTCCTTTTATAGGCTCAAGGATATCCTAGTCGGTTTACAATTTGTAACCTTGTACGACAAGTAATCTAAACATAGAATACAATTCTTTCCATAAACGAATATAACAGTTCTTTTGTTCTTGCAGTACTTTGACTTCATAATGCAGTACTTTGACTTTATCTTTAGCAGTACTTTGACTCTTTGACTGTTTCCAGATTTTGCGACTTACGGTACTTTCATGTCTTCAGATACTTTCATGTCTTGACAGACTTTCATATCCCAACAGTCCTCCCCTAACTTGAATTCTACTTGCTTGACTTCAAGTTCCTTTGTGAATATATCTTTAACAACTTCATCTTTAAGGACAGATTGTTTCTTAGTCTTTGGATTGTATCTCTGTAGTTTATGTGCTTGTCAAAGTATCTCTTAGAATTGTTCTTTCTTAGCAACATCCAGCAAGCTCCATCTTTTCAAAGAACACAACAACATATGACAATTTGTACATTAATTCAGTTTAAGTTGCATACTATTCTCATCACTTCCAAGTGAATCATTGAAAATTTAATGGATTTAGATCTCTTTACCAAAGCCATTAATCTCTGGAGTAGCCAAATGTTTTGGTGTGTAAAACCATGGTACATTGATAACCATATGATTTTTAGCAAACCACCAGCTATCAACAGATTTGATTTGTCTTTACCAAAAGTTTTACCCTTCTGGACTAGTTAGTTCTTCTATCTAATGGTGAACTAATTACCAATAATGGTTTTTCCACAGCCTTTACCACAAGCCATTTTCTTGTGGGCTAGCCAACTCTTTACATTACTGATATGGTGAGTTGATTACCATCCAACTTATTAGCAAGTTCTCAACTAAAAACGGATTTGATATATCTTTACCAGAGCCGTTTGCTCATGGATTAGTCAATCCTTTTGTAACCATGGTGGATTGATAACCTATTGATGTTATCATCACTAAAACCATTTATTCAACCTTTAAAATATTTATTACTTAGCAAAAGGTTTCTTTTAAAAAAAATTTTAACTGGTTTATTTCTGCAAACAGTACTTTGATGAAAGTACTGTCTGATCAACAGTACTTTGAATAAAAGTACTGATATATCAAAAAGTATTTATTCAAATAAAATTCATACCAGTTATTGATCATCCTCAGCAATAGTAGTCCAGTTGATAAACAAGTTGATAACCATGCAAGCAGTTTCATTATCCTCTTCCACTTCCATTCCATGCTCTAGCATTCTTCTCATGAACTCAACTGTGAGAGGGTATCTTCTTTCTGCAAACATGTGTATCATTGTTCCATTTTCCAGCTCTAAAACATGAACTCCAGACACTTCAAAGAATCTCCAGCAACAATTTCCCAGCTTTCTTGATTCTTCCAAACATCATCAGTGCTCTCTTCTTCAGTTTCCCATGTAGTTATGAGATCACCATGTAAAACTAAACCAATCCCTTCTAATGGATTATGTTCAAAGTAAGCTTTCACCACATGATATAAATAGAATAAATCTACTCTATCTATAATGTGCAGTAAGTCCCATAGCCTTTTGAAAACTTTGAAGCTTTCATCTTCTTTATGAAAGATCATATAATCTCCATCCTTGGATTTCACAACTTCAAAAGCACTAATCTTTGATCTGTTCATCTTCATGTCATCATCTTCTTTTGAATAATCAAAATCTACCACTCTGAGATAATTCTTTAATTCATCACTAGTCTCAGATCTTAATTCAACTTTTTCTTTCTTTGAGAACTGAACATCTGTAACTTCAGTTTTTCTTTTTCTTTTTAAGCTCTTCTTCCTTTCAGCTTCAGTCCAATGAGCTTCTTCTCTAAAGTCTTTAATGTCAGCAACACTCTTCTTATAAGCTTCTGTTTCAACATCATAGAGTCTTTTCATATCAACATAATTCAGCTTCTGCAATCCTTTATATCCTCGACCTTTCAAATAAGCCATCATAGCATTCCTGTCCTTAGCTAAATTAGGTCTTCTTGGCATATATCTAACAAGAGTAGGTGACTATAATGGTTCAGTAGGTTCAGAATTTAATTCAACATGTAACTTCTTAGCTGCTTCTCTACTTTGAGCTTCTTGAGCTTCCTGAGCTTCTCTATCTTTAGCATTTAATTCCTCTTGAACTTTTCTAGCTGCAGCTTCATTCCTAGCAACTTCAATTTCTCTAAGTTCTGCCAAAGTTAGTTTCTTTTTCTTGGTTTCAACCAGAACACCTTTCCCTTTATCCTTAGGATCAATTGCAGGTTGAGAAGTTCTTTGTTGTTCTTCTTCTTGCACTTCTCGAATGGTAACACCACCTCTAGGTTGTGATAAATCTCCTAAAATTGTAGCAATGAATTCATCATCACTTGCAGAATGAATAGGTTTGAATGTAGCTTCCTCCTCTTCTTGTATAACAGTTGTAGAAGGACCAACTTCTTCTTCAAAATTCAATACTCTTGGTGTTATTACCTCTTGTCTAGAAGTACCTTGAAAAGCAGTACTTTGTTGTTCAGTACCTTGATCATCAGTACCTTGAACTTGAACTTGTTCCTCTTGTTCCTTAGTATCTTGAATGATCTTTTCTTCAGTACCTTCAGGTTCTTTCTTCTTCTCAACATCTTCTTTCAAATTTTCTTTTTCTAAATTCCTCCCCAATTGGACAGAAGATGGTTGATGAACCTTTTGGCATTTGTGTTTCCTAGACTGCCTTTGCGCCTTCTTCTTGGTTTTGACCCAGACACGAAATTCTTGAAATAATGGCCACACAAAATTTTTTAGCCGTCTAAACTTCAGTTTTAATTTCTTTATCTGTTTGGCTTGAACCTCAGTAGTCTTTTTCAACTTAACCAACTCCCTTGTCAAAACATAGTTATCCAATGTGATTTCATCAAGAGGTATGGTATGGGAATCCGCTCCTTGAGTAGGTGAATGTTCCGCTGAATGAGAAGCAGGAACAGATCCTTGTGGAGATGGAGAAGGAGAAGCTTCTTGTGATGCAGCTTGTGGAGAAGCAGTACTTGCAGATGCAGTACCTTCAAGTAGCTTCATTAGCTTCAGATCACTCTAACAGCCTGAACAACTTCCATCATAGAGGTAGTTAAGGGAGTATCCCTTCTAGTGAATTTATCACTCTTCCTAGCCATGAAGGTGAAAATTTTCGATTGTTGAACAATAACAGGCAACAAATCTGTAGGTTTTGGCACATCAGCAAGTTGCTTGTTTAAGAAAACCTGTATAAACCTTGGGTACATTAGCCAAGTATATCCATGTGAGATATGTGAGAGCATCCCATCCAGTATTAGCCTTGAGAAGTTAAAAACTCGATCCGTAGCTAACCCAACCATAGCAGATGCTATATTTGACCCGAACTGCTCCCAAGAAGTACTCTTAGCACTTATGCAATGTAGCAACTCATGAACCAAAAATTTCCAATGAGGACAAAATAATTGTTTCCTAAACGTTTGTTCAGTCAAAGATCCTTCATAACCAATATGACCAAAAGTATCCCATATCAATTGCTTATCAAACCTTATAGCCCCATTTTCATCATTGAACAATAAATCTTCTCGGATGGAAGCTTCAGTAATCTTAACAGTTCTTCCAGCAACTGTTGATCGAATATAATATTCATCATTCTCCATGTTATCATTAGCATTAGCCCAAAATTCTTCAATCCAGGGCTCAATTATATCCGGCTCCACTAAAAGAGCATAACTGATTGGCGACCCAGTTAGATAATCAATAATATCATGAAACGCCGCATTATCTTCAGTCTTGTCTAAATTTGCTACCATATTGTGCTTTGAAACAGTAGGTCGATTCGCCATTGGTGATTATGTAAGCACAATAAGAATTGAAATTGAATAAGAATGAGAGAAATATGGAAACGATGCTAAGGTAATAATATGAGAGGGAAAATCAGAAAGTAGGTATTTATAGGTAAGATTTAAAAAATTACTGCCAAAAATAAAAACAACCATTAGCATTAATTACCCCTCAATATAACCGTTGGAACAGTACTTTAATACGACAAACAATACTTTCCACGTATGCAGTACTTTCCCAAAGCAGTACTTTCCAAGCAGTACTTTCGGAAAAACGACTTTGCCAAATTCCTCCATAGAAACTAAGTATACACAATTATCCTCCCCTCAAGCAATACACAGGACTATACTAACACCTTATAGTCCTCCCCTCAAATGTAGCTTAGTAGTTAATCATGCCAATACTCACCACCAAGTGATTGAATCTTGAAACATCAAAGCCTTTGGTGAGTAAATCAGCTACATTATCATCTGTGTGAACCTTAACCACATTAATGAGCCTATGCTCATAGCAATCTCCAATAAAGTGATGCCTAATCTGAATATGCTTGGTCTTGGAATGATAAACTGGATTCTTCACAATACAAATGGTACTCTCATTATCAATATTGATAGGAGTATTTTTGAAATTGAACCCATAGTCCAAAAGTTGATTCTGCATCCACAAAACTTGTCCACAACAGCTTGCAGCAGCTACATATTCAGTTTCAGTAGATGATGTTGCTGCAATTGTCTGTTTCTTGCATTGCCAGGAGACTAATCTTCTTCCAAGATATTGGCATCCTCCAGTTGTTGATCTTCTATCATAATTATCACCTGCATAATCACTATCTGAAAAAGCTTCTAAGTGAAAAGGTGACTCTTTTGGATACCACAACCCTAACTTTGGTTGTTGTTTTAAATAACAGAAGATTCTCTTTACTGCATTCATGTGAGAGATCTTTGGTGAGACTTGATATCTTGCACATAAACAAACTGCAAACATGATATCAGGCCTTGATGCAGTAAGATACATAAGAGAGCTAATCATTGATCTATAAAGCTTGACTTCAACTGGTTTTCCATCTTCATCTTTGCCCAATGAATTGATAGATTTAATAGGTGTAGTAACAACCTTCATATCATCAAAATTAAACTTCTTAAGTATGTCAGTAACATACTTGTCTTGACTGATAAAAATTCCTTCTTTTGACTGCTTAACCTGAAGTCCCAAAAAGAAAGTTAACTCTCCCATTGAACTCATTTGAAATTCCTTCTGCATCAGCTGCTCAAACTCCTTAACCATGGACTATTTGGTAGCCCCAAAGATGATATCATCAACATAGACTTGAACTAACATGATATCCTTCTTGTCTCTCTTGATAAACAAAGTCTTGTCTATAGCTCCCCTCCTGTATCCATGTTGTAATAAGAATGTAGAAAGCCTCTCATACCAAGCTCTAGGTGCCTGATGAAGGCCATAAAGAGCCTTAACCACCTTGTAGAATTTGTTTGGGTGTTTAGGATCTTCGAAACCTGGAGGTTGTTTAACATACACCGCTTCTGTAATAGTGCCATAAAGAAAGGCACTCTTGACATCCATTTGGTAAACCTGAAAACCCATGTATGAAGCAAATACTTCATCATAATCTACACCTTCTTCTTGTCTGTAGCCTTGAGCTACTAACCTTGCCTTGTTTTTGATAACATTGCCTCTTTCATCTCTTTTCACTCTGAAAACCCATCTTGTTCCAATAACTCTCTTCCCATCTGGAAGATCACATAAAATCCAAACTTCTTGAAGTTTAAATTGAAGAAGTTCTTCCTGCATAGCTTCAACCCAGCTTTCTTTAGTCAAAGCTTGAGCAATGTTCTTGGGTTCCTCTTGAGAGATAAAACAAGTAAATAGGCAGGTTTGATGGTCCTTATGATTCAGCCTGTTTTGTTTGTAGACAAAGCTAAGTAAAGCATTATGAGGTTTAGGAAAACTCTTAGCTTTGTGTCTTGTCATCACTCCAGAAGTAGAAGGACCAATGATTTGATCAGTAGGATGATTCTTATGAATTCTTAAGAGTGGCGACTGTGGAACTCCATATGCATCATCCAAGTTAGTTAAATCAACATCTTCATTTGAATCTGAGAAAATACCTTCATCTGTAAACTCATCATCAGGTTCCTTTAATCCAGGCATGGTAGAATCATCCAAATCATCTAAAGTACTGTCAACAGGTGCAGCAGTACTTTGATCGAAAGTACTGTCCAAAGTACTGTGAGAGTACTCTGCAGTCTTGTTCTTCTTCTTTGCCTCGTCATAAGCTCTCCTTTGTTCATCAGTGTAAGAATGTGCTAATACATCTTGAAGAAGCATCTGATTAAGTTCCTCTTGAATAGATTGATCCTCAGCAGATAATGAGGATTGTGGTGCAACAGTAATTTGTTTTGGAGAATCAGTACTTTGCTTGGGAACATCAGTAATTTGTTTTGGACTTACAGGATCTTCATCAGGAACAACATCAGGTCTAATATGAACTCCATGAACAACATATTGTAAATCTTCTCCATTGTGTACAGGTTGATTTTCTTCTCTAACAGGTACATAATTCATTGAAGGAGTTAAAACCTCAAGATCAAACATCCAATCAGGACCTTTACCTTTCTCATTGTCTTGATCTTTTAAAAACTCAACATGAAGACAATCTTGAATCTTCTTAGTAACTCTGTTGTATACTCTAAAGCCTTTACTGTTAGTGCAATAACCCAATAAGTATCCTTCTTCAGACTTGCCATCAAACTTCCCCAGATTATCAATGGTGTTTAAAATTGTGAGAGGACATCCAAAAGGCTTCATAAAACGAATGTTGGGTTTATTGCCCATCAGCAATTCATAGGGTGTCTTCATCTGTGGTTTGGTGACAGAGACTCTGTTAAGTACATAGCATGCAGTACTTACAACTTCTGCCCAAAATTGAATAGGTAGATGGGAATCAGCTAGCATTGTCCTTGCTGCTTCAATCAAAGTCCTATTCTTCCTCTCTGCAACACCATTTTGCTGTGGTGTTCTAGCAATACTAAACTCCCTCTTTATGCCTTTATTTGCACAAAAGTCGTCCATAAGCTTGTTCTTGAACTTAGTTCCATTATCATATCTAATACCTCGAACCTTGAGTCTCAATTGATTTTCAAGTGCTATAATCAGTGTCTGAATGGCATCAAAAGTATCATCCTTAAAACCCAAAAAGAAAACCCAACTGAATCTACTGCAATCATCTGTAACAACCAAATAGTACTTTTACTTATTTAAACTTGCCACAGAGACAGGTCCAAATAAATCCATATGTAACAGCTCCAATGGTTCTCTAATAGTTCTTTCCTCAAGCTTCTTGCAGGAAGCTTTATGTTGTTTACCCTTCTTGCATGCCAAGCATGATTGATCATTCTTGTAAGTCTTTGAAGGTAAACCTCTAACTAGATTGCCTTTGACCAGTTTGTTGATATTCTTGAAATTAACATGGCCCAATCTTCTATGCCATTGATGTGCCTCTTCAGATGTTGCTTTAGCCACCAAACATGTGGCTCTTCCATAAGAATGTAGACTCTTCATGTCTAAGCTATACACATCATTTGTCCTTGGTACTCTAAGTACTACCATATCATCATCAACATGTTTAAAATCAGAGGAAAGGATGAGACATTCTGTGTCAGTGAATAGCACAGGATGCTTTTTATCACAAATTTGAGAGACTGAGAGCAAGTTGAATTTAAGCTCCTTCACATATCTAACATTCTCAAAGTCGATAAGCCCTGCTTTGATAGTTCCTTTTCCAGTAATCTTTCCTCCATTGGGATCATTCCCAAATGCAACTCTCCCTCCACTAATATTTCTAAAATCAGACAGAATTTCTTTGTCTCCTGTCATACTTCCAGAGCAACCACTATCCACAATTAAATGATCTTTAAGCTCCTCTTTTGGGTTGCCCTGCACACAAAGAAAAGAGTTAGTGATTTTTAGGAACCCAAGCCATTACTGACTTGTGTTCCCCTTGTGGAGTTACAAACTCAAATTCTTTGAGTATGTAATTCCCACTATCTTTCAAATGATGATCCAAAATTATCTTTTGATCTTTAGCATGTGGATTTTCAAAACTTTCTGGTTTTTCAACATAAATCTCTTTTACAAGATTATTAGCTTTTTCTTGTATTACAAAAACATCCGATTCACTTTTTGTTGAAAGTACTGTGTGTCCCTCAGTAGTACCTTCCCTCTTAACCCATTCTGGTTTAACACGTGGTTCCTGTGATCTAGATCCCCTATGTGAATTGTAATACCTTCTAGGTTGATAGTGAGATCTCCTAGGATTCCTATTCCAGGTAGTGTGATCAGTACCTTGTTTCTGAGCAGTACTTTGAAAAGTACTGTGAGATACTGAAGGTTTTGAAAAAGGTCTTCTCTATTGTGGGTATCTATGATCTGGTGTGAAGTTTCTGTGATTAATCCTATTTGAATTATTCCAAACTGGTTTGTGTTCTCTAGGTTTGTGGTTGACAGATCTGTTCTTTGGAAATTTGCTAAGGTATTCTGAGTGTCGATCACAATCTTTGATTAAGTGATTAGGACTATAACACACAAAACACTGTTTTTGACCCATATGTCCAAAGTGATTTCTTCTATGTCTATGCCCAAAATTATTTTTCCTTCTAGGAGAATGATTAAACTTGTTTTGACCAAAATTATCCCAAAAAGGTTTAGCAGTACTGTTTTTAAAAGACTTTACAGAAGGTACTGCTTGTGGAGCAGTACTTTGATTTGAAGGTACTGCTTGATTTTGAACATTATTTTCAACAGCTTCTTTGGGTGTTTCAGATCTAGATTGAGCAACAAGCTTCTTCCTAAACTCTAGACTGTCTACTCCAAATCGAGAAACATCAGGCCTTATGGGTTGATAACTAATGGGATGTGGGACAGCGTTATATCCCTTGTCTTTCTTATACTCAGGAGGTGGTTCACTTATTGAGCCCTCATTACTAGATGTATCTACATAGTTAATGAGTTCATCATCACTAGTGGTTATGTCCTCAAAATCACCTACATCCTGATCACTAGGTTGTTTTTCTTCTATTTTATCAAAGTTCATACCAAAACCTAATCCAGTTCTAATGTATGCTCTTCTTTGTTTTTCAACATAAGTAACATGGGACATACCAGATTCATTCCAGGCAGCAAACTTTTCTAACAGATCATCTCTCTCCTTAGTTAATTTCTCAATTTCAACAAATTTACAGTTTAGTTTCCATTCACTAAGTTTTAACTGGTAATCCTGTTGTTCATACTTTTCAGCCCAAGCCATTTCATTATTTTCATGTGTTATGATTTTAGCTTCCATAGACTCTAAAGTAATTTGATAACCAGCTACCTCAGACCTAGCCTTAATACAATTATCTCTTTCAATCACATAACTGTTAAGTAGTTTATGATAAAAATCATAACAGTTTGAGCATACCTCAGAGATAGGAGACTGAGTTGGTGAAGTAGCCACCATTGCAAGAAGAACAGGATCATCTTCACTTTCTTTGCTCCAATCAAATCCTCCAAAGCCATCATCAGATTCCAAAGCAGCATGTTCAGGTTCTTCATCAAAAGCAGTGCTCCAGTCCAATGCATCCACTGTGTCTTCAACTGCATCTTCCACTGCTACCATACAGTAAGTCACTGGTTCATCATCAAACTCTTCACTCCAGTCAACTTCTGATAACTTCTCTTGAGCAACCAAAGCCTTTGTTTCAGTAATTGGAATTTCTTTGAGCTCAAGTTTTGGCTTCTCAGATGTTCTGTTTGCTTGATACTTAGCAAACCTGCACTCCCTTGCAAAGTGACCAGTCTTTTGACAATTGAAGCATTCAATTTTGGATTTGTCAAAAGTTATTCCTTGTTTTGGTTTGAAATCAATGTTTTTGCCTGTCTTCTTCATGTACTTTTTGATCCTTGCAGTGATCATAGCAACTTGCCACCTGATATCAATTTCTTCAAGTGCATCTTCTTCAATCTGTGCTAGATCCTCTTCATAAGTGACAGGTAAACTGGCTTGTTGTGTAAAGAATGAGCACACAACTTCATCTGAGTGTAAAGTGGTAGGTGGTAGAGCCTGCTGAGCATATGAAGGGGGTTGTAAACAGCAGTACTTTGAGAAACAGTACTTTGAGGAGAAGCAGTACTTTTGATTGAAGTACTGCTCTTCTTTTCAGATGATAGAAAAGCAATACTATGAGACTTGGAATTTGGTTGACCACTCATCTCATGCTCATACACTTTCAGTTGATGATAGAGATCATCAAAGTCCATGACATCCAACCCTTGTTGTCCTCTGATCATTGTAGCAATCACATGCCATGTAGATGGCAAACTCCTTAGAAACTTCAAATTAGCATCCTCAACTGACACTTCTGCCTTGTATAACTCCAACATGTTTAGGAGATTTTGAAACCTATCATATGCAGCATCAAGACTCTCTCTTTCACCTACTGTGAAAGTTTCAAATTGTTGCTTCAGCAAATTTCTGTGCATCTTCTTAGAAGATTCATTCCCTCCAAATCTGGTCTTGAGAGCAGCCCAGAGCTGCTTAGCATCTTTAGCATCATGAAATTTGAGAAGATGACCATCTGGAATGGCAGATAAGAGAATTTTTAGTGCCTTCTCTTGATTCCTTAGGGTTGCTGCTGGTAAGACTGCCTTTGGTGCTATAGGTTGTCCAGAAATATTAATAGGTTCTAGAACTACCTCATTGCCATTTACAATTACATTCCATAGAGCATGGTCTGTAATGGCAATATATTGCCTCGTCTTCATGCACCAGAGATCATATTCTCCCTTCTTGATTATTGGAATTCTGAGTGAGGTGATTGAGAGTGGTGGAACAGTGCCAAAATTTGATTGGTTCCAAACCGTCAAGTTTTGTCACACAAGCTAACCACTTGTGAATGGTCAACCGTGATAAACTTCAAACAGTCTGAAACAAATGCAATAAAGATCAGAGGAGTATAGTGTATCCCCGGGTCGTTAAGTCCCAACGAGGTGTGAACACTGTAGTACAACGAATCTGTGATCAAGTGATATTGAATGGGAAAAGGTTTGAAGATTTAGAATAACTATACCTAAAGAGAAAGTTTGTAAATTACAGGGGCTTAAATGCAAATTAAAGAAAATTAAAATGATAAATTATATTAAATAAACGCTATCACTATTTTTAAAATTGATTAACGTTTAAAACCTAAAACGTACGTTTTAAATAAAATTACGTGAACGTACAAAATAAAACGTGAGTTTTAAGAAATAAAAGGCCTACAAATATGAAAATGATATTTTACAATCCTAATAATAAAAGAAAATTATTAGAAAAAAGAAAATTATTTTTAAAACTATTTATCTAATTATTATTAATTAAAAACCATTTTTAACTATTTAATAATACCCTAAAATATAAGAAAATATGAAATAAAGCTAGAAAAGTGAAATTATGACTTAGAAAAATCTAAAATATTATAAAACTGAAAATATACTTATTACACTTTTTATCTATTTATTATGAATTTAATACTATTTAAAACTAATTAAAATGCTAGAAAATACTATTTAAACTAAGAAAATTATGGAAAAATATTTTTTTTGCTTTTTATTTTTATCTTAATCTAGTAAAATTTAAAACATATTTTTTTAAACTTTTTCTGATTTATTTGTATTAAAAGCTATTTAAAAAGGATTAAAATCTAGTTTAAAATAAGAAAAATATCAAACAGTGCTGGAAAAATATGAAAAATTCAAGGAAATTCTAAAATTATATTCTAAGACTATAAAAAATATAAAAACATATGCTTATGTTGAAGAATATGAAGCTGTAGTGATAAGCAGTTATAAATAAGCTACTAGATTAAGCTATAAGCTACAGGAATAAACCAAATGATTAGCAGAGCTAAAGTACACTATAATAAGCCTAATGCAACTAATTAATACTACTCTAGACCACTAATGATGCCTTACTAAGATTTGAGCTTATGAGGTTAATTAAGCAAAATAGTTATCAAGGGGGCATCTTTAAGCACATGCATAAGCAATCCTAATAAGCTAAATGGGAAAACAGAAGTTGGGACCTAGAGATCACCTAGCAGACTACACATGGACCAATTTTTAGCTCCTCACAAGCTTAAATGAATCCTGTGCAAAGGCTGCAAGTTTCCTGTGCACACTCAGTGTATGCTGAGTGTTGACACAGGGCAAATGGTGGCTTAATGGAAGCTGATTAAGAGCTTATAGGAGCTTGATAAAAGGAAAACAAAACTGAGATTATTAAACTAGACCAACTGATCTTGCAAATGTCCAAGTCTCAGAGATTTTGATGAAGAAATAAGCTCATGAAACTTACACAAAGTTCTGTGAAAACTGCCCTTTCCAACTTTTGACTTTTGAAGACAAAAATGGAATTTTGACTTTTATGAGATTTGATTTGATTCTATGGACTGAACATGTTATTATAAGGTGAAATGAGATTATCTATAGCTATGGTAACAACTTTTAAGCATGTAAAATGAATTTGGTAATCCAAATTCCTAACAGTTACCAAATAAGATGAGATTAAAGCTATTTTGACTTTCTATTAAACTAGGACTAGTTTTTATGCTTGAACTGAGCTATTAAACACTAAAATGACATGAAACATCAACAAGCAATGACACAGATGCACTCTAATACCATTAACACAGTGAATCCAAACACTCTTTTAACAAGCTGTTTTGAACTTTTTCAAAGTTTAAGACTAATTTAATCCATGAAACTGATTCAAGGCTTTATATTATCACTTAATGAAACTATAGAAGCATTTAACAATAAAAATAACAACATAAAACTCAAAAATGACAATTAAGCTATTTTGACTGTCAAACTAAAATTTGTAACAACTATAAATTAACAAGAACAAGCAACTTGATTTAATGTATTATTTCACTTAACTATAATTAGGGAACATAAAGATACACAGACTTAAGCTAAGGAATGACTTAAACAGTGAAAAGCTAAAATGCTTATAAAGAGCTTATAATTGTTTTCCAGCCAAAGACCATGAACTAGATACCAAGGACCATCCTACTACCTCCCATGAGGTTCTAAACCAACTTTTATTCAACATTCAACACTGGTACAGCTGTCTTGATTCTTTGTCTTTGATTTTTTTATTTTTCATCCTATTTATCCAATTTTTTTGTATTTTTGAGTTTTTAGCTTTAAACTGAATTTAATGGTTTCTAAAAACTTTTAAAAGCTTTATAGAGAGCTTATGAGAGCTTTTTCAGTCCTTAGCAATAACTAATAACAACCTTTGAATATTTTGAGAATTTAGATAATGAAATTTGCATAAACTGAATTTTAATACAATAACTGAAATTGAAAATGAAGATAGGTTTTTATTACACTGAGATCACTTAATAAAATACTTGAAAGATTTAAAATACATTGGAAATTGAATTACACTACCTACGACATGTAAAAAAACTAAAAAACTCTACATACATTCCCACACTGCTTCTTTCCTCTTCTTTATAGATCTTTTGAACTCTGTGGGTCCCACTTGATCTTTCCCATCAATAATCTCAGCCTTTGGATGGGTCAAATTCATCTTGGCCATAAAATAGTATTTTGGCGCCAAAAGTCCTAAAGCAGGTTTTTTAGCATTTAATGCTTCTTGGTGTTTGTGGAGGTGGAGGGGGGTTGGTATACAGGTGGGGGGATAAGGTGAGGTGGAAAGTGGTGGTGAAACCACTGGTATTGGGATGCAGGTGTGTGAGAAGGAGAAGCACAGTGTTAGGCGGTTTTCTATTTTTAAAACTTTGGGCCGGGTTTGGGTATTGGACTGGGTTGGATTTGGATTTGTTGGATTTAGATAATAACAAGGGTCCGTTTGGTTTATTATTAACACACGGGCCACTTTTGCAATTTTCTGAAAGTATAGGGCTGGATGTGTAAACCTTCCAAAGTTATTCCAAGGGTGAATTTTGCCAAGCTTCAATAGTACAAGGACCTCAATTGATAATTTCCATTTTTACACTTCCAGGGACTAAATCTGCCAAACTTTGAAACTTGAGGGACCAAACATGTAAATTCTCCAAAAGTTCACCATAAGGAAAAATTTTGCCATTTATGACTAGTACAAGGTTTATTTTTGATTATTTTCACTTTTTAAATTCACCAAGGACTATATTTGACATTTTTCAAAGGTCAGGGACTAAAGTTGTCATTTTGTAAATTTTAAACTTTAAAGGGTTTATTTTGACAACTTTTGAATCTTATGGACCTTAAATAACATTTTACTTTATTTTGATTTACCAGGGACTAATTTTGACAACTTTTGAAACTTAGGGGACTAAAACTGCCAAATATGCAAACTTAATACGTTTTTCATCTGATTTTGGTATTTTTGCATTTAAAACACATAAAACCAAGGTTGTCAGGATCGCGATCCTGATATATCCTACGATCCTTAAAAACGATCAGGATCGCGGGATCGTAAATCGGTAGGATCGTTCGGATCGTAGGATCGGATCGTAGGATCGTTTACGATCCGATCCTGCTAAACCATTTTTGGACTTTTTCTTCTATGTGAAGCATTTAAGCCCCATGTTTGATTCAAAAAGCCCAATCTCAATCACTAATTCATTGTTTTTCTTTTTTTTTTGAACTTTAATTCATTGTTTTCACAAATGACCATTCGGTTTAAAGTGACAGATGCGCATTGTAGGAAATTAGTGTTAGCATTGGCTAAATTAAGTACAAAATTATTACGATAATGACTAACAATATTTTTACGACAACTACATGCTATTTTTACCAACACACATATGATTTATTAATTTATATTAAGTCTTACGTATGTACATTTCAAACAGGATAAACAAAAAACCGGTTTATTTATTGTTCACCACGAAGTAAACTTTAAAGTATGGGCATTCTTTTTATTTTTTAACGTTATATAGTATACAAATTGACTAAGTGTAGACTTATGCCGAGATATATATATATATAGAACTACTATACAAAATATACACATTTTCATAGGATCTTAAGATCCCGATCCGATCCTACGATCACGATCTTGCAAAGCCAAAAACGATCCTAGGTAGGATCCCGATCCTGACAACCTTGCATAAAACACTTATTTGTGATATTTTCATCATTTTGATACATTTCTGAGTGTTTTCAGATGTTTTTGCAGTTTAAATGGTACAAAAATGATGAGTATTTAGACACTCATCAAACAGCTTCAGTCGACATCTTGAATATAGTTGCAGTAGGGTTTCTTCCTAGTCAGAGTTTCCACACAAGCTCTGATACCACTTGTTGGATCGATATACTTTAATCAAACTAACTTAAACTAGCTTGTTAAGGTTTAATAACCTCGGATAAATCCTAAGTTATTAACAAAGAAACACTGAGCAATCTTTATCAAGTACGCGGAATTTACTTAACAAAGCTAAGAAGAATAACTTTTATTATAAACTCTAAATCTGCTTATTATGCAGATACTCTAATACAACTCTAAGATAATCGAACTTCTCTCTAAAACACTAATTAACTTGTGAATTTGTAAACTCTAAAACTCATAGACTCGTACCTCTAATGCCAACCTAGGAGTCCTTTTATAGGCTTAAGGATATCCTAGTCGGTTTACAATTTGTAACCTTGTACGACAAGTAATCTAAACTTAGAATACAATTCTTTCCATAAACGAATATAACAGTTCTTTTGTTCTTGCAGTACTTTGACTTCGTAATGCAGTACTTTGACTTTATCTTTAGCAGTACTTTGACTCTTTGACTGTTTCCAGTACTTTGCAGCTTACAGTACTTTCATGTCTTCAGTACTTTCATGTCTTCAGCACTTTCATATCCCAACACCAATGGTACATGACTAAATCCATGGCCAAGACACCAAAGATTGCTCGCTGCATCACCTAGACATGCTTCATGACTACATGGGATATATAAATGGTGTAAAATACAAATCAAGCAGATAGTCTAAATCTATAACCAAGTCATCACCACTTACCGTCCGCCCAAAGTTCAAGCTTCGAAGTTAAGAAACCGGATCATGATATACTCGGTAGATGTGTCATTAGAGGACGTCATGATGAGCACACTACCTTTTCTCCAACTATTGGCGCAACTACCAACTCTAATCTTCAAATGTGAACGAGGTGATACTAAATATATATTAAGCTCATAACATAGTGCTAATAACATCACACTTTACAATAAACTGAATAACATAACTATTTTTTTTTTGAATCACATTTTTTTTAACATAACAAATAAACATAACATCCCCTCACTTGAGATGAACAATGGGAATTTGGGGGGTCTTCAATGATTTTTAAGAATATGTCGTCGACGGAAGCGTGATTCCCGAACCTTTCCACTTGAACCTTGAACTTAGGCAAATGATGACTTCCCAATCACAAATAAAAGGAATGGCTCAGATGAACTTAGGCAAATGATGAACCTTGAACGAGGTGTATGGGTGTAACGAAACAATATATTGGGTTAACAAAATGAAAGGAATGGCTCAGATGGGTGTATCTAGGGGTATCTTGCACTAAAGGTGAGTGCAACAAAAAGGTTTCACATGGGGGTCAAGAAGTCAAGGTGACTAATCGATAGACACACAATGGTAGGCTATTTGGGTGATTATCCTATAATATTGCCTTCTTAAACTGAAAAGTCCAAATACAACGAGCCAACTCAACATACCTCGTCTATGGTCTCGAAATGATGCTAAGGCCAAGTTCTAAAGTTTACAAGCTACCGGCATACTCATAATTTAGAGGATTTGGGGTAAAATTTTGGAAACGGATAAGCCTAATCTCACCATAAAATATCAAGGGTTATATGTGCTCGGCTAAGTTCTAATCTAGTTAGGTTAAGAAAAACATGTCAAAATTTAAAAAATGGCATAATTTTTCAAAATAAACTAGAAAAGCGAGGGCAAATTAAAGTTCAAGAGACAATTCTACTCCCGTCCTCCCACTTGAATTGTACAAAGTCCCTTTTGTACAAAGCGTTAAATAAAGGTGAAGAGAAAAGTAGAATTAGAGAACTTCCCTGAAATTTGCTCCAAAAAGAAAGAAGGCCCACGAAAAAGAGTCGTGCCTTCGCATAAGCATCCACGAGCAAACTTCAATCCCTGAAATCACACTATCGACAAGCATAATTCTAAAAAAGAAAAATGAAAAATGAAAAATAAACCTAACTCACTTTCGTAGGAATCACGGTTGCATTTAGCATATGCAACAAGCCTTTTAAACCACTTGGTGTCCCAAGTGGTCGAGTGAAGTCTCGTGAGAGTTTACAAGGGACATACCTACAAAGTTTATTTCAAAGACTAATACAAGGTTATTGTGTTTAAAATGAAAGAAGTAATGCAGAGGATAGTTACTTCGTAACTCTAGAAGGAGTTACGCCGTAACTAGGCAACACCTGGCATGCGCTGCAAAATTGTAGCTACGGCGTAACCACTGAGATGGGATTACGCCGTAATTGGTAGTGCATCTGAAGTTCTGCTGCAAGGAGCCTGTTACGGCGTAACCATGAGAAAGAGTTACGCCATAACTCTAGTCAGATCAGTATGCTGTAGCAGCAACTTCTCTTCCTTTCCTACAAAATGGTTAAAAACACAAAACCCAATAGAAATGGAAATAAAGCAAATGAAAGGGATAATTCGGGTTGTCTCTCGAAAGAACACTTTTCTTTATTTACAAGTCTTTAAGTTAGACTCAGAGCCTCGGGGCTTTATGGTGGCCTTTGGACTTGGCCAACTCCTTCCATTGCTTTTTTACTTGAAGAAGGCTGGTCCCAAACACGTGGAGAAACAAACCGAGTCATGGAATATTGATTTTGCAAAAAATTAGCCTGTGCCCATTCGTAACGAAATTTAGCCTCTTCACCCCATTTTATTTTAACAGCTCCAAACCTTACTCGTAACCAATTTTCAAAAGAGATTCCCTTGTATCCGACTTCACTTCTTTTTTTCTCGTCAAAACATGCCCATTCCTTACGTTTGAGCCAGTTAGGATCGGGGAATTCTCCTCTATCGAAGATCTTGCGGTTGGGGTCGCATGTAGGCTATGCTATGTTGAATTCATCAGATATCATAGCTGGTTCACAAAAATGAATAGTCCAATCGATCTCAGTGAACCAATCATTCATAATGTCATGTCCTTGAATCCATCGCTTCTTAACTAATTTTTTTGTATTCCCAACACCACCAAACTTTGATGCTTTTTTAATCCTGCGAATGAAAAATTCTCCCCCTCCATTACATCGTTTTTTATAAGGGGAACATGTAGGCAATGTCACTTTGGTCCTTTCAATCAAACAAATATCAGGAGTACAACAGTGAAGTTTACCCGTAACAACATAAGTAGGCACAGAAGGTCGGACCTCTTCCTCATTGCTGTCATCATTACTTGATACGGTCCCCTGTAAATGGCCAAAATATGAAGGAGGAAACCTATCGGAATAATCCAATTTAACCTCCGTTGAATCTTCAGTTGTTATAGTTTCATCCGGTTCATGGCATAAGGTTTTGTCCAATTTAAGCTCTACAATATCACCATAGTATCCCAATGAGTCAAGGAACGGTTTACCAAGAATCAAAAGTTCCTTCGTATTTCTCTCCATGTCGATAACCATAAATTCGGGGGCAGAAACAAATCTATCAACCTTGACACAAGTACCACCTGTAATTCCTAATGGAGTAGCCCTGGTCTTATTCGCCATTTCAATCACTATATCCATTTTCCAAAGATGGATTACTTTGAGTTTTAAGAATATGGAAAGTGGCATGATATTTATGCTAGATCCAAAATCTACTATCCCCAAGATATCATAACTCCCAACTAAACATGGAATGACTAACCCGTTTGTGCTAATATCCTTAACTGAAAATAAACCGATTTCTAACCTGGTTACACTTTCTGAAACATAGTTACGCCGTGACTCGGGGAAATAGTTACGGCGTAACTGAACCTGGTTGTCGACAATCGTTTCTTCTAAATTTTCGGTTGTAGATTTGCACTCCACAATCACTTCCGGCGAATTCATCAGCAAAAACGGCATTGCACACTACCATAGGTTTGGTCCCCTCAGGTTCAATGTTACTCATCTCTATCTCAGCACTGAGCTTTTCTACCATGGCTTCAAGGTTTTTTAGGGTTTCGTCGTGCCTGTAAAGATTCTTATTTGTGTGTTCCTGGAAATCCCTTAGCCATTTATCTTGTTCTTTTTGCTTCTGGGCTGAATTTTCCAGGAACTTGTTTATGGTCTCTTCAAGGCTGGGCCTTTTTTCTCCATAAGGCCCACGATTGTAGTTTCCAGTAGATCCTCCACGATAGCCATTATTATTTCGATTATCTCTGTAAAACGGTCGATTTTCTCCATATTTAGCTTCTACGATTATGTTTTCTTCGTTATTGTGAGGACAGTTCTTGGTGAGTTGTCCTCCCCCACAGCTTTCGCAACCTACTTGGATGGAATGAATGTTTTTTTTATTTTTAGCATATCTCGACTCAGATTTTCAATTTTGCTTGTGATGGCTGCGATTCCGTCAAAACTTCCGCCTTGGTTTCTTTTGCTTCCTCCATCGTGCCATTTTTGGGAATGATCAGCCATTTTTTTTATGGCTTCAATTGCTAGAGTAGGAGTCATGCTCGGAATTGGTCCTTGATAGTCCAACATCTGTCTTGTAGTTATGTTGATTCCTTTGTAGAAGATATTGACCTTTTGCTGGTTGTTCGGATCATATGTAGGACATTTGTAAAGGAGATCGTTGTATCTTTCCTAGGCTTGATACAACGTTTCATTGTCTTCTTGCTTGAAACTATGGATCTCCAAGAGTTGGTTAGATATCTTCGACGGGGGACAATATCTCTGGATGAAGTGCTTCTTTAGAAGAGCCCAAGTATTAACTGCCCCGGCGGGCAATCTTTCGATCCACCTTCTTGCAGCCCTAGTAAGAGTCATGGGGAACGCCTTTAGCATAACAACGTCATGAAACACACCCAGAATGTTGAAAAGGCTTGCGATGTACAAGACATTCTCAACGTGCTCATATGCATCTTCATCCCTGTTTCCTGAAAAAGGGTTAGCACGAAGCTCCCTCATAAATTGGTCTTTAATTTCGAAATGGACATCAGCTCCAATTGCCGGTCTTACGAGCCCCGGCCCTTGTTCTTCTCTTGTCAACCCCAAATATTCCTCAAGAGTGAGGTCATCAATGTTAACAACTTCCATGGTACCTAAAACTTGAAAAGAGATCGTGAGAATTTGAGAAAATTTTAAAACAAAACAAAAATGAAAGACCTAATAGAAATCCTAATATAACTCCCCGTCAGCGGCGCCAAAAACTTGATGCAAGTTTTACTGACCAGGTTTTAATATTTATAAGTCTCGTAATACCTATGGTCTACCCTAATGCACTAACGGGCAGTGTACCCGGTCATGTGTAGTGTAGTATTTGGTAAAACCGAGGTCGTCCCAGGAGCTATGTGTGTAGAATTATACTAAGTCTAGGTGTCACAGATTTTAATAAGATTTCGATAGAGAATTAATTAATTAACTACTAAAGCAGATAAAGGCAAAGGATGTGATCAATAGAGGAGAGTGGTGCTAATCTAGTTACTCATCATAACTAGTAATGTTTACGTCTAATTACTTCCAATTACTTTAGGTGGGGTCAAAGTCGAGAAGACAACATTTGGTCAGTTCGTCCTAACCTATCAGCAAAGGGTACCACTGAGAAGTGAGGTGTCCCCTCATAAGTCTAGTTGTTCCTGGTCCGCTAAGCCAAGTCATTAAGTTCCACTACATGCTAGATGTGTAATAGTGAGTGCCCAGGCGCTATCAACTTAAACACTCACCCCTTACTTCTTAAGTTCATCTAAACGGTAGGTGATCAGTTGGTCAAATCGCACAAGTAGAAAGGGTCGTCAGTTGGTCATATCTTACCTTTCCCGTCTCAGTCTACTCACTTAGGGTCAGTTGGTCATATCTCCTAAGCAACTAGCCTCTACCGCAATTCAAAACTATCAAAACAAGGGTAGCTACCAATAAGCTATGCATGCATACACTTAGAAATAATTATAAGGAAGCAATGTAAACGCAAACAAAACAATTAAGGAATCATAACTAGGCCAGCACCAAGAGGTGCTTAGCCGCTCATATTAACCATACAAATCAATTCAATGTTTAATGCTACGAAATACATGAATCGAAAGTAAAGAAAAGATAAAAAGCTAATGCTTATCATAGGGGAGTGATTTCTCCCTTGGAGATAGCTCCGTATGCTCCTCTAGATATGCCTTCGACTTCTTTTCACGTTCTCTGATTGTTGTGTGTAAAATGGGATGCTTTGAAATGATGGAAATCGTGGGGTATTTATAGGCCAGATCTGGTTACGGCGTAACTATTAAAAGAGTTATGATACGCTTTCAACGCGCGTTCGGGGTTAAAGGAACTTCCTTTTCGTCGAGCAAGTTTTTCAACACCTTAGGCAGTGAACCTAATCGTTGTAGTGTAGTATTAGGGTAAGCCTCGGGAATTGATATCGTTTTCTAGGGAAATTGGAATGCTAGTGAGAAATTACTACGCTAAGGTTGGGGTTGAGAAATTTTTTTTTTATCTTGTTTACATTTTTTAGGAAATTGAAAGGTACGAATCTCGGGGTATTGGATTTGGGGGGGGGGGTATTTCTACCGATTACTTCTACTATTCTAATTATCTAAGCTAAGGGGTAGTCTATGTCTAATTATTGTGTGCTCGTATGATAGTTAAAAATGTGTTTACCTAGATGCTACTACTCCTTAGTTATCTCCTATTGATGGTTGAATTGTCACGTCATTATTCTTAATATGTTGTGTCTTCTAAGGTCGTAGGGTATACGTTTTTCCCTAACTCTTTGAGACTACCTTAAGGTTATTACCTACGAAATCTCTAGGATTCATAAACTAACTCTAAGGTTACCTTTGGATGTTTAGCCTACAATAACTCTAGGTGATTATAAACTAATGTTCACAAAGATTACTCAAGCATTAAAAACACAACGAATGACATATCGCAATACTAGGTTAATCACAATTAAGATAAGAGACAACCAATCAATATTCAATACCTAGGTTTCATAGATCTAAGGAAACACACAAATAAATTAGCCGGACATGGAAAACATGCAAGCATACACAAAAACAATTGAATATATAATTGAATTAATGAAGTAAAGCACTTATCTTGTTGTAAAATAGGGTAAGGAACCTTAAGATACTGCCCAAGACAGCCAAAGTTCGGTTTAGGTTTTACTCCACAAAACTACCTCCCTAAAATCTGAAAATTCGAATTCTATATATAGAGTTACAACTGCGACGGCGTCACTCTTTATTTGTGACGCCGTCGGATCGCCACCATTAGGTTTTCGTCTTGGACACGTCAACTTTGTGACGACGTCACCTTACGGATGTGACGCCGGCGGCTTCATCTTCTGATGCCGTCGGGATCCAAATCTAGGCCGTCTGAGTTGTGACGCCCTACTCTTTAAAACCTGATGCCGTCAAGTGTAAAATAGCAATTTGGCTTCTGAGTCGTCACAAAGTGTGTTACAATGGCTTTGCCATTTGGCTGTGACGCCGTCACCTTCAACTCCAGCAGCTTGAGTGTCTTGATTCTTGACTTTGGCCATTTTCTTCATATATTCACGCCTTTTCGTCCGAATAAGTGTCATTCCAGCAATTTACCTTCAAGAGACCTAAAAAGTGAAAAGGAACGAAATTAATCAGTAACGGATATAAAAGTGGTCTATTAAGGGCTTAAATGCCCCTCAAAAGTGTACCTTTTAAATCCTTATCAAATATCCCTACACTTGGTATTTGCTTGTCATTAAGCAAATGTGCTTTTAGCCAATTAATTTATAAGTTAGGGGTCATGAAACATTTGTTTAGAACAATTCACAACAAGTATAAGCCCCGCAAAAGTCATAACAAGCACGGAAATTACATACTAGCACCTCACAAGTGGTGTTTAGATACTCTCATCTCTCGGGTGTATATGAAATATATCAAGTTGGAAATGGAAGATAAACACTCATAAACCGGTCCTAGTACATAGATTACCATAGGCTTGAGACTAGATCAAACCTCCATCGCTTTGGCGTAAGCACCTAGGAAAAACTATCTAAGAGGTCTTTAAAGGGTTGTAACGTTAGGCTTACAATAGGGAAACAAAGGGTTTGGTTGGATAGGCGATTTAGTGGTGGTAAGTCAAAAATCTTTATGTTACAAGCATGAGAAGAATGGCGTTGCTAAGCCAAGACTCGACACTCTAAACTTCTAGATAACTTTGAAATAAACAAACATAAATTTAAAGATAGATGTAGGATGGTAGCTCGTATGTTTTTTTTAACACTCTATTTTTTTCTTTTTCTCTTTTTTTTTCTTTTTTTTCATACACTTTTACTCTACCATCCTCTACGATAACATCAAAATAATAGGGATTTATAGGCACATCCCTACACTTGAGTTTTTATTACTCTAACACTAATTTGACCTGAATTGAAAAGATCAAAACACTTGGAGTACATTATTACGTAAATAAAGGGAATTTGAATTTAACGTTCCTTCCCCGTCACTTCATAAAATTTAACTTTTCCCATGAGCCTCAATTGTCCTAAAACTGTGTACAAAGGATATGACTCGACTTAGCAACTTATGCAAGTAACTAGATAATTGAACTAAGGGTTTAGTTCGATAATAATAATGCACAAAAAGTGAGTGCATACAAGGTAGGCTAAGGCGATTTGGGTATACATTTGGGGGTGGATTGTAAACAATTCTCTTCATTGATATTCTGGAAAAATGAAACATCATGAGAACCGCGAATATGATAGGCTCTAAGGGGCTAACTAGGGGTATCGTGTACTAAAGATGAGTACAACACAAGGGTGTGGGGGAATTACTCAACCGATGTGGAAGAAGTAATTATAATACGGGTATCAAACAAGGGTTATCCTAATGCCTCTTATCATTTAGTTATTCCTAACTACACAAGTGTATTCTCACTAGCGATCTCAGAATGCATCACAAAACATTAAAGTGGAATGCTTTAATTCTTACAAATCTAAGGGCGATCCTCACATTTTAGGTGGAATTTAAGTGGTAAAGGGTTTTGTGCTAGTCATATAACTTCCTATCCATGAGACGCTTTATTAAGACTAATGGCCCACTCCTACATGTCATGAAAAATTTTAAATTTGGTGCCAAAATTACCCTAACCGATATTTCTCATGGTTTATTACACAATTGAAATTGGACAAAGCAAATAGTCAAGGATAAGCATAGTTTCAAAGTTATCGTTTTATTTTCCCTCCCTACATTTAAACTGAACATTTTCCCCAATGTTTCCCGAAAGTATCAAAGTTATGATAATGGAAGGTAATTAAAAACAAAAGAAACTAATACTCCCCTGATTAGCTCGGTAGGATCCGTGTGAAGTAGTGGTTAAATTCTTCTTCAAGAAGAATGTATGCGTGAAAAGCTCCATCCAATCTTATGTATCTTCTTCTTGATAAATAAAACCTGAACACTTGAAGAAAACAAATGAAACCTTCGTGAAAAATCGGCGGTAACAATATATATACGACTCTACTAAACTAGGATATAATGCTTGTGGAATGGATGTTTACAGGTTTTTTGGAAAATTAAGACCTGGAAAATTCCAAAATTTATAAGTAGCACAGAAAACGAGAAAAAGTTAGAAGCTGTTTCTACTCCTCCTGACGCCGTCAGGTTGCGACCCTGACGCAGTCAGGTTATTAGGACAGAAACTGATCTGCGATTTTCTGGAAAATTTATATCTTTAGAATCTGGAAAAAATTTCCTGCAAAACATCCATTATAACTCGATACAAGCATTTGACTCAAACAAACACACATGTATATCTTTTTAATAATCGTAATTCTCATGTTCACGCTCTTTTTGAAAACGTGTGTAATCCTCCCTACACTTATCCTTTTTATAAAATACCTTTATATGTAATTAAGACGAGGTTAAAGATAAAATAAAGAATTTTTACAAATTCAAACATGAGAATAAACAATCAATAAAAGATATACGACACACAAACAAGCAAATAATTAAGCATGGGTTGCCTCCCACGAAGCGCTTTTCTTTATTTATGAGTCTTGTAGCTAGACTCGAAGTCGTGCCCCTACATGACTTCATTACCGTCACCTTCTTCCTCATGACGGTCTCTATTGGGGTTTTCCATGTTATAGTAATGCCTTATTATGCATCTTTCTAAGAAGTCATCTTCTCCCCAATCTGTTCTATATTCCAGTCCTAGTTTCAAGCAATCCTTATAGAATCCGAAAATCTTATTCATCACATAATCAACTCCCTTCTCCTTATCTTCCTCGTTCCTATAGTAGACCGATAGCTTAAGTTCTTTTTCATCATTGGATAATGATGAAAATTTCTCAATATTAATGGGCATTTGGTAAGCTACATCATCGGTCTCATCCTTGAATCTTACTATTCCTAACGATGAATCATAAGTCATCTCGGTGTTTTCTATGAAAGGCTTTCCTAGAATTACGTGGGACAAGCTAGGATCTGAGGCTGTACTAATATCATTCACAACTAAGCCGTAGGAAACGTGAAACTACCTACATAGATGGGCAATCCCTTAATTCTACCAAGAAAATTGCAACTAACCCTAAGATTATTGAGATTTTGCCTAGTTGGGATAGGCTTCTTCATTACCCAATTATAGTAGGTGCTAGTCATGATATTTATCGGGGACTTGCGATCAATGTAGGCCTTTGCCACAAAAAGGTGTCCTATGCAACATGGTATGATAAGATTCCAAGGGTTCCCAAACTTGATCCTAGGGCTTCTCCTATCATACATGTGACGGAGGTCGCGTACTAAGTGTGGGTGGCGAGAGAGTTCTTCTTCCGTAGGAAACTTGTTGAAATAGTCATTGCCTAGTTCATCTACTTCCTCGGTTGTTTCATTCCTAGGAGTTTCACTAACCTCAAGTACCGTCTCATGGGTCGCTTCGTCATTTTTCCTATTAGGTTTCACTATGGTGATGGTATTAACGAATTGAACGTGGTTGGCTAACTTACTTGGGTCCTTAATTTCTACACCGGAAGCTTCGGGAGTTGAGATAGCATTAACCTTCCTATCACTATTGGTCATGGCTTTCAAAAGGTTATCTATCTTCCTATCCATCTCGGCTTGTTGTTGGTTAAAGCGGTCCGAGAGCTTAGCTATTTGAGCTTCTTGGGATGTAACTAGCTGTTGCAACATCCCTTCTATGTTTTGTTGGCTAGGGCCGTGAGATGGGGGCCATGAGAAATCATTATATGTGAATTATTTGGTTTGTCCCCAATAGAATTCGGGTTTGCCCTTCCATGCTTCTCGGGCATCATTGAAAGTCTTAGGTCCGGGTGTTGTAGGGAATCTTCCTCCTATTTCATTGGTACGTGAGGATGCGTAGTCAATGGAAGCTTGTTCGGGGAGTCTTGTGCAAGCGCCAGTGTCATGAGGACCACTACATAGCTCACACAAGGAAAAAACCTTGTTCACTTGGTGTGAAGACTTAGGATTTTCGTAAGAGCTCATTAGGAATTTGACTTGATCTTCAAGCTCGAGCATCCTACGGTCGGAAGGTTATGAGTCAATGGGAGGAAAGGAGATTGCCTTTACGTTTTTGGGCAACTCATGGGGGTCATTCCAACTTTCGTTGTCATAGAGAGCAAGGTCCTCTATTATACCCCACGATTCTTCCGCGGTGAGATCACTAAGTTTACCACCAGCCGCTTTGTCGATGGATCGCTTAGTTGGGAAGTAGACATGATCATAAAAGAGTTGGACTTGAAGCCAAAGATCAATGCCGTGATGAGTGACTCTATGGAGTAAGTCCTTGAATCGAGTCCATGCCTTGTAGAGAGATTCACCTTGGCGTTGTTGGAACATCAAGATTTCATTCCTAAGCTTAGTAGTTCTCCCAGGTGGGAAAAATTGGGCAAGGAAACGAGTGGTGAGATCATCCCAACTTGAGATGGAGCCGGTGGGAAGTCGCTCAAGCCAATTACTAGCTTGGTCCAGTAGAGAGAATTAGAAGAGACGCAAGCGCGTGGTCTCCCAAGTAGTAGCATCGAGGTCGATGGAACTGAGAATTTTAAGGAAATCCTTAAGATGCTGATTAGGATCTTCGGAAGGAATTCCATGTAATGCACATCCATTTTGCACCAACCGGATGGTGTCGGATCGAAGGGTCATAGTTTGGGCTTGGTCGGGAAGCTCAAGAGTGTTTCTATAGCCTAGGTGGCTTGGTCTTGAGTATTCACCAACAGTACGGCCTCTTGGCGGGTCATTTGGAGGTGGGTTGATGAGTGGTGGTTGATTATCACCTTCCATGATGAAAAGTGATAGGATTACTAACAAAGGTCACGAAGAAGGGGGATAGACTATGAGGAAGCTAAAAATGAGAAAAAAACTTACTTGATAGGAATCAAGCAAGGGAACCTAAACGAGGTGGAAATCTAACTAGCTATTCTATTCCCCGACAGCGGCGCCAGAAACTTGATATGCTTACAACGCGCGTTCGGGGTCAAAGGAACTTCCTTTTCGTCGAGCAAGTTTTTCAACACCCTAGGCAGTGAACCTAATCGTTGTAGTGTAGTATTAGGGTAAGCCTTGGGAATTGATATCGTTCTCTAGGGGAATAGGAATGCTAGTGAGAAATTACTACGCTAAGGGGTAGTCTATGTCTAATTGTTGTGTGCTCGTATGATAGTTAAAAATGTGTTTACCTAGATGCTACTACTCCCTAGTTGTCTCCTATTGATGGTTGAATTGTCACGTCCTTATTCTTAACGCGTTGTGTCTTCTAAGGTCGTAGGGTATGCGTTTTTCCCTAACTCTTTGAGACTACCTTAAGGTTATTGCCTATGAAATCTCTAGGATATATAAATTAACTCTAAGGTTACCTTTGGATGTTTAGCCTACAATAATTCTAGGTGATTATAAACTAATGTTCACAAAGATTACTCAAGCATTAAAAACACAATGAATGACCTATCTCAATACTAGGTCAATCACAATTAAGATAAGAGACAACCAATCAATATTCAATACCTAGGTTTTATAGATCTAAGCAAACACACAAATAAATTAGCCGGACATGGAAAACATGCAAGCATACACAAAAACAATTGAAGATATAATTGAATTAATGAAGTAAAGCACTTATCTTGTTGTAAAATAGGGTATGGAACCCTAAGATACTGCCCAAGACAGCCAAAGTTCGGTTTAGGTTTTACTCCACAAAACTACCTCCCTAAAATCTAAAAATTCGAATTCTATATATAGAGTTACAACTGCGACGGCGTCACTCTTTATTTGTGACGCCGTCGGATCGCCGCCATTAGGTTTTCGTCTTGGCCACGTCAACTTTGTGACGGCGTCACCTTACGGATGTGACGCCGTCGGCTTCATCTTCTGATGCCGTCGGGATCCAAATCTAGGCCGTCTGAGTTGTGACACCCTACTCTTTAAAACCTGATGCTGTCAAGTGTAAAATAGCAATTTGGCTTCTGAGTCGTCACAAAGTGTGTTACAACGGCTTCGCCATTTGGCTGTGACGCAGTCACCTTCAACTCCAGTAGCTTGAGTGTCTTGATTCTTGACTTTGGCCATTTTCTTCATATATTCGCTCCTTTTCGTCCAAATAAGTGTCATTCCAGCAATTTGCCTTCAAGAGACCTAAAAAGTGAAAAGGAACAAAATTAAGCAGTAACGGATATAAAAGTGGTCGATTAAGGGCTTAAATGACCCCTCAAAAGTGTACCTTTTAAATCCTTATCAAGTTACGCCGTAACATATAGTTCTTCGTAAATTGCACTAATAATGGTGGTTACAGGGTAACCTCAGGAAGGAGTTATGCCGCATCTTCAATAAATCTTGGTTACGCCGTAGTTGATGCATGAGTTACGGCGTAATTATCAGCGGAGCGGAACCTTATTTGACCTAATATGGTTACGTCGTAATCTTTGGGAGAGTTACGCCGTAATCTTCTGATAAGTTGGTTTTCTGAGCCACGCTTTAGTTATGGCATAATGTGAGAGAGGAGTTACGCCGTAACTTCTTCAAAGTGAGCATACTATGATAAATCTTCAATAATCTCTCCAAATCCGCGTCTCTTTAGCTCCAATGCTCGTAATTTACCTGAAAGTGAAATATAATGGAAAACAAGCGTAAATCCATATAAATGATATAAATTACAAGCATTATTGGGGGAAATTAACACTTAATATTCAGGATAATTTGATGTTATCGGAACCCCTCACATGAAGCTCTCTAGTTTTGTAGTGTTCGATATGAAAAATCTTATTTTGATTGTTTGATTATGTGACATATAATTTAAGCAGTTACATGGTTCCTAACTACTTGACTAGTGAAAACTATATTTTGACGCCGAAAAACTGTCTTACCATTTGAGGCAGATTAATGCCCTTGTTTGGTGTTTTCAGGCTGAGTTTCCTTAAGATAGATGAAAAACATCGTTCCGGACAACTTTTGTGTTTTAAATTTTTGATGAATCGGACCAGTTGTACCTCTAAAAATTACTCAGATTCGTTAACAGCAAGCTTTTGACAGTTTTTAGGTTTCTAAGTTTCGCTAACTTCTTTTAATCATAACTTTTGATTCATTTGTCCATTTTGGGTGATTCAAATAGCTATGTTTTTATTTTAACCTTTTCTACAACAATATGTAAAGTACCAAATCTAGATATGGTCGGTTTTGTGGCAATTTTGTACATAATTTCACTAGTTAACATAACATAGAATGGTTTATAAGTTTTAGACTTGTTTTTAATCAACTTTGAACATCATCATCCAATATAAGAGCGTATATAGCATTGATTAAACATGTAAATGGTATTGATCATGAGAGTGAGCTAGGTTTTCTTACAACTTTTGGCCTTAATGAAAAGGGATACATGAACTAGGACAAGAACTAAATCCTTCAAACGAAAACCCTAGCTTTCAATCCTTCAACACAACTCTTGCAAACCTTTGCTAGCCTTGATATAACCCTTGTAAAAGCCTTGTAATCTCAGATCTAGTCACCTTGTATAGCTCTTAATCCAACCATGGAATCATCAAAGTAACACTAGATTTATGTAGAGAATAACTAGGCCTTCATCTTCTATGTATAACTTGGAACATGGAAATCAATTGAAGAGTGTTTGGTGTTTGTGATGTTCCGAACGACCAAAAGAGGAGGAGGGGGTATTTATAGGGCCTTGAGGAGGTTAGTTACACTAAGGTATTGTCTAGAATGAACCACATGATGCATACTTTGTTGATTTTTAGCCTTAAGACTTTCTATGGCTCCTAATGTAACATGTGATGCTCTAAATGTTCCATGGCTCTCACCAAGCCACCAAGGCTGTTGGAATCACTCCTAAACTAGATTTCAAGTGTTAGTAATTAATATGTAATAGTTAGCTTAATTAAGGCTTTTATGTTAGTAATTAAGGCTAGGCTCATGAGCCTATGCAAAAGCCCAATAAGGAAAGGAAGAGAACTAGTGTGTTGCCCTAGTTCCTTCCCTATAAATAATCTTGCAAACTCCCATTTGGGAGTTGGTTGTTCACTTTCACATTTATCATATGCATAAAATTTCTCTCATTTTATACGCATAAGTGTGCGTGTGTTCATCCGATCTATTCTTTACGTCATTTCTTCATATTGATGCTTGTGTTACAAGCATGGTGACCTCATAGTGGTATCAATCGCCAAATAGTTGGGTGAACGATTTATTTTTGAAGTTTTTTCTTCCTACGCGTAAGTTTCGGTATACTAACCTTCAAACGCTTCAAAACTTTTATTTTTTACACTTTAAAACTCAGGATTCTTGTACTTTGAAGGTTATTTGGTGATAAAGTTGAAATTTTTGGCAAAAAGTTTGAAACTTTATGTGTTTTCATTGTTTTTGAGCTTGGTTTCATACGAGTAGTTCTGTCTACTCGTAAGGTGCATAAGGGTTTTAGATCATCAAGTTTCATACTTTTGTGTTATTTTGGTGATATTGAAGCTTTTTCATCACAAAAATCTGGTTTAGAAACATTGGTGTGCTTAAAAATCGGTTTTAGCAAAAGTTGGCTATTCCCAAACCCTAGTTTTACGCGTAAGTGCTCAAAGTCTGAGCATAAGGTTTTTTCTTGGTTTGATCTTCAAAGATACTAGTTTACTCAGTGTTTTCTTGCTTGGATAAGCCTGAAAACACTTTGACTTTGGATATCTTCTACACTGGATAAGTGTAAAGGATTTTTGGGATAAAACCCTAGTTTTACGCCTAAGCATAAAAGCTTACGAGTAAAAAATCTTACGCCTAAGCATTTCCTGCGCATAAGCACGTCTTACGCCTAAGAAAATATTACGCATAAATTTCTTACTTCTAATTCTTTAGTTTACGCATAACCTAAGGTTTAACCAAGTATACGCGTAAGCTATTCCTACGCGTAAGCTCTACTCTTACGCGTAAGGTGGGGTTTTTACGCATAAGCTCTTTTCTTTGCCTAAGCTGGTTTTCTACGCATAAAGTTACTTCATCAACAAAATTTCATTCGACTACAAAGATCCATCATCAACACAAGTTTCAAGATGTCTCAACCACCATACTCTAGCTATTTTTCTCATATGTATCCTCAACAACGACAACTCTACCAGCAACAACAATTTTATCGACAACATCAACAACAACAACAATTTCAACAACAAGGAGCAATTCCATCACAAATGATTCAACCACCACCTAGTCTTCAAGTACAACCTTACACAAACTTTCACAATCAGCATCCATCCAGGAATACTATGAAGGAACCGTCTTGGTTTGCAAAGATGTGTGAAGCCTTAAGTAGCCAACAATCCATTCATGAGGCTGGATCACTTGATAGACCTCCAATGCTCACTCCCGGAAACTATGATCAATGGGTGATACGGTTCTTTAGGTTTTGTGATCTAAAGAAGCCACATGGAAAGTTCTTGAAGAAGGTCATCCTGGAAGGTCCATTTTAGATGCCTACTGTCACTGTACCCGGAGATCCAAATGCTAATCCACCAAGAGGTGATGTCACCAACGTTGCCAGTCTTACTGAACTTACTACTGATCAACTTCTACACTTTGAAGCCGATGAACTGGCAATGCAACACATCCTTTTGGGATTACCCAATCCGATACTTCGAAGTGTTGATGCTCAAAAGACTGCTAAAGTAATGTGGGAACATATTCATCTTCTCATGGAAGGCACATAACTCAATCAAGAAGACATGGAATCCAAAATCTACTTGGCTTATGAACACTTCATGATTGAACCAGGGGAGACATTAGAGTCATATCATCATCGATTCTCAGACATCATCAATGACATGGAAAAACATAACATCATTATGCCAAGAATTGCTGTAAACACTAAGTTCCTGAGTAGTCTTGGTCCTGATTGGGAAAAGTATGTCATTTTCATCCGTCAAGCGAAGAATCTTCATCATGCTACATACGGACTGTTGTATGACTATTTGAAGCCCCACCAAAAGGAAGTTGACAAAGAAAGGGTTATCCGTTGACTACCTGTTTCACCTTCACTTCCGGATAATCAACAATTAACTTTGTGGGCTCAAACATGCTATCCTCAATTCCCGAATTTGCCAACAACCTTCACAAATCCTCCACAACCAACTGCAACAATTACACCATATGATCCGTCACAACACCAATCTCATGAAACTCAATTGGTTCCATACAGCAACAACAATAATCAAGCACTTTACAGTGAATCTAATGAGGATACAGAAGCTTTCGATGCATTGCAACAAGGGTTTGTCATGATTGCTAGAGCCTTTGGCCGATATTCAAACAAATCCAACAATCGCATTTGTACCTCATCAAACACAAGGAATCAGGCTGTTGTTAACAATGGACGTGTTGAAGTTCAGAATCGTGGTAATGTTCGTCAGATGGGCGGTGGTCAAGGGTTTAATCCAATGGGAAGGAATAACATGGGTGCTCCACAACAACGAGCTCAAGTGGTTGATCAGGGAAATGCTCAGACTGGGATTAATGGTCTTCGTTGTTATAACTGTAATGAGAAGGGTCATCTGGCTAATGCATGCCCAAAGCAGAGGACAAGAGGCAGCCTTATAACAAAGAGGCGTTACTCTTGGCTCTTAAGGATGAAGCTGGTGGAACTCTCACCAACAAGGAACATAGCTTCATGGAAAATGCAGATTCTGATGATGATATGGAGGACTTGTAGGCTAATGCAGCAGTGATGCTAATGGCTAACATGCACAAACTCCACATGAGTGATACAGGCCCAGTGTATGACACTGACGGCTTGTCTCAGGTACCAGATCAAACTATATTCATTACTGATCTGATATCTCCGCCAACATCTGCATTCGACGAGGATCAAAGTGTTCAACATGAGCCGTCTACATCTCATTCCGATGATAATCAAATAGATCCCGTAGTTATATTTGACGATCAAGATGACCTTATGGTTACCATTGATAATCAAGTTGACTTCGTGGTCATACTTGAGGATCTGACTAATGATCATGTTGAGACTCACGTTGAACAAGCTGAACTTTCGTCTAATCTAGATATTGAGCTCATGACCTTACTTAAAGACCAAGAATCTCGACTGGCAATATGCAAAGACATCAATAAGCAATTAAAGGACAAAAATGCACTGCTGACTAAGGATAATGAATGCTTAAAACTTCAACTCAACAATTTTCAAACACAAGAAAAACGTGAAAAAGGTTTTGAAGTCGCTTTTGCTAAATCTTACCAAAATGAAAAATCATTAGAACAACAAATACGTGATCTAGTCGCATCTAAGAATGCTTTGTTGTCTCAAATAGAACAACTGAAATATGATCATAAACAAAAACTTAACGCTATCACTTTGGAAACTCGAAAAGCCAAGTCTGAGTTGTTAACTTGTCAAAAACAGTTCTGTGAGTACAAAAATGATTCAACGAAACGAATGGATGACTATCTTGAAGAAATTGTCGACTTACAAAACAAAATCAAAGAGTTTCGAAATGTTGTTTATAAACATGGTGAGTCAATCACAACTATTCAAAAGTTTACTTTCAAACCAAATCCAAATGGATATGGACCGAATCTTGCTGATTACAAACCAAAGTTTTCAAATAGAGCATTCAAACCAAATCCGGAAGTTTATAGTGCAGAACATAGAATTGATGATTCCATTATGAGTGTTGTTGAATATAATCGTCAAGAGGAATTAGATGCAGAAGATGAGAGTCGATCAAAATTAGAAAATGTTGTTTATAACAAACTATTTAACTATTCAAAAGCCATCACTTTCGTCGCACAACAGGATAATTCTAACACACCTTGGGTTATCATGCCTAATTCTGAGTCTTCTAATGTTGGTCCCCAACCCAATTCTGCACAAATAAATGGTCCTTTATCTTCACTCAGTGAAGTAAAAACAATACCCGAAGAATGTCAAATTCTTAAATATTTTGAAACATTCATTTCGGACATCAAAATTTTGGAATGTGAAATTGAACTCAATTATGAAATAAAAGTTGAACATTTTCAATCCCCTCATGCGAGACCACAAAGAGATATTTTTCAGAAAAGAATTTTACCTCATTTCCGGAATTTGAAAATGTGTGCATTATATTGGGAAAGGGAATTTCACAAGGAGCTTTGACTTATGAAAAGAGTTTTCGAACAAACAGAAACATCGATTTCAAATACAAAACGTAAAAAGAAAATGTTAAGAAAAGATGTTGATCGACTCTTGGAAGATGTTATCTGTGCTGATATCAATAATGTTGTGTTATTACATTCTGTTGCATATGCATTTGATTATATCTCTGCTGATTCTGTTGATTCTGTTGAAAATGTTGAGAATACCGATAATGTGTCACAAATCAAGTCTTTAAATGTTGAAAATGAACGATTGTTAAACGAGCTTTCAAATGCAAAACGTCGTCTTCAATGGTGTCAAAAATATTGTCAAAATCATGAACTCGCTTTGCAAAACAAAATCAACCAGTTGCATACCAAAACTCTTAATCCAAAACTTGAGCAACTGGATGATGAAAATGTGTCTTTGAAGTGTCAAATCTCAAAATATGAACAAGACATTTCAAAAGTTAAACAGGAATATGGTGTCATATTTGATTTACTCAAAAAGACTCGTGATAAAGTGTCAAAAGACCTTGATGATCATCTTGCATACACCAAAGATGTTTTATGACGAGATGGACTCACTCGTTCTGAAAATTTAGATTTGTTACACAAAATCCATGATCTAAAAGCAGAGTTGGTGAATCTTAAGAAAGATAGGAATAGTAACACAGTAGTAACTGCACCTAAACAGATTCAAAATGACTCTAGAACATTTAATGACAAACCACAAGAAACTAATGTGCTTCCCTCTACTGAAACAGGAATAGTTGCCTCTTTTCCCAACGCCCGCACTTCACAGCCTAGGAGCAATACAAGGAAGAATAGGAAGTTGCGATGTAAGAAAAGAACAATAAAAAATACTGAAGTAGAAGAACACCTTAGGACTTTGAATAAGACTCAAGTTGCACCTACTTTAGATATTGCGTCTGAATGTAATGGAAAAAGTGATGTAACGAATGCTGAATCTTTAAGTACTTTAAATGTTAAGTTTGAAGCTTCTTGTGTTGGTTGTCGCAAAAGCATGTTTTCTAGTTATCATGATAAATGTTTTGCTAAGGCTATCTTGAATCGTAAGCAGAATAATAGAAAACGGAATACCTCTAGGCCCACTAATGCTTCTAAGTTTGTGCTCGCTAAACCACCTTCTAGTGTTCCGGCTACAATCATTGATGTACCCATAGTACCCCCTACACCTCCTAGGAAGAACTTATCCCCTAGTGCATTTACTAAGACCAAAGCTAAGACTAGTTGGAGATGGAAGAAATGGTTACATAATACACTTGGATTTAAATGGATACCTAAACTCATTAACATGTGTGTTTTTACTATAACTGCTTCGGAACCCTCTAACTCTTCGGGTTCCACATCTACTTCTATTCCATCTGTGTCGTCTGTGTGTAATGCAGGTGATACAGATCATCCTCTGGATTGTTGATAGCGGATGTTCCCGACACATGATAGGCAATCTCAAAATGTTATCAAACTTTGTTGCAAAGTTCATTGGCACTGTCAGATTCGGGAATGATCACTTTGCAGCTATCATGGGCTACGGAGATTACATCAATGGTAACATCAAAATTAGCAGGGCTTATTATGTGGAAGGCTCGGTCACAATCTCTTTTCAGTGGGTCAGTTCTGTGATGGAGATTTGGAAGTTGCTTTTCGGGAGAAAACTTGTTTCATTCGTGATCTACAAGGAAACGATCTTATGTCTGGTACCCGAAACTCAAGTATTTATACAATCTCAATGCAAGACATGATTGCTTCATCTCCCATCTGTCTACTTTCAAAGGCAACGTCTACAAAATCTTGGCTATGGCACCGTCGTCTCTCACATTTAAACTTTCAAACCATAACCAATCTTGCACGATACAAACTTGTTGAAGGTCTCCCAAGATTTCGGTATTCTAAAGATCACCTATGCTCATCTTGTGAAAAAGGGAAAAGCACTCGTGCTCACTTTCCTTTAAAGGTGGAACACAACTCACAACATGTGCTTCATCTTCTTCACAAGGATTTATGTGGCCCGATGCGCGTGCAAATGATTAATGGCAAACGCTACATCTTGGTAATTGTGGATGACTACTCAAGATGGATTTGGGTTTATTTTCTTCGAAGTAAAGATCAAGCTCCACAGATGATCATCACCTTTCTCACGAAAATTCAAGTTCAGCTCCGGAACACTGTCAGACAAATCAGAACAGACAAAGGAACTGAATTTGTTAATCAAACTCTTCGTGTATTTTATGAGAAAGTGGGAATTGAGCATGTTAGGACCGTATGGATGGAAGATTTGGTGAATCGGGAGGTCAGGGAAGATGGAAGAACATCTTCATCATGTTAGAGAGAGAAACTAGAGAGAAGGGAAAACTTGTGTGTATTTTATTGATAAGGAAAGGTGAATTACACAAATGAGTCTCACCCCTCCATGGAAGTATGGAGGGGTATATATAGCCTACCACATACATAACTATTACACTATGACATAACTAGTCCATGTGTTTGGCTAAATAAGATAGATTATGTAATCCCGTAAATGTCGTTCCATTTCCGTGTTAGGAGCGAGTCCAACAATATTCCCCCAATGGGACGACATAAGGGATTACTTACAACATTTACTACAAATATAGAAAACAAATGAAGAAAGGTCTTCATAAGCTCTTCAAGTGCTGAGGATGATGAAAGTTTACGCTCTTTGTCTTCTTCTTGTACCTTGACTTGAGAGCCGTTTTCTTCACTTGTAGGCAAATGATGTAATATGCATAAATTGGATTAACTTCCCCCCAATTCATGCCGCATGTTTTTAGCAGCTTCTCCGTACACTCCTTTTTGGCAAAGTTTCTGAATCAGCTTCCCCCCAAACTGACAACCATCTTTAGCAGATACGAAACTTTGATGTAGTAAACATTTCTTCTAACTTTTGAAGATTTCAGTACACAGCGGAATTTGTAGATGCGCAGTAAACCACACAAGGTAAATCTGACTTGTTGCGGAAAATCCGTTCGGGGGTAACATGCAAGAAATCAACAAGATCTTCTCACGTATGTAGATGCTTCACACCAAACAAACCACGAAAAAGGAAATGAAACGACTTCCCCCTGAATGTTGCGGTCTATCAGAATAATAGTTACCTGTGAATCTGCAATTACTCGATAAAATGACCGTGTGTGAGGCATCACAACATCATATTTAGGTAACTTCACACACGATAACTCTGTGAAAGTGAGACGATAACACCAAAGTGAGACGTTTGAACCACAGATCGTCTCATTTCTTCTCCCTGATTGAACAAATTCATGAAAGGAGAGGGTTTTCGCAAAAAAATACAAAAACATCAAAGCAAGCATACACCACCTATACTCTCTTCCCCCCGATGTTTTCAATGAATCAGAATCATACACCACGTATGTTGATGATGAATTGGAGACATCGAAACCATGTATGTCCAAGTAATCGAACAATTGTGAAGTACCACAAATATCTTGTGAGAATCAATTGCTGATAAGACTTCTCTACTCGTGTATACTCTTCTCAGCTAACTCTTTACCGACCCCATTATCATTCTGACGGCTTTTTTTTAGTGACTAATGATGGAGAAAATCCAATATGACGAACTTGAGACTGAAGTAGTATAACCCGAACTTGTGACTTAAACTTGCACTATTGTCAGACGAAGAACCCTTTTTCTTAACTCCATCGAAAAAAAAGATAAACTTAAAGTTTCTCAAATTATCCACACCTTAGTGTGACACTTGAGCACAACAACGTAACTCTTTAAAAGTGATAGTTATAAGCTGTGAGCACAACAACGTAACTCCTTACATCAGGTTCAACTAGATAACTCAAGTCTTTATCATTCGAAACGGTTAAAGCTCGAACAAGGACCTCGAAGAATCATGCATCCAACCAACCCCGATACCTTCAGATACTAAGTACACGCATCCGTGATATCCCACTTCAACCTCAAATAAATAATAGTTAATTCGCGCCGTAGTCACATCTTGCGGTTACATGCCAAAAACTAGCCTTCATTAGCGGTTTAAATAAATGAGATAATGGTTTCTCGATCTTGTCAAATAACGTATCCCCGTGAAAAGATATCATACAAAAATGCCACTCTTAACCAAAAATTAAAATTTTGCATCCAATAATTTGTAAACAATTTAGGATAACAATTTTATTTGCAAATCTAATAACACAGTTCAGTAACCCGGCCCAAAAAAATGGATAGAATGACCCACTTCATTCGATATAAGCCCAAATTCAATGCAACCGTTATTAGTGAGGCCCAACTTCCGGATTACTACCCAAAACATAACTAAAAACCGGTATTATATAATACCACACTCGGTTTGTTATATCCCTAACCCTAAAAACATAGTTAACAAATTCCGCCCCCTCCTCTTATCTTTTCTCTCACCTAACAAATCTCAGCAACAATAACACATCTCACTGCTCATCTTCATCAGATCTTATTACCAATATCATCATAAGTCGAACACATAACAAAACCAATTAACCTTACCGTGATTTATATGTCTTGACTCCATACCGATTTAAGAAAATGAAACTTCAAGAATCAGTTGTGGTTCTAAGGTAGGTGTTGTATTGTTATGTTATGAACGAACGAGAGAGAGAATAAGACGTTTATCTTTTGTTCTTTACTCAAAGTTTTCGGATATTAAATGAAGCTCGGCTTCAAAAGATTGATGATGATATTTCTTTCGTCTTTGAATGACCTTCAAAGGTCTAATATGTTATGGGAAACACACGAAAAAAAACTCTGAGATCTATTTTTTTTTAGTTCGAGTATTGAGATAAGAGGAGTTGAAGAGTTTAGGATATAAAGAGTTTTGTTTTGGTTGTGGACTGAGGTAACTTAGTGTTCACAACAGTCAATTAGTTTTATTTCATTTTGGTTAGAACTTGAGATGAGGTCTTGTTGTTAAGTTTACGCATAAGGTGTTTTTCCAATTCTTGCACGTAAAAAATTTCTTACGCGTAACATCTTAACCTGAAACCTTATGCGTAAATAGTCTAGATCTTACGCGTAAACATCATTACTTATGTGTAAACCGAGTTTAGTTTATGCGTAAGCATATGCTTATGCGTAAAGACATACGCGTAATAACCCTTACGCATAACTTCACAGTTATGCGTAATATTTTTTGAAGATGCTCCTTAGGCGTAAGATTAGGGTTTTGACCCATTGACCACTTTTTCTGGCGATGTATTCCGACCAAAAACCTGTCCAGATTCATAGTAACCCAGAAAAAGAGACATAGACCCAGAAAAAGAGACATAAAGACAACATCCTTTTTTACCCATTTTGGACAATGAATAATCTAGCCTTTTGACCACAAAACCATATCACGAGATGGACAAAAAATCAGGAAAGTTGCAACTGTTTGTTTGGACACAATAATGACACAATACAATAATATTGCAAACCTTTTTGACTAACTGACCATAAGATACATTTTAGAAACTTGTAAGAAAAATCAGTTAAACACAAAAAATATGTGAAAAGTTGACACCTTTGTTAAAAAACTATTTTTTTTAACAAGATTTTGACACAAAAAAACATCACTAAAATCAACCATAACTAAAACGGACATGGATCTTGATATCAATGTTAGGACTGTATGTATGGAAGATTTGGTGAATCGGGATGTCGGGGAAGATGGAAGAACATCTTCATCATGTTAGAGAGAGAAACTAGAGAGAATGGAAAACTTGTGTGTATTTTATTGATAAGGAAAGGTGAATTACACAAATGAGTCTCACCCCTCCATGGAAGTATGGAGGGGTATATATAGCCTACCACATACATAACTATTACACTATGACATAACTAGTCCATGTGTTTGGCTAAATAAGATAGATTATGTAATCCCGTAAATGTCGTTCCATTTCCGTGTTAGGAGTGATTCCAACAGAGCATCAAACATCTATTGCACGAACACCAGAACAAAACGGAGTTGTTGAAAGACGAAACCGTACGTTAGTGGAAGCTGCAAAAACAATGTTAATTAATGCTAAACTTCCTGATTACTTGTGGGCTGAAGCCGTGTCAACTGCATGCTACACTCAGAATCGTTCATTGATTACCAAACGCCACAACAAAACACCATATGAGCTTATCCACAACCGTAAACCGAATCTCAAACACTTTCATGTATTTGGATCCCTTTGTTATCCAAATAATGATCGTGATGACTTTGGTAAGCTCAAAGCCAAAGCTGACATTAGAGTCTTTGTTGGATATTGTGAAAACTCTAAGGGTTATCGGATATGGAATCGTCGTACAAAGGAGATTATGGAAACGATTCATGCAAATTTCGATGAGCTTACATAAATGGCTTCTGAGCATAACAGCTTGGTACCCGGACATAACCGTCTTAAGTTCCCCCAAACCCCATCATCAGCTAAACCTAGCCTCCAGCTTACTCGTCAACAAATGGAAAAGTTGTTTGCTCCTCTGTTTAGTGATGATATTGATGAATGTGCTCCAGATGTATCAAAGGTTTTCACTGCTCAACCTGATCATAATCCAATACCTGATACACCTGCTACAACAACTACTGTTGAGGAGGCACCACCAATTGATTCAACAACAACAGTCGAACAAACTGCATCCAATGACACTAAGCGGTGATGATCTTAAACAATGAAGTACCCCACACGCGATTATGATCTAAATGCGTTCTTCAATCCGTTTGCTAATGAAACTGCCACACCTGATGTTGTGTAATCATCTACAAGCCATTTGAATCCTCCCAATCTACAGAATGTATATCAACATCAACCTTCCACACATCGTTGGACGAAAGACCATCCTCTTGTGAACATTATTGGTAACCCGAATCAACCATTCGTAACTAGACAACATCTTCACACAGACGGTGAACATTGCATTTATGCACTCACTATCTGCCAATCTGAACCTAAAAACATTAAAGATGCAATGACCAAAGACAACTGGATTGAATCCATGCAAGAAGAACTCAATCAGTTTAAACGTCTTGAAGTATGGGAATTGGTTGAAAGACCAACATGGGTCTATGTCATTGGTCTCAAATGTATTTGGAAAAACAAATTGGATGCGGAAGGAACCGTAATCAGAAATAAGTCACGTCTAGTGGCTAAGGGTTATAGACAGGAAGAGGGTATTGACTTTGAAGAATCATTCACTCCGGTTGCTCGTCTTGAGGCTGTACGGATTTTTTTGGCGTTTGCGGCTCACATGAACATCACCGTTTATCGGATGGATGTCAAAACTGCTTTTCTTAATGGAAAACTGAAAGAAACGGTCTATGTTAGCCAGCCAGAAGTATTTGTTGATCCAGAGTTCCCTAATCACGTCTACAAACTGAACAAGGCTCTCTACGGTCTCAAACAAGCCCCTCGGGCGTGGTATGATGAGTTATCCTCCTTTCTCTTATCTCACAATTTTGTCAAAGGTTCGGTCTACCCAACACTCTTCTTACAATATCACGGGGCACACATTTTAATCGTTCAAATTTATGTGGATGACATCATTTTTGGGTCAACACATCTAAAGTATTCAAACACTTTTTCAAAACTAATAAAAAAACATTTTGAAATGTCCATGATGGGTGAATTTACATTCTTTCTAGGACTGCAAGTTCATCAATCACCCCGTGGTATTTTCTTGAGTCAGTCCAAATATGCCCTTGAAATTTTAAACAATAATGAAATGCACAACTGTGACACCTATGCCACTCCAATGGCACATACCAAGAAACTGGACGCTGATTTGCATGGGAAATTGGTTGACCCTACCAAATACCGAAGTATCATTGGGTTTCTCATGTATCTAACACCGAGACCGATATTGTCTTTGATGTATATCTTTGCTCCGTTATCGATCGCAACCAAGCTGAAACCCACCTCTCGAGGCTAAAAGAATCCTCGATACATCAAGGGAAACATTAACTTGGAGATCACGGTATCAGAAGGATTCGGTTTTGAACTAATAGCTTTTGAGGCGATCACGCAGGTTGCTTAGATTCTCGAAAAAGTACTTTGAAGCTCTACAATTTCTTGGTGATAAAGCGGTGTCATGGCAATCAAAGAAGCGAGAATGTACATCGCTGTCCTCAAAGAAGCAGAATATGTAGCCATGTCTACGTGTTGTGCTCAAGTCATTTGGATGAGAACATAACTCAAAGACTATGGTTATGTATTTGACAGAATCCCGATGTATTGCGACAATCGAAGTGCTATTGCGATCTCGTGCAACTCTGTTCAACATTTGGAATCAAAGCACATCGATCTTCGATATCATTTCATCAAGGAGCATGTGGAAAAGGGTGCCATTTAATTATAATTTTTGGGTACTGAATACCAATTGGCAGACCTTCTCACCAAAGCCTTAGCTCCTGCTAGGTTTACTGAGTTGGTCTACCGGATTGGTATGCGGTGTTTGACTCCAAAGGAACTGGATGAACTTTCAGAACAATCTTAAAACTAGTCAAACACAAAAAACTTCTTTTGTAAATATTTATCAAAAATAAAATAGAAAAATATAAAATCTGATAAAATTCAGAAATATTCTTCAATCTAAATTCTCTCAAACATTGCAAGTACAAATCTTTCGTCAACACTTTGTTCTATCAAACCTTTCATCAATTTTCCCGAACAAGTGTTGAGGGGGAGAATGTAAATATTTTTCATTTTCATAAAACCTTGTACTTGCATGTTACCATTAATATGTTGTTTCTTCTGAAAAGGTGGATATGTTTCTTGCTAAATACTCTCCTCAGACTAAAATGTTTAAAAATTTCATCATTTATAAAGTCGAGGGGGAGTATCGTTATGTTTCTTGCCTAATAAATGTTTTGTCTAACCAAAACGGGAGTTAATGGGTCGTGGTTGAAAATGTTTGAGATTGAGGGGCTGAATGTGTAAACTTTGAAAATTAATTTTAATCAAAACTCCTCTCCAACCTCATTCCTACCAAGATCCAACGATCCTATTTAATTCTACAAATCCGTTCATCAAACTCAATTATGTTTTTATCATGATTTTAAACTATGGTTTTTGAAAATCTTTTCATTCCAACGGTTAAATCTTGCATAATCTGATTTTGAAAGTTACGTGTATGCGTATGAATTGGGGATTTTGCCTAAGTGTGCTTGTGTTGTAATGGGTTGTGTTAAAACCTTTCTAAACATGTTTTGAACCCATTTCATAATTGGGGCTTTCTTATCCTTGTGTTCTGCTATGCTTAGATGTTTATAAATGTGTTATAATATGCTTATAAAACACATTAGGAGCCTTTAATTTGCCCAGAAACAACAAAATTGTTAGAATTCATGTTTTAGGTTTCTTGGGTTCGTACCACTCGAATCTTTTGATTTTGTGGCTGATTTGTGTTAAAACTTGTTCTACGTCATTCATATGTCATCTAAGATAGTCCATATACGATTCTTGATTGATTATTTTGGTTCGATTTGTTGAGAGTAGAAATAGGGTTTAAGGCTTAAAAACACTATTCGCCTATGCTATTCTAAGTTTAATCCTGATACTGCTTGGAATTACCTGTAATCAAGTTTTTCATGTTCATGATTTTCAGTCTGTTACTCGTAAAATTCAGACATCGATGTTCTAAAATTGTTTCACATAAGGAATACTTTTATGCGTAAAGGATCACGCCTAAGAGAAATCTCACGCATAAGCCCTTTCGCATAAGAAGTCTAAAGTGGATTACACGAATCTTGGAAAGATATGTGTAAACAAGGTTTGTTACGCATAAGCTTTACTCTGATGAGTATACCTTACGAGTAACATTCACTAACCCTCACGCTTAAGCTTAAAACTTTTGAACTTATTTTCGGCGTAAGAAACTCTTACGCCTAAGACTTGGTCTTACGCTTTAGCTCACGCTTAAGCTTAAGCACCTTCTTTCACGCATATAAGGCCTCATGATTACGCATAACCTCTTGTTCTCTTTGTCTTTGGATTTTTACGCCTAAGCATACGTGTTAATTGTTACGAATATGTCTATTGTTACGCAAAAGTTTACAAATGTTAATATGTTGTGTGTTTAAGTGAAAATTGGTCTTTAAATCTTCAATATTAACATGTGCACATAGCTTATCACTTCAACTTCAAACAATTGGACTAAAGTAACTAAGGATTTGTAACAATCATAAACATGATAACATCAATCAAGGAATTGGACAATAAATCAAACTAAGTCTAACACAAAGTGTTTCCATATGTTTGTTCTTTTGTCTAATAACTTTCAGATCACAAAATGGTTGTCAATCAAGAAAGCATCAATGCCACTAATGAGCTCACAATGGCTGACATCTTTCCAGCCGGTTATGACAAAACTATTGGGAAGAACAATGGCTGACACAGCCAATGTTCAACATAATGAACTAAGAAATCTTATCCGCTGTTGATTCTCAGGAAACATTTATGGTACTTCACACTGGTTAGACTCATTGGACATACATGGTTTCGTTGTCTCCTTATACATGGTTTCGATGTCTTCAATTCATCATCAACATACGTGGTGTATGATTCTGATTCATTGAAAACATCGAGGGGGAGAGAGTGTAGGTGGTGCTTGTTTCCTTGATGTGTGTTCATTTCTTCCTTGATGTGCTTTTGCTCTTTGAGCAAAAACCCTATCCTTTCTTCAATGTCTTCAATCAGGGGGAAGAAATGAGATGATTTGTGGCTCATACGTCTCACTTTGGTGTTATCGTCTCACTGTCACAGGGTTATCGTGTGTGAAGTTACCTAATTATGATGTTATGATGCCTCACACTCGATCATTTTAATCGAGTAATTTCATATTCACAGTTGATTATTGTTCCAATAGACCTCAACAACCAGGGGAAGTAGTTTCACTTCATCTCTCATGGTTTGTTTGGTGTGAAGCATCTACATACGTGAGAAGATCTTGCATGTTCCCTCGAATGGATTTTCCGCATTATGCACAACTATGATTACGTAACAAAACAGATTCTCTTGGTGTGGTTTACTGCTCATCTACAAATTCCGCTATGTACTGAAAATTTCAAAAGTTAGAGGAAATGTTCTCTACATCAAAGTTTTGAATCTGCTGAAAATGGTAGTCAGTTTGAGGGGAAGCTGATTTAGAAACATCGTCAATTGGGGAGAGGTTAATTTGTTTCATACTTATTACATCATTTCCCTAAATGGTTTGTGCACACATAATAGTGTACAACCCGTTCTTGTAATGAAAGGACCCTGTGGTACGCATCAGTGCCACAATCCTTATAAAAGGAGCGAAAGCTTCTTACTTTTGAGTAAAACTAATCAAAACTTTCACTTTCAAAGTTTTGCTCAAAAGGACAAGTACTTCCCCTTATGATTTTTCAAAACCTCAAAAGTTTATATTACATATTGAGGGGGAGTATTTGCTTAAAAACTTTGTTCACAAAATTGTTCTTCGTGGTAATCTTCCCATAAAACTCGAAATGGACATATTCGATATCAAAATTTCGTCAAAAATAACATTTATATGCCATTTTTTAGGGGGAGAAAAATTATGTGATAAGAAATATGTTGTGAATTTCTATTCAATCATCGTGCTAAAGATCTAACCATTGAATTGACGAGCTCTTAAATGTTAGTAACTTGAAAAGACTTGTCCGGCACGGGTAATAATTTCAAGCTAGCTCGCTAGTGATGTAAACGTGTCTCGCAAAGGACTTGTCCTAGTAGAATGTACTACTCGAGAAACTCTTGGTAGATATGAACTTTGACAGGTTTGACAGCCTTTCGAGGTTTTTCCACACCTTCAAGGTAGTTATTAGAGCTAGTTGTCACCTAAAAGCTGACAATGTAACTCTTTAACTATGCAACGTAACCGTGTCTCATGGGGAATTGTCTATCTTGAGTTGATCAATTAAAAACTGCGCGCTCTTCTCTCACCGTGCAGATTTATGTCAAAATACTTAAGCATGAATGGAGGGGGGATATTTTTGCAAAATTATAAACTCTCACAGTGGTACTAAATACTTTTACTCATAACCACTTTGAGAGATTTTCATGAAAATGGTTTACGGCAACATAGGTTAGTCATGGAGTTATAAGGTGACTAAGGTTAGGAATAACCGTCCTATGATCCGCCAGAGCCGAAGGGAAAATGAGAATCGGAGAAAGAAGGAGTTGAAGAATTAAAAGAAAAGTAAAGAAAAGGGTGAAAAGAAATAGCCCTCCAGATTATTCAACTTAGGGCAGACACCGGGTTCAATTCATATGCTACTTGTTGTCACTTGATGACACCGGTATTGAAGATTAAAGTCGTCATGGACCCATTGACGCAAGCACTAAACCTTCTTAGCCACTCAAGTTTCTCCCAACAAAAGCTTGTTTCATTCTCACAGGGAACCCTACGTAAACTATCCTCTTTCTCTTAGAGAATGCTGGTATTGAAGAAGGAGACCCTCTCCCTAGTCTTAGCTCAGGAAAACCAAAGCGCACTATTGAGTCTAGAGCCACGAGATTCATCAAAAGATCTCTTAGGTACACTTTACATTTCATCACTTGTCGTTCAACAATAAGGACGCAAGTGATACCATTCTAGAGTCCTTCACCGGATCTTAGCAATGCGTAGAACATTTATGAGGGTTCACAATTGTGATCCTCAATGATTGAATGGAAACTCTGCCGTGGTCAACATCAAAGCGACCACGACATCAGGTCACTTCGGTAACTCCTTATGGGTTCGCTTGGTGTGTCTCAAGCGGTCTCTGATCGTGGGGTGATGCTTCAGTGTACCTCGGCTGACTCACGAACTTTGTAGGTGTACCGATTTTACATCGCGTTATCTCACTTGTGGGACTCGGTTCAGAACGCCTTTGTAAGAATTAGAGTTGTGTTTTCACACTATGCTGTCAACGCTCTCGAAGTTCAAACTTGTAAGTATTTGGATTCTTTCTAACCCATGTTTTTTATGTTTTCTTCTTATGGATGCTCGCGGGTGGAAAATATCGTGCAGATTCTTCACATGCTCATACCAACAACACCAATTGAAGTTCTCTCGAAAGACAACACAAATTCAGAGTGATTCTTCGTCTAAGTCAAAGAATCTACAAAGTTTAAAGACTAAAGAGAACTACATCGATCTTTGAAATTCAAGCGTTAAAGAAGCGTGTGAGCATGTTGGAGAAAGGCGTGGAACCTTTGGAGCGAAGCGGACGATGCGGAATAACCACAACATACTATCACTACCACCACAAAGAACAAAGAACAAAAGAACAAAGAAATCAAAGACGTCAAAGCAGAATACTTCAAAAGAAACAAGATCCCTACACTAGGGAGATTGTTCGAATCAAGGCACTTCTTCTCACAAGAAAAAAGAATGTCAGGAGACGTCAAAGCTACTATTACATCTACACCAACAACGTTTCAAATTACTTTAATCATTAATCACCAAAACTTAGGGGGAGATGTTGGAATCACTCCTAAACTAGATTTCAAGTGTTAGTAATTAATATTTAATAGTTAGCTTAATTAAGGCTTTTATGTTAGTAATTAAGGCTAGGCTCATGTAGAAAGCCCATGAGCCTATGCAAAAGCCCAATAAGGAAAGGAAGAGAACTAGTGTGTTGCCCTAGTTCCTTCCCTATAAATAATCTTGCAAACTCCCATTTCGGAGTTGGTTGTTCACTTTCACATTTATCATATGCATAAAATTTCTCTCATTTTATACGCATAAGTGTGCGTGTGTTCATCCGATCTATTCTTTACCTCATTTCTTCATATTGATGCTTGTGTTACAAACATGGTGACCTAACAAAGGCCATGGTGATTCACCCTATACACGTTCAATACAAGAGGGAGGGACTAGGTGGATGAATCTTGGCCTTGTATAAGTGACAGAGTAAGTTTCGGTCCCGTTAATCGCTAACTGTAAGTCGTAAAGTCACGTAACTTAAAACTGGGTATACTAAAAATATGAAATTTGTAAAACTTATCAATATAGTCTATATTAGCATATTAAATGAGTGATAAGTTCTATCAGAATGCTTAAAATCATGTGTTAGGAATTAGAAATTCCAGGTATTAAAGAGTCGGTCACCTCAAGTATATGTAATCGTTAGAAAGCTCGTAGTCGTAGTTATTTTAAGTTAAGTAGTATTTAGTTAAGTAACACCGTGTAGGACGGACGGGTCTTTACCCACTGTATGCCTGATCCACAGCCCGATGTGTGGCGTTTTATGTAAGACTATAAATACTCTCTACCTCCCAAGGTAGAGAGTTGGAGCTCATAATAATATCTTTCACTTTCTCTCACTAAGTTCCCTAAACCTCTAACTTTTTCTCTCTAGAATTCCATCTATATGCTACCTTGTGTTAATGTTATGATGTGTATGTGAAAAGTTATATCTTACAATTGGTATCAAGAGCCATGGTTAGATCATATCTTGCACATCTTTGGATTTCTAGTGGTTTTAGGTGGTTTTGAGTTTGAAAAAGTTTAGTGGTTTTTGCATCATTTGGTTGATTTCTTGTGTTAAAGTTTGAATTTTGTTGGTACTTTTATGTTTAGAATCATCAAAAGTGTTTAGGTTTTCATTTGGTAAGCTTGAATCATCTTGGTTGGGTTGTTTTTGGATTGAAAAGTGAGGTTTATATGGTTTTTACAAGCTAGCGACTTAGTTCCGACGGAATATTTTCTTGGTAGCGACTTGCTTCACATTTTTGTAGCGACTTCGGATGTTGGAGCTAGCGAGTTAGATCTAGCGAGTTAAAGTACAAGTAGTGGATTCTCCACTACGGGTAGCGACTTTTGGTAGCGACTTGGTCGATGCTTGAGTTGCTCTTTAGCGACTTGTATCTTTAGCGACTTGAGTAGCTTAATTCTTTGCCAAAATTTTGCTAGCGACTTGAGGCTTAGCGAGTTACTACTTAGCGACTTGCATTTGTCTAGCGACTTAGGACTCTAGCGACTTAGTGGTGTAGCGATTAGTGTTAGCGACTTGGGTCCTAGCGACTTGGTCTTAGCGACTTGGTTCAAGAATTCTTAGCGACTTGTTGACTTTTCTTGACAAAACTTCAAAGCGGCTATAACTTTTGATCCGTAACTCCGTTTTCAGCGTTCTACCCATCAAAGCGGCCGAATCGTGAGAACGAGGAGAATGTCACGCCGAATGAACTTGGGTCAACCTTCGAGGGCTAAATCCGCTCTGAACAGAAGTTATTGAGGTTTTTATGTTTTTAGACCTAAAATTCTCTGGAAAATCGTGCAACAACCAACCCAAATCACAACCAAACAACATCTCTGCTTATCCCACAAACAATCATAAGTCCTAACACACAATTTTCTATCATTGTGTCGATCCATCAATCATCTTAACACATTCCATTGGTCATTGCTTAACGGTTTGGTCTTGATTTTAGTAAAATCCCCCGAAAGATTCTATTTCTCGGTTTAAATCATAGACTTGTAAAATCCCGTGCATTCCACCACATCATGTCGTACTCTACTTACTCTTACGACCCAAGTGATTTGAAGTGCTTAAATTGTATGATCTTTGTGGACAATAATGTTAATGATTGCTACACGAGCGATTAAAGATGTTTGAATTAAACAATGAGGATGTGAAATCTTCATGTTAAAGTACAATGAGAATGAATTGCACCTTTCTGAGAATGCCATGCAAATGGAATGCAGACATTGAGCCCTATCGGCTACTTCATCGCACCTCATACGGTATGTTATCCATAGGCGGGGATCGAACATGTAGTGCTCTTTTCCGCCGGGACTTACCTACATTGACAAGAAGCTTGTTGTTGAACTTAGAACACTTAAAGCTGCAACTTACCAATAAAGAGGTTCAAAAGGATGGTTCCGGTCATGACTCTTCAAGTAATCTACAAACAATTTGACCATTCATCGCTGGGGAATATTGATTCGATCAACACTTGACGGAATTTCCTTCAAAAAACATCTTGGAATGGAAATTGAGAATTCATTGAGACATTTATCCAACTCATGGATAATGTGAAAAAGTACATTGAAGAATCTGCTCAAAAGAATGAAATCGTGAATGAGTGTCAGTGCGCATTGAAAGATTGTTGTGATAAGTTGGGTAATGTATATGTTGAAGAATCGGGTGTTCTGAATGCGAATGTCGGTGACAACAAAAAATGATGAGTCGGATAATGGAAAAATGGAATCTTCGTGCTCAAATTCACAAAAGAGAGAGGTGCACGGACACAACCTGTGCAAGTTAATGCAAAGGCGCTCCATGGAAGCGGATGTACCCAAGATAGAGATGCACCCGTCAGCACATTGCATGTCAATGCTCGTAAGTTGCATGGATGTTTCTGCGTACCTAGTTGTGCATCTTCTACTCAAAATGATGATTATGAACTGCATGAGTACTGTGCATTTGTGCTCGATGATTCCCTTACCACCGAGCTTAACATATATAAGGATCAAGTTGCTATTTATGAACAGCGTGCTAAGTTTGAGTTGACCACCCGTGGGCAGGAAATGGATGTCCAAATACGTACAACTATTAGAAAAAGTAGGTTTTTAGAAGAAGTATTAAAACAAGAGTTAAACTCCTTACAAGAAAAGCTTTCTAAAAGCGCTAAGCAAAAAACACGAAAACAAGCTTTTGAATGATTTTTCCAATCTAAAAACTTTGAAAAACAAGCTTGAAAATAAGTTGTACAAGGGAATACCATTCAGATCGCTCACATGATCACTAAGCATAGAGTCTTAGCGATAAGCATAGCATTCCCCTTGTTGAGGAACCTAATCCAGAGGTAATTAAAAGGCTAGAAATGCTCATAAGGTATTGTATGATGGTAATGAGATCCTTAAACCTAGACAGAAACCTAGTTGCGTTGAGTGCACCGAGGAAGATAAGAAATCAGATGAAGTCACTAGGGAGAAAATGAATAAGAAGCTAGAAGATCCCGAGTGTAAAAAGAACAAGATAACGATAAAACCCCATGATTACACTAAGGAAAATTGGATATCCTTAAACATGTTTAAGCCTCGGACTCTATTGACCCCTGAACAAGTGTTCCGGAAAAAGGATATGGACTTGCAAAAAGCTGAAAATCTTGTTGAAAAGAATCCCTCTTGTAGGAAATTCCTAAAGCGTGTGTATCCTCCAAATACACCAATGCATTTAGTTCCTAGAACTATTGCCACTAAGAGCAAGACCTTAATCAATCAATATGTTATTCTTCAACTATTTACCGATTTTGAGAAAACTTGTAAGAAAAGGATCACACCCACTGGGATAGCTGAAGGGGAAAGGGGTTTTGAGCAAATGAAAGAATGTTATTTAACCGAGGTCATGCCTTTCTTTAAACAACTAAAAGATCATTTTGAGAGTCTTAAAAAGGGGATAAAATCGGATATTAAAGAAATGGAAAAGGAATTTGATGCAATGGTAGTTGAAGTTAGTGATTATGGGCGTGCACTAAAATATAATGAGATTGAGAGGAAGAACTTGCATACCTTAAATGAGACTCTTATTACTGAATGTGTTTCTCAAGATATCTTTTCCTTTGCTTCAAATTGCTCTATTAATGCTTCCAATTTCATGAACTATCATGGTACTGAAAGTCTCCCATGATCGTGTCATTGAGCTTGAAAAAACTAATTCTAAACTAAACGAGAAAATTGAACCGGATGATCACGACAATTTGGTTAAACATTTTTCTAAACTAGAAGTTGAGCATTTTAATTTACAACTCAAATATCAACATCTCAAAGAAAATGTCAAAACTTCCAATATCAAGACATCTTGGATGCTCCGAGTTTGATGCAGTTTTTCAAATAAACAAACGTGATGAACAGATTCAAGCTCATTGTAACACGATCGGAAAGTTGAAAGCCCAAATCTCTCAATTAAAGGGTCAAAAGCGAACAATATGACGAGCTCCCAAATGCCTCCTCCTTTAGATTCTCGAATTCTCAAACGTTTCATCTTCAAAACCTAGTAAATGCTTTACAAAAGGAAAACAAAAGTTTTCTAGAAGAAAATGAAAAGGTTAAACGACATTTTAAAGAGTTATATGATTCAATAAACGTCACCCGTGACCAAAACAACGAAAAAATAACGTCTTTACAAAAAGAAATTGAGAATCGAGAAGTCGGGAAATGGGAAGCGCCACTTGTTTTCAATAAGAATGTTGTCTCAAAATCACCCTTAGATTGCAAATACACTGATGATTAAATATATTCCTCCTCATCTTAGGAATAATGAACATGCTTTTCATGACTTCTGTGCTCACCTTAAGGATAGTCTAGAATGTCTCCGTGAGATTGTCGAAGAGGATTTCATTAACAAACCTCTTGATAGTGAAATTAGGTTTGCTTGCCTCCGGCCAAACGATCTCAAGAGCTGCTTGAATGTGTAATTGCAACATGTCCAAAACCCTTAGGTGAAAAGGCAAAGCTGTGAAGCCTTGTTCTATGCCTAGTGCCAAACAGGAAATCCGTTCTATGCCTAAAGCCAAGCATGTGACCCTTGATATGCCTTGTTCCATATCTAAATTCAAGCAAGCAACCTGTGATGTGCCTCCTAGAATTTCAGATCCCAGCACTTCTAGACCGGGAATGCAGAAAGTAGTGAAGCCATGTAATGTTCCCATCGTTACTTCTACGGATGTTAAGATTGACACTAAAGTTAGCGGGTCAAAACCTAGAAGCTATGCAAAGAAGGATAGGATTACGGAAACTAAAAGTGATCATGATAAGGAAGTGAAAGAACACCATAGGGACAAGAAGTTTGATTTGAACAAAAGAATCGTGTTAGTTCTAGTATTAGCTCTAAGCTTACTAAAATTAATTTGAGGCCTTATGCTTCTGCAAAACATGCAAAAAATGTTTAATTTCTGGTAATCATGATAAATGTGATGTGTTATTTCCGAGGTCTAAGATTCATAACCCAGTTAAGAAAGTTTGGAGAGCTAAACAGATTAAGCAATCGGAAACCTACAGAGGAAGGTTTTACCAATGTAGGATTTCAGTGGAAGCCAACAAGTCGAATATTCACGAATGGCAAACCTTGCCCCTTAACTAGATCCACTATGCCTAGAGTAGTGCCTTTTAAGGTTTGGAAGCCAAGCGGTAGAACAATCCCATTAAGCACAAAATGTCCCTCGACTAAGTCCGATGCTTCTACTAGTTTAGCTCCTAGTGACAATGACATTGCACCTAGGGTTTCTGCTGATTCAAAGATTGTTTGTGCTTACCAAAAGGACCCCATGAGCACATGGGGATCCAATGTTTCAATTCTCGTCTTCGTCATTTGTCCAAAGTGTGTCGTACATAAATCGTCCCTTGGTATTTGGATTGGGCTCTAAACATATAATGGGCTCTAAACAATGACGTCTGTTCACATCGGTTCAGCCTCGTTCTTCATCATTATGGCGTCTGCAGATAACACTTCAGGCCCCGCTCCTCAAAGAAAAGAAAAGTGTACGCCTCGCTTTATCTTGAAGAAGAAATCTTCATGTTTATGACCATTCTCATCGACATTCTTCATCAACAAGCTTCATGTTTCTCCCATGCTCATTCAGTCATCAAATGGATCTACATTCATTAATGTATATTCTTATTCACTTGCTAAATCAAAATGGCAACTTCGGATGCAATTTTTGAGGGGAGAAGAGTGAATATACTAAATGATGATGGATGTTTGAATAATGGTTATACGACTTAAAGTTTGATGACTCTCACTCACTAAGGATAAATGGGATTTATGAGAAGAGTGAATATACTAAATGATGATGGATGTTTGAATAATGGTTATACGACTTAAAGTTTGATGACTCTCCTCCAACGCCTAATGTTTCACTCACTAAGGATAAATGGGATTTATTGTTTGGGATTCATTGGTTCAAGATATGTTTGATGAGTATTTACAACCGCTAGCGAATATTTGATGATCATCAAAGAATATGTGATTCATGAGTTCAAGATATGTTTGATGATCATCAAAGAAGTACAACTCAGACTACTCAAAAAGCCCAATCTCCAGTTATTCCTCAAGGCGTTGATAATGATTATCATAATATTGCAATTGCACTCATGAATAATGATCCGCTCTTTGGTATTCCTTTGCCAAATCTTCACGGATTATTGTTCATGAATAATGATCCACTCTTTGGTATTCCTTTGCCAAATCTTCATGGATTATTATTCCTCTCATCGTGCATGCTATAAATCAACCACATGAACTTCAAGGAAAATGTCTACCTCATCCGCTCGAAGTTATTTGTTGTATCCTCCATATCGATCTCTACATGAATACTTTTAGGAAGAATACATTGATGTTGAGGCATCATTTGTTCCGGTTCATTTAGTGGGTGAATGTACATCCGGTTGTATGTTTATTCACATGTTGGGCATTTGACACAAGTTGATTACTTTGAAGTTACTCTTTTATCACTTATTTGAGGTTGAAGTTGACGTTCACAAAGGCGTGTTCTTATTTGATAACTTGCTCGAGCTTAAGAATTAGAGTTGAAGTCTTGGGTTATCTAGTTACCAGCCGTCGAGGTGGATGGTTGAAGACCCGGTTAACTATCACTATTAGGAGTTACGTTGTTTTACTCGGTGTCCGCGTATATTACGTTGTGGATAATCGCAAGAGGTGTTAATGTCTCATACTTTAATTGAGTATTGAGTACTTAAGAGATTTGCTTGGTGCATAAATTCTCGACAGCGTTCTTCCATCTTTAAGTGCAAGCTTAAGACACAAATACGGGGAATTCGACTTCGGTTTCAAGTTTGGTATATTGGGTTTTCTTCAACAATGGTCACTTCAAATTGTCTACATATGGGTTGATAAAGATAGTCAGAGAGAGAGAGTTTATGTAGCGATTGATTCTCACGGGATTCATTTGGGCTATTTGAGTTCTTCTCACAAGATTTCAAGTTTATGGATATTTTTTTTACTTGATTGTTCGGTTGGAAGAAATGTGAGAAGAATATTTGGAGCGTGAGATGATAATCGCTTCTATCGACATCTTATATACGGTTTATGATAAAGTGCCTTCGGTTATATGCACAACATGTTCACTTGATCGAGCTAATTCAGTTATTTCTGAGTTGACATCCACAGAGATGATTAGTGACTCAACATGTTACATGGATGTCATCGTCTCTACTCTTGTTGGGTACATGTGTACATTATGTGCTGATTGGTTATATGTTATATAATTGGAATGCACTTGGTAAAATGAAGATGTTGATATATTGTTCCCCTAAATAGACAACTGGTCAATCTTGAAGAGTAAGGGGTACATCGGGGATGCCACAAAAGTTCATGTGATCGATTAAATGTCGTAATCGTTAATCGGATTTGATAACCACGAGGCGATCAATGTTTCAACTTGTTACTTGGTGTTCTCGTGTTCTTGAGGTGCCTTTGAGCTTCAATCAATGAGACCGCTTTGTATTCAACTATACTTCTTAGGGAAATGGTCTTTATTCGATGTTTGTCGGTTTGGGGGGAAGCTATCAAAGATTCAAATTGAGAAGGCTCATGTCCAGGCGATTTTCTTAGAAGCCTCGAATGCTTTGGTGGCGAAAGTTTAAGAGATGTTGATTCATTTCTTCTACAACGTCTTTGAACGATATCTTTATCTCGGTACTCATTTCATCATTCTCTTAAACTAATTTATCTCTTGTAAATATTTATTCGAAAAACAAAATACAAAAATATAAAACTTTCAAAATCCATAAAAATTTGAAAAATTCAAAAAAATCTTCAAAAAATATTGTCATTTTGTCATGTTTTTCTCGATTCGATAATATCTACGGTCTTTGTCCTGTCATTCAAAGAATGACACGGGACTTTAGATATTGTTGAATTTTTATTAAAAAAAAAATCAAAAATCAAAATCAAAATCAAAAAAAAATCAAAAATATTTTTGGGAGAAAGAGAAAATGGTTTATTGTCATTTTCAGGCAATAACCCGGTTTTAAAAGAAAGAACAGAGCCATGTTTTACCATGTTTTCAAATTCCATGCTCTGATTCTATAAACATTTATCTCTGAAAACTAAATGCTTTGAAAAATAACTCGGTCTCTATTTTTGATAATCATCCGGACTTATTTGTCAAAATATCTATCTCTCAATCAACAACCTATGTCATTGATTGAGGGGAGAATGATTTCAATTAAATTAAAAAGTTATTTGGCATTAAATTGTTTTCAAAAGATATACATGCATGTTTTATCAATGGAGTTTAAAGTCTTAAAATCCGATCCTTATCGGTTAAAAGCGCTTTCATAATCAAGTCACAATTCTCCTTAAAAGCTTTCAAAATCAATTTAAATCTATAAGAGATCACAAATCTCAAATGATTTGATAATTGTGATCGGGGAGAATGTGTGATTTAAATTGGATTTAAAGCGATAATTAGGTAAATGGTTTTATAATGATGTACATGCTATCTCCTCACATGTGACAAACGATTTCAAATTTTCCATGCACATGTTGAGGGGAGCATCTATCTTAAACCTATGATTTGAAAAGTGATCATTTATCTCAATGTGCTGGTTTCCTCTAGTATGTGTAAAACTCTTTTCAAACCTCGAGGCACATATTGAAGGGGAGCAAATTCATGAAACCTCATCCTTCCCCAATATGCTTTATCTACTTGATTTGATCAGGGAAGTGATGTTGATATTTTTAGAAAATGGTAATCAAAGAAGTTAATTTCTTCCTCTTGCCTCCGTGTGCAAAACAATTTCAAACATTTGATGCACATGTTGAGGGGAGCACTTATTCTAAAAATATCAAAAACAATTCAGGTACAAAATGCTTTGATAATATATCACAAGTATCCGGATTGATTTTCAAATGGTTTTCAATTGGTTCCAATGGCGGATGAACAATACCAAATAGACCGACCAACTTTACTTTATGTATGGTGATATAAGGATGATAAGGTTAGGTATTCATTCCCATGATCCGCAGAACGAGGGATCTACCGGGACTATCCACTAGTTAGTGTAGAGTTCTTAGGTATGATGATAAAAGGAGAAAAATGAGATATGGGAAGAGTGCGGTCTAAGACTGAGCTAGATCTTGGAATAAACCCAACAAGGTTCTAGCTATGAAGTCTCGGTAAGAAGGGGTTGAAGAATTAAAAAGAATTGAATGAGAAAAGGGTGAAAACAAATAGCCCTCCATTTTATTCAACCTTAGGGCGTAAGCGGGTTCAATTCATATGCTACTGATGGTAACATCGGTATTGAAGACAAAGACGTCATGGACCCAGGACGATCGCACTTCAACTTTCCAAACCACTCAAGTTCCTCTTAAAAGGACTTGTTTCATTCTCACGAGGAACCGACATTATCTATCGACTTTCTCTTAGAGATTGTTGATATTGAAGAAGGAGACCCTCTCCCTAGTCTCCGGCCCAGGATCCAAATATGCACAAATTGAGTCTAGAGCCACGAGATCATCAATAAATCTCATTAGGACACTTTCAATGAAGACTCTCTGTTTCACACAATGTGGAAAGAGAGATTATATCTTGAGTCCTACGCATAATCCTTGTGGTATTGCGGAACATCGAGTGATGTGTTTACACATTCACAATGAAGATGGAAAGCCTTCTGAAGCCAACATCTAACAAGCTCCTGGTAGGTGGCATGTGAGATCTATTATACAAGATCAACCATGTGACAAGCGAAGAAACAATGGGGCGATTCAATCTTTTGAATCAATCCCGGTTCAGGTTATGGATTGACGGATACCTTTGAAAAACCGGTCTTTGTGCTTAAAAACTTTTTCATTAGCACATCGACCGTGTACTAATTTTTCAAATCAAAAGGTGTTTTATGATTGATAATTGATTTTCATTAAAACCTTCGTTGTATTGCAAAAACAATTTCTATTGAGCAATATACGATTGTTTTTCAAATCTCTTTTCATCAATCGTGGACTTAAATTATTCCGTTCACTCACTCGTGTTGTCTTCTTTGAGACGTTCGGTTTGAGAACGGCTAGAGCATTTACGAAACCCTGTCAAGGAAATTCTTCCCGATCACGGTACATGTATCTTGATCAACGGGAACCGTGGGCCGTGTACCTCAATTCAACGAAAGTGATCAAAGACACTTTCGTGCGATTTATTTGCTAACTGTTGTATGCGAGTACGCCCGACGCGTTTCGTTGCTCGAGAATGAAGCGGTCAATCCATAGCCGCATGCTCACTTAACACATTCATCTCAAAAGAAATCATGATTAGTGCATCAATGACTCTAATATTTTCACTCCATGCTTCGCTTTCTGCCGCCAATATCATGATTCAACAAATGCTTCCGCTACTCGATGAGAAGATATCATGATCCAGAATGTGAGCATGTCGGTCCTAAAGTCACAACATCACATAATACCAACACCACAAAGGATGTCACAGAGATTTTTATGGCTGATAATCTCAAATGATGGCTCAAAATTATTATCACGTGGATCAGGAAAAGACCTCCACTTGAAGTAACCAAACATGCAATGTGAAGAATCAATGACTACGAGCTTAGGAACAAAGGACTACATCAAGAATGCAAGAACAATTGTTAATGTCATATCTGTTTGTATTCAATGTAATTTTAGTGCATGATTGAGGTGACCTCCCTTAGGGGAGATTGTTAGGAATTAGAAATTCCGGGTATTAAAGAGTCGGTCACCTCAAGTATATGTAATCGTTAGAAAGCTCGTAGTAGTAGTTATTTTAAGTTAAGTAGTATTTAGTTAAGTAACACCGTGGAGGACGGACGGTCTTTACCCATCTGTATGCACGATCCACGCCCGATGTGTGGCGTTTTATGTAAGACTATAAATACTCTCTACCTCCCAAGGTAGAGAGTTGGAGCTCATAATAATATCTTTCACTTTCTCTTACTAAGTTCCCTAAACCTCTAACTTTCTCTCTCTAGAATTCCATCTATATGCTACCTTGTGTTAATGTTATGATGTGTATGTGAAAAGTTATATCTTACATCATGAATACCTAGAAACATAGGTTTAAAACGCTTAAAACGCGTAAAACGTAAAACCAAAAAATGTAAAATTCCAAAACTTATGAAAATATCATAAGATGTGGAAAACATATATTTCTCTTGTTTTTAATGTTGTATGGACATATCGGGATGCTTAAAGGACGTTTAAAGCTAAACGTAAATCTCAGACACGGTTTCGTGAAACTTGCAAAAATGACCCAATGAGTGTCAAACTCTCGGGTTATCATGAAAATAGGTTAACTTACGAGAATGTTAAATAAAAATTTTGGGAGTGAATAGTAAAAGTGAATAGCAAAAATGAATAGTAGCCCAAAAATGCGAATTGTTACATTTATGATCAACTAGTGCCCTAAATCGTTCCTTTTCACATTTTAGGTACTTTGGAAGCAAAAGCTGGAAACTAAGCAGATTTGTTTGAAAAAGGACGAGAAAACGAAGAAAAACGACCAAGTCACAAATTTTTTGGAAAAGGGCCTAAGACGGCATCACGATCTCAAAGGTGATGTCGTCACTTGCAAATGAAGACATCGAAACAACCCAGATTTATCAAGTGACAGCTCATAGACCTGGAAGACATCTAACGCCAAACGGCGTCACTTGTTAATACCTCTGTAAGATTTGACCAAAAATTGCACTAGACGACTTGCAAAAATTAAACTCGTATGGTGTCAGAGAATTGGAGACGGCGTTAGAAGACCTAAAGTGACGTTGTAACAAAGACGATTTGGGCAAGACGAAACCCTAATGGCGGCGAGCAGACGGCGTCACAATCATAAAGTGATGTCATCTCAAGTGTAATATCTATATATACTTTTCGAAAATTCTGTATTTTAGAATGCTACTTTAAGGGATATCTTTGGTTTCCGGTTTTAGTCTGACTTTTACAGTATTTTAGGTTTTTCAAACCCTCTTTTATTCTAAGATAAGTTCTTCTATCCAATTTATCATTATTTTTATCTTATGCTTGATTATGTGTTTATGTTCTTCCATTCCTACTATGTCTAGCTAGATTAATATAGTGTTTGCTTAGATGTAATGAAACCTAGTTGTTGATTATTAATTGCCGTCTCTTGTTTGATTGGTTGTTCATGTTAGAATAAGGAAAACTTGCTTCTTCTTTAATTGTTGCGAGCTTGAACGTCCTAAATAACGTATGTTATGTCCTAGAGTGCACTAGTAGACTTTTCGTTGTATTTATTGCGTGAATTGCGGTTGTTGATATTAGGAGATTTGGGGGAGATAACTACGGCTACTTGGCGATCCCGGGTTTTCTAGAGGAGACCAATACAATCATAGAATTAGGGCATTAGGCACCTCACTATGATTAATAATGGAATACAACACGCCAATTAAGCAAGGTTGTGACAATTCGACTAATCAATAAGAGATAACTAGGGAGTAATGAAATTTAAGTAAACACGCTTTTACCTATCATACGAATCCCCAATTGAATTTACTTGCAGTTAGTTTAATTTAGTTTATTTTAATTAGTAGTTTAATTAGTTGATAATCAAACCCCCAATTTTCAAACCCGAGACTTTTACTTAAAAAGTAAAGTAAAGTAAAGTTACTCCCAAAACCATCTTCCACGGATTATGGGTCCCAATACCGTCTTCCACGGTGTATGGGGGAGGTTGAGACGTAGACAACCCTACCCCTACCTAAGTTAGAGAGGCTGCTTCTGGTTCTACCAATGGTAGAAAAGGACCTCCGGCCTTGCAAGGGGAGAGGATCGAACCCTTGACCTCTGTCTCTAGAGGCAAGGGTGTTAACCACTTGATCCAGCCTTGCTCTTTTTTAAACCCGAGACTTTTCCTTGTGTTAATACAAATAAGCCGTAAAAACGTTTATTTATATTTTACGATCTTCTAATGTTTTGTCGATAACAAACATAAAATCATTTTAACAAAACAAATAAAATACGTAAACTATTTGAGCCAATAGTTTTCTAACACACTTACATTTTCACATAAAACACTAAAACAAGTAGAAGTGTTTTTATGATTTAGTAATACATATGTACAACAACTAGTGTTTACATATTTGGGTAAAAATATACTACCTCCGTCCCATTTTAATTGTCCCTTTTGACTTTGACCAGTCTTTCTTGTTCAATTTTGACCATTAATATATTTGTTTGTGTTATATAATACTTGATGAAAATTATACCAAATGAAAATACATTTAAAACCTAATATATTCATATATTTTTCATCAAGTATTATATAACACAAACAAAAATAATTATGGTCAAAGTTGAAGAAGAAAGACTAAAAAAGTCAATATGGGACAATAATTTTGGGACGGAGGGAGTACTTAAACTGGTATATACTAAAATGGGTAAAAACTAACAAATGGTATTGACCCATAACCCATGGTTTTATCTAAACCATTTGACTAGGTACATTGAACTCATGAGATACATTGTATCTAATAAGAAACCCATGGATCCACCCATAACCCATGACCCATGACCCATAACCAAAATACCCATGGGTAAAGAGGAGCGTCCCACAGATCCCTAGCTTTACGCTAGCCGGATCCCTTGTGGGAGGGATCCGTCGGATCCGGGGAACAGTAAGTTTTCTCCTCTATAAATAGTGAGCCATTTCTTCCTTTTTGCTCACCACTTTCACACATACTTTCTTCAAGTATTGTACCTCTCTAACCACTGATCCTAAGGGATCTTTCTATGTAGTTTGTCTTTTGTTTTTGTGTGATTCTCTAGGTTCCTCTTGAAGGCGAGATCACCACTTCTTGAAGTCGAGCAAGATCAAGTCCATGAGTTGCCATGCTTCGTCATCATCAAGACAACTGAGGTTCTCTTGTTGATAGTTCTTTCTTCATCCGTAGATGTTGTGTTGAAGGCATTAGTGAAGGATGCCGAAAGAGTCAAGACGAAAGCATTAGTGAAAGGTGCTTAACGTCCGTGCCAAAAGCATTGGTGAAGAATGCTAAAGGTGTCAAGACAAAGGCATTAGTGAAAGGTGCCAAGCGTTGTGTCAAAGGCATTAGTGAAGGATGCCTAGGAATCAAATCAAGTGGCATTAGGGAAGAATTCCTAGGTCGTATAATCGATGAGGTGCATCGTTATACATATAGTATTAGCTTATTTCCAAGGATGGTGATATCCTTGATGGTGTTGTAATAAGGAGTGGTACTCCTTGTGATTAGGTGTTGTGTTGTGATGGGTAGTAGTTCCTCCATAGTAATGGAACTAGGTGCTTAGCCTAGTACCTAATAAAGGGTAGGCGACGTTGTGATAGGTGTGGTTCACCTTGGTGTGAAAGAACCCGGTGGTTAGCCTAGTACCGGAAAAAGAGTAGGCGACATTTTGAAGGCTTCTCCTCCATAAGGAGATTGGTGTCGTGTAGTGTTTACGAACTCTCGAGTAAGTGACTTGGGGTGTGGAGTAGGGCAAGGAAGGTGTCCTTGTAGTCGAACCACTATAAATACTCGTGTCGTGGTTATGTGCTTCTTACTCTTTATCTTTCATTACACATTTATATATCTATCTATCAACGTCCAACATAAACAACCAAATAGATTGACATAAGTTAATCTAAATGTTTTAAAACGAAGTTTTAATTGGTAAAACTATTCAACCCCCCTTCTAGTTTTCCATAATTGGCATCAGAGTTTCGTTACCAAGTTCCTTAGAGTATGTTGTACTTTAAAAACTTGATATGATCCGTGTATGTTTGAAAACTACAAAGATGGAAATATTTCAAAACATTTTTTTTCTCGTTCATGTTGGACATTGATAGATCATTCTAACATATTTGTTTCAAGAAATCTTCTTACTAGGATCTCTTCAAAACCTTCATTTCTATTCAAAGAATAATGAAGTCAACCTTCGAGAAAGGATCCAAAAGTAATCATAACCTACTAACTCTAAGTACAAAGGATTACTTTAAGAGCTCATGAAGTATCTTTGGTATTATGTCTTCATAATCCAAACCAAGAAGCATAAAGGTATGTTTACTTCTTCATTAGCTAGCTTACATGATTATGTTGATATCATAGTTCTTATTTGTTTAAATAAACTGCTAGTCTCTTGAAAAAGTCTCTCTTTCGTCACTCTCCCGACTTACTCATCATTGGGAATAGTATTCCTTTTGATTTCGTCAAACTAACGCTGTCGTCACAAATGGATCCTTGATAATTAACTTATCAAATCACATCAACCAAAACATCTTTTTATTTGAAACCTTTAAACTAATTTTGTTCCGTAAGCTAGCTTATAGCCTACTAGCAAATTAAAGCCAAACAACCCTTTGTCTGTCTACAGGAGCCGGTTCCCTCTAGTTGTACTAGCCGGATCCCTAATAGAAGGGATTCGGGGAACCGAGAACGTAATACGCTTATATCGCATTTCAAAAACATCACAGACCAGTTTCCCTTTCCCCACATAACACAAAAATGACTCAACAATTGATTTCATCCTCATAGGACTCCAAACCCTCAAGTATTCCTCACTTGAACACCATTGTAAGTAATTACACTAACTTGTTCTAATTTCCATCATCCTCATCCTAGGGTTTATGGTTACACAATTTCTAATCAATTAATTCAATTAGGGTTTTAAAATTAATCATTAAAAGGGGTTTTTAACACAATTAGGATTACACTTTGTTCACAACATTGTTAATACAAATCAAAACCCTAAACCCATCTCAACTAATTTTACCTAATTAGAATATTTTTGTTTCTAGGACCAACCATGCCTAAAGCCACTCAACAAGACCACCATGATACCGTCCATTACCTCACCCATTACTATCGGGAAGAAGGGCTATCAAAAACCGATCGCAAAGTCTTCAAAAGACTTGAAAAATGACTTATTCACGAAGGTCGTGTAGTCAAGGAATGTTTCCTTGAAGATACCGACATTCGTCAAGTTTTCTCGGCAATCAACTTTGATTGTCTTCTTGACATTGATGAACAAATTTGCCCGGTTTTCATCTTTAAATTCTATAAAAGCATTAGGATCATTCGAAACGCCGATGATAGCATTTCAATCGCCTTCATCATCAATAAACGAAACTTCATTCTACCTTTCAACACCTTTGCTCAAATTCTTCGCATTCCTTGTGAAGAAATTTGTATGTATTCTCAAGATTGGGCAATTAACGCTCAAAACCTTGCACTTGATTCTAAACCTATCTACAATACTCCTCTCGATGATCCCGAAACCATTCGAGATACTATCTTCAAGGTTAGGACCGCACCAACCCATAAACAAAACAAAAAGCTCATTCACCGTGATCCTTTTCAAATAGAACTTTTCGAAATGCATCCCATATTTAGAAAATGGGAAGAAATCCTTAGGGAAAATGTCATTAGCCTAGTTGGTAACAAGGATCATCCAAATGCATGTCATGTGCAAATGATCTATTGTCTTATCCACCAAAAGCCATTTAATCTCGCTTATTACATGGTGAGGAGAATGGCTGAGGTATTCAAAGCATCCAACATGGTACTTCCATATGGTATGCTCCTTACACGACTTTGTAAGTATGTTTGTGCATTGCAACCATCTCCTATCAACAATGCTCATTTCTTTGCCGATCACGTAATGGTACCTCTTACCAAAATACCCTCTAAACGGTTCATGGTCAATGGAAAGAAACCTAAAGCCCTCTCGGATTACTCGGAAGGAGAAGAAGAAGAAGAAGATGGAGAAGAAGAAGATGTCGACCCCATAGCTAACATTGAATTGGAACCCTTTGATTACTATGAACAACTTCCAAACATTCCAAACGAGACCGCGGAATTCAAACAATTAAGGGGTATGATTCAAAATCTAGCTTATAACCTCACAAAGTCGGGAAAGAGGAAAAGAAAGAGTTGATGAAAGAGACTATAGGATTATGATTGTCTTGAGACACTTAATTTGTGTATGAGTGATTATGTTTTTAGCACGTTTTTTTGTGTTTTTCTTGGATATTATTGTTACTACAATTATCTATGATATGTCGTATGTGATAATTTGTTTACCTTGCTGTTTAAATTACATGTTATATGTGTATATTGATTAGTGCAAAATCTGCATTAGTCTGCTGAAGGTTCTGACCGCAGTAGGCGGATCCTAATTATAATAGCCGGATCCCTCCCATAAAGGAACCGTGGGATCCGTGACTGTAGATGAGTTATACAGATCCCCTTACATCAAAACAAATCACTAGATCATCTCACATAAGCCTAACATAAGACCTTAGAGCCAGCTAAGTCTTGTCCTAACATGTGATAGCTTGACACTCACCCATGGCTCACCTAGGACTTAGTTCAAGATTTCTTTTGATTTATCAACACATCAAAACTCACCATATCTCCGCTTCAATAATCACAAATTGTTGTTCATTTTTCAAAACACTTAGGTGGACATATTGAACAATTTTAGGAAATTGTTTTTAGTCATCTTTATCTCAAAATGGGTCAAAAATTAGTTCTTCAATTCATTTGATTTTTTAAGGATTTTTCAAATTCCATCTCAAGCTAAAATCTGATCTCTAGGATCATTTATTATTACTTGACACCACCAAAACTCTTAGTGTTATCCTTGAACATCCATTAGTAGTCATTTAGTCCCATTTTCCTTCCATAAAAAGCAATCATTTGCTATAACATTCTTTATTCTTGATCATTCAAGTACACCCTCATCTTAGATACTTAGGAGGACTGAAACACTCAAGATGATATAGCTTTTAGCTTTTAGCTTTTAGCTCTTAGAAACTTCATTTCTAACCTTTCATAACTGCTGAGAGCGGGATCCCTAGGATTAGCCTAGTCGGATCCCTCAAAGGAGGGAACCGTGGGATCCGGGTGACAGATTATGTCAAATCTAGCCAAAACAATCATTTCAAGCTCATCTTGCTTACTTGAACACTCCATCTCATCCTTATTAAGTTCCTAGATCAGTGAAACTCTGAACTTCAATCTTGTGCATGTTAATCATCACATTTCTAAGAATCTTAGTGGCTTAAGTCTTAAATGCACTTACCAAAGTCTTCCCTTTATAAATCATATTGCTCGAACACCTTAGTCATCAAACTCAACACAATTCTCAGCAATTACAAACATCTTCCTTAGTCATTTCATCATAAGAAAAGCTCCTAGTGCTAACTGATCCACCCAAGAACCACCCAAGAAACTTACTAGGGTCATACACGAAGTTTCCTCAACCGAATCATCTCCAGTTAAGTCCACAAATGCTAGGATTTCCCCTACACCAAAGAAACCAATCAAACTAATTCCCAAGAGGATTGTTTCAACAAGGATATCATCACCAAGCTCTACTAAACCAAACATAACCTTTTCAACTCAACCAACATCATTGGTGCCTAGAGCCACCTCACAATCATCCCCACATTCCCACAACTTAGAGGAGTTACCTCCTTGGCCATCTCATCTTCCACCACTACCAACAAATTCACTTGAAAAGGTTGTGCAACAAAGTGTTGAATCAACACTTGCACCAATATCAACTTCTCATATTCCCCCCAATAGTCCATTTTGGATTATGAGGAGACATCAAAGTCAACCACCCGACAACATGGAAGTTGACGCTTCTTTACCTCCACCCTCAAACATTGTTGAGCCACCACTTAATGAGCCTTCACCAATTCCTCCTTTATTTGAGGATCCTCAACCCACTTCACTTGAATCTCCATTTCAAGAAGCTCAAAACCATGACAAGGATTGCTATCATTGTCAACATGTTGAAAGGTTGATACATGAACTACGTGAAGAGCAACGTTTCATGTTTTATCACCTCCTCGAACGTTTTGAAGAGGTCAACAAACCTAAACAACCATGAGCCTAAAGCGGTGTCCTAGTCTTAAGCTCAAACTTAGAACGTCTAGGAATCCCATTTTATCCTTAAGAACGTGGTTACTTCTTAAGTTTAGGTGACTTATTAGTATTTGTAGAAAATGTATGGCTAAATCATTCTCATAGGTTTAGAGATTTGTTTGATTATCTCTTTGTTTTATTGAATGATATCTTATGTGCCATATTGCTTTGAGTGTATTATTTATACATATTTCACTCTCATATTTAGCATTGTTTGGAATATCACAATTGCTGAAAATCTATCTCTAGACATACGGATCCCTCCAAAATGCCTAGACGGATCCCTCCACAAAGGGAACCGTGGGATCCGTGGTACAGAAGAACAATTTTCTACTAACTTGAGTCTTATTTGCAGGAAATTATGCACTATACTCTTGTTTTTTAACCTTTATTTTGTAGATTTTCAAAATACACATGTAGATTTTGACACCATAAAGCTAGGGGGAGCTTTGTGTCAAACCATACATTGCAAATCCATTTGCAACTTGATCCTTATTTGGATTACTCTTCATGACACCCCATTGCAAAGTTTCAATCTTCAAGGGGGAGCATTTTCGTCACAAAGACGAACCATTTGCAAACATAATTGCAAATCATTAGGTTACTTATTTTTATGTACTTGACGCCCTCACAAAGGGATGGACTCGTCAAGGGGGAGTTAAGACGAGAACCATTCCTGTCACTTACTCACTTTACATCTTTTCTTTTTTACATGTTTTTATTAAAACTTTGTGTTAGTTTCTTTTCGACGCTCTTTTTGTTTTGACAAAAAGGGGGAGAAGAGAGTAAAAACTCCAATTCAAACTTTTTATGAATTCTAGTTTTTCCTTAAAATAATTTTATGTTTTGTCATCAACAAAAAGGGGGAGATTGTTAATACAAATAAGCCGTTAAAATGTTTATTTATATTTTACGATCTTCTAATGTTTTGTCGATAACAAACGTAAAATCATTTTAACGAAACAAATAATATACGTAAACTGTTTGAGCCAATAGTTTTCTAACACACTTACGTTTTCACATAAAACACTAAAACAAGTATAAGTGTTTTTATGATTTAGTAATACATATGTACAACAACTAGGGTTTACATATTTGGGTAAAAATATACTTAAACTAGTATATACTAAAATGGGTAAAAACTAACAAATGGTATTGACCCATAACCCATGGTTTTATCCAAACCATTTGACTAGGTACATTGAACTTATGAGATACATTTTATCTAATAAGAAACCCATGGATCAACCCATAACCCATGACCCATGACCCATAACCAAAATACCCAGGGGTAAAGAGGAGCGTCCCACGGATCCCTAGCTTTACGCTAGCCGAATCCCTTGTGGGAGGGATTCGTGGGATCCGGGGAACAGTAAGTTTTCTCCTCTATAAATAGTGAGTCATTTCTTCCTTTTTGATCACCACTTTCACACATACTTTCTTCAAGTATTATACCTCTCTAACCACTGATCCTAAAGAATCTTTCTATGTAGTTTGTCTTTTGTTTTTGTGTGATTCTCTAGGTTCCTCTTAAAGGCGAGATCACCAATTCTTGAAATCAAGCAAGCACAAGTCCATGAGTTGCCATGCTTCGTCATCATCAAGTCAACTGAGGTTCTCTTGTTGATAGTTCTTTCTTCCTCCGTAGATGTTGTGTTGAAGGCATTAGTGAAGGATGTCGAAAGAGTCAAGACGAAAGCATTAGTGAAAGGTGCTTAACGACTGTGTCAAAAGCATTGGTGAAGAATGCTAAAGGTGTTAAGACAAAGGCATTAGTGAAAGGTGCCAAGCGTTGTGTCAAAGGCATTAGTGAAGGATGCCTAGGAATCAAATCAAGTGGCATTAGGGAAGAATGCATAGGTCGTATAATTGATGAGGTGCATCGTTATACATATAGTATTAGCTTATTTCCAAGGATGGTTCGCTCCCAAACGGTCAAGTTTAATCACACAAGCTAACCACTTGTGAATGTCAACCGTAATAAACTTAAAATGTTCTAACGCAAATGCAATTAAGACGAGGAATATAGGACTCGGTCGTTAAGTCCCACTGGAGGATGAATGGTGTTTAACACAGACAGATGTCGAATAATCACTAAGGATAGTGATTAGTAAGGATTTTGATGAATAATTATACCTAAAGAAAAGTTTTGTAAATTACGGGGCTTAAATGCAAATTAAAGAAAATTAAAAAGCTAAAATATATTAAATAAACGCTATCACTATTTTTACAATGAGGTTTTTGTGATTTATAAAATAAAATGACTTAAATAAACTATTTTAATTAAAACGTAAACCTAAATTATCTAAAAACGTGATTTAAAATGAAAACGTACGTTATTTATAAAAATTACGCAAGCTGCAGTAAGCAAAACGTAAAATTTGTGAAATAAAAGACCTACAAGTGTAAAAACAATTTTCTTACGTACTATATGACAAAAGAAAATTTTAGAAAAAAGATTTATATTTTTTAGACTTTTATATTTTTTATTATGAATTAAATACGATTTGACACTAATTAAATGTTTAAAAATAATAAAACTATTGAGAAAAATCTGAAACTTTTTTATAAATTACTTTATACTAATACAAAGTTAAGAAAAATACAAAAGTTGAAAAAACTATTATAAATAAGCTGGAAATAAGCTAATAAGCTCGTATAAGCTTAATGAAATAAAAAGGTGTATATATTAAATAATGCAAAGGAAAACAGAAAAAGACCCAAGGAGGTCAGTGGTGTGTGTGGTGAGTCAAGGGGTGCCAGGGTTCGAATCCCAGCAACTCCTTTTTGCTAATTATTTATTTTTTTGAATTTTCTTTTTCAAACTTGTTAAGCTACTTAAAATAAGCACTTTTCAAAACTACAACTTTTGTGAAAACCACTAATAAGCTCTGTTTGAGCTTATTTATCTCAACAGTGGACAAAATTTGGAAATAAGCAAAAGATTAAAGCCAAATGGCTTATAAGCTACTTAATAAGCAAAATGAAAAATGAAAATAAGCTAAATAATGATAATAAGCTAATATATCAACTGAATAAGCACAATAACTTGAAAATAAGCACTGATTAAGCCAAAATAAGCACTAGTTAACTGATTTGCACAGGACACTTTTTTGAATCACTAGGCACTTAATGGCTTAATTTTAAGCACTGTAATAAGCTAGAAAATGAAAACAAATACTTGGATTAGCTAGTTGACCAGTTAAGCTTTCCAAAAAGCTAAAGTTCTCACAGTGTTGTCCACTAGAGAGCTTTTAATGAGCTTATTAAAAAGTGGAAAACCACTGAGTTATTTCTCAGTGTATACTGAGTATTTTTGGACAAACAAAAAGCACTTGCAGGCTTAGTAAATAAGCTACAAATTAGAAAATTAAGCTTAGGACCTTAAGATGGCTTGGTTAGCTACCCAAAGAACCAAGAATCACAAGCTATGATTAACTAATGAGCTTTTTGCAAGCTTGTGATTATGGGCTTAAAACTGTGCACAGGGCACCATTTTGACTTTTTAAGTTACAAAGCAGTTTGACTTTATGAACTTATGATCTATTCTACTTATTGATTATGTTATGTTAAGGTATAATATGATTAAATTAAGCTAGGTGACCAAGTTTTGAACTACTTTGATGAGTTTTACACTCAAAATTCCAACAGTGACAAAGTAATATGAGATTAAAGGAAAGTTTGACTTTTTATACTAACAAGCACTGGTTTTCTTGGTGTATATGAGTTGTTATGAACCAATGAAACACAGAACAACAATAAGCAATAACACAAAAACTCTCTAGAATAGTTAAACTAGCAAATCCAAACACTACTTTATAAGACTGATTTGGAACTTTTCAAAGCAAAAGTCAGATTTAGACCAGGTAACTAATTACAGACTTAATATTATCACTTAATGATACTAAATAAGCATTTAACAACAACTACAACAACATAAAACTGACACATGGCAATTATACTAATTTTACTGTCAAACTAAAAATTTTAACAATTATAAATTAAAAAGAACAAGCATGTAATATTAAACTAGAATCTAACTAACAAACACTAAATAAGCCTAAAAGCACAGAAATAAGCAGTTTATAAGGACTTTAACAGTGATATGCCAAAATTGAGCAAAAAGCTTACAAGTTTGATTCCAATTGGAAACTGAGAACCAAGGACTGAGAAAGATCCTATAGCTTCCCAAGAAGCACTAAACCAAAGATAATCCAAGCATTACCCTTCTTCAACCTCTGATCACCATCTCCATTGTTTTTTTATTTTCTCACTATTTTTTTGGTATTTTTGTGAATTTTCTATTTTTGATACTAAACCAAGTTTTAGAGTTACTAAAAGCTTTAATAAGCTTTCTGGGAGCTTATATGTGCTTATAAGTCCTTAATATCAACTAAAAACAACATTTGATCTTTCATGAGATTTTTGAACTAGGAAAATTAGCATAAACTGAAAATTTGATTTAAGACTGAAATTGAAACTGAAAAAGATTTACATTCACTTGAAATAACTTAAACAGATTACTTGGAAGGCTTAAATTACACTTTGGAAGGCTTAAATTACACTGGAACTTTAAAATTAACTTAAAACGACATTAAAAACTAAAATTACTCTAGATATCTTATTACATTGCACCAAACTTCTATATAATGATCTCTTTTGACTCTGTCGACACCTCTGAGTAAATCCCACCTCACTTGAACCGTTGGATTCATCCAAATCATCATATTCGACAAATGGCAATTTTGGCGCCAAATTGTCTTTGAGTAGGTTTTTCCAATTAATGCCTCTTGGACTATGTGGATGTGTTAAGGGGTTGTTAAACAGCTGTATAAGTGAGGTGTAGTGTTGAAAAAGTGGAAAAACCATCACTGGTTTTGGATTTCAGGTTGTTGTGAAGGAGATGAACAATGGTGGTGGATTGGGCGCGAGTGGACCGGTTTTGACTTTGGGATATTATAAAGGGGGGTCCAAAATTGGGGGGTCACAGGGTATTTGGCAGGGTTCTTTTTGGTTGGCTGGGTTCTAAATACACAAAAGGGTCATTTGGTTTTAGTTTAATACAAGGACTAATTGTGTAATTCTGCCAAACATGAAGGACCAATCCTGCAATTCTCCAAAAGTTAACAAAAGGATCAAAACTGCCAATCTTTAATAGTACAAGGACCATAGTTGATTATTTTCCATTTTTAATAAATCCAAGGACTATTTTTGTCATTTTCAAAACTTGAGGGACTAAAGTTGTAATTTTGCAATTTTGAATTTCAAAGACTAATTTTGACAACTTCATGAATCCCTAAGGACTTAAAATGATATTTTACAAGTTTTGAATATCCAGGGACTGTTTTTGACAACTTTTGAAACTTGGGGGACTAAAACTGCAATTTATGCAAACTTGATAATGCTTTTTCACCAAATTTTGATTTTTTTGCATTTAAAACACATAAAACACTTGTTTGTGATATTTTCATCATTTTGATGCATTTCTGAGTGTTTTCAGATGTTTTTTGCATTCTAAATAAGATAAAAAATGATGAGTATTTAGACACTCATCAATCCCCCACACTAAGATATTGCTAGTCCCTAGCAATGATTTGAGAAAAATTTAATGGATTTCATCTCTTTACCAAAAGCCATTACTTCTGGAGTAGCCAATTGTTTTAGTTCAAGTAAGAACTTTGGTACAATGATAACCAAATGATTTTAAGCAAATCACCAGCTGTAAACGGATTTGATTTGTCTTTACCAGAAGCCGTTTGCTTCTAGACTAGCCAACTCTTAGATAAATTATCAATATTATCTTTGGTGAGTCGATTACCAATTATGGATTTCCAACTGCCTTTACCACAAGCCATAAACTTGCGAGCTAGCCAACTTTTCACTAGTTTAAAGATATGGTGAGTTGAACACCATACAATTTTGGGCAAATTGCAAGCCATAAACGGATTTGAGATATCTTTACCAAGAGCCGTTTGCTCCTGGATTAGCCAATCCTTATGTGGGTTAGACATGGCGGACTAATTACCATTTGCTGAGTAAGTGAAAAACACTTACTCCAAAAAAAAAAATTTTGGCCAAAAACGGGGAATTGGGTGGAATAATTACATGATAAAATTCGTGAGAATTCCCCCCTACACTTAGAAATGAATATTGCCCTCAATATTCCAAGTACCCCGGCATGTTATGCCAAACATAGAACATAAAAGGAAATACTACTACCATTATTTTGTTTTTGATATATACACTTTTTTTTTAGAGAGGTTTATATACAAATGGGCAACTCCCCACACTTGGGTGGTAGAAAGGGGTAAGAAGAGCAAACATGGGTGAAACCCATATGGTGTGTATATGTTTTTATTCCCGAGTCACTAGCCTGACTCGATCCCCACATTCATTGGTTCATGGGGAAAGTTTGTAGATCCGGGACAATCACAGGAGGAATGTCCTCTCCAAAGTAGTGCTTTAATCGATGACCATTCACTTTAAAATTTGGACCATCGGGTTGAGATAACTCAATGGTACCATAAGGATAAACCTTAGTGATAGTAAATGGACCAGACCAACGGGACTTATGCTTCCCCGAGAAAATTTTCAATCTTGAATTGAAAAGAAGGACTCGATCACCAACGTTGAAAACGCGGTTCTTGATTTTTGAGTCATGAATCTTCTTTGTCTTTTGTTTGTAGATCAAAGAGTTCTCGTATGCTTGATCACGGAGTTCATTTAATTCATTCATTTGAACTTTTATGTGATCACCAAATTGCCTGAATATCGGTTTGCATATTTTAAGGCCCAGATGCTTTGTGCTCGAGCTCAATCGAAGATGACATGCTTTCCGCATACACTAGCTTGTATGGAGTACACCATGGGTGTTTTAGTGCTGTACGAAAGGCCCAGAGTGCATCATCCAGTTTATCCACCGTGATGCACGATTTTCGCCTACTGTCCTTTCTAGAATTCTTTTAATACCACGGTTGGAGACTTCCACTTGCCCACTTGTTTGTGGGTGGTATGCAGTAGAGAGACGGTGGGTAACACCATACTTTTGCATGACACGATCAAATTGGTCATTGCAGAAATGTGTACCACGATCACTGATTATAGCACGTGGAGTTCCAAACCTAGCAAAAAGAGATTTCAAAAATTTCACAACTACTCGGGCATCATTGGTAGGTAAAGCTTTCACTTCAACCCATTTTGACAAATCGTCAACAGCCACGAGTATGTATTTGTTACCTCGAGAAGATGGAAATGGCCCCATAAAATCAATACCCCAGATGTCAAATATCTCACACACTTGAATGGCGTTTTGCGGCATTTCATTTCTTTGAGATATATTTCCGTGACTTTGACAAGCGTCACAGGCTTTGACAAATTCATGGGCATCCTTGTAAATAGTGGGCCAATAAAACCCGGAATCAAACACCTTTTTGGCGTTGTAGTTTGGACTATGATGTCCCCATGGGTCCAGATGGCAAGCTTTGAGAATGTCAAGAGCTTCTTGTCCATAAACACACCGTTCTCAATGACTTGATCCGCACAGATTTTGAATAAGTAGGGTCGCCCGAAGTAATGTTTAACATCCTTGAAGAATTTGTTCTTCTCTTGGGTCGACATCCCTTTCACTATGAAGTTACCCGCATGGTAATTTGCGTAAGTCAAAAACCAGGGTGGTAGAAGAGTTTCCACGAAAACAAACCGCATTGAGTGTCTCGAGAGGAAATGTTTCATTTATTTCCTTTTTCTCAAACACATCTTGGTGAGGGTTCTCTAATCGTGACAGATGATCAGCAGCCTTAGGTTCTCTCTTTTATCATGTATAATGATATCAAATTCCTGGAGGAGGAGAACCCAACAGAGCAATCTCGGCTTTGCATCTTGTTTTGCAAAGAGATATTTGAGAGCCGAGTGATCCGTATACACCACACATTTAGTTAAGATTAAGTACGGCGAAACTTTCAAATGCATACACCACGGCTAATAGCTCTTTTTCTGTGGTGGTGTAATGAGTTTGAGCTTTAGTCATAGTCTTACTGCGTAGGATAGGCTAAAATGCTTAGCTCTACGCTGCCCTAAGACTGCACCGATAGCAAAATCACTTGCATCGCACATGAGCTCAAAAGGCAAGTCCCAGTCGAGAGCAACGAGAATGGGGTGCTTCAAAGAAGCTTTTTCTTTAATGTTTCAAAAGCTTCGATGCACTCAGGAGAGAAGATAAAAGGAGCATCTTTTTCAAGAAGATGAGTCATAGGCCGGGCGATTTTAGAAAAATCTTGTATAAATCTGCGATAGAAACCGGCATGACCTAAAAAACTCCTAATACCTTTAACGGTAGTAGGATGAGGCAATTTAGCAATAACATCGACTTTTTTTCTATCTACCTCAATCCCATTTTTTGAAATCTTATGGCCAAGGACTATGCCTTTTTTTACCATAAAGTGGCTCTCTCTCCCATTTAGACAAAGATTGGTGTCTTCACACCGTTTGAGCATTTTATCTAAATGGGAGAGACATGTTTGAAATGAATCCCCAATGACCAAGAAGTCATCCATAAACACCTCCATTGTTTCCCTGATCATGTCGTGGAAAATTGCCATCATACATCGTTGGAACGCGTGCCAGAGCATTACATAGGCCAAAAGGCATACGCCTGTAGGCAAAAGTTCCGTATGGCAGTGTAAATGTGGTCTTTTTCTTGACCTTTGGATCAATGGGGATCTGAAAGTACCCCGAGAAACCATCCAGGAAACAATAGTATTCATTCCCTGCTAATCTCTCAAGCATTTGGTCCATGAAGGGTAGAGGAAAATGGTCTTTACGAGTGGCGTCATTCAACTTACGATAGTCAATGCAAACACGCCATCCCATAACCAATCGAGTTGGAATTAACTCGTTATTTTCATTTGTGACAAATATTATGCCACCCTTTTAGGAACACAATGAATTGGGCTAACCCAAGGACTATTCGAGATCGGGTAAATCAATCCCTGATCAAGAAGTTTGATAACCTCATGTTTGATAACATCATGGATTTTGGATTTACTCTTTCTCGATGTTGAATCTGCTGTTTGAAGTCATCCTCCATCAAGATTTTGTGAGTACAAACTCGTGGTTGATACCCTTAATGTCGGAGAGTTTCCAAGCAATTGCTTGCTTGTGTGACTTAAAGATCTTTATGAGATCGCTTTTTCATCTTTACTCAAATCTCGAGCAATAATGACGGGTAATTTATCATCATCCTTAAGAAATGCATACTACGATGAGGCGTAAGTCCTTAAGTTCGACTGTCAGAAATTCTTCGCTTTTCAACCGACTTGACTTCCTTGTTATGAAGTTCGACGGGAGGGAGTGATGATGGATCATCATTCAAAGAATTCTCAATGAGAAGTATGTCCCCCTCGATGTCGATGGGAGCGTGATCAATTTCCCATGGAACAGAATTACTAGACAAGTAGGCTTCAATCTCTTCCAAGATGAAGTCACTTTCCTCAAACGGAGTGAGAGAAGGAATAGAATTGGCAATGATGGGTTGAGATGAATGAGTGAGATTATCACTCGAAGAATTATGATCATAACCAAGATGTTGGATCGATATACTTTAATCAAACTATCTTAACTAGCTTGTTAAGGTTTAATAACCTCGGATAAATCCTAAGTTATTAACAAAGAAACACTGAGCAATCTTTATCAAGTACGTGGAATTTACTTAACAAAGCTAAGAAGAAAAACTTTATTAACAAACTCTAAATCGCTTATTATGCATACTCTAATACAACTTTAAGATAATCGAACTTTCTCTAAACTCTAATTGTAAACTCTAAAACTCTTTTTCCAAATCGCACTCTAATGCCAATCTAGGAGTCCTTTTATAGGCTCAAGGATATCCTAGTTGGTTTACAATTGATAACCTTGTACGACAAGTAATCTACAATACTTTCCATAAACTAATATAATAGCTTTATTTGTTCTAGCAGATTTTGACTTCCTCTGCAAAGACTTTGACTGCATCATTTAGCAAGATTTTGACTATTTGACTTCTTCCAGCTTCTTTTCAAATTTACAAGCTTTCATATCTTCAAGACTTTGATATCTTCAAGACTTTCATATCCCAACAATCCTCCCCTAACTTGAATTCTACTTGCTTGACTTCAAGTTCTTTTATGAATATATCTTTAATGTTTCATCTTTAAAACGGATTGTTCTTCGCCTTTAGATTATATCTCTCAGAGAATCTGTGGCTTTTCAAAGTATCTCTTTAGAATTGTTTTCTTCTACGCAAAGATCCAAGAATCTCCATCTTTTCAAAGAACACAAAGAACATATGACAATTTGTACAGTTGATTCAGCTTTAAGTTGCATACTATTCTCATCACTTTCAAAGTGAATCATTGAAAATTCAATGGATTTAGAACTCTTTACCAAAGCCATTATCTTTGGAGTAGCCAAATGTTTTGGTGTGTAAGACCATGGTACATTGATAACCATATGATTTTTTTAGCAAATCACCGCCTATCAACAGATTTGTTTAGTCTTTACCAAAAGTCGTACTTCTCCGACTAGTTAGTTCTTTTATCTAATGGTGAACTAATTACCAATAATGGTTTTTCCACTTCCTTTACCACAAGCCATTTCTTGTGGGCTAGCCAACTCTTCACATTTATTGATATGGTGAGTTGATAACCATTCAACTTATTAGCAAGTTGACAACTAAAAACGGATTTGATATATCTTTACCGTAGCCGCTTGCTCATGGATTAGTCAATCCTTTTGTAACCATGGTGGATTGATAACCTATTGATGTTATCATCACAAAAACCATTTATTCAACCTTTATTTCAAAAATATTTATTATTAAGCAAAAAGGTTTCTTCTAAAATTTATTTAACTGTTTATTTCAAAGAAACAAGACTTTGATGAAAGTATCGTCTGATCGCAGCAGTATTTTGAATAAAAGTATCGATATATCAAAAGCATTTATTTAAATAAAATTCATACCGCTTAAAGATCATTTTCAGAATAGTAGTCCAGCTTTATAAACAGATTGATCACCATGCAAGCAGTTTCATCATCCTCTTCTACTTCCAAACCATGTTCAAGCATTCTTCTCATTAGATCAACTGTAAGAGGATATCTTCTTTCTGCAAACATGTGAATCATTGTGCCATTTTCTAGCTCCGTGACATGAACTCCAGATTCTTCAAAGAATCTCCAAAGAAACTATTTCCCAGCTTTTCTTGATCCTTCCAAATATCATCGCGGCTTGTCTTCATCAGCTTCCCACATAGTTACAAGATCCCCATGTAAAACCAATCCAATACCTTCTAATGGATGATCTTCAAAATACGCCTTTATAACTTGATATAAGTAGAATAGATCTACTCTATCAATAACATGCAACAAATCCCATAACCTTTTGAAAACCTTAAAACTTTTATCTTCCTTATGAAAAACCATGTACTCTTCATTCTTGGTTTTCACAACTTTAAAAGTATTGATCTTTGATCTGTTCATCTTTAAATCATCATCTTCCTTGGTATAATCAAAATCTACCACTCTAAGATAATTCTTTAATTCATCACTAGTCTCGATCTTAATTCAACTTCTTTCTTTGAAAATTGAACATCTAACATCGCTTTTCTTTTCCTCTTTAAGCTTTTCCTTTCTTCACCAATAAGTTTCTTCTCTAAAGTCTTTAATGCCCGCAACATCTTTCTTATAAGTTTCCTCTCAAAGATCATATAATCTTTTCATATCCACATAATTTAGCTTTTGCAATCCTTTAAATCCTCGCTTTTAAATATGCCATCATTGCATTCCTTTCTTTAGCTAAATTAGGTCTTCGTGACATGAATCTAACAGTGTTGAGACTCAGAAGGTTCAAGAGTTTCAAAGATCTAACTCATCTTGCACCTTTTGAGTCGCTTCTCTGCCTTTAGCTTCGAGCTTGCCGCTCTTTTCTTCTCTGCTCTTTAGCATCTAATTCTTCTTGAACTTTTCTAGCAGCAGCTTCATTCCTAGCCACTTCAAATGCTCTAAGTTTTGCCAAAGTGAGCTTTTTTCTTAGTCTCAACTGTAACACCTTTTCCTTGTCTTTTGATCAATTGCAGTTGATCATTTGGTTGTTCTTCTTCTTGTGCTTCTCTAATAGTAACTCCTCCTCTTGGTTGTGATAAATCAAATAATGTAGCAATTAATTCATCATCACTAGGTGAATGAATAGGTATGTAAGTAGCTTCCTCCTCTTCTTCTCTAACAAATGTAGAAGGACCAGCTTCTTCATCAAAATTTAATACCCTTGGAGTTATTGGTGTTGTTACTTCTTCCCTTGATGTATCATGAAAATCAAGACTTTGATGTTCAAGACCTTGAACACCAAAGATTTTGAACTTGTACTTCTTTCTTCTTGTTCCTCGAATCAACTAATACTTACAAGTTCTTTCATCTTTGTAATATTTTCTTCAGACTCTTTCTTCTTCATAACATCTTCTTTCAAATTTTCCTTTTCAAATTCCTCCCAAGTTGACGTAAGATGGTTGAGGAACCTTCTTTCTTTTAATTCCTTTTCAAGAGCTTTACGACGCTTATTTTCCTCCTTAACCCATAAGTTGAAACCTTGAATATATGGTTTAACAAAATTTCTCAACCGTAAATATTTACGCTTTCAACTTCCTAATCGTTTTAGCTTGACGCCAAAGCCTTGTTTATCCTAGCTAGCTCCCTTGTCAAAGCATAGTTATCTAACGTCAAATCTTCACGAGGTATAGAATGAGTATCACCTTGAGGTTGTGAATGCTTCCCTCTCAAACAGAATAGAACTTCGAAGATGGAGTAGGCGCTTTCAACCGCTTGAACCTCGTGACCTCAAGAAACATCACCTTGTAACGAAACAAGACCTTCACGAAGCAGATTCTGCGATGCGCCTGAAGCAAGACTGCATGCATTTGTGAAGCAAAGCATTCATGATCGCGATCGCATCTTCGCTTCATCCTCGCAGTACCGCATGACGCAATGCACATTTTGTACAATTTCCATCATGGATGGTGTTAAAGGAATATCTCCACCTCTAAACAAGTTACTTCTCCTAGCCATGAAAGTATAGATTTTAGATTGTTGCACAATAACGTAGTAAAGCAAAGGTTTTGGAACATCACCAATTGCTTGTTCAAGAAAACTCAGATAAACCTTGGATACATCAACCAAGTTGCCCCAGATGATATATGAGAGAGCATTCCATCCAAAATAAGTCGGGAAAAGTTAAACACTGTCAGAGCTAAGCCAACCACTGCAGACGCAATATTTGACCCAAATCGCCCCAAGAAGTGCTTTTAAAACTTATGCAATGGAGCAATACATGAATTAAGAACTTCCATTGAGGACGTAATAATGCCTTCTTAAAAGTTTGTTCACCAAAGAACCTTCATAGCCCAAATTACTAAAAGTATCCCAAATCGCTTGCTTGGCAAATCTAATAGCCCCTTCTTCATCTCCAAATAATAAATCATTACGAATGGAGACCTCTCAGAATCTTGATAGTCTTTCCAAAGAATCGAGGATCTAATATAATATTCATCCTCCTCCATATTCTCTAGCATTAGCCCAAAATTTTGAATCCATGGTTCAATAACATCCGCTCAACTAAAAGAGCATAACTAATAGGTAATCCAACTAGATAATCAATGATATCATAGAAAGCCACATTCGCTTCGCCTTATCCAAATTAGCCACCATATTGTGCTTCAAACAGCTTAAACGATTCACCATTGTTGAAAAAGTAATCACAATAGAAAGATTATATCAAATAATAAAGAGATGGTAATTGGAAGATAAGTATGGAAAAGAGGTAATGAATAATGTGAGAGGGAAAATCGGAAAGTTGTTATTTATAGGTAGGATTTTGAAAATCACTGCCCAAAATAAAATAACCGTTTGGCTTTAATTACCCTCCAATATTACCGTTGGAACAAGACTTTAATACGACAAACAAGACTTTCCACATAAGATTTTCCATACTTTCCCAAGCAAGATTTTCCCAAGCAAGACTTTCTGTGAAATACGCGACTTTGCCAAAACCTTCATATAAACTAAGTAATACACAAACATCCTCCCCTCAAGCAATACACATGACTATACCTAACACCTTATAGTCCTCCCCTTAAACATAGCTTAGTAGTTAATCATTCCAATGCTCACGACCAAGTGATTGAATCGTGACACATCAAAACCTTTAGTGAGTAAATCGGCTACATTGTCATCTGTGTGAACTTTAACCACATTAATAAGCCTATGCTCATAGCAATCTCGATAAAGTGATGCCTAATCTGAATATGCTTTGTCTTGGAATGATACACATGATTCTTCACAATGCAAATAGTACTCTCATTATCAATATTGATAGGAGTATTCTTAAAATTGAACCCATAGTCCAAGAGTTGATTCTCGTGATCCATAAAACTTGACCACAACAACTTGCAAGTGCAGCCTACATATTCAGCCTTCAGAGATGATGTTGTCGCAATTGTTCCGCTTCTTGCATTGCCGTGAGACTAACCTTCTTCCAAGATATTGGCATCCACCGCCAGGATCTTCTATCATAGTTATCACCGCATAGTCACTATCCAAAAGCTTCTAAGTGAAAAGGTGACTCTTTTGGATACCACAACCCCAACTTAGGATGTTGTTTCAAATAACGTAGTATTCTCTTTATCGCATTCATGAGAGATCTTTGGTGAGACTTGATATCTTGCACATAGACAAACCCAAACATGATATCGCCTGATGCAAGAAGATACATAAGAGAGCCAATCATAGATCAGATAACTTGACTTCAACAGTCATCCATCTTCATCTTTTCCCAATGAATTGATAGATTTAATAGGTGTAGTAACTGCCTTCATATCATCAAAATTAAACTTCTTAAGTATGTCTGCAACATATTTGTCTTGGCTAATGAAAATTCCTTCCTTGGATTGCTTAACCTGAAGTCCTAAAAAGAATGTTAACTCTCCCATTGCACTCATTTGAAACTCCTTCGTGATCACCGCTCAAACTCCTTAACCATAGACTGCTTGGTAGCCCCAAAGATGATATCATCCACATAAACTTGAACTAACATGATATCCTTCTTGTCTCTCTTGATAAACAAAGTCTTGTCTATAGCTCCCTCCCGTATCCATGTTGTAATAAGAATGTAGAGAGCCTCTCATACCAAGCTCTAGGTGCCTGATGAAGACCATATAAAGCCTTAACCACCTTATAGACTTTGTTTGGATGCTTAGGATCTTCAAACCCTGGAGGTTGTTTCACATACACCTCTTCTGTAATAGTACCATAAAGAAAGGCACTCTTGACATCCATCTGATATACCTGAAAACCCATATAAGAAGCAAAAGCAAGAAAGATTCTAATTGCTTCAATCCTTGCCACAGGAGCAAATACCTCGTCATAATCTACCCCTCTTCCCGCTGTCTATAACCCCGAGCAACTAATCTTGCCTTGTTTTTGATAACATTGCCTCTTTCATCCCTTTTAACTCTAAAAACCCACCTTGTTCCAATAACTCTCTTCCCATCCGGAAGATCACATAAAACCCAAACCTCTTGAAGTTTAAATTCTAGAAGTTCTTCCTGCATAGCTTCAACCCAAATTTCTTTAGTCAAAGCTTGAGCAATATTCGTGGGTTCCTCTTGAGAGATAAAACAAGTAAATAAGGTGTTTGATGGTCCTTATGATTTAGCCTGCTTTTGTTTATACACAAAGCTAAGTAAAGCATTGTGAGGTTTTGTGAAACCCTTAGCTTTATGTCTTGTCATAACCTGCATGTAGAAGGACCAATGATTTGATCACCGGATGAGTCTTATGAATTCGTAAGATTGGTGACTGTGGAACTGCATATGTATCATCCAAGTTAGTATAATCAACACCTTCATTGAAATTTGTGAAAATACCTTCATCTTCAAGCTCATCATCGTGATCTTCTAACCCGTGCATGGTAGGTTCATCCAAATCATCTAAAGTATTGTCAACAGATGCAAGTAGACTTTGATCGAAAAGTACCACCCAGTAATGCGTGAGAGTACTCACAGACTCGGTTCTTCTTCTTTGCCTCTTCATAAGCTCTCCTTTGTTCATCGCTAAGAATGTGCTAATACATCTTGAAGAAGCATCCGATTGAGTTCCTCTTGAATAGATTGATCCTCGCAGATAATGAGGATTGTGGTGCAACAAGATCTGTTTTGAAGAATCAAGCATTTTGCTTAGGAACATCAAGACTTTGTTTTGGACTCTCAGAACTTTAGCAGAACGCGACGTCTAATATGAACATCATGAACAACATATTGAATATCCTCATCAGTGTGTAAATGTTGATTTTCTCTAACAGTACATAGTTCATTGAAGGAGATAAAATCTCAAGATCAAACATCCAATCAAGACCTTTTCCTTTCTCATTGTCTTGATCTTCTAAGAACTCAACATGAAGACAATCTTGAATCCTCTTAGTAACTCTGTTGTAGACTCTAAAGCCTTTATCGTTAGTGCAATATCCCAATAAATAACCTTCTTCGACTTGCCATCAAACTTCCCTGCATTATCAATGGTATTCAAAATAGTAAGAGGACATCCAAAAGGCTTCATAAAACAAATGTTGGGTTTATTGCCCATCAAGAATTCATAGGGTGTCTTCATCTCTGGTTTGGTGACGTAAACCCTCGTTGAGTACATAGCATGCAAGACTTACAGCTTTCCAAAATTGAATAGGAGATGAGAATCGCTAACATAGTCCTTGCGCTTCAATCAAGGTCCTATTCTTCCTCTCTCTCAACACCATTTTGTCGTGGTGTTCTAGCAATACTAAATTCCCTCTTGATGCCTTTATTAGCACAAAAGTCATCCATAAGCTTGTTCTTGAATTCAGTGCCATTGTCACATCTAATACCTCTAACCTTGAGTCTTAATTGGTTTTCAAGTGCTATTATGAGAGTCTGAATAGCATCAAAGGTATCATCTTTAAAGCCTAAAAAGAAAACCCAACCTCAATCTACTACAATCATCAAGAACAACCAAACAAGACTTCTTCTTATTTAAACTTGCCACGAGACGGTCCAAATAAATCCATGTGTAATAGCTCCAATGGTTCCCTAATATTTCTTTCATCAAGCTTCTTGCAAGAAGCTTTGTGTTGTTTACCCTTCTTGCATGCCAAACATGATTGATCATTCTTGTAAGTCTTTGAAGGTAAACCTCTAACTAAATTGCCTTTGACCAGTTTGTTGATGTTCTTGAAATTCACATGGCCCAATCTTCTATGCCATTGATGTGCCTCTTCAGATGTTGCTTTAGCCACCAAACATGTGGCTCTTCCATAGGAATTTAGACTCTTCATGTCTAAACTATACACATCATTTGTCCTTGGTACTCTAAGTACAACCAAGTCATCATCAATGTGTTTGAAGTCGATGAAAGAATAAGACATTCCTTGTCGCTGAATAGCACAGATGCTTTTATCACGATTTGAGAAACCGACAACAAGTTAAACTTTAGCTCCTTCACATATCTGACATTCGCAAAGTCAATTCTTCCAAATTTTAATTGTTCCTTTCCCAGGAATCCTTCCTCCATTGGGATCATTCCCAAATGCAACTTTTCCTCCACTAATATTTCTAAAATCGACATGTGATCTCTTTATCACTGTCATACTTCCAGAGCAACCACTATCCACAATAAGATGATCTTTAAGCTCTCTCTTCGGGTTGCCCCGCACACAAAGAAAAGAGTTAGAACTCTTAGAACCCAAGCCATTATCGACTTGGTTCCTTGTGGAGTTACAAACTCAAATTCCTTGAGTATGTAATTTCCACTATCTTTCAAATGGTGATCCAAAATTATCTTTTTAGTTTTAGCATGTGGATTTTCAAAACTTTCTGGTTTTTCAACATAAATCTCTTTACCGCTTTATTAGCATTTTCTTGTGTCACAAAACAACTGATTCACTTTTTGTTGAACGCATCGGTATTCCTTACCAAGCATTTCCCTTTTACCCATTCCGCTTTAAGGTGGTTCCCTGGATCTAGATCCCCTATATGAATTGTGAGACATTCTAGGTTGATATTGAGATCTCCTAGGATTCCTATTCTAAGCGTTGTTATCAAGATCTTGTCTCGAAAGCAAGACTTTGAAAAGTAACGTGAGATAATCAAGGTCTCTCTATGCGGGTATCTAGGATCCGTGTGAAGTTTCGTGATTAACCCTATTTGAATTAGTCCACACTGGTTTGTGCTCGCTAGGTCTATGATTGTTAGACTTATTCCTTGAAAACTTGCTTAGATATTCTAAGTGTTTGTCACAATCTTTGATTAAGTGAGTAGGACTATAACACACAAAACACGCTTTTGACCCATATGACCAAAGTGATTTCTTCTATGTCTATGCCCAAAATTGTTTTGCCTTCTTGATGACTGATAAAATTTGTTTTGAGCAAAATTATCCCAAAAAGGTTTAGCAAGATCGCTTTTGAAAAGGTTTTGCATAGGTATCGCTTGTTGAGCAAAGACTTTGTTTTAAAGGTACCGATTTTGAACATTGTTTTCAACAGCTTTGGGATTCTCGCACCTAGATTGAGCAACAAGCTTCTTTCTAAACTCTAGACTATCTACACCATAATGAGAAACATCAGGCCTAGAGGGGTGATGACTAATGGGATGAGGAACAAAGATGATAACCATTGTCTTCTTATATTCAGAGGTGGTTCACTTCATGAGCCATCATTACTAGATGAATCTACATAGTTAATGAGCTCATCATCACTAGTGGTTATGTCCTCAAAATCACCATCATCCTGATTACTAGGTTGGTTTTCATCTACATTGCTAAAGTCCATTCCAAATCCTAAGCCTGCTCTATTGTAAGCTCTTTCTCTGCTTTTTCAACAAAAGCAACTTGGGACAAACCGCACTCTTTCCAAGCAAAGAAACTTAGCTAACAAATCATCTCTTTCCTTAGTTAATTTCTCAATTTCAAAGAATTTTACGCTTTTAGTTTCCATTCACGAAGTTTTAACCGTAATCCCGTTGTTCATACTTTTTCACCAAGCCATTTCATTATTTTCATGTGTTATGATTTTAGCTTCTATAGACTCTAAAGTGATTTGTAACCTCCGCTACCCTGCACCTAGCCCTAATACAATTATCTCTTTCAATCACATAACTGTTAAGTAACTTTTGATAAAACTCATAATGCTTTGAGCATACCTCGTGAGATAGGAGATCGAGTGGTGAAGTAGCCACCATAGCAAGAAGAGCAGAATCATCTTCACTTTCTCTGCTCCAATCAAATCTTCCAAAGCCATCATCGATTCCAGCAAGATGTTCAGATTCTTCATCAAAAGCGCAAAGTGCTCCAGTCCAATGCTTCCACTGTCTTTAATCGTGATCGTCCACTGCTATCATACAAGAAGTCACCGGTTCATCATCGAACTCTTCACTCCGCCAACCACTTCGATAACTTTTCTTGAGCTACCAAGGCCTTTGTTTCAGTTATTGGTATTTCTTTGAGCTCAAGTTTTGGCTTCTCCGATGTTCTGTTTGCTTGATACTTAGCAAATGCATTCCTTGCAAAGTGACTAGTCTTTTGACAATTGAAGCATTCAATTTGAGATTTGTCAAAAGTTATTCCTTGTTTGGGGTTGAAATCAATAGCTTTGGCCTGCCGTTTTTTCATGTACTTTTGATCCTTGCAGTAATCATAGCAACTTGCCACATGATATCAATTTCTTCAAGTGCATCTTCTTCAACTGCTAGATCCTCTTCATAAGTGACAGGTAAGCTTGCTTGTTGTGCAAAGAAAGAGCACACAACTTCATTTGAGTTCAAAGTGGTAGATGGTGGGCCTCGCTGAGTACATGATGGGGATTGTAAATGTAAGCAAGACTTTGAGAAACAAGACTTTGAGGAGAAGCGACTTTGGAAGTACCGCTTCTTTCGATGATAGAAAAGCAATACTGTGAGATTTGGAATTTGGTTGACCACTCATCTCATGTTCATACACCTTCAGTTGATGATAAAGATCATCAAAGTCCATAACATCCAACCCCTGTTGTCCTCTGATCATAGTAGCAATCACATGCCATGTAGATGGCAAGCTTCTTAGAAACTTCAAATTAGCATCCTCAACGATACTTCCGCTTTGTATAATTCCAACATGTTAAGAAGATTCGAACCTATCATATGCATCAAGACTCTCTTCTCCAACCGTGAAAGTTTCAAACTCAAGAGCCAAGTTTCGTGCATCTTCTTAGAGGCTTCATTCCCTCCAAATCTGGTTGAGAGCGCCCCAAAGCCGTTTAGCATCTTTAGCATCATGAAATTTAAGAAGATGACCATCTGAATGGCGCATAAGAGAATGTTAAGAGCCTTCTCTTGATTCCTTAGGGTTGCCGCCTGTCACAAAACCGCCTTTGGTGCTAGAGGTTGTCCAAAGAACTTGAATGGGTTCTCGAGGAACTTCATTCCCATTCACAATTACATTCCACGAGCATGGTCTGTCAAATGGCAATATCAGCCTCATCTTCATGCACCGTAGATCATATTCTCCCTTTTGATAATTGGAATTCGAGTGAGGTGATTGAGGGTTGTGGAACAACTTCAAATGACATCTTGGATATTGTAGGGTTTCTTCCTAGTCGAGTTTCCACACAAGCTCGATACCACTTGTTGGATCGATATACTTTAATCAAACTAACTTAACTAGCTTGTTAAGGTTTAATAACCTCGTATAAATCCTAAGTTATTAACAAAGAAACACTGAGCAATCTTTATTAAGCACGCTGAATTTACTTAACAAAGCTAAGAAGAAAAACTTTATTAACAAACTCTAAATCTGCTTATTATGCAGATACTCTAATACAACTCTAAGATAATCGAACTTTTTCTCTAAACTCTAATTCGTAAACTCTAAAACTCTTTTTCTCAAATCGTGACTCTAATGCCAATCTAGGAGTCCTTTTATAGGCTCAAGGATATCCTAGTTGGTTTACAATTGATAACCTTGTACGACAAGTAATCTACAATACTTTCCATAAACGAATATAACAGTTTATTTGTTCTAGCAAGATTACTTTGACTTCCTCTTGCATTCTTTGACTCGTCTATTTAGCAAGACTTTGACTATTTGACTTCTTCCAGCTTTTCAACTACAAGACTTTCATATCTTCAAGACTTGATATCTTCAAAGACTTTGATATCTTCAAGACTTTCATATCCCAACGTGATCCCCCACTCAACGTAATTATGAGAATAACCAAGAACTTCTTGAGAGTACTCTTCGTGAACAACATCAATGATATCTATTCGCTAACCGACCGTAATCATAGTGCAGAGTACCCTCAAGTTTGATCAAGGTTTAAATGTGATGCTTCATTACCAACACGTAATGTGATTTCTTGCTCAAATACATCAATGAGAGCTCGGCCCGCTCGTGAATCCCGACCAACAATGAGAGGAACCCGATGATCTGCATCAAAATCAACAACCACGGGGGAAATGGAACTTTCCTACTTAATAAATAACACGTCCTCGCAATGCCAAGAGGACGGGATATGGAACGATCTGCAAGCTCGAGAGTCATGCATGTAGGAGTAAGTTCAGGAAGAGAAAGTTTCTTCCATACCGAATAAGGCATCAGGTTGATGCTTGCACCAAGATCGCTAAGGCAAAGCATTCAACCATTCCGGAAATACACAAGGTAAGAGAAATTTTCCGGATCTCCAAGCTTTTCAGAAGCTTCGGGATAATCGCAGAAATGCCTCGTTCAAAGGAGTTTTTGCCATTTCAAACAGCTTTTCCTTATTGCTTAACATGTGTTTGAGAGTTGATGCAAACTTGGGCATCAACATGATAGCATCCGTAAAGCTTATGTCAAAATGTAACTCTTGGAAAATTTGAAAAAATTTGTCCATTTGATGACCGGCTTTCTCATGAGCTTTTGCTTATTCAAACGTGATGGGTAAGGAATAGAAGATTTTGATTTGGTATTTTTCAACGGAGCTACTGGAGGTTCAAAACAACTCTCTGGATTTGATTTGGGTTTTCGGACAACTTGAGGATGGACACGTGTCATGTGGCTTGAAAAATGCACCTTGTCCGTTGTATCTCTTGGTAACTTGACTCATTTCTCCTAAATGAGGAGGCATGGAGTCAAAGGTCCATTGTGTGTCTTAGGTTCACTTTCCACTACCTTCGGGAGAGAAGAAGAAGAAGAGGTAGTAGGAATAGCAGGTTCATCATATGAAACACCACTTCTGGTTGTGATCGCCTTTAGCATCGCCTTCCCCGGTTAGTGATCGTGTTGCTTTCGGAAGTTTTCCGAGCCGAGGGTTGATCATTTAAAGACTTCTTTAGATCACCGGACCTGGATGACCAACAACCGTTCATTTCATCTTGGGATTTCATGAATTGTTTCAATAGCTCATCGATGATGGTCCAATTTGGAACAATGGCTTGAGTTTGATTAGGAAAATTCTCGCCTCTAGGTCGGATGTTAAGAATAGGGCCTTGATGTTGAAAATTTCCTTGATTAGGATTCATATTTCCATGAAATTGATTCCCTCGATTGAAATTGTTTTGATTAAGGTTTCCTTGATGTTGGAAACCTTGATTTGGTCCTGAATAGAAATTACCTTGGTTTTGATAACCTTGGTTCATTCTAGGTTGGTTTTGATTCCGGTTTTGTATGTTTGGATTCTGGTTAAAACCGGTGGTGCCGATAGTGTTAGCACGTAGTGTGGTTCATTTTGAGGACGGTATTGATTACCTCCTTGATTTGAAGTACCGGCTATAGCATTGGCCTCAAATGGACTACCATCGTGGCGCATTGTAGTATGCGTAATGAGGACCACCACAAGTAACACAACTCTCGACTTTCTTCACTTCACCATGTGATGGTGTCCGTGAAAGGAAGGTGACTTTCTTTGGTTGGCAAGAACCAAAGCTCGAACAATATCCGTGTGAGTTTGTCAATCTTAGCATCGGTGCTAGATATACTCACCGAGATGAAGAAGAAGGTCACGCAAGATTAGACCGAGTTTGATATGTTCAAGGAAAGAACGGACCAGGGACTTGTTCTCAATGATTTGTAAGGCTTCTTTGGTGGTCTTGCTCAGAAAATTACCTCCCGCGGAGGCATTCAAAGAGTCTTGATTGGTCTCGTTCGACCATTGTAGAAAGTATCCATTTGCATTAACTCGGTAAAACCATGATGCGACACTTGCGGTAGTAACGCTTTGTAACGATCCCATGCCTCCCCGAATGATTCATCAAATCTCTGAGAAAATTTCATTATCTCATTCTTAAGACTTGTAGTTCGAGATGGAGGATAGAATTCGTTAACAAACTTGGTGACTAGATCCTCCCATGTCTCAATAGAACGGGTTGTTCTCAAGCCAATTCCAGGGCTTGTCCCTCTGAGAGAAAATGGGAACAAGAAGTTTGATAGCTTCATGTGGACATTCTTGTATTTGATGGTAGATGCAATCTTGTTAAACCATCGAATGTGTGCATGAGGATCATCCCGCTCAAAACCATAGAATTGGCTTTGGGTTACAAGATTAAGCAACCCTGTTTTGAGCTCAAAGGTATCACGCAATGGCTGGGAGAACAATAGCATCTCCGAACCTCGATGGGTGCTTTGAGAAGCTCATTCATGGCTTGTCTTCCGCCATTACTTATGTGTGGTGGTGGCTTAGACGCTCCTCTACCACGGCCGGGAGCGTAACGCCTCTACGCCTCTACGAGGAATCTTGCCAAGTTCGAAAGTGGACTTGTAGAACTGAAGAACGAAAAGCATGCACTAGTATAAAAATCACAAACAAATGGTGCAAAACGACAAGTGAACTTAAACCAATAATCACAAATGAAATGGCTTCTATGAAAAAGGTACACCAAATCACAAGGACACAAAGGCAAGTTTAACTGCTGTTCAAAGAACTTATTATGGTCACACCCCGCTAGTAGGTAATCGCTTGATTTACCTATGGTTGATATGTATTAATTAAGTACCACCAAAAGACGAGGTATAGATTTGTGCCGATGGGTTTAAAAACTTTGACAATATTTTTGGATCGCCTCGCGAATCAAATCAGATTTTAAGAATCACTCAAAGAAAATACAAGATAGAAAACGCCTGATTGTTTTGTTGTTTTATATATTTTGTTAACATTTTAGAAAAGCTAATGAACTTTTGAGATTTTATATCTTTACAAAAAACCTTTTTACAAAATGTGGTATATGTGCAAGAATGGGTCTGAAAAAGGTTTAACACACGCTAAAGCTTCCCAAGCAATGCAATAAAATTTGATTGTCCCCAAACGGTCAAGTTAATCCACAAGCTAGCCACTTGTGAATGGCCAACCGTGAACAAACTTAAAAATGCTCGTAACCAATGCAATGAAGATCGAGAATATAGTGGATCTCTGTGTCGCTAAGTCCCACCTGAGACTCAATGGTGTATCAAAACTTATCAGATGATAGAATGATCACTAAGGATAGTGATCAAGAAGGATTTGATTGATAACTACACTACTGAGAATGGAAAGATATTTGGACACGTAATTGGAAAGCACAACAATCGAATACAAATACCGTGAAATACTAACGCTTAAAAACTACGAAACGCACTCAAATTAAAAGGTGAGATCTAAGAAATAAAAGACCTAAAAATATGAAAATGACATTTTAGAATCCTAAAAATAAAAGAAAATTATTAGAAAAAGAAAATTATTTTATAACTATTTATTTAATTATTATTAATTAAAAACTATTTTTAACTATTTATTAATAATCTAAAATAAAAGAAAATATGAAATAAAGTTAGAAAAATAAAATTATGATTCAGAAAATCTAAAATATTATAAAACTTATTTTAAAATTGAAAATATATTTTTTACACTTTTTATATATTTATTACTAATTAATTACTATTTAAAATACACTTAAATACTATAAAATATAAAAATAACCCGAAAAAAAATAAAATTTTAACTTAGAAAATCTAGAATATTATAAAACTAATTTAAAACTGAAAAGATATTTTTTATGCTTTTTAATTATTTATTACTAATTATTTAATACTTTTAATTATTTAAAATTATAATAAATACTAAAATCAGATAGGAAAATTATGAAACTTTTTCTTAAAATAACTTAAGGTGACAGAAAACTAAGAAAAATATCAAAACAAGATTTGCTTAATAATAATCTAAAAATAAAAATCAAAAAGCTAAAATCTATTAAATAACGCATCACTATATTTAAATTGATGTTTTAGTGGATTTTCTTTTGAAAACTACTACTTACCTACTTAAAATATGAAACTTAATAAACACAAAAAAATTTTACAAACTAAAATAAGCTATTTGATAAGCTTATGAGCTCAATGATTTGCTTATGAGCTTATTTTGAAGAATTAAGCTTAAACAAGCTCACAACCTAAATAAAAGTCAAATAAGATGTAAATAAGCTAGTACTACTCAAATGAAGCTAAAAGACACAAAAACACATACTGATAAGCTACTAAAAAGAAAATAAGCACTTAGCTTAAACCGAGAAATGGACAGAATGGGACAAGGTTGAGGCTTATTGCGTAAATTCTACCAAACAAGCTACAAAATAGAAACTTAAGCCCTGAACTTATATGGCTTGGTCACTATCCAAAGAACCAAGTTATACAGATTTGACCAACAATTAAGCTCAGGTGAGCTTTGATTGAGCTTATAAACTGGTGCACGTGGCACTTTTTCGCAATCGTGTACTAAAAAGAAGTTGGACAAAAAAAGTTTAACAAGCTGATTAACAATGAACTAGTATTTTTCTAATTAAGTTTAGCAACTAAACTTTAATATCCCAAAAGTTTTATAGGCTAAATCTCAATATTAACTCACACTAAAATTATCTATTTAATTCAAAACCACCAAATTGAAAAATTTGACTTTTAAAAAACCAAAAGAGTTGACTAATATGAACTTTGAACCATTCTACTCAACGAATATGTTGTTTTAAGGTGAAATAAGACTGATTTGATCAATGATAACAACTTGTAAACATGAAAACAAGATCAATGATCATGAAAATCCACCAAATTAACACGAGAGATGAGATCAAATGCAATTTTGACTTTTGCTTAAATAAGTACTCGCATTTATGGTTTGTTTGAGTTATTAGGGACTAATGAGACACAAAGCAAGTACAAGCAACAACACAAGAAACCTAGAACACAAGTAACAAGCAAATCCAAACACTACTTACTTAGACAGTTTTGGTGATTATCAAAACAAAACTCAAATTAAAACCATGAAACTTATTACGCATCTTATAATATCACTTATGGGACTAATGAAGCATAAAACAACAACACTAACAATAAGAAACTAAGAAATGACCATTATGCACTTAAAACTGTTAAAATAAGATTTTTAACAACTACAAATTTAAATGAACAAACAACTGATTTTAATGCTTAAATATCCTTAACTATAGCTAATTAACAATAAAACACAAAGATTTAAACTATGAAATAACTAAAACAGAAATGCCAAAATGAGCAAATGGCTTACAATGACTTCCAAGCTCAAAACTGAGAACAAGGACCAAATATCACCCTATTAGCTACCACTGCTTTAACCCAAGGCCATCCACATCTACCCCGCCTCCAAATTGGAACACCATTTCCATGGGATTTGAATTTTCAACTATTTATTTTGTATTTTTGGTAATTTTCTTTTGCTTTAAACCGATTTAAGGTATCTAATAGCTTTTATAAGCTATATAGAGCTTATGTGGCTTATTCAACCATAAGAACATCTACAAACAATATTTAATCATTCATGAGATTTTCAAAATAAGGAAAATTTGCATAATCTGAAATATAACTTGATATCGGAATTGATGTTTCACAAAAGCTTAATTATGTAATAAAAAACTTGAAATACGTAGTTTAATAAGCTAAAACATACACCGAATTTAAAAAATGCTTAAAACGACCTTTAAGTAAACTAAATTATGCTAGATATCTTCATACAATGCTTCTCTACCCTCCTTTATAGACTTTTGTACTTTGTTGACAACTCAACAACATATCCCACTCAATCTTGACCATTAAAATCATCCAACTCATCATATTTGACAAATGGCGCTTGGTTTTATTTTTCGAAAGGTGGTTTGAGCATTAATGAAGTGGTTCAAGCAATTAAAGATCTTTGGGTGAAGAAGGTGGAGGGGACAAGGTAAGTGGGGGATGTTGAAAAGTGGAAAACCACTGTTTTGATTTCTGAGAGGGAGATTTAACAGTGTCGGGTATATTTGGCTGGTTTGACTTTTTTTTTGACTGCCTATTAATAACGAGAGGGGGGTCCAAAATGGTTTTGACAGGGATCAAAATGGATATTGGCAAGGGTTCTATTTGTTTTGGTTGGGCTCAAAATACAAAGGGGTCCGCTTGGATTATGCAAGTATACAAGGACCAAAATGTAATTCCACCAAACTTGAGGACCTAACTTGCCCATTTTTCCAAAGATATCAAAAAGGACCAACTTGACAAACTTTGATAGAACAAGGACCTTTTTGCATAAAATTCCATTTAAAATATCCAAGGACCAATTTTGCAATTTTTCAAACTTAGTGGACCTTATCTCGCCATTTGACCAAAGAATCATTCAAGGACCATTTTAAACAACTTAGAACATTTCGTGGAGCTTGAATGATAAAATTATTGATTTTTGAATTCGTGGACTAGATTTGACAACTTTTGAAACTCGGGGACTAAAACCGCCAATTTTGCAAACTTGATATGTTTTTCATCTGATTTTGATATTTTTGCATTTAAAACACATAAAACACCGATTTGTGATATTTTCATCATTTTGATGCATTTCAGTGTTTTCGTATGACGCAATTTAGATTGCATAAAATGATGAGTATTTTATTAACTCATCATTAAGGTCCACTACGACATAATGTGTAGTCAGATTTACTACCAAAGGCTTTGATGTTTCAAGATTTAATCACTTGGTGGTGAGCATTGGCATGATTAACTACTTAGCTACATTTAAGGGGAGGACTAGTATTAGTATAGTTCTTGGTATTGCTTGAGGAGGATATTTATGTGACTTAGCTTATACAGAGGCATTTGGAAAAGTATCAAGTATTTATGAAAGTACCGCTTGAAAGTACCGCTGGGAGTACCGCATACGGAAAAAGTATGTTTGTCTTATTAAAGCATCGTTCCAACAGAATATTGAGGGGTAATTACTTCTAATTTGGTATTTATGGCCGTGATTTTTTAAATCTCACCTATAAATAGCTACCTCGATTTTTTTTCCTCTCATTGATACATTAGAATCTTTTTCATAATTTCTCTCATCGCTTCTACATTATTCGATATATCTCTTATTGTGCTCAAATATTCACCAATGGCGAATCGGCCCCTATTACAGCTCTGCCAATATGGTGGCTAATTTAGATAAACTAATCAATACACTTTTCATGATATCATTGATTATCTTACTGGATCGCCAATCAGCTTATGCTCTTTTAGTGGAGCGGATATAATTGGGAGCCTGGATTCAAGAATTTGGGCTACCACTGGGAAAATATGGAGAATGATGAATTTTATATTAGAGCTGCTTGCCGGTCAACTGTGAAGATTTATCAAGCCTCCATTAGAGAAGACTTGTTGTTTAATGATGAAGAGGGCTATTCGGTTTGATAAGCGCTTGATATGGGATACTTTTGGACATATTGGTTATGAAGGGTCGTAAATGAAACATTTTGGAAACAACTTTTGCCTCAATGGAAGTTTTTAGTACATGTGTTGCTTCAATCAGATAGTGCAAAAGTACCTCTGAGCACTTTGGATCAAATATAGCATCCGCTATTGTGGTTTGGGTTACATCGTGTCTTTAATTTCTCAAGGCTCATTCTTGATGGAATGCTTTCACATCTCATGGTTCAAAGTGGCTAATGTATCCAAGATTTGTTCAAGTATTCCTCAATAAACAAATTTTTGATGTTCCTAAGCCAACCGATCTTTTACCTGTTGTGGTTCAACAAGCCAAAATATTCACCTTTATGGCTAGGAAGAGTGATCAATTCACTAGAAGGGATACTCCCTTAACTACTTCTGTGATGGAAGTTGTTCAGCCGTTCGAAATGAAGAAGATGAAGCTATCAAGGTACCGCAGACCCGCAGCTATCGTGACTGCAAGTGCCGCTTCTCAACAAGCTGCATCAAAGAAGGTACTGCGATCTCCACAAGGCACCGCTTCCCAAGTACCGATGTCAGAAGATGTTGCGCTTCACCTTCTCCATCTCCACAAAGACTGCTCTCGCTTCAATCGAGAGAACATTCATCAATTCAAGGAGATGATTCACATACTGCACTTCAAGAATTAACATTGGATAATTATGTTTTGACAAGGGAGTTGGTTAAGTTGAAAAGACTAACAGGCTCGCCAAGCAGATAAAGAAATTGAAACTTAAGTTTAGAAGGCTAAAGACTTTTGTGTGCCATTGGTTCAAGAATTTCAGATTCAAGTTAAATCAAAGAAGAAGGAGCAAAGGCAGCCTAAGAAAAGCAACTAAAGGTTCACCAACAATCTTCATTCAATGGGGAGGAATTTAGAAGAAGAGAATTTGAAAGAAGATGTTGAGAAGGAGAATGAACCTCGAAAGTACGAAGCACATGAAAAGATCAAGAATCGCAACATTCAAGATAATCAAGAGCAAGTTAAAGTTCCACTAAAGTACTAAAATCAAGGCATCAAGATCAAAGTACCGCTTTTCAACAACAAGGAACTCTACAGCAAGCATTGTTAACACCAAGGTTGTTGGACTTTGAAGAGGGCCGGTCCAACAACCTATTACATGAAGAAGTTGTTGGTCCTCAACTGCTATACAAGAAGAGGAAGCTACACTTAAACCCATCCATTCTCACAAGTGATGATGAGTTCATTGTCGTAATTTTGCAAGATTTATCACAACCGCGGGTGGTGTTACTATCCGGGAGTTAAAAGAAGAGAACAACAAAGAACTTACAACCTATAATTGATCCTAAAGATAAAGGAAAGGGTGTTCGTAGAAACTAAGAAGAAAAGCTAACTTCATAGTAACTTAGAGCAATTGAAGTTGCTAGGAATGAAGCCAGCCTAGAAAGCTTCAAGAGGAGTTAAATGCTAAAGATAGAGAAGCTCGTAGTCGGAAGAAGCCTATAGTAGCAAGCTGTACCAAGTTACAAGATGAATTAAATGTCAAGTTGTCGACAATTACAAATACCTCCACTTTAGATATATGCCAAGAAGACCTAATCTAGCTAAAGACATGAATGCTATGATGGCTTATTTGAAAGGTCGAGGATATAAAGGATTAAGTCAATTATGTTGATATGAAGACTATATGATGTCAAACAGAGGCTTATAAGAAGGATGTTGCAGGCATCAAAGATTTTAGAGAAAGAAGCTACTTGATCAAGGTAAAAGGAAGAAGAGTTTTAAAAGAAAAAGGAAAACTCAAGTTGCTGTATGTTCACCAAGAAAGAAAAAGTTGAGTTAAGATCTGAGACTAGGGATGAACTAAGGAATTATCTTAGAGTAATATATTTTGAATATTCCAAAGAAGATGTCACATGAAGATGAACATATCTCAGATTAGTGCTTTTGAAGTTGTGAAATCCAAAGAAGGAAGTTATATGATGTTTCATAAAGAAGATGAAAGTTTCATAGTATTCAATAGGCTATGGATTTATTAACATTATAGATAGAGTGGATCTATTCTATTTATATCATGTGGTTAAAGCTTACTTTGAACATAATCCATTATAAGGGATTGGTTTAGTTTACTTGAGATCTCACAACCGCATGGGAAACGTAAGAAGAGAGAATCGATGATTTGGAAGAATCAAGAGAATTGGGAAATTGTCTGCCGGAGATTCTTTGAAGAGTCTGGTGTTCATGTTTTAGAGCCGAAAATGGTACAATGATACACATGTTTGTAGATAGAAGATATCCTCTATCAAGGAGCTATGAGAAGAATGCTAGAGCATGGAATGGAAGTAGAAGAGGATAATGAAACTGCTTGCATGGTTATCAGTCTATTTATCAACTGACTACTATTGCCGATGAGGATGACCTATCTGTATGAATCTTATTTGAATAAATTATTTTTGATAAATCAATATTTTATTCAAAGGTCTAATCACACAAGATTTCTTTCATCAAAGTATCGCTGCGCTTTTAACTAGTTAAGTGCTTTTTGAAGAAACCTTTGTTAAGTAACAAATATTTTGAAAACAAAGGTTGAATAAAATAAATGGTTTTTGAGATGGCAACATCAATAGGTCATCAATCTACCATGGTTACAAAAGGATTGGCATCCATGAGCAAAACGGCCGCAAAGATATTTCAAATCCCTTTTTAGTTGACAACTTGCTAATAAGTTGTATGGTAATCAACTCACCATATCCGTAATGTGAAGAGTTGGCTAGCCCACAAGAAAATGGCTTGTGGTAAAGGCTGTGGAAAACCATTATTGGTAATTAGTTCACCATTAGATAAAAGAACTAACTAGTCTAGAAGGGTACAACTTTTGGTAAAGACAACTCAAATCTATTGATAGTCGGTGATTTGCTAAAATCATATGGTTATCAATGTACCATGGTCTTACACACCAAAACATTTGGCTACTCCAAAGTTAATGGCTTTGGTAAAGAGATCTAAATCCATTAAATTTTCAATGATTCACCTCTCACAGGAGTTAACATATCTGGAAGTGATGAGAATAGTATGCAACTTAAATCAATTAATGTACAAATTGTCATATGTTGCCGTGGTTACTAAAAGATGGAGCTTACTTGGATGATGTCAGAAGGAATAATTCTAGATACTTTGACAAAGCACATAAACTATAAAGCTACAATCCAAAAGACTAAGAAACAATCTGCCCTTAAAGATGAAGTCATAAAGATAAATTCACAAAGGAACTTGAAGTCAAGCTAGTAGAATTCAAGTTAGGGAGGATTGTTGGGATATGAAAGTGTCAAGATTGACAAAGTAATTAAGATTGATAAAGTATCAGAAACTACAAAGTACTCGGAAAGTCAAATAGTCAAAGTATCTGTAAAGATAAAGTCAAAGTACCGCATTACATAAAAGTCAAAGTACCGCAAGAACAAAGAACTGTATATTCGCTTATAGAAAGTATTGTAACTCTAGAATATTCTCAGATAGATTACTTGTCGCATAAGGATACAATTGAAAACCCACTAGGGTTATCCTTGAGCCTATAAAAGGACCCCTAGATTGGCATTAGACGTATCGAAGTCTTAGAGTTTACGAAGTTCATAAATTATTATTTAGAGTTTTAGAGAAGTTCATATTGTTAGAGTTGTTTAAGTATTCCCATAATAAAGCATTTAGAGTTAATAATAAAAGTTATTCTTCAGCTTTGTTAAGTAAATTCGCGATACTTAATAGAGTTTGTTCAGTGTTTCTTTGTTAATAACTTAGGATTTATCCGAGGTTGTTAAACCTTAAACAAGCTATTTAAGTTAGTTTGATTAAAGTATATCGATCCAACAATACCCTTGTGTTCTTCACACGAACTTGCATCGTTAGTTCTTTATAC